>CM053580.1:456030047-456115535 GCA_028627135.1 Pseudochirops cupreus
CCTGCTTTGCTGAAAAGCGTAACTCTGCCTTAAATCCCTTTCAGCTTGCAGCCCTTGCCTCAGTGAAACAATAAACTTTTATGACTCTACCAAAGGACAGCTGAATCCAGTAAATTCTTTTTCCGACAATGAACCTAGAAAGGATTTCGTTAGAAATCCCACACCCCTTCCCCCTCTTCAAGAGGACCTGGGTTTGAATCTCAGCTCTACCCAGTTAGAGCCTCTGTGAGCTTAGGGAAGTCCCAATTGCTCTAGGCCTCAATTTCCTTACCTATAAGAAGGGATTTGATAATTCATAAATTATCTATTTACATTATTCTAAACCAGACTTGAAAATTTCTAAAGTTTTTTCTAGTTCCAAATCTAAGAATTATGAACCTATAAGATATGTTTAGACGAAAGCTCTCCAGGTCCTACAATACATAGGGAACCCCATATTTATAAGATCATAGATAACAGATCATAGATTTCCAATGAATTCCTGCAAAAACATAGGCATTCTAAATGGGGCTTGAACTCACCAATGATTATCAAATCAGGCTAGCTCAAAAAGAAATAAACTAAAACCAACCCCAAATACATTTGAGGCTCCCCAAAAGGGATGAAATATTTGGAGCTTGATGGGAATCAACCCTTCAAATTCCCACTGATATCTTTCATCTAGTGTCTTAGGAGAAACTGTGGCCTCCCTGAAACACAGGCATGCACAAATCAATCCACCTGTGCCCCAAACCAGGTTATCAGGGTAGGCAGCTTCTGCCCCACAGAGCCAGCAGCCTTAAGGTGCCCTCAGGTAAGAAAAGGAATTGCTTTTCCCATAGCATTGGCCTTTCTGACTGGCAGACATTATGGGTCTCTAGGTCTGGAAGATTATTAGGATACATAGATTTCTGGAAGGTTGTGAAAATAGCACACACTCTCATTGGTTCATTAGTCTCCACTCAGTTTGGCTGAGATACAATAAATAAATAAATCTCTTTTCTCTCCTCCCATCTGTTTCTGACTTCCTCCCTCTCTCACTCTCACACCCTTGCACTCAAAAATCAACAAACTCAGGTTAATGGTTGTTGACTTTTTATAACTTCAAACAGCATAGAGAATAAAAGTGAGGCAATAAATCAACCAAATATTGGCTGTATACAGTGGAGAGGAGACAAAATTGACTTTTTCATTTCACCTCTTCCTCCAGCCCTGGGGGCTCTTTTTTTCTCTTGCAAACTCTCAGGCACTCAGAACTGTGCCATTCAGTTATACTTATGGTTTGTCCTTCATTCTCAAAGAGGGCCATGACATCAGGAAGATGAGGACATGACTTGAAAATGAATTGGATTTGAGTGAGGGAAGGCTATACAAAGTCTCCAGTCCCACTTTCTCCACCTGAGCCATCTGAGTCCAATGGTCAAATAGATCAAGACAACTGGAGATGGCCCAGGATGCAGTGGGAGACCTTGGCCTTTTTAAGCTAAGATCTTTTGAGGTCTCACTTTAAGTGAGGCAACACCCATTCAGTGAATAGGCCTGTTTAAGAACTGAGTCAAGGGATGGCCCCTTTAATTTAAAAAAAAAAAATCAGGTGAGGGGGAAGACCCTCAGGGTTGCTGGCCAAAGGAGAAACAGTAACTATTTACATTCACTCTGAGTCAAGAAAGTCTAAAAGGTAACCAATCTGTGGTGCTTGGGCAGGGATCTATTGTTGTCCAATCAATAAGAGCCTGAGTGAATTGGGCTCGAGGCATGGTTTTTAAGAAAGAAATCTAGCCAGTACACCCCAAGATAAATAGGTAGGTTTCAGCCATCCAAACTTAACTTCCTTTGGACAGAACACCCTCAGGAAGATCATGATGCCCACAAGAAAGGAGGGGGAGGGGAGAGGAGGAGGAGCTGATTTGGCCAACTGGAACTGGCCAGCTGGGTCCCCACTGGGGCCGCTGGGACCATTCACAGGGGGTGATTTGTTTCTCATTCTCAAAGAGAACCATGACATCATGATCAGTTTTCCTGTTGTTTATTTCTTAGGTTTTTACCTTGTTAAGATTCTGACTGTCTTAGCTTGTGGAAATAGTTGCAATTGCTTTACTTCTTGCATATGATTCTTTTGGAGAGTTTTGAGGTATTGTAAGGAATTGGAAAAAATGTCTATTCCTGCATTTTGGTGGTCATGTGATCTGTAAATCTCCCTTTTACATCTAAGATGACATTCCTTTGATATCTAAAGCTCTTCCTAGTCTGGCTCCAGCAAGATTTCTAAGCCTTCCCGCATGTATTCTATACTCTAGCTAAACTGGCTTATTTATTGGTTCCTTCATCTAACATTCCTTCTATCTCCATGCCTTTGTAAAATTTGCTTTCATTAGACTCTGAGCTCCTTGAGAGCGGGACCTGGGTTTGTTTTGTATGTCTAGGGCTTAGTATGGTCCCTGGCACAGAGTAGGCATTTAATAAATGCTGGTTGAGTGTCATCTGCACTACTCTATGATTGAGAGGCTCTTTCATTATTGTCCCCTGAAAATTGGAACCACTCCATGATATAGCTACTAGGACCCAGCATACATACATTCTTTCCAGGTAGTTGTAAATCAGGGAGCACCTGCTTCTACATGCTGCCTGGATAACACATTTATTAAATGCTTCCTCTGTTCCAGGTATCATGCTAAACACTAGGGATACAAATTTAGGAGAACAAGATGTCCCCAACTGTCAAAGAGCTTGAGGAGAAAGACTTACATTTAAAATTTAAGGAAAATTTTTAAAAAGGGGAGAAGAGAGTTGGACAGATGCCCACAAGGCTGGTGAGAAGGCAGAACATCTGGAGAGTGAACTGAGCTGTGAATGAAGCAACTGTAATGTGGTTCCTCAAGATATGGCAGTCCACACTGGGGACGCAGCAATCAAGAGAGCAAGTCTTAGGTTGGAATTGATCCCGGGAGGGAGCTGATCATAGCTCCCTTGAATAATACTCATTTATTAAGCTGCTAGAACTATGGTGTGTGTGTGTGTGTGTGTGTGTGTGTGTGTGTGTGTGTGTGTGTGTGTGTGTGTGTGTGTGTGTCTGTATGGAACCTCAAGGTTTTTTTGCCAAGAAAAGCTCACAAACTACTGGGAATTTTTTAGGGGGCACACCCTCATTCACTCTTATTAATTCATTGCAACTATTCTCTCTCCCTCTGACTCACACCACTAATCTCTACATCAACTTAATCCCTCATACCACAACACTAATTTTACATCTGTTACTGGGGACCACCCTCAGTCTGTTCTCCACTTTCAGTGGCCATGTTTTCTAGTACCACACCAAGCAGTTCTCAGAAACATCAAAGTAAAGTGTTGATATTGTCTGAATATTCAGAAATTAGTTGACTATAACTATGTACGACAGAATGGTGTGCTATGTTTCACCCATGTTGTGTCTTAATATGGCTCAGGTGGAAGCTTGAATAGATGTATCTAGATTCTCCTCTACTCACCCTTCTCCAAGGGAGACTTTTATTCTTACCAGCAAAGGAAGTAGGAAGCAAAGTGGCCACTTTACTCTACTTAGAGTCAGAGAAAGGGAGTACCAGACAAGAATAATAATTTCCTGGCTCCCAAAGTCTTAGGGAAATCATATTTAGGTTCACACTCTATTCCAATTGTTAACCTTTAATGAGAAAGGAGCGTTTTAGGCTATAGATCCAAAGTTTGACTGCCTCCTCAAAATTCTAGTTCCATAATAAACACTCATACAAAATAGCAAATTTATTTATCAGACCCAGTAGTAAATAGAAATCAGATAAGTATACAGTATACAGGATGAGCATACAACAGACAGTACACAGAATGAATGAGCTTTTCCTTTGGGACTAAGAAATCTCAGTTTAACAAAAGAAAGTCACAAATCTCACCCAAGGGCAAAATCCCCCAAATATCTAATTTAGCAAGCTAGGGATAGGGTTATCATGGTAGTGCTGGCTCCTCTCTATGTTGGCTTTTTTCCAGAGGCTTTACCTCTTCTTTCAGGGTCCTCTCCCTAAATGTAATTTCTGACTTCACATACTTTCTTTCAGAAGTGGAAACCAAAAGACGAGGATATCTCTTCAGCCAATTCTTACCAACATCACCCCACATGGAGCAATGAGCAGAATCATGAGAAGGGGCTTTGAGACACTAGTTACGCTAGCAACCATGGAAGTATACGTGACTCTCATGTCTTAAAGAGGTATGTTTTTTTTTCAACTGAGATGTCCCCAGAGTCTTACAAAATAATGGAGAAAAATAATACTATAATTGAAATTATTACTCCCCAACCAAGAGGAAATCATCAATTACCAACCCATATTCCTTTATTTCCTTTCTATGAAATCTTTATGGGAATTTCATATTCACATATCAAGGCTATTCTTGGTAGAAATATAAAAAAGGAACAGGCAGGCTATTGGAGATAATTTTCTATACTAGGTCAGTATTTCAGGCTCCCAACTGACCCAAAGGGATATAGATTATGAGATACCATTGTGTCTATTGTTTGTTGATTATGAAAAAATAGCTAAAATTCTCCTCGAAAAAGAAGCCTTCCATGCATATGTTGAGTGTACATAATTCTAAGAAGCAATTGCAAAGATAATTTTGTTCAATGATAATTTGAATAGTAACATCCATTGAGAAATAAAATTGATTATGCTTGCCAAAGGTGTTTATCAAAGTCATGGATGATACACTGTGAAGAATACAAAAGGAAGAGAGATTCCCTGTGGCTACTGAAGTCCTCCAGGTACTATTTGCTGCTAGTTTCAATTTTGTTTACAGAAATGCAATTAAGCAACCTTGGTTTCATTCCACATGCCACAAATGGCAAAATAAGAATTGTACAAAAGTGTGATGATATTACCTTTAATAACGTATAACTAAATGCTTCAATTGTCACCTTAACTATGTTCAAGGAAAATTTTGCAATAAAAATCAGACAAATTGATTACTCTCAAAATAAAAGAAATGATAAGTAGGATGGTTTTAGAAAAACCTAGGAAGTTTTATATGAACTGATGCAAAGTAAAGTGAGCAAAACCAATAAAATATTATACACAGAAATAGCAATATTAAAATAACAGTCAACTCTGATAGACTTAGCTACTCTAATCAAGACAATGATCCAAGACAATTCCAAAGGACCCATGGTGAAAAATGCTACACATTGTAACATTGTGCTGATTACATCAATCTTTAGAATACTTTAAGAATTGGCAATAAGATGCAGGATCATTGAAAAGAGCTTACTGAGTAATCTATACAGCAAAATCTAAGTGAATGGTGAATTCACATTACTTAGATTATGACAAGAATTTAGATGGTTAGTCCATTAATATCAGAACATATAAATTTGATAGGCTTCGTAAATGAACACAAACTGAATAATAAGAGGGTTTGTCTATGCATATTTGTTGCAAGGGATTTGTTTTTCTTTTTCAGTTGGGAAGGCAGAATGTTGAAGGAAAAGACAGTGAATTTTTGTTGGTTAAAAAACGAAATTAATTTTTGTTTTGTTTTTTTTTTTAAAAGGATGCAAGTTGGGGGCAGCTAGGTGGTGCAGTGAATAGAGCAGTGTCCCTGGAGTCAGGAGGACCTGAATTCAAATCTGGTCTCAGCAACTTAACATTTACTAGTCATGTGACCTTGGGCAAGTCACTTAACCCCAATTGCCTTGCCTTCCCCCCTCCAAAAAGCAAAAATTAAAAAAATAAAATAAAATAAAAAGTATGCGAGTTGAATGCAGCTAAGATTAAAAGGTAAACAGTAAATGGGGTGGAAGGGGGCAGCAAGTTTCTTTAACAAAGATCTCATTTCCAAGACATATAAGGGACTGACTCAAATTTCAAAGACTAAACCATTCTCCAATTGATAATTGGTTAAGGGACTGTTCTCTCTCTCTCTCTCTCTCTCTCTCTCTCTCTCTCTTTTTATCTCTTTATGTGTGTGTGTGTGTGTGTGTGTGTGTGCATATGTGTGTATGTACGTATGTATACACACATATAAACATACATATTTCATTAAATATTTCCAAGTTACATGAAAAAAGTTTTAACATTCATTTTTCAAAATTTTGAGTTTTTCATTCCCTTCCTTTCATCCCTCCCCCATTCCTTGAGAAGTAAAGCAATATGATATTGATTATATGTAGAAAGTCATGTAAAACATATTTCCATATTGGCCATGCTGCAAAAGAAAATACATTTTAAAAAAGTGAAAAAAAATGTACTTCAATTCTCTCTCTGGAGATGGGTAGCATTTTCCACCATTGGAATTGTCTTAGATCAGTCTTGATTAGAGTAGCTAAGTCTTTCACGGCTGATTGTTATTATAATATTGCTATTTCTGTGTACAATGTTTTCCTGGTTCTGCTCACTTTACTTTGCATCAGTTCAGATAAGACTTCCCAGACATTTCTAAAACCATCCTGCTCACATTTTTTGTAAGAGTCAATCAATTTATTTGATTTGTATTGAAGAACTTTTCTTTAACATGGTTAAGTTGACAATTGAAGCATTAGTTATACATTATTAAAGGAAAGAGCATCACAATTTTGTGCAATTCTATATTTTGTCATTTGTAATGCTCCTGTGGAATGAAACCAAGGTTGCTTAATTGCATTTTCATAAACAAAATTAGAACTAGCAGAAAACAGTTATTCTAGAGGTACAGTAGCAGGTATTAAGAATATTACGCCAGAAGAAAAGTAAGAGAGGAATTATTACTTTCTAGAATATCTAAAATACAGGTACCTGATTATAACATTTAAAAAAAAATCTGTATTGGTTGTCTTAACCATAATGGCTTATAGAAAGAGAAGTTTAACTATTGAAATTTGTTGCCGTGAAAGCCAAAACTCTTGAAAGGTTCACATCTGTAAAACCAGTATAAGGCTACAAACACAATTTACAGCTTGAACACAAAACTGAGTCAAACAGTAATATTCCCAGCCATAATAAAATGCAAAGGCTCTCATGCAGCATATGCTTCTTGGCTCCCATTTAAGGTTTATGAGTCTAATACAGAAGATGCTGAGCAAACTGCCCATGCAGCAGAGTTTCCGTTATATGAAAAATACAATTGCTTGAATTTTAAACTTCTGGGACAGCATTATCAATTAGATTTTTCATAACACTTGATGCCATCTTTTTGATTATGTGTTCAAAGATGAAAGCAGGCATGGTTGTAATGGTAACTATAGTCCCAGATGTTGAAAATGTGTCTGCAACTTGAAAGTCCTTCAGGCCAATTACATTCTGACCATTGATTTCACAAATGTTGTTCTCAGTGAGGAGATCATTTCTTGCTGCCAAACTGTTTTTCATTGAAGAGGTTATCTTTCTGTTTTTAAAAATGAATCCAACATGTCCTGTACTATCCTTATGCATGGTAATAATTCATTCAAAGGGTCTCAAATACAAAAATCATTGTAATCTTCTCTCCAAAAGCCTGTTGAAAACTTTATGAGCTTTATCAAAACTGTACCCTGCATAAATTTCACCATTAATTTGAAGGACTTATTCCCCAAATTTCAGACCAACCAAAGATGCTGGAGAATTGGCCTGGACTAGCTGAACAACACATCATTGCCTATTGACTTAAGCCAAAGTCATTTTTTCCATGTTGATCTCTAAACAAAATGACTTCCCAGATTCCTTGTTTAATTTCTGCTCTTCTAATCATTACCAGTTATAGAAGCCACCATATAATTCACAGCAGAAGGTCTGGCCATCAGTTGCCCTGAAATGTTGCTCCAGGAACCAGAGCAATGTTGATATGTTATTTCTTCTTCATTTAAACTCAGGCCCATGTACTAAGAAAGTTCAGGATATAGTTTAGGATAGAGACTTCCATCTTGACAAATGAGAGTAGAGGCATCAGACAAATTTGCTGTACTGACACAGTTTGCAGAGAGGGCTATCTGAGCCTGAATTACTTTTTCTACTTTCAAGTCTTCAAGCAATGGATACAAAGACAACATTTTACTGAGCCTTGCCAGTGGTTTCCTCCAACGGGCCTCAACAGTTCTACCCTAGCAACAGTTTTTTCATCCTCTTTCTCCATCCTCGGATTAGTACAGTGCCAGGCTCATAGTAGGCACTTAATAAATGTTGATTGATTGGCTGAGCTTCATATACAGTGCTCTCCCTCCTCCACTCCAACTCTTAACCTTCTTCCTATTCGTCATGTCTTACTGCACAAAAATATGCCATCACAATCATATACCACAACTTGTTCAGCCATTGCCAATTAATGGGCATTCCCTGTCTTTGCCACCACAAAAACAAAAATTCTGCTACAAATATTTTTTGGTACAAATAAGTCCTTTTCCCTTTTCTTTGATATCTTCAGTATGCAGATCTAGTAGAGATATTGCTGGGTCAAAAGATATGCACAGTTTCATAGAAGGGTCATTTTCAAAAGAAGAAATCCAAGCTATCAATAGTCATATTTGGAGGTGAGCTCCAAATCTCTTAGAGAATTGAAAATTAAAGCAACTCTGACGTTCTACCTCACACCTCTCACATTAGCTAAACTGACAAAAAAGTGATAAATGTTGCAGGAAAAGAAGTACATTAATATACTTTTGGTAGAGTTATGAATTGGTCCAGCCATTCTGGAAAGCAATTTAGAAGTATGTCCCCAAAATCACTAAATTGTGCATATCCTTTTACACAGTGAGAGCATTCCTAGAGCCATATCTTTAAAAGCTCAAAGAAAGAAAGAAGCTATATGTTCAGAAATATTTATGGCAGCCCTTTTTTTAGTGGCAAAGAACTAAAAACTAAGGCAAGTGCCACCAGTTAAAGAATAGCTTAACAAATTATGTTATATGAATGTAATAGGACATCACTGTAGGCTAAGAAATGACAGAAATAATGGTTTTAAAGAAAACTAGGAACATTGGTATGAAGGGCTGCAGAGTAAAGAGAACAGAACCAGGAGAACAATTTATATGATAACAACAACATGGCAAAGACAATTCTGAGAGACTTAAGAACACTTTGATGCAATGACCAACCAGTAACAGAAAACCAATAATGAAACATTCCACTCACCTCCTGACAGATGTAATAGATTCAAGACGGAAATGAGACATACTTTGTTAAATGGCCAATGTGGAAATTTGGTTTGCTTTCCTGTGCATGTTTGTCACAAAGGTTGGGTTTTTTTTTTTCTTTTACAGGAAGTTAGGTAGTGCAGCAGATAGAGTGCCAGACCACATGTCACAAAGACCTAAGTTCAAATTCTACCTCAGAGACTTACTAGCCATATGACCCTAGACAAGTCATTTAATCTCAATTTGTCTCAGTTTCCTCATCTGTAAAATGAGCATAATAATAGAACCTATGTCCCTTGTTTGTTGTGAGGATCAAATTAGATAATAATTATAAGGAGCTTAACACAACACCTGGCATACAGTGGGCACTATATAAATGTTCATTATTATCACTTTATTTTAATAGAGACAAGAAGGTGGGGAATTAAATACATTTTCGTTACTTGAAAAACAATTAAAAATACATTTAGGGAAACTTATGGTTAGAAAAGGAGGTAGGGTAGTTATGAAGAAAGACTGAGGGATAGCAAAAGGACAAATTGAGTGCAGCCTAGAGGAAGGTTCTCAAAATATTGGATAGATATTACATGTGAAATTTATCAGAGGGCATGAGTAAGAATCACAGAGATCTGAAGTTATGAAGGGGCTTTGATCTACACCATTAATAAGATCATGGACTTAAACAATAAGTTTAAAATTTATACAGCATTTTTCTCAAAATAAGCTAGTAATTTAGGGAATAAGAAGCCCATGTATGTTGATCAGAAAAACTGACACAACTCCAGCACTAAATCTTGGAAATAAGATGCATAATACTTAAGAACACAGATAAGTGACTCAACAGTAAGTTCAGAATGGGAAGCCAACAGTTACCTTTCAGGTTAGCAGGAGTTACAGTTTGTAACAAGCCAATCACAGCTGGGTTGCCTATCCTTGAATGTTAGGAAGTTGAAAGGGTTGCTTGGAACCATTCAAAAACATTACAAAAAGAACTATTACTAGTACAAATGCCAAGTTAACTTTGAACTTGAAGATTCCATAGAACAAAGAACCCACTGTACAATATTCAGGCTTTAAGATTTTGGCTTTGGTGACTTTGAAATAAAACAGTAGAACCAGTTCCCACTTGAAAAAGGGTCTGTTTAATCAGCAAGTTACAGTCAGAGCTAAAAGTCATAATTTTAACGTCTTAAAGCATTCTCAAAACGTAGGTAAAGTACATCTAACCATCTAAAAGTCCAATTTCTACATACGGATAATGAAATAAATCAAACTATGGCTAACTTAAAGCCAAGACAAGGAATCCAAGAAACAGATAAGGAGAGGAGATCATGGAAAAGGAAACTCTCTTTTTTCTAAATAACACAAGTCATGTGCTATCCAGGAGAAAGGCAAGACTGAATCCCTGAACTTTCTTCTGGCCATACAGAAAGGGTCATGGCAAGTAAATATGAATGAAGAGAAGAACAGAACTGAAATTATGATGAGTAGACTATAATCCACCCAATAAAGAGGATGAAATACTTTAGATAAAGATTTTGGGAAACATCCTCCACCTGGCATGGAGACATGATATAGTTTAGATAGGGAACCTCTACAAAAATCCTTTTGTGTCACAAACAGAGAAGATAGATAATAAAATAGATAAACTACTGATTTGACTTAAAGATAATTTCATTCTTCAAAAAGGTAGAGGAAGCAACAAGGGTTACAGTTATTCTGGAGGTGCTTCTGACAGACAAGGAGTAAATGTTTGTTAAAGTGGAAATAATAGAAACTTTGGGACTAAGTTATCATTCTACCTTCTATTCTATAATAAGGAAGGGAAAGAAAACTTGGCCTAGTTCCACATGCAGCCTAGATTTTGAGAAAGCAGATTTTGAAGTGTTTAGATAAAGGATAGGAAGAATCTCATAAGTTCTCAAGAGTAACATTCTGAAGACAAAAACACAAATGGTTTTGATGAGGATGAAGGGTCTCTGTCTGAAGAGATAAATGTGGATGCATGGTAACTCATAGGTTAACATACATTTTTAAAACCATATACAGAAAATAGAATTTAGAACAAGTGACTGAGGATGAACACACAGCAGTTAATCAGCAAGTACTGAGTACTATATGCCAGCAATTGTGCCAAGCACTGAAGATAAAAGTACAAAGAAGGAAACAATCTCTACTCACAAAGAGTTTTTATTCTAATGAGGGAACTCAGCAAGTACCTAGATGTGTATGTACAGAATAAATATAAATAATTACTAAGGGTTAAATACAAGGTAGTTTGAGAAGGAAGGCAATAGCAGATGGGATCAGGAAAGGCTTCATGCAGAAAGCAACAGTACTTGAACTATATATTGAAGAATAAGAGGAATTTCTGAGAAAAGAGTGTATTCAAGGCATTAGTAGACAGCCAGTGCAAAGATACAGAGATAAAAAATGAAATGTTATGTGTGAGAAACAGAAAAGATCAGTTTGTTTAAGTTGCAGACTATGGGAGGTGAATAATGTCCAATGAGGCTGGACTGATAGGTTGGGCAAGGTTATGAGAGACTTTAAAAACTAAGCAGACAAGTCTATATTTTATCCTATTGTAAATAAAGAACCACTGGAGTTGATTGAATAGGGAAATTACATTGTTGGATATTCACTTAAGGAAAATAACTTTGGTAATACTAGGTATGATGGACTTGCAGGTGAAGAGACTTGAGGCAGGAAGACCAGTTAGGAGGCTATTGCATTAATCTAGGTTAAGAGTTGATGAAGCTTTGAAGTAAGATGGTGTTTTCTATGGGTAGAAAGAACTATGAGAGCTGTGGAGGGAGAAACTATAAGATTTGATGAGTTGATTAGATATAAGGGGTAAGGGAGAGTGATAAGTCAAGGATGGTGACAAGATTACAAACCTGGGAGACTAAAAGGATGGTGGTGCCTTTCACAGAAATGGGGACATTTGGAAGAAGGGTCATTTGTTAGGAGAAAGGAAAAGATGAGTTTTCTTTGGAGTATATTGAGTTTGAGATGTATCAAGGACATCCAGTTTGAAATATCCAATAGGCAATTGGTAGTATGGGCCTGAAGCTCAGGGAAGAGAGTCAGGCAGAATCTATAGACCTGGGAGTTATCTGCATAGAGATGACAAATTCTAACCAATGGGAGCTAGTGATTTCACTGAGAGAGTATGTTGAGAGATAAGTTTAGGAGGCCTAGGACAGAGCCTTGAGTAACACCTGGTTAACACATGTGATATGATGAACCAGCAAGAGAGATTGAGAAGGAGAGGTTAGATAGGGGGAAAACCAGGAGAATAAAGTGTCAGGCCAACACAGTGAAGAGATGCAAGAATGCTCAGTAATAGTGTCAGATGTAGAATATAGGTTGAAAAGGATGAGGACTAACAAAAACCCATCATATTTAGCATTTGAGATCATTGGTAACTTTTAAGAGAGAATTCCAGTTGAATTATGAGGTTGGAAGTCAGATTGCAAAACAGTGAGAAGGTTTTTTTAAAAGTGAAATATCACACAGTCCTGTAAGTCTGGCACCAGTCGAGGTAAAACTCACATTGATCCAAGCCCAACAAAAAATGCTGAGGACAATAAAAATGATATTTTAATTAAATTTTTAAAAAAGCAACGTTGAGGAAAAGAGAAAGATCAAAGAGAAAGGGTAGGTTTGCTACCCTGAGTTGACAGGAAAAGGATAATGAGTAAGAAGGCAGAATTACTGAATCATTTTCCTTCTCTTTTTCCTACCAATCAAAATATTATAAAAAAAAACAAAACAAAAATGATTGACAGAGAGTTAAAGCTGAAGATAAATGAAGAGGTATTAAGAGCGCATCTAGTTGCCCTTGATGAGTTCTAGTCAATAGGCCAAAATGAATTACATTCCAGGATATTGAAAGAATTGGCAGAAGTGAATGCTATATCACTCTTAGTGATCTTTGAAATACTATAGAGAAAGAGGAAAATGTCCTAATTTTCATAAAAAGGGAAAAACAGATAAATCTTCAAACAAAGGCAGTGAGCTTGACTTCTCTTGGCAAAATTCTATTAATATATTGACATGGCATGAGAAAGGGAAGTGGTGATCCCTAGGAGCCAATAGGACTTCATTAAAAACAAGTCATGCCAGATACATTAACCTCATTTTCTATTTTAACAGTGTTATTGGGGAAAGTTGGAAATATAATATACTTGGCTTTCAATAAAGCATTTGAAAAAGTCTACTCTTATGGGCAAAATGGAGATATATAGCCAGATGATCATAAAATTAGATGAATTAGAAATTGTTGAATGACTGACCTCATGAATCAATATCAATCTGGAGAGAGAGATATCTTATAATGTGCCCTAGGGATCCACCATTAGACCAATAATGTTTAACATTAAATTGGATGAAACCATAGATAGCATGCTTATTAAAGCTAAGAGGAATAGCTAATATGCTGGATGAGTAAAGATCCAAAAAGATGTTATATAATATTCTATACTGTTCTATAACTTGAACTCATTGCTCCTATTTTTATCCAGTAGAACCTAGAAGTTTAAACCTCCTATAAGAAAGGCCTTCAAACACTTGAAGTTACCTATCCTCTACCCTTGAAGTCTTTTCTTCTTCAGGCTACACCATTCCACTTCCCCAAAATTCCTTCCTTCAACTAGTTCTCACGTGGCATAATCTCCATTCTTTCCACCACCCAGGGACAAGTGCAGAATCCTACCTTTTAGTTATAAAAAATTTAACTGTCCAAGTTGAAGCTATTTAAAGCTATACTATTAAGGTATACTAGCTGTATGATCCAGGGCAAGTCACTTAACCTTGCTTGCCTCAGTTTCCTCATTTGTAAAATGAGCTGGGGAAGGAAATGGTAAACAATTCCAGTATCTTTGCCAAGAAAACCCCAAATAGGGTCAGGGAGAGTTGGACATGACTGAAACAACTGAACAACATATAATGGGCTACATTGGGTGATAGTGAGTTCCTTCCCACTAGAAGTCTTTGAGCAGACACTGGATGGCCGCTTGTTAGGAATGTTGTAGGAGAAATTCCAGTTCAATTATTGGTTAGATTTGTTAGGTGATTTCTTGGATCACTTCCAGTTCTATGATTCTATTCCAACTAGGACAATAAGTAAGGATTTGCTATTGTGATTTAGAATTAAGTGATCAGCATTAAAAATGATCATAAGTCTATAATGAGAGCAGAATTTGGTTAATGGCAAATTTTGCTATGCCAGTTGAGCATGTAGTAAAAGAAGTATGACCATGGTTTACTATGGATTATGACAAGAGGCATGATGATGTTAGGAAAAATTATCGATCAGCAGTTAGCCTTCAAAATGAGTTCATAATTCCATATTGTGCCATTATCTCAAAAAGAAGAACACACTGGAAGTCAGCCACCACAATATGTGTTGGAAAAGAACATCAGGGAATTCTGGCCAATGGATCGGCTATTCTGCCATTTGATAGACTTACTAAAACAGTGGGTTTTATTGATGCTGTTGCTCCTTTAAGCAGAAATATTCTAGGAACAGATGCTGAGAAGATCAATAAACATGTGGGTCTAGTGGAGGAGCCGAAACAAGCATGGAGATTGAACAATACCAAAGCAAAGCCAATTACTGTCTGCAGGACTGGAATGGTTCCACGCACCCCAGTTAAGCACTGCAAGGTGATGGGAATTCATTATACCCTGCTGGTCAATGCAAGGGCAGGACTTCTGGAGCTCTGCCATCTAGCCAGAATGTTTTCATTTCAACAAGATATGATGATAATGTATTTAGCTATTGGTTTGATTGCTAAAAATGTATTAAGATCAGATTCATCTGAGAAAATTGTGTTCCCTAGGTAGGATGCATCTTGGAATCCTCTTGAGGTTCAACTCTCTTTACAAACCCCTTTTGCCTATGGAGTAGGGAAGAGCTACTGGCAGGCATAACAGTATCTATTTACTAGACCAAGAAATAAAGTCATGTGGGAGGAGAAATAAAATGACACCAAAACCGAGCTGAGTTCTTTTATGAGCCCCTCCCCCTCATACTGCCAGGATTACCCCATAAGTTTGTATTTTATGTTTGTGTCAATGGCAGTTATTACTCCTCACAGTCTAAGCATGTAATTTTTGCCCTACTGGCCCAAGGCCAAAAAACCAGGTGAAACCTTGACAATGTAATGGAATGGGCATAAAAGGAAGTTAGTTTGATTCAGTCAAGGCTTGAGTCAGCCCAGCCCCTCCTCCTTCAGTTTCCTTAGCCCTGAAATAATTAGAGTGACTAGAAGACCTCCTTAAAAGCTCTATATTGTCCCTCAAGCCCATCCCTTCTCCAGCGGATAGCACCTCCAAGCATCCAGTCATTCAGGTTCACAACTTTTAAAGAGGCTTTCCTTCTCCACCCCTCCCCCCACTTAATCAAGTTGCCAAATCTTGTTAATCCTCCACAACATTCCTCAAAGGTTTCCCTTTCTCTCAATCCAAATGGTTTTCACCTTCGTCTCTCTTCCTTCTGAGACTACCTTCTATTTACACTGTATTCATCCTATACTTTGAATTTTTTGCATCATGTTTCTCTCTTGGGATTTGAATTTTTTGAGGTTAGGGACTGTACTTTTTTTCTTTCTTTGTATCCTCAGTATTTGGTGCAATGCCTCAAATATTGTTGTTTTTCACTCATGTCCAACTCTTGGTGACCCAGTAGATCATGGGGTTTTCTTGGTAAAGATACTGAAGTTATTCGCCATTTCCTTCTCCAGTGGATTACAGCAAACAAGTTAAGTGACTTGCCCAGGGTCACACAGGTAGTATCTGAGGCTGAATTTGAACCAAGGTCTTCCTGACTACAGACCCAGCTCTCTATCTACTGAACCATCTAGTTTCCTCACCAGTGTGAGAAATGGTTATTAATAACCAATGATCTGAGGAGATCCAGTTCCCCTTTTTTTCTATAGTCCTCGTTTCAAAGTTCACTCTTTTGAAGAACTCTACTGATAAAGAGATTGAATTAAACTCCTCAATCTTGGTCAGACCCCACAATTTTACAAGGAATTTAATCTAAGGTGAGGAAGCCCGTGGTGTTCTCCGGAGGTGTGGGTGGGGACAGATTCTTTGATTAGATTGCCCAAAGAGGAGTGTAGAGATGAGGTCTGGGTGTAGGGATGGTCTCACTGTCTAAGAGTGATATGATGTCACTTTCTCAGCCCCTTGGTTGAATTAGCCCACTTCTCTTTCGTTCCCTCATTAATTGCCACGCGTACCACTACTAGGGGTCTTTGGCTTTGAGGAGTGCCACTGAGCTAGTTCTTCTGCAGTCATTTTAACTCTAGCTCGGTACAACCTGGCCAGTGCTACTCCTTCCCGCATCGCCTACCTTCACCTGGGAACAAGTGCCACAATATGGAGGAGTTTCCCGAAGGCTCCAAGATCAAAGCCGGCAGGAACCAGCGGAATGACAGTAAAATGTTTATTGGAGAGCTAAGCTACGATACGAGCAGGCAATGTCTCACTAAATACATGTCTCCTTTTGGAGAGATTGTAGACTGCACAATTAAAACAGATTCCAAAGGAAGATCGAGGGGATTTGGATTTGTGCTTTTTAAAGATGCTGCCAGTGTCGATAGAGTCTTGGAACTTAAAGGACACAAACTGGGTGGCAAGTTGATAGACCCCAAAAGGGCTCTACCTTTAAAGGGAAAGGAACCCTCCAGAATATTTGTCGGCGGACTGAGTGGAGATACTTCTGAAGAACAAATCAAAGAATATTTTGGAGCGTTTGGAGAGATTGAGAATATTGAACTTCCTATGGACAAAAGAAAAAATGAAGGAAGAGGATTTTGTTTTATCACGTATCCAGATGAAGAACCAGTAAAGAAATTATTAGAAAACAGATATCACCAGATTGGTTCTAGGAAGTGTGAAATCAAAGTTGCTAAACCCCAAAAGAAGGTATGCAAGATATGCGGGCAGCCACTGTAACCACAGAAAGGAGTGAGGGGCGCTATGGCTGGTGGAGGAGGTCTCGGGAGACATGGGGCTGGGGGCCGCGGCCGAGGCCAGGGCCGAAACGGAAACTAAGGAGTTATAGCAATTGTGATCAAGGATATGGAAATTAAAATAGTGCCTATTGGTGGGGATCAAAACTATAGTGGCTAAGGCAAACATGATTTTGCTGGGTATAATTTTGGGAATAATGGACGTGGACAGGGATATGCAAACGACAGCGGTCTACAAAACTCAGATGTCGGGGTGGCTAGGTGGTGCAGTAAATAGAGCACCAGCCCTGGAGTCAGGAGGACCTGAGTTCAAATTCGGCCCCAGGCACTTAACACTTAGAGAAGCTGTGTGAACTTGGGCAAGTCACTTAACCCCAATTGCCCTGCCCTCTCCCCTCCAAAAAAAAAATTCAAAAACCCAAAACAACTCTTATGGCAAAAGCAGGCAGAGGGAGGAGGAGGTGGTAATCACCAAAACATTGGTAATCCATGAAAAGACATGGTGAAAAGAGGAGCAGATGCTATTAGAGCCTGCCTTGTGGGATGGCAACATGGAATGGGGAGGGATCTTCTCTTGATCTGAGATGACCACTTTGTAAATGGTTTTCCTGTATGGGAGACAACAGTGTCCAATCGTATATAGCAGCCCATTTAATTTGCTTGTTTTTGCTTTGTCTTTTACCATCTGTGTTATGACAAATGTGGATTTGTGTTTATACAAATATTATTTGTATAATTTCATGTTAAGTGATTCTCAAAAATAAATTGCTTGCGATTGTTTTTCCGAGTCAGATAATTGTAAATATATATATATGTATAAGCATTATTTGAGGCACAGCTTATCTGTAGAAGTCATGGACAGTGAGTGGGGAGAAGCAGTGGTCCTTTATAAATAGCAGCAAATTTTGCCTTGGTTTCCCTTGACAATGGTCTATCTGTGCTAAGGATTCATGTCCATGTTTGAAATAGCCATAGATGCTACCATGTAATTGAACAGTGTTTGTCCCCCCACAAGCATTCTTGGGATATTTGTAATAAGTGTTAATTCAGCATATTGGTGAGTTACTGAAATTTTTCATCAGGCCCTAGATCCCTTGATTTTTATTAAATCAAGCACCTTTTTATTAAATACCATAAAATAAGGCATAGTTGGCAACTGCTTTTATGAGTTGACAAGATGCTTGACACTTGCATTGAATGTGAATGTAATTCAAATTGTATATTTCTCTATCCATTGAAACTGGATCAAAGATTAATATGGACAAGATTTTCACTAGAGTTGTAAGTAAATGAATTGTACTCTGAAATAGTGCATTATGTCACTGCTACTGCCAAACTATCAATAGCTATTTCCTGTGGAAACACATGGTTTGGAAAGCTTTAGAGTTGCAGGGCTTTTGTCTGGAAGTTTTTAGGAACAGTCATGATAGTAAATCCCATAAACTCATGTTTGTTTTGTATTCTAAATAAAGGTTATTTTCCCATTTTAAAAAAAGAAATGCCACTGCCTCTTTTGTTAAAATGCTAGCTTTATTAATAAAAGTACTAATTACCTAGAAATTATGTCTCTCAAACTTTTAAAATGTCACACCTGGTACGTAATAAATACTTTGAAAAGGGTTATTAACTGCCTAACTCTCTCCTGGATTATTGCAACAGTCTCCTAAACGGTCTTCATGTTTCTGATCTCTCCCTTCTCTTAACTCAGCCTTCACTCAGCTGGCAAATTGATACTGGGGTATAAGTGGGAGTGTTACCCCATCTCTTCAAAAAATCCTCAATGGCTCCCTATTGTTTTTATAATAAAAGAGAAACTCTTTGGCCTGGCATTTAAGGCCTTCAGTAATGTAACCCTCTCCTACCTTTTCAGTCACATCACATTCAGTCACTTCAGTCCCCTTAATAGGCCCTCCCTTCCAGTCAAACTGGCTGGCTAGCTATTCCCCATATACAATATTAGCTCTTTCATCTATGTCCTTTGGTATAAGGGGCCCCCCATTCCTGGAACACACTCCTTTCCACCCTGGGTAGAATCCCTATTTTTATTCAAAATACAGCTTAGGTACCAACTCTTTTTCTTCAAGACCCGCTGGGTTATTAGCCTGCACACCCTTCTTTTAAGTTAGCTTGTATTCATTGTATCTAGCTTATATTTACTTACGTACACATTGTATTCCTCCAATAAAACATAAGCTCCTTGAGCATAGCTACTGTCTCTTTTGTGCTTGAGTCATCTGTATCTAGTACAGTGACTTGGGCATCAATCCTTATACTTGTTTCTTATGTCAAATTAAATTGAATGAAATGGAATGGAAATCTTCCCCAGTGGCTGGATCAAATTCAGGTCAGTGTTCCTAAGTACTTACTCTGAGCATTTATGAATAATGGGGCCAGGGGGTTCACACAGTCATCCAAAGTATGTGAGTGGGACCTAAAGCATTTCACACTCTATCAACTCTATCATTCCATTTTTTGAGGCTTAACCCAACTCTGTGGCAGAATCCATTCAAGGGAAGGCATGGGAGGATAGCCTCAGGGGACTGCTGCCTCAATCAAGTACGTTTAAAATACATACCAGCCACTCTTCACAATGGGCACAGTGATGCCTCCTCACTTGAAATTACGTGTCACTTCTTGACAACCTATCCTGGCTGCCCTGTGTTGAAGCTGTCAGTAAAAGGAATTCTTATCAAAATATTTACTTTCACATTAAAGTTGTTTGGAAGCAATCCTGTCAGTGAGTTCTCATTAAGAATGGATAAATATTAACTTTTAAACAAGTCAATTATGGGGAATGAAAAATTCCTGTCACTGATCTTCAATAGCATCTAAAACAATATGCCAATGGGGCCTTTTTTTTTTTATCATATTTCATATAGAGAATAGCAAATTCATATGATTCTGTGTACTATATAAGATTCATATGATCCTATATATTAGATAACCTACAGTACATAGGGGACAGCTGTGTGATATACTGAATAGAGTGCTGAGTCTGGAGTCAGGAAGACTCTTCCTGAGTTCAAATCTGGCCTCATACACTTACTAGTTCTGTGACCCTGAGTAAGTCACTTAATCCTGTTTACCTCAGTTTCCTCATCTGTAAAATGAGCTAAAGAAGGAAATGACAAACTACTTCAAGATCTTTGTCAAGAAAACCCCAAATGGAGTCAAAAAGAGTCAGTTACAACTGAAAACTACTGACCAGGAAGGATATATGTCTGCATCTAGGACTGAATTGCATCTAATGTCTACAAGAGCTTTAAAAAATTTCTTGCACTACATTTCTGTCCTTTCATTCATGTCACTCCTATAACCAAAAACCTACAGTTACTTCTCACTGACTAGATACAATCCAGATTCCTCACCCTGACATTCAAGGCCACACACAACGTGGTCCAATTAATCTTTTCACCATTCTCTGATGTGCATGTGACAAAGAGTCCAGCCAAATTAGGCTGCATGCTGGCCCCTGAACATGTAGTATACCTTTCTGCCTCTGTACCTTTGCTCATGGAACTTCTTTCACAGACTGATTTATCTCTTGCCCCTGGACCTGGATGATTCTGGAAGAGAAAGTGAGGCTGGTGATTTTGCACAGCCCTCCCTCACTTAAATGCAATTCACTTGAAATCATGGCATCACCTTCCTGATGCTTTGGTCTTCTTTGCAAATAAAGGGCAAACAACACAACTGGCCATTTCCATTTGGTCAACTCAGCCCTTCCCTTCTTTGCCTTTCCCTTTCTCTTTCCTTTTCCCTTTCCCTTTTCTTTTCCCCTTCGCTTTCTCTTTCATCTCCCCCCTTCCCTTGCCTTTTCCCTTGCCTTTCCCTCTTTTCACCCTGGGTATCATACCCTTCCTCTAGGTGCTCCAGCCCAAGGAATATAAATTTTGATCACTGAAACCTGGCTCGGTATCTTGGGTTTTACTAACTAGATTTCTTTCTTAAAGACCAAGCCTTAAACCCAATTCACTCTGGTTCTCAAGGACTGGCTAGCAATAGATCCCAGCCCAAGCTATGCTTATTAGTCATTGTTTGGGCCCTGATCGTCTCAGAGTGAATATAAATAGCAATTGTTTGTGTTTTGGCCAGAAGCCCTGAGGGTCTTCCCCTCCCAAACAGATTTTTAAAAATTATTGTTAGGTAAAAGGGGCCACTCCTTGTCTCATTTCTTAACTAGCCTTAATCATTGAATGGGTGTTGCCTCAGTCCCAGTGAGAAGTAGGAAATACCTTAACTTAAAAAGGCCATGGTCTCCTATTGCTTCTAGGGCCATCTCCAGTCATCCTGATCAATATCTTGCCACTGGACTCAGTGACTTTGCACAGCCCTCCCTCACTTGAATCTATTTCACTTGCAAGTCATGGCATCACTTTCCTGATGTCATGGCCTTCTAGAAAGAAGATCAAATAATACCAATCTGAGGCCAGATGTGAACTCAGGTCTTCCCAACTCCAGGCCCAGCACTCTGTCCCCTGCATCAGCTAAATTCTCTGCTAAAATGCCTTCTACCTATATCTCTGGCTATTGCCATTTTAGCCTTTCTTGAAGAACCAGATTTCCTTGATCCTTCCAATGTGATGCAACCTTTCTTTCTCTCTCTTAATAATAGCTCTAGCATTTATCTAGCATTTAAGGATTGCCAAGTGCTTTACATATATTATGTCATCTGATCCTCTGCTAGCCCTCTGAAGTGGGTGCTATAGTTAGACTCATGGTTAAAGAAACAGGAAGCTAAAAGAGATTCATGACTTTCTCAAGATCACACAACTAGGAAGCATCTGAGTCAGGCTTCAAATGTAGATCTTCCTTACTCCAAGAACAACACTTTATCCATAATGCCAAATATCAGCCTCATTTGAATCCTCACAGGATAGCATCATAAATTTAGAGCTTAGAGCTTATCTACTCTAAGCCCCTTCTTTTATAGATGAGGAACCCTGAGATTCAGACTTCTCTGAGGATGTAGTACACAACAGTTTTGTTATTGTTGCTTCAATCATGCCCAATTCTTCATGACCTCATTTGAGGTTTCCTTTGTGAAGATACTGGAGTGGTGTGTCATTTCCTTTTCCAGCAGATTAAGACAAACAGAGGTTAAGTGATCTGCCCAGGGTCATGTAGCTAGTGAGTGTCTAAAGCCAAATTTGAATTCAGGTCTTCCTGAGTCCAGGCACAGTGTTCTATCCACTGAACATCCTGACCATGCATGGTAAGAGGAAAAAGTAGAATGCCTCATCTCTGAGTTTAAGGTGCATGGGACAGTTAAAGTTAAAGATGAGAAGATCCACATAAAGGGAGTAACCAGTACTCAATGACAAGGCAACATACTTGTAAATGTAGGATCTTATAACAGGGTAAATGAAAGTGGTGAGCAAGGAAGTGGCTAGAGGGAGCCAGAATTATTTAGGGTAAGCTTCTTAGAAGAAATGCACCTCCAGCTGGATCTTGCCAATAATGAACACGACATGACAAAGACAAAGCTGGAAGCAAGGGGAGCATTTCTGATGGAAACAAACAAAAAGCAGAAGAAAAGAACAGGAAGAAAAGAAGAAACGTGAAACAGGAGAAAAGAACAAGCAAGTCATGTGCTGAAATCAGTAAGGAGATTGAACTGGCTAGGGTAGAGAGTCTCTAGTAAAGACAAAGGAGAGATACATTTAAATGAGAATAGAAGGAAGAAGGAATTTAATGGAGAACCTTGAATGGTAGGCTTGGAGTTCAACCAGGCTGTGGGAACCACTATGAACTCTTGAGCAATAAAATGACCCTGATGAAAAACAGATAGAAAAGAGTATCTAAGGTAATGGATAATGAGTTGTTACAGACAACTGTACTCTCCCCTGCCTTGAGTGGTAACATGGGGATTCAAATGAATTTGTGGACTCTAAATTTATGTTTGCTTGCCAAGGGTAATGATGAAGACTAGAGCCTTTATTTTTTAGTAACTGTCATTGGGAATAAAATGCTAAGCATAACACAAAAGCTACAATCAGTCCGTCAATGAGCAATTTATTAAGAGCTTCCTAGGTACCTGGAATTTTACTAAGCTTTGCAAACACAAACACAAGCAAAAGAAAGATAGTGCTTACTCTCAAGGAGCTTGCATTCTAATGGAGAAAGACCACAAATAAAAAGTCACGGAAGGTCAGGGGAGATGAAGGAGCCGTACCTGGTTTATATAATTCATGGTAGAGAAGTGAAGAGTGCATCTTGGTAAGAAACAAAGACCTGGGGGCCTGGGCACCTTCCTTGAATCATTCATTCTTGAAAAGAGCCATTCAATCGCTGGGAAAGACCTTAGGGACAGAGGGTACTTCTGAGGTATCAATTCCTGGACTAGAGTGATCTTCCAGGATGAAGAAATTTCCAAGAGATAACAGAGAAATCTGCAGTGCAGCTAGGTTTGCATTTAAAGGAGACCAGGAGATATTTAGTAACTTGTGGACAAAGGTCAGATCCAAAAACCTGACTACTGACACAGAGTTGGCAGGCTTTCTAGCTCTGGTACTCATCCAACACTTTCTGCAAAGCTTTGGGTGACACATAGGTCAAATGGTCTTTCATCATGATTGCAGGCTGCTGTGAATTACACGTTTGGTAATTTTGTCCATAATATGCTGACTGCTCACTTATTATAGAATGTCAAGAACAATGAAAACTCAAATGGTCACCATCACAAGCATAGATGGTGTGGTTTTGCAGGATTTGGGTCAGGTAAATGGAGAAGTCTGTGAGAGTAGAAACCTCTTTTGTGTACAGCAAGAAGGTACAGTAGAAGAAAGTAGTAGCTCAGGTCCTATCTGTCCGCTGAGGCTAGGTTGTTGTTGCTGACAAATTGTTGGCTGCTCCCAACCCCATTTGGCTGAAACATGGTGCAGAGCTAGCATAGGGTAGCAGAAAAAGTTCTGGACTTGGGGTCTGAAGACCTAACAGAGCTATGTGCTTTATCACTTAAAATTTTAACTATGAGGGGGCAGCTAGATGGTGCAATGTATAGAGCACCAGTCCTGGAGTCAGGAGGACCTGAGTTCAAATTTGACCTCAGACACTTACTAACTGTGTGACCCTGGGCAAGTCACTTAACCCCTATTGCCTCAATAACAACAACAACAAAATTAACTATGTGGTATTAGGCAAGTCACTTAATAATATCTGAGATTTCTTTCCTCATAACTTAGTATCCACCCTCCTTCAGATATCCTATGAATCCATCCTTCAATGGTCTTATAATTATGAAATCTGGCACAGTTCTCCTCCATGTACACTTCGTTTAGGTCAGGGGTGGTTCAATGATTAGAGCCCTGACCTGGAGTCAGGAAGAGCTTTGTTCAAATCTGGCCTCAGATCCTTACAACCTGTGTGATCCTGAGCAAGTCACTTACTTTCTATTAGCCTGTTTCCTCAACTGCAAAGCAGAGATAATAATAGCACTTCATTCCCAAGACTGTTGAGAGGATCAAATGAAATATTTGTAAAGTACCTGGCACACAGAGGATGCTTGACAAATGTCTGTTTCCTTCCATCCTAATGACTTTCTCTGACTTTGTTCTCTTTAATGCTATTTGCATCTCTTCTACAAGCACATTCAGAGCTGTGATTCTGGAGTCCAAGTATAGTAGTTCTACTTTTCTTGTTGGTGAAAAAGTTTTGCTGTAAAAAAAAAATCACTGCAAATCTTTTGCCTATTTTCTGTTCTCCTTCTAGGTTCAATCTTAAATGCCTTTGGGATAATTGGTTAGTGAGGTCTTTCACTTGGCTTTTTTAAACTGATTTTGCCCTCCACTACTTCCCTCTGTTTTATTGAGGTAACCCTGCTCATAATCCTGAACCAACTTTCTCCATAAGATTATGCAAACAAGTTTATATTCTGAGCTTGTATTGCCCTTGGCTGCCATATCTCTCTGCCTAGCAAGTAAGTCAAGTGTTAGCTGACTAAAGCACTTTTTAGGTTCCTTTGCTCTCGTTACGGCATTTGATTTACAATGGTTAAACTTCTATATGAAATTACCGTAATTGACATTTATGTCAGTTCTTTCATCCAGATCTCATTTTTTAAACATAAATAACTAATTTAATCATTCTTTTTTTAATTGCACACCATATATCTTTCTTACTACTGTTATTCTAAATTTGGATTAATTTTGATCTCTGTTCTAACAAGTAGGTGTTTTGACTAGACACAAACAGTAGTACATTCTAGAATGATTTCCACATCAGTAACATGTCATTTCCTGTCTAATAAAATATAATTAGTTTGGTTTTTGTGATGTTCTTCATTTATTGCCATGTCCAGCACCTTCCAATTGTTTTCTCAAAGAAAGCACGTTCTAAAACCATCACTGGTTATTGGCCTATTCACCCACTTTCTTTGTTACATAAAATCTTTATTATAATAATTCACATAAATATTGAGGTCATCCTCATTGAGGGCATCAGGAGGCAACAGATGGGCTTTCATAAATAATATTCCACAGTAGAATATATCCTTACTACCACATAATGGACCAAAAGATATAAAGGATACAAGATCACACTCTTCCTGCTGTTCACTTATTAATTGTTGATTATTTAAAAGCAGAACATTATTTTAAAGGCTTTCTTTCAACATGCATCCAAAGCATTCAAGTCCTTGAGAGATATAAAAACAGAAAACACCATGTTCCATGAGTATCAGGCAAGGCATTAAATAGGGAAATATATGTTTATAAAAAATGTCTGTTTCAGTGACAGAGAAGTTCTAGCACAGAGTCCAAGTGAAGACAGATTCCTTGTGGATGATGAGGTTCTGCAGATATTCCTATTTATAGATGGCATTATGCTGACTGCATAGATCCCAGAACACTGGCAGAAACTTCTAGCAGAAATATACAGCCACTCAAGAGTTTGGTCTAACTATTGACACAAGAAAATAAAAGTGGATGAAGAATATCAATTGCCCGTATTGTGGCATGCACTTGGATGGACAACCTACACATAAATCATTATGTGTATTTGGTACAGACAGTACAAATGGACAATAGGTTGGGCACTGAAAAAGAAAGAAAGAAAGAAAGAAAGAAAGAAAGAAAGAAAGAAAAGCTCCCTCGATGATCCTGAACTCCTTCCAGAAACAAAGGTCCATATTTTTAACGCCCATATTCTACTAACCATTTGGTGCCTGTTTCACCAACTGAAACAGGCACCATGGTGAGGTTGTATGGCTTTGAGTTATATAATATTAAAGTCTTTGAAGGATTAAAATTTTCAGTGTCTTGGAGAATGTTGAGCATCTCAGAAGCCTCTGAAGAATTAAAATTGTGCAAATCTTAGTGGCTTGTAGTGGGTGTAAGCAGGTTCTAACATAATAAATAAGGAACTACAAAGAAGAATCAGAATAAAGTATATAAGATCAAAAAAAGAAGATGGGATAGCTATGTTGCAAGAGCAAGATATGACTGCTGAATAGCCAGTCTACTCCACTGATGTCCTTGCAAAGTCAAGAGAAGTTGAGGCAGGGCCCCCAGAAGAATAAATAGTTGACCTGTGGTGAGCCTAATTGGGGAGGGGATGCATGGGGACATGAATAAGAGTCAAGCATGAATGTACCTAAGTGGGAAAATCCACAGTGATCAAATAACAGATCATTTGAATATTTACTCTTTACCTTCCTCCCTTAGTGAATTCAATGCTGACTCATGGTCTTTCCTTCACAACTACTGCCCTGATACAATGGAACTTTTACACATATATTGGTATTCCCTCAAACACCATAACTTTCCATTTCCTCAATCTACTCAGTTCATATTACCTACTTCTCCTCTGTATCTCAGATATACACAGTGATGGTCATACCTTTGATTTTTCTATTACCCAGAAGCATGCTTAGTAGCAAGCAAGCCATCTCAGCAGACTGACTAAAGCAGGTGGAGGGTGACTGACAGACCACAAACCTGTCGGTGAGTTAGGAGGATGTCTACTCCAAGCACATGAAGACTTTCCCTGGTAGAATGGGTGAATGAGAACAATTTGTTCAATGGCCACGAAGTTGCTGAAACAGGCACCATGGAGCACTGAGAACTTGGTCAGACATTGAAGATACCCAGGTTGTCCTCTGCATCCCAAATCATAGTCAGTTTTCTTTGACTTTTGTCCTGCCATTGGACCTCTATGGCTCAGGAACAGAGAGTGAGCCTGATGACTTTGTGCAACTCTGACTCACTTAAATCCCATTCATGCACAGGCCATCACCCATGATGCCATTGGTCCTCTTCAAAAATGAAGGACAAACAACTACTCAGAAGAATTCCATGTCTATATTGATGATGCCCAAAATTGCTTTATCTAATCATAACCTGCTATCATTCCATCTTTTCCTCTGCATTATGTCTCTGTCTTACTAACTTCCCTACTATCCTCTCACTTGTCCAGGCTCCCCACATAGGCATTATCCTTGACTTCTCACTCATTCTTAATCTCCATAGCCAATCTTTTGCCAAACCATACCAATTCTAACTTCAGAACATCTCTTGTAAATGCCCCCTTCTCTCTTCTGACATTGTTATCGTCTTAGTGCAGGACCTATCTCATACCTAGACTATTGTAATAGTCTTCTTGTTGCCTCTTCTCACTCCAATCCATCATCTATTTAGTTATCAAAATGATGTTCCTAAAGCACAAGTCTAACCATATTGCTCCCCTTCTCAGTAAACTCCAATGATATCCTGTTGTCTCCAAGATCAAATGAAAAATTCTCCCTTTGGTTTTTAAAACTCTTCTTAACCTAGTACTTCACTATCTATCCAATCTTCTTACAACTTTATCTTCACTACACATTCTGCTGTCTAGTGGTCTTCTAGTTGTTTCTTGAATAAGGCACTCCATTCCCCAGTCCTTTCCATTTTCACTGTTTGTACAACATTCTTGGAATGTTCTCCCTCCTCACTTCTGCCTCTTAGCTTTTCCTGCCTTCTTTCAAGTCTTACCTAAAATCTTACCTTGTGCAAGAAGCCTTTCCAGGTCCTCCTTAATGAGAGTGCCTTTCCTCTGATATCTACAATTTATAATTGTTGCCATCTTGTCTCCCTGCATTGGATTGTAAGCTACTTGAATGAAGAGACTATTTTTTGCCTTTCTTTGTATCCCTAGTTCTTAGCACAGACTAGGTAGTTAACAGTAGCACAAAGTAGATACTTAATAAAGCTTATAGATTTAACTTGACCCTTAATCATATTCTTCATCCTCACCTTAGCATCCAGTCCCTCTATCCATCAGTTCTTTTCCAGGCCACCATCCTTGTACTGGCTACACTTTCCTTCTTTACCTCTCTAGATGCCTTAGTGAATGAATTTATTCTATCCTTTATACTCAAATCCCTTGACCTCTTGTCCAATGGACAATTCTACATTCCCAAATCACAGCCTTAGATTACAATCACCATTTTCCACACTCACTCTTATTTATATACTGCTAAATAGAGCTAGAAAGAGATACGAAACTGTGCTGACTTGGGTCCACTACAAATTTATGTTATATAATCACAACTGGGCCCTCACTTCAGCAAGGCAATCCTTTTAAATTTGCCTAATAGCTCCACTCTCCTCCACTCTCCAACTTGACACAATGGTTATTCCAAACCTTCTTATCCCTTCTTAAGTCTCCCACAGCACCATCTTTAATCTCTTGGCTAAGAATCTTGCCTCATAACTTCACTGGAAAAGATCATGTCATTCAGTGGAAGTTCTTTCTTCATTCCTCCTCATCACAAATCACTCAGACATCTTCCCATATTATCTCTCCGTTCATCTCTATCTGTCATGAAGAGGTGGCCCTTCTCCTAGCTAAGGCATAAACCTGTCTACCTGCATCCTTGTCCCCATCCCTTCCTGTCTTCTCCAGAGGATTACCCCTACACACATCCATACTCTCTCTATAATCTTCATTTTTTCCATCTCTTACAAACTCATCATGTTACTCCACCCTTTAAAAAAACCCTCACTTGATCCTTCCTTGAGAGAGTCATCTACAATTGGTGCCTCCACTTCTCTTGTTCAATTTTAAATCCTCTTCAATCTAGCTTCTGATCTCATAATTCAACTGAAACTGCTCTCTCTTAGGCCACCAATGATTTCTTAATTGATAAATAGTGATACATAAAGTTAATGGAATATTACTGTGCTGCAGGAAATGGTAAATACAATGAATACAGAGAAGCAAATAGACTTACATGAACCAATGCAGTGAAGTGGAGCCCAGAAAAGAATAGATACAATGATTAACATGTAAATAGAAAGAATAATAATCACAGAACATTTGAAAGTAAACATTTCAAAATTAGAAAGAACAAGCATGGCCACCAAAGAAGAGATATGATAGGACTCTTTTGTTGAGGTAAGTAATCCACAGATGTGAATCACATAATTTTTTCCAAATTTTTTTTTGAGGTTACTAAGTGGTACAATGGCTAGACCTCTGAACCTAGAAGTAGGAAATCTTGAGTTCAAATCTTGCCTCAGACACTTATTTGTTGTGTGATTCTGTTCCAAGCTGCATGACTTCCCTAAACCCAGTTTTCCCATCTATAAAATAAAGGCAGTAATAGTAACTATCTCTCAGGGTTATTGTGAGTATTAAATAAGGTTCAAATGCAAAATGTACACTTGCCAAAAAGACTATTTTATGGAGAACTCACACAGGGCAAGCATTCACGTGGTGGTCAGAAGAAGTGATACAAGGACACTCTCAAGGTGTCTCTTAAGAACTTTAGAACTGATTGTGTGACATGAGGCACAGGACCGTTCAGGATGGCATACACTCATTAGAAAAGGTGCTGGGTTCTATGAGCAAAGCAGAATTGAAACAGTTCAAAGGAAATGCAGGATGTACAAATTTAGAGTATCCACCCCAAACGTTCACATGAACTATTTGTACCCAACCTGTGGTGGAGCATTCCGAGATCGTATTGGTCTGATCAACCACAGTCAGACCACTGAAATTTGATTCTAACGTAGTGATGTCATTTTGATCCTCTTTGAGAATGGACAACAATGAAATCTTAAAGAACTATATAAATGCTAACTGTTATTATACCAATATATACTGATCTATTTTGCTGTTTTTCTCTTCTTTTTTAAAATATTATTTGATATATGAGATGGATCTCTGGGAAGGGATTAGGAAGAGATAGAAAGGTGGCATTTAGGTGATGTAAAAGCAAAAGATAACCAAAAAAAATTCTTAAAATGCTTTTTGATTAATTGATTGATATTATGCTTGCCTTGCAGAATTACTATGAACATCAAATGAGATGATGCAGTTGAAAATGTTTAGAGAGCTGTTACATTCCTTATATACTGTAAATGGTTGATAAGTGTTATTAGGTGCAAAGTATGATGTGAATTAAAGGCATCATGAGAGACTGTTGATAGTTAACCCATTAAAACCTTTTAATTTATATTTTTATCTCTACCTCTTCTAAGCATAACAACATACATATACATAACAATATGCCGTAAGTTGCTTCAGTACCCCTTTGTGCTATAGCACAATATGGGATGATTTTTATTTGTCTGAAACTGTCTCTTTCAAGTAGTGGGATGGGGGAGTCCTCTCATTATACTTCACCACAAGTTCTTTTCACCTATAAATGCTATTCGTTATTTTATGTTTGACCGTATTAAGCCCAGACTCCCTTTTTTTCCCCCACAACAAACGTTCCCAATTTAAAAAAATGTCCTCAAAGGTTTTTTCCATCACCTTGGATCCATTTAATTATTCTTCTTTGGACATTTTTCATGTACTATGTTGTCTCAAAATTCACTCATTTGTTCCACAAGTGTTTGTCCCATGCCCAATAGTAAGGCAACATTGCTTAGTAGAATGAGCAGATTCATTATCTGAAGACCCGACCTGGAATCCCAGTTCTGTCACTGACCACCCCTGTGACCTGGCCTAGGTGCTGATTTTGATATTCCAGATGTAGAAGAAAAGAATGAGAGAAAATAGGGCCTAATGGATGTAATGCTTTACTTTGATTCAAATGACTTAAGTTCAGCTTTCACTGTAGTCAGACGTAGTCTAACTAGGTAATCACGGTAAAGTCATTTAACCTCTGGGAGCCAAAATGCAGCTTATATGACTTTACTTTGTGGGGTTGTTTTGAGGAAAGCATTTTGCAGACTTCAAGTCTTATATAAATTGAATTCCTATTAATTCAGGATAATAGATAGAAGGATGTTTTTGTGTTCATTTCTGATCTCATTTTGGAGGTGGGGTGAAGGTGGTTTGGAGTAGACTATAATTAGTTGTGTTAATAGAATAACAACCTGCAATGACTTTTAGATCTTTTCCCCAGGTCTTTACCATTGTCTTAGAGCCCGTTATCTTATTAGTATAATTTAAATGATTTTTCTCTAAATGAATACTCTTCTAACAATTTATGCCCACTAGTTGACATTTCACTTACTGGGAAGATCTCAAAGTCATCTGCAAACTTGGAGACTTAAACATGAATAATTAAAACTCAAAGGGAGCTCTATACCAGGAAAGAATTCTCTGGAGTTCCATGTTCCCAGTTGTGGGGATCCTTTGGGCCCTATTAATGAGTATTGGAAGAAAACGGCACCCCAGACAGAGTGGGTTCAGTGAAAAGGTTCAGGACCCATCTGTTTGATGTCGTAAGGGCCTGGTGAGCCAGGCTACTTGCTTTGCAGGTAAATTTAAAAGGTTATTTATTTGAATGAGGTTCAAGGGGCCCTGTAGCAGTGGTGATGATCGCAAGATGTTGAAGTGTGTGTCTGGCACCTCTGAGGGATCATGTGCAAAGCAGGAAACCTATTCTCAGCATCCCACTGGGTGCTACAAAGGTGACCCTGTTAAAGAAACAAAAAAGAATTAGTCTAGACTGCTCATGAGCTACTAACTTCCTGGAGTCCACTCCCCAGCACAGATAAAATGTTTATTTTTCTGAAAGGCCAGATTCTAGTAGGATTTGCACACTAGAAATTTTAACTAAAAATCCCATGGAACAGCAGTAGTAACTAGCTTGTTGAATGTTTGATTTAGGAGACCCATAGGTCACTGGATTTAGGGATGTCATAGAGGTTCCTAGATTATTATTGGTCACAGGTTGGACTTTGAGATTCCTTCTGCATGTCAGGAGTCCAGGTCTCTGATAAGCTAACTTTGTATCCTGGTTCCTTGACCCTGTGCTGACTAACCTCAACAACAGCTTCCAAAGTACCCTGGAGTCTCCCCTCCTTTCTTAGAGAATCCCAGCCTACAGTTGCTATTAGACTCATTCTGAGTGGCCTTAGGAAAAAATTAACTTAATACTCCATAGCTCAGTTTTCTTATTAATAAAATGGAAATAATAACACAGAGATGATTTGAGGAGACAAGGAATAATATTTGTAAAAGATTTTGAACTCTATAGAGACAAGTGCTTTGTCAAGGCAGATGAATGATGATAATAGTGATCCAATACATCCTGCATATCATTGCCAGACTAATCTTTATAGACAGACCTTCCTTATTCAAATGTAACTAGGTTGGATGGAGCGTTATGGCTGCACCCTGGTCATTTCCAAGGGATCTTTTAGTTCAACACTGAAGGATTTGCAATTTGGGGATGACACAATAAATCCTCAGTGGTTGTTTGGTGCAGCACCCCCCGCCTTCCAAACTTTTAGCTGATGCTTGTAGGGGATTGGAATACTACTGGTTAGTTTAAAAATAGAAATAACTCCCTCTCTCTCTCTCTCTCTTTCTCTCTCTCTCTCTCTCTCTCTCTCTCTCTCTCTCTCTCCCCCCTCTCTTCCTCTCTCTTTCTTTCTCTCTTTTCTCTCTCTTCTTCTCCCTACCTTCTTCCTCTAACATAGTAAATAAATATTCCTCCCTGACCTTACAAGGTATATGGGAGTTGGGAGAAGAGAAGTGCCAGATTCATTCTGAAAGAAAGAGCATATTGTAAGCACATGGCAGCTAGAATATATGTGTAGGCAAGCCTGAACCTGAGCCTTGGGCCTCTGGCTGCTTTTTTTTTCTTTTCTAAGTAAATATAGGTGATAAGTGTCAATCTTGAGATGAACATTTTTAATCTTAACAGCAACCTTGAGTTTGAGGGGTGAGAGCTCCTGGGTTCTCAACTGGTTTCAGCTGCATTTTGGAAGGAACTACTCCAGTAGTGTGTTTTTTTATGAAGATGAACATAGGCAGGAAAAGATGCTCACATCTAAGTTTGCCAAAATACACGAACCTAGAGGGAAGAGTTAAATGAAATGTGAAATATCAATTGAGCAGTCCCACAAATTGCTACATGTTTTGATGCTTTAAATACCAACTTAATAGTATCTTAGCTTTATCTATGTACATATACATATATATAATCATTATTACATTACTATATCCTGCTTTAAGTATTTGTTAACATGCAATTCTGTCTCTTGTGTTAAGCATTTTTTAAAAAAATGTGTAGACAACATAAATAACTGTCCCATGCCAGATTTACATTGTACATTTAGTACCTTTCTACTCTTTCCTTTTGGAGATACTGTCACATGAGACAAAACTAAGCTTTAAGTGATTACTCTCTAGGGCTTCCCAGTGTAAGTTGGGGAATAAGGAGCTAGAGAATTCAGGAGATTAACCATTGTCTTTGAAAACCATGCTCTCCTGGGACTAGATCCAGTCCATATGTGCACTGGACTCAGAGCTGAGAAGGGTCCACTGATAGAGAAAGGGCAAGGGCCAGCTCTCCCTCATCTAGCAGCAGTCGTTACTTGTTTTGTGACACATAAATTTGATTGTTGTTCCTCCTTTTAGAAGTTTTCAGTTAATTCCTATTTCTTACTGCATTAGGTTCAAATTCCTTCATCTCGCATTCAAGATTCTATAATCTAGTACCATACTAACTTTATAAGATTATTTCAAGTTACATTCCTTCACAAACTCTATACACCAATAGAAACTGTTACTGAGCATTTTCCTATACTGTCTCATCTTCCTGCTTTGGCTTATACTATTCCCCATGCCTAGAGTGTCTTGCCTCCCTTTCACCTATTGAATTCTATCCATTCTTTATAGTCCAACTCAAGTGGTACCTTCTCTAAGAGGTCTCTCTTGATGCCCCAACCCTGTTAATAATAGTCTTCTCTTTTAGACCATACTTAGTACTTTATTTTGTATCTCTCTGAGCATTTACTACATAATATTAAAGATTATAGTTATTTGTCATAGCCTACAATTAGACACTAATCTCCATGAAGGCAGGCACCATACCTTATTTGTTTTTTATATTACTTAAAACCTAGCAGAGTTCTTTGCGTACATCAGACACTTAAGAAACATTTTATGAACTGAATTTGTTGTTGACCCTAATAAAGACCTCTCAATTTTTTCTCCCTAGTCTCAGTCAAATACTTCCTAACATCAAGAAGAAGCTCAGATCTTTACCTAGTAATGAGGAAGAAATAGCCATTAATAAAATGAATACCAGTCACCTAGCTCAGACATACTCTATCTTTTGTTAGTAAAAGAGTTAGCACATTTGATTGTTGAGCCACTTTCAATAATATTGAAAGACTGAAAAACTGGCAAATTAGCACAAGATTGGAGAAGGACAAATTTCCCATTTTTTAAAAAGTCTGCAAACTACAGCCAGACTTTGACTTCAGTTCTGGGGAAAATACTAGAATGGATCATTAAAGAGATTTTTGGTTCTGGAAAGAGAAGCAATGATTACAAAGAGCCAAGATTGGGTCAGATTAACCTTATTTCCTTTTTGACATGATTACTCAACCAATAAATGTGGAGAATACTGTAGATATATATCACTTACTTCAATTTTAATGTTTTAAATAAAATATCTGTGGTGAGGCCCCATGTGTTCCAAGGGGCTGACCCCCACATATAGCATGAGAATGTCATTATGTGGATTGAAATAAGGCAGGATAGACAGCTCTAACTTCTCCCTTCACCCTTATCCACGGGAGACTTTAATTCCTCCCAAGAGGGGAAACAGAAAATTGGGGCCAGAGGACACTACTCTGCTCTCCTCAGAGAAGGGAGGTACTGGACAAGAATTATATCTATCTGCTCCTTTTAACATTGAAAGTCTAAGGTATGAGGTTTTCAGGATCAATCTAGGTTCATCACTGTTCTTTATTTGGAAAGAAGAGGACCTCAAGTTTTGCATCTTTGGCTTTCCCACCAAATACCAACTCCCCAATGAACACACATAGCAATTATTAAAGAAACCCATTTATCCAAATCATAGCAAAAACAGAAATCAGGGAAAGTATACATAGAAGTATAGGTATCAAACAATAGAGAGTGAAGGAGCCTTCTGCTTGGGAGAGAAATAATTCAGTCCAACTGAGAAGAGTCTTAGATCTCACTCAAGGAGAAGTTCCCTGAAGCCTCTGGTATAGCAAACAGTGAATAGGAATGTAATGAAGACTGCCAGTTGCTCCTATGCCAACTTCTTCCAAGGGTCTTTTACTTTAGCAACCTGAAGAAGAGTTGGCCTCCTCGTCTTCTTGCCCAAAGCTGGAAGCCAGAAGCACCCAAAGCGGCTCAAAGCTGGAAGAGAACTGAAGAGCTCTCCTCCCTCCCACTCTCACCAGCTTCATTCTGCCCTTCACACAAGTACTGGGCATTGATATCCACCAATAAAGAGAGAATCTCTTACCAATGGGTTTTGGTACTGGGGTTATATATCTCATATTATTCTTGTAGAGAAGATGGAGAAATGAAGATTAGACAATATGATGAGATGGATTAAAAATTACTTGGATGGCCAGACTCAAAGAGTAGTGGGCAGAAGTTCAACAGTGAAGTAAGTGTCCCCAGCATCTGTGCTTGGCCCTATGCTCTTTATCATTTTTATCAATTACTCGTTTAAAGACAGAGATGGCACAATCACCAAATTTGCAGATGACACTGAGAGGAATAGCTTAGCACGCTAGATAACATAATCAGGGTCCAAAAATATCTTGGCAGAGTGGAGCACTAGGCAGAATTTAATAAGGTGAAAGTCAACAGGGACAAATGTAAAGTCTTATACCTGTGCAAAAAAAAATCATCTTCATAACATAAGGAGGCTAAATAGAGAGCAATTTGTCTGAAAAAGATGTAGGGGCTTGAGTAGACTACAAATTGAATATGGATCATCAGTGTGCTGTATCAGCCATAAAAAGCTAATGCCATCTTGGACTGCATTAAAAGGGACATAGCTTCCAAGAATAGGGAAATGATAATCCTTGTGTCCTCTACCCTCATCAGACCTCTCCTGGAGAATCATTTTCAATTATTTACACCACAGTTTAAGGAGGGAACTTAACTGGAATGCATCCAGAGGAGGGTTAGGAGAATCATGAGGGCACTTGGTTCCATGTCATATGAGGATCAGTTGAAAGAAATAGCTTGTTATTGACATATGTATATACTTGTTTTCAGCAGTATGAGTAACTTTCCAAATGTTATAACATAATTGTTTCAATGCTTTTTCTTCTGCTTCATTCTAGCCCGTGATTTTCATTAAATCCTCAGTAGAGAATCTGCTATCTGTTTGAAGATCTTTCCTTTCTTTTCCTTTACATGAGAATGTAAGGGCCATTATAGTAAGAATGTAAGAGTATGTTTTTTGTTAATTATAAAAACATATTTGATTCAGTAGGACAAAATAATACTTTATTGGTTCTTTTATAGCAAGATAACTCCTCCCCATATATTAGAATCATTCAAGATTTTTTGAAAGATATAAGAATAGAAATAACCCTGTTCAAAGACTCTTTGATCATAAACAGAAGACAAGACATAAGTCAAGGAGATGAACATTTATCAGAATGGGCCACTGTAACAAAGGACATCCTGCACAGAATGAAAGTTAATTCTTCATGGGTGTTGAGGTCCTCCATGTGCTCCTCTTTCTGGAGGCCATCATGCTAATTTCATCAAGCCCCAGAACACTGCATGGACTCCTGGAAAGTATCTATCATCACTCAAAGGAATTTGGTCTATTTCCATGGAAAAGACTAAGTGAATAAAGAATGTCTGTTGTCCAGAGGTTCCCAAACTTATTTGGCCTGCCACCCCGTTAAAAAAAATTACTCAGTGCCCCCCTGGAAATCTACTTTCTTTAATCCTTTAACAATTTCTTTTTAAAATTTGTATCATTTCAAAAATATGAAAAATATATTAAATTATGCATCTTAAATTGAACAATTTATTGTAAATTTGTGGGGGTTTTCCTGCATTGAAATTTTGATGATGTAATATTACATCATGCAACCATATAGTATTGTACTGTAAAAAAATCATTACACACACATATTATGGCTGATGCATGTTGGACTTCCCAACAATGCATAGCATTCTCGCCTACCAACACTTACTTGGTAAGACCTGTTGATGGATTTGACCACTGATTGGTTATAACTTGCATTTTGTGTGTTTATTTGGAGCATAATGCAATCACTACAACTTTACTATTACCCAACAGGTAAAACATGTATGAAAGGTTTTTCAAAATTTTCTTATCTTTTCTTCTTTCATTATCCTTCCACCATCACCTTATTTTTATTCAGCCCCCCAAATGCATCTGAGGCTACTACCACCCCCCTGGATCATTCTAGTACCCATCAGGGAGCTATATCACCCACTTTAGGAATCTATGGCTCTAGGCTATAACATGTATCTGGAGGGATATCCTATAGAACTTGTCTATCAGCATCTATATCTGGGTCCGGCAGTACAGAAGAACAGTGAGCTGAGCTTAGAATTGAACAAAGCTGGATTGCCTTCAGAAAATAATTTCCTGACTCCAAGCTTCCTATGAAAGTAAAGGACCATCATTTTAGTAACAACACCCCTGGTATTAGCATGTCAATGAAGCATGGAATATGAGGCCCTCTAAAAAACTAAAAATAGTATCATATAGAGAGGGCAAAGGGGAGGCACATAATGGGTATGAGCAATCTATAACATATAGCCAATGAAGAATCCTGAAAAAAAAAATAGAAGTGAAAGATGCCATTAAGGTATTATATGATAGGAAAAGATGAGCCAGCCACATGGGCAAGTGATAGACAAATGGAGAGCCAGAATGATTCTCTGTTACCTTCTCAATGTCAGAGGAATACATAGAGGGCCTTCAGCAGTCTGGAGGGACCACCAACCCCTCACCATGGTAGTAGATGGATGAGTTGCACAGAGGTAAGTAATGTTAGAAGGAACTTTAAAATCGATGAGCTCACATTTCCATTTAAGTACTGTCAGAGTATTCAGAATGTACTGATAGCCCTCAACTTTGCTAGATGACTTGCCCACTTACTTTTTCTAGTGACACTTTTACAATGACACTTTCAACAATGATTCTGATTCTTCGGAAATCATGGTATTCAATAATTTGCAGGCAAACAGTCAATAAACATTTATTAAGCACCTACTATGTGCCAAGAAATGCATTAAATATTGGGAATACAAAAAGAGGCAAAAGATGGTCCCTTCCCTCAAGGAGCTTCCAATCGAATAAGGGATATAACAAGCTAACAAATGTATGCAAACAATTATATGCAAGATAAATTGGAAGTATATAAGAGAGGAAAAGCACTAGAATTTAAAGGGGCTGAGAAAAGCTTCCTGTAGATTTCAGTTGGGATTTGAAGGAAACCAAGGATGTCAGTAGTTAGAGCAGAAGAGAGAAAGCATTCCAGGCATGGGGTATAGAGATGAGAGATGGAGCACCTTGTACACGGAACAGCCTAGAGGCCAACGTAATTGGATTGACCAGTATGTGTCAGGGGTTAAAGTTTAAGGCTGAAAAGTTAAAAGATGGCTAGGTTACAAAGGGCTCTGAATGCCAAACAGAGCATTTTGTATTTGATCCTGGAGGCAATAAGGAGCCATTGGAGTTTATTGAGTTGGGGGGTGGGGGGTTGATCATGACATCATCAGGAGACTCTATGTGTTAAAGAAATAGGCTTTTATAAGAGGGAGTGGTGTGGAATCAGGAAAAACACTGTAGCCTGGTACCAGCAGCAGTGCCTACATATACTGATGTTCTAATTCAGTGAGATTCCAAACAATAGGTCCACTGCCTATCCCTTCCTTGATAGTAAATCCAAGAAAATTCTACTTTTGTGATTTGAATTATGTGATAGGAAGGGGAAAATAAGAAGAAGAGCAGATTATGAATTGAGTTTTAGCTCCAGAGGCAGGAAGGCGAAAAGTAAAATAGGTATCAGGCATAACAGGATGTTAAGTGCTCTCAGAGACTAGGAAGGTCAGTAAGCTCAATATCTCAATTTAGGGTTCACAGTTTAGAAACTGGTGAAAGGAAAAAGCCTTGGGGACCAAAGGCAAACATCCACTGGGTTAGTTCTAAGAAGGAGCTGGAATGTCCAATGAAATTGACAGAGGTCAGTGAGCATGATACAGAACTGAATCTTTCATAGAAGTTCTAGGGAATTTGGAGCTAATAAAGATGGCATAGGGATTCTTTTCATAGGTCATTATAGATGTTTTGCTTTGTTTCTAGTCTGCTACCTAGGTAGTTGAGCTATGGCATTTCCCCAGCTGGGTCTAGAATGATGAATAGATGCGAAATGGCTAAAGAATGGAGAATGCAGAAGGGATGGAATAATAGGTGGGTGGCACTGAAGGAGCTGGGGGATGGTTAGTAAACTTTGAAGGGAGAGAGGGAGGGGAAAAAAAGAAAGGAATGGAGTGAGACAGGAAGGAAAGGAAGATAGAAGATTTGTTCTTATGCACACACTGAGAGTTCTTCTAATGATTGGTCTATTAAGAGCTTTCTAAACTGGGCTGTGTTTCATTCTTAGCCTAACCAAAGGCAAAGTCTGACCATCTGGATCTGGATCTGCCATCTTGCACTTCCTGTAGGTGGACAGAAAATCATTTGAATGCTAAATATCAAGACTACATATCAAAACACATTTTCAAATTCTGAGGGAGAATAATAAGAAAAAAATGGTACACTTATGTGTCTCTATATGTTCATGAAAGCTTAATTCTTAGAGGAATAGGAATGCAGTTGCTATATACAAATTCTTGGGACTGTGAGCAGATTATTAATAAGTATTTGTTATTTTATATCCACAATGTGTACTTTCTTCCCTCAAGGGCATCATTATCTATACTTGCATTTATGTAGGAGGGATTGGGCATGATGACATTCAGCTTCCTCATTTCTTTGGTTAAAGAGATAGGCAAACCATCCCTTTGTCTTTTATCTCTCACATCATACACCAATTATCTTCCACAAAGTTTGGGATTGACTCTAAGATCTTCATAAAGTTTCAATTTTAAAGCTGAAAGGGACCTTCAAGATCACACAGTTTAATCATCTCATTTTATAGAAGGGATAACTGAGACCCATCATAGTGAAATGACTTGCCCAAGGTCACAAAGTTCATAAGTAGCAGGGGCGTGACTCAAACTCAGGTCAAAGAGTCATAGGTTGAGAGTTGGAAGGGTTCTTAGTGGCCATGTAGGCCAACTCCCTCATTTTATAGATGAGGAAATTGTGACCAGGACGTGTTAAGTGCACTGTCCAAGGTGATCCAGGTAGTATGTGAGGTAGGATATGAACCCAGGTCCTTTGACTTTAAATCCAAAGTTCTTTTTCATTGTATCATGCTAACTCCAGCACCAGTTCCCTGAGATCTTGGTACTCTACCCTGTCTATTTTGATGGATAGAAAATGAGTGGTGATGGGCATTTGCCTCTTGATCTGACTTGGAAACAGTAATATTAGTGAGGTAGATGGTCAGAGTTAAGGGCATAGGTGGTAGCCAAGGAAAAGAGGTTTTCACAGAATCTGTGCAAAGCTAATTGGCCTATTTAGTGATCAGACTGGAGACATTAGACTTTTTGGCACCATCCTCTAACCAACTCAGCTAAGTAGGACAAACTGTTTCCAAGTAAATGCAGGAACAAACACTTTAGGCCTCAGCCTCCTAGTCTAAGGTGTTCTCCTGGATGTGGGGTGCATGGGTTGGAATGTATATGCAGAACTCAGCCAACTGGCACTGACTTAATTGCTGCTCGCTCTCTGTACACAATGTCTTATTTATGCTGTATTATTATTATTTTTTTTGCTAGGGACAACTTATTCATACATTCCCTGGATGCCCCTTGTAACCCAGAGTCCTGGAAATACTTACCTAAGAATAAGCATGCCCTCCAATTGCCTGACTGGGAAATGAGACCAGGATTGATTGTCTCTTCCTCTTGATGACTTGACAATTTATGACATGTTTCTGTTTCTTCCTGTTCTCCACACAACCAGGCCTCTACTTAAAATAACCCTGGTAATGAGGTATGGTTGTAGTTAACATCCATTGTAAACAATTTGAATAAAATCATCTTGCTGGAGGAAAAATGAGGAATTCATAATGTAGCAACTTGAAACAAATATGTAGAGATTTTAATTGTCACCCCAAATGATAACATCATCTTGCATTCATTTCCCTCTCCATCTTGTATATTTTACCCCCAGGGCTAAAAACTCTTCCTTGGAAAAATGTCAACAGTAGTAACTTGTCTGGTCTGTACAACCATAGCTTGAATTTTTTTCTTTGTAAATCAGCAATGTGAATACATTCTTTTTTTTCCCCTCGTACGTCTAGAACTGAATAATGAAGGCCCTCATAACCTCACACCTGGATCATTCCAACTATTTCCTAACAGATCTCCTTACCTCCTGTTTTCCTTTTCCCAATCCATCCCATACATCACTACCAGTTTAATTTTCTTAAAACACTGTTTTCATTGTGTTGTTTCCTTGCTCAAAAATGTTCCGTGGCCCCCTACTTGACATTAAATGTCCTTCACAAAGAAAGGACCCAGCCCTACATTTCGAATGCTGTCTCCCACTACTCCTAAGCAATTTGTCTATTACAATCAAATCAGTCTCTCCTGAATGCTCCACGTTCATTCCCAACTCCAAGGCTTTCCTTTTGTTATTCTCGAAGCCTGGAATGACCTTTACTCTCCCTCCCAAAGCCTACTCATCCTTCAAAGGCAATTCACTTTTTTTCCCTGACACTAACAGCCCATTGTGGTCTCTCTCTCTCAATTCCTACTGCCGGTTTGACAAATCCACTCTGAATCTAGGGCCCAGCCCCCAAACCGAGGAACTAGATGAATTTATTAAACAAGCCCAAATTGATGAAGTGTTTCAAACTATCACATGTCATGTGCACAGCCAAGAGGGTGAGAAGAAGCTGCTTTAAGGTTCTATCACAACCTAATTCAAAATCTAACCTCAGAAAAAGACTAGGATTGTTCCCACAGTGGGGAAGATTTCCTCCCTTCCGTAGTTTGCCTGAGGAGTGTGGGAGCTTGCTCCTGCTGTTGTCATACCACTTGGAACCCAGTTCCAGAGGAGGGAAAGACTATGCTTTTTCCCCCTTGTGTCAGACAATGGCAAGAGGAGGAAAGTAAGTCAGAACTGAGTGATTCCGGACGGAGCTACCTGAAAGACGAATATTTCCTCTCACCCTTGATAGAAACTCTGCCATATTGCTCTGTTGACCAATATTGAGCATGTAGTCTCCAACCCTTGGCCTGAATTCCTGAGTTCCTGAGTTCCACATTTACCAACTGTCTTTTGGACAACTAAAACTGGATATCTCATAGACGTCTCAAATTCACCATGTCCAAAACAACACTCGTTATCTTCCATCACCCCCTAAACTCTCCTCTCCTCCCAATTTCCCTATTACTAGCACTTGTCATCCTTTCAATCACCCAAGTTGGCAGCCTCAATAAACTCCAGTTACTCCCTATTACCTCCAGAATCAAATATAAAATCTTCTGTTTGACTTTTAAACCTTTAATAAACGGGTCCTTTCCTATCATTCCAGTCTTCTTACTCTCCCCTCACATCTACATGTGTCACAGTCCAGCAACACTGACCTTCTCTCTGTTCCTTAAACAAGGTCCGTCATTTCCTCATTCTGTGCCTTTTTACTAGCTGTTGAGTGTGTCTGGAAATCACTCCCTTCTTAACTCTCTCTCCTGGTTTCCTTGGTTCCCTTAAGACTCATATCAAATCCCATATTTTGAGGGTCTTTCCTAGTCCCTCTCCACTCACCACTAATGCCTTTCCTTTGACATGAGTTCTCACTTAGACTGTACATATTTTGTATGTACATAGCTATTTACATGTTGTTCCCTCAGTCCATTAGAATGTGAGCTCCTTGAGGGCAGCAACTATGTTTTTGTCTTTCTTTTTATTCCTACTCTTAGCAATCAGGAAAAAAAAATTTTTAAGTACCTACTATTTGCCAGGCATTCTGTGCTAAACATGAAGCATACAAAGAAATGTAAAAGGTAGTCCCTGCCCTCAAGGAGCTCACAATCTAATGAGAGAAGACAGGACTTAAAAAGGTGAAAAGAAGAAAAGAGGGTGTGGTAGAGGGGGAGAGAATACCCATCCAGAAGACATGATAAAGTCCTGCATCTAGGATGGGAAATGATGAGGTGACTGTCCTGGACATCCTCATTAGATGGGAGAGTATATGGAAAAAGCTCTCTAATGTCCACCTTCCACTCTATCCAATCAGAGATAGGGAGGCACCCTAGAGGTTCAGGTTACTAAGTGGGTGTGTGTTTCAGAGTCATTATCATCTTATAAGATATGAGTTTCTGGAGATTATTGAGGTCCAGGAGAAAAGATGAGTGAGAAAGGATAAGACACTACCTGGTACATTGAATGATTCTATTGATGAGCCCTTAGTTCACATTACTTAAGAAGGTGTTAGTGCTTCTAAGGCATGGAGGCCTTCAATCTGATAGAGAAATTGTAAACATTAATGAAGAAATGGATTCAATGTAATTCAATTTAAAATACATCAATTAGGCACCTATTACATACAAGACTTTAAAATTACAATAAATATGAAAGTATGACTTCAAACCTAAGTCTTGCTGTTTTCATCTTCCCCTCCTATTCATACAAGGTCTCATATACATCACTCTATAGTACAGAGGGGAGCTTCGTTTCCTGGAATAAGCATATCTGAGGGCCTTGATCCTGAGATATGATAGGTGGCAAGGCAAGGAAAATTGAGAATAGTACTCCGAAGACTGTAGACAGAACCACTGGGAAAGTCCCAATAATGGACAATAAGAAGAAGCTTAGAGAGATAGGCTGAGCATAAGATTATGGAAGAGATTGCTATCTAATTGAGTAACTGATTGTTTTGGACATGTGCTTCTAACAAGGGCCAGTCCTTAAAGACTCAGGTGCTCTGGATCTGGACCTTGGCTCCTATTCAAGACAGAGAAATACAGACTTAGAACCCAGTCCAGGCTGAAGCTCTTGATGGTTTTTTGACCAATAAATTGTATTTATTGTTTCTATGCAAAGAATAAAACAAAGTTTAGCATGTTTTATCTAATCCTACGTGAAGCTGCTTCCTTAATGCCAAACACAGATGGCCAGATCTCAGGGAAACATAAAATTTTCTTGGAGGATACAGACCAAGGCCTTGATGGTCTTTTATCCAATGCTTTTCTATCACATGTCCTTTCACTATCAGGGAGCCATGGCTGCTTCTCATTATAGCTAACTCATTGCTTCCATAAGCAATAACCAGGTGAAGGAACTCAATAATAAGGCTCCAGACAGAAAAGCTTTTTACCATTCTATCCTAGCATTTCTCACCTAAAGACATTCAGTTTTCATTTCTGGGAGTCAAGAGTAAGTCAATCCTTCCTTTATCCTTGACCTTGTCTATTGTACCATACTTGGCCACCATGTCTGGTCACTTCCACTCAGATCTTCCTCTCTCATTTCCACTATGTAGTGAAAGCCATTCTGAGCACTATGGAGACAAAGAGTGAGAGAGGTTACTATGTCAGTGGACTATCTGATGTTTTCTTCTAGTCATTGATAAAAGAACTGTTAAATAGCACAGAGCCTGCCTGCAAAGTAGAGGAAATCCATTAGAGACCTCCTTCCAGGTTGACATTGAGCCATTAATGAGTACTCTTGGGTCCAGTCACTCAATCTATTCCAAACACATTTAATTGAACTATTGTTTAGCCCACTTCCATTTATCTAACCCACAAAAATAGTCTAAGACTTTATGAAATGCTTTGTTGGATTCTGAGTAAACTGTAGTTCCAACTCCTCCCTTTCTATGAATCTAATGGCCTTTGCAAAACAAACAAAAAGTATTTCTAAATGGGGTCACGAAGAGTCAGATATGACTGAAATGACTGAACACCAACAATAGCCTTTTTTAAAAAAGGATACAGAGATTAGTTGGGTACAATTCATTTTTTTTCTAATTGAATTTTATTCTTTCAAGTTTTCATGTATTATTTTCCTCCTTCCCACCTCCCCTCTCCTCCAATGGGGGAAAAACCTCTTGTAACAAATGAGTATGGCAGTACAAGATCTGTTCTTGATGTCAGCTATGCTGGTTCTTTGTAATCAATTGCTTCCTTTTCGAGCTATTCACTAACTATCCCCTTGGAAATACATTCTAAAATTTGACCAGGAATTGAAGACATGTTTCCTGACCAACACGGGGCAATCTCTGCTCTCTCTCTTTTTTAAAATTAAACCAAAATCTGCTCTCCGTAATTTTTCAGAGATCACTTGTAGTAGCTCTGTCATTGTACCTGCCAATTGTTTCATTTTGTGTGTTTTGTTTGTTTTTTCCCAGTATCCTAGGATGTTGTTCATCTAGATTAGAGCTCACCAATTGATGATTTCCTTACTGTCCCTATCCTTATATGGGATGCCAACTCTCCCTTAGCTATTTTTGTATCATCTTTTCCCGTTCAAAGGTCATTCTCCTTGGCAGAGAAAATAAACAAAAACATTGAAAAACAATTGAGTAGCTCTGCCTTCTCTCTGTTGTGGATTATCATCATCCCATCCATCCCTAACATTGATCTTCTTTCTTCTTGGATATTTTTCCTGTCTTAGTTTTTCTCCAAAACCTGTCATTTGGAACTCCCAGTGTGAAAACTTCTTTCATGGCTACAAATAAGTATTTCTTTAATAACTTATAGACTTAGAGAGTTGCCAGGTGCTTTAAGAGGTTAAGTGACCTACTTCAAAAGCAGAACTTGAATTCAGATCTTTCTGATTCCAAGGCCAGCTAAAATTTGTTTAAAATCAATATTGTTATTGGTTTAGGTAGTAATCGCACAATGGGGAGGGAGCTATCAAATGGAGATGATAATAGCACCAACCACTCAGGGTTGTTGTTAAGATAAATGAAATAACACTTTAGACGGGGCTAGGTGGCACAGTAGATAGAGTGCTAAGCCTAAAGTCAAGAAGACCTGAGTTCAAATCCTGTGTTAGATTGTTGTACCCAAACCCAAGTCACACTACTTTGAGGCCCACCATATTTTGGCCCTTCATATTTTGGTCTTTGTCTCTGTCCTAAAAACCCTGTGCTAGCAAGGTTATTACGAAATAGCTTAAGGCATAGTCCTGGGTATTGCCCAAAGAGTAGTCCCCTAAGCCCCTTCTTCCTAAATCAGAATTCTGTATATTCTCCCTGAATCAGCATTGTGTACAAGGATCAGCCCGGGGTTATGATACAAGTTTATCTTAAGAAGAGACCACACTGTTCTGTTCTGCTGACCAAGCAGGGATCCCACACCCTCCACTCAGAACATGACCACAATCTGTTCTGGGCCCCACACCCTTCACCCAGAGCACCACCATGATCCATTCTGGGAAATTGACTGTTCTCCACTCCCCCTTGTCCAACAACCCTCCACCCTGTTCTAGGAGGGACCCCCATGTTTCAGGAAGGTTGTACCCTTGTACCCTTACACCAGATTCCCAAATTAGCCCTGAGTTATAGATCTAACCAATGGTTGTTCTTGGCTTCTGTAAGTCATTGCTTATGCTAGCTCCCCTCCCTGATTGTGGTTTTTGTGGTTTTAGCCTTTTTAAACACTGTCTGTATCTTGATTTGAGGCTATCTAATTTGGTTTCATACCCTAGGTAGTCTCGCACTTGACCAATAAATCCATATCTAAATTTACCTTCAACCCAGGTCTTGGCTAGCTCTTATTCTCTGCACAACAACATAAGTGTGTGTAATCCTGGGTAAATCATTGACCTCTGCTTGCCTCAGTTTCCCCATCTATAAAATGGGATAATAATAGTACCTACCTCATAAGGTTGATGAAAGGTTTAAATAAGACAATATTTGTAAAACATTTAGCCTAGTGCCTGGCATATAGGAAATACTTAACAAATTTTGTTTCCTTCTTTCCCTTTTAGTCCTCAGCTAATTCTGAGCTTTAACATTCTTGATTCTATTCTTACAGGAATTATTTTTGATTTAACTACATATCAGACAATTTTGCTTTGTTTTTTCCAATTCAAAGATTATTCTTGTTGTCAGAGAAAACAAAAAGAAAAAAAATTGACCAGCTCTGCCTTCTCTTTTTTTAAAGTTTTATTTTTAATTCATGGGATAAAACAAACATTTCCATAACATAGTTCAATAAAAAAGATGATTGTACATGAAACTGCATATCTGTTGTGCACAAGTTGCTATCTACTCAAATATACAATAAAATTATCATGTAAATTTCTTTTTTTTTCCCTCTCCCATGCCCCAGAGATGGCTACTGTTAGATCCAAATAGGTATGTGTGTGTGTGTGCATACATAAACACATATACACATATATGCATATGTACATGTACATATGCATTTACATATATATATATATGTAAAATTGCTCTATAAGTACTTCTATTTATTGACCATTGGCATCATTCATCCACCATGTTCAATGTTCTTATTCTTCTTCTGATCTTCTTCTTTTGCCCGGTAGAGTTAAAAAAAATTTTTTTGTTGTTGCACTTAGTTTTCCTTGCCAGTCTCCACACATACTGAATTCTAAAATATATGATAATATTCTTATAAGATTCTGCCATACTTTCAGATTGCTCCTCCATAACCCACCCTTGCCTCTATCTACTCTACATGTCTTCTTTGGTCAATATTTTCTTTGTATATTCACATCCATTTCATTAGATGACTCATTTTCCTCTTCCCAAGAGGGGGACAATGAGAATTGTTTCTTATATATCCTCAGAATGTCATTGTTAAGAGGATCTCATCCTTGCTTGGCTGATTTCCTCTGTAGAATTTTATTCCATGGGCTCTAATCTTCTTTGTAAACCCTTTTGAATTTGACCTCCCCAGTTCTGGAGTATATATAACACTATATTTCCTTCATTCACAAGTTTTGACTTGGAATGGTCACTTACCACTAAGGTTTTTTATCATTTCTTCCTTGCTAATGAGAATCAAGTCTCAAATTACAATGGCTCTCTTTGGTTACTGTACCTCTTGAAGGTTAAAATTATCATTAAGACAAGCCCCCAAACTGTTATCTGCTTTGCCATATTTCAAGACAATTCTATGCAAGTTTTGCTATTTCTTTTCCAAGTCTGTCATCTATTTCCTACTGCCCAGATGGTCTCTAGTATGATGACAATATTGCTTATGTTTCTACCTTTATTCATCTTCACTCAAATGTTCTTCATCATATTTCCCACTTCTACTACCTGGGTTATCTGACATTAGTTTATCTTCTTAATATATAGGACTATTTTCTCCAACTACTTTCATGTATCCTTTTTCTTTTTTCATAGATCTCATTCCTATCCCCCTGCCCTAAGTTTCAAAGTGATCTATAAGGCTAAACTTAACTACTTTCAGTAGTATCTCAAGATCACTTTGCTTATTACCCATACTTGATTTGCTCATGTATAGGGAAATGAGATCATGTGTTTTATTGCTGGCTCCTTTCTTGTTTCATTTTTTAAATTGTTATTTCTCTTGTTATTTTACAGCTATTCTCAGTGGTATCTGGGTTATTGGATATATGTGGGTGGTTTTCTTCCTCTTCATTTTTATTTTAAAGCTCTTTTTAATCAGTTTCCAAGACTTCAGTAGAGCATAAGCTTGACTACCTCATAATGATTCCAACTCACAGTGGCTTCCCCTTCTATACGTCTTTTTGCCTTTTTTCCATGTATTTTGTAATTAACACTTTTTTCTGTAATTTTAATTCTGTAATTGATTTAATATAAAAGTCAACATTTTATTAGGTCAGTATACAATGTAATGTGTAAATGATGACTTTTTCACTGTTTCAAAAGTCTTTCCTCTCTAGCTAGGATTTATTTGAATTCTAAATGGGGACTGACATAGAATCTTATGAGAATAATATGTTCAAAGGAACAACAAAAATCATTTAATACAACTACTTCATTTTACATGTGAGGAGACTGAGACCCAGAAAGCTGAAATGACTTTCTTCCACGTCACAAAGGAAAATAAATCAGAGCAGGGACAAAAATCAAGGTCTCTTGATTGTTCTTCTAGTTTATGGGGAATAGTATGGTAACAGGAGAGGGCAAGATGAAAATGCAGGACAGGGAGAAATCCAGTTTGACCTCATATATAAAGAGGGATAGTATATGAAGTAAGATAGCATAATGAAGAGGGATGGTAGACAATAAGACTAGAAAGGTAGATTAAAGTCAGATTATAGAATATCAGGAACAGAGGCTTATATTCTATTCCATAGGCAATGTGTAGTTACTTTACTATTTTAAGAGAACAAGAAGGAAAAAAACATTTATTAAGTGACTACTATGTATCCAGCACTGTACGAAGAGGAACAAAATCATGAAAGCAGTGTTTCGGAAGGTTAGTTTAGAAACTCTGTATAGGGGTGGGGGTGGGAGAGAATAATGGAGAGAAGAAAGAATAATGGGAGAGAAGAAAGATATGATGTAGAAAGACCAGTTAGTTGACTATTAAAGTTGTCTAGCTGTGAAGAAATAAAGGCATGAACTAGGGCAGTTATAATATGATTGGAAAGTAAGGGACAATTATTTTGGAAGCCAGCTAAATTATATGCCAGGTACAAGAAAAGTAGTAACCTCATTCATTACCTAATTTTGAAAACCACTTGTATTTTGACAAATTGACACATTTTTTAGAACAAACAACTCAAAAAGATTTTTATAGGCTATTGATTAAAAAAAAATCATTGCAGGGTACTCTATCAGCTGCAATACACTTTTGAGTTTTTTAAACACCTTCCAATTACGTTTAGTCTTACCAAGCTTTAATTAATGCTTTACTTCCTCACTCCACTCTCTGCCACCCCATTCCCATGGCCCACAAGCTTGACCTGCTTTTTTATAATTTGGAATTCAAGAGTTCCACAACTCTGTGGTTAGAGGAGCTGCGGGGGAAAAAAGAATGATAACCACCATATCTGTTAGAAGTCCCAAAAGTTTGCAAACATCTGCAGGATATAAGGGATAGCAATGGTTTATGACAGGTAAGGAAAAGAAGACTAAGGTCAGCTTATCCAGCCTTTTTCAGGTTTCAGAATATTCAGCTGAGATTGGATTGAATGAAGCAGGTAAAATAGAAGTGAATTGGAGTTGAAAGGAATTTTCTAACCCCAGATGAAAGAGTAGACTGGAAACAGGGACCTACAAATGAAACAGAAGCAGAATCAGTCCAAAAGATAGACTTAAAATGCCTAAGGACTTCTCTAGTTAACTGGTTAGAGCCTATAATCAGGATTCTATAGCCCAGTGGCCAGCCCCAGCCATCTGTTTTTGTAAGGCCAGTAAGTTAAAAATGGTTTTTGAATTTAAAATAAAACTTTATTTACAAATGTGAAAACCATTCTTAGCTCACTGGCTGTAGAAAAACAGGCAGCAGGCAGAATTTGGCCCTGATCTATATGATAAAAAATCCAAAATAGTCCCTGAGACTATGAGCAAAAATATGGAGGAAGAAGTATTTCGGCTGAAGACTGACATCCCAAAGAGCAGCAAGGAAGAGAGAGTAGATTAGTCCTGTAACCCACTTAACAGAAAAAAGCAGCTCATCTGAAAAAATTGATAGCTCTGAGGAGAATCTAATAGTATCCTCAAAGGAATAAGTTGCCTCAGTCATATATTTTCCCTGACCAACAGCATTCCCTGTGTGTATTTCCTCTCCTACTAGCCTACTAGTGATGTGGTAACCTGTGGTAAAGAATGTGTGTGTGTGTGTGTGTGTGTGTGTGTGTGTGTGTGTGTGTGAGACAAAGATAGTGGATGACTTATCTATTTGCCACTCCCTGTATAGTAACAGGAAAAGACTAGATGATGTCTGTACATGAGAAGTAAAGTCATTTTCAGTTTATAATTCCCTGACTCAAAACACCCCAACCTCCACTCTATCTCTGGGAACTTTCACCAACTAACCAACCCAAAGGAGGTTACTTGTTCAACAAGGTATTAGTACTTTCTCAGAACACTTATCAGCAAGAACATCGTTAGAGTCTCATGATAAGAAGTATCCAAAAGGTAGTAGACACCCCCCCCCATATGTTCTTGTTTCCAGATTCCCTATCACAAATATCAACATACCATACATGATATATTTTTGATCATCAAGGAACTGAGTATTGAAACAAACTTCAACTTAACTGGTGCTGTTGACAATATTCTGTAAGCTCCTTAAGGATGGGAGGAGTTTGTTTAACTAGCGTAACAGTGGTGCAAGCAGCCATTGCATTAGATAGGGGGATGATGGGGAAAGATGTATCTCCAGGCCAGTAAGTTCTCCTGCATCCAAAGTTTCTCTACTTAATTTAGAAGGGCCTTTTTATTTAACCCTACCTAGCCAAACAGTTCATGCTCCATCCCTTCCTAGTTTAAAAAAACTTCTGAGGGTTTGACTGTACTCTCCATTAGTTGGAAGATCCATCCAAAGAGGGGAAAAGGGAAATGTACTTTATGGCAAAAGACACACACTCAGATCTTGGCAAATATTGTGTAATCAAAGTCCAGAATTCTTTGTAAGGGCTGTAATAAATTAAACTTTTCTCCAATGCCTATTTTTGATCTTTTGAGTATTATCATATTGGTGTAGGTAGGAGAGAGGGGGGAGGGTTGACTTAACTAGGAAGAAGGGGACTTGAGAAATTGAAAGGTAAATCCATCACATTAAAGTCTGTGGTTGACATATTAAACATCATACCTTTTCCCAAAAAAGCACCCTATAAGGTATCAATAACAGGCAAAGGCCAAACCCACCTTCAAATGATAGTCCTTTATTGCTGAAAAAAAAAATGCCCCATCCTCAAACCTGTAGCTATGGAAACTCAAAAAGAAAAGAACAACCAGAAAGAAATTCTTAAGGAATAAACTAGGTTATACAGTAGCACCTTCTTCTGAGTCATATTCATAGTAAGGTGTGAAGCCCCTCAATGGCATTATCAATGGAAAAGAACAAGCAAGATTCTCTCTGGGGTGTGGATTTACTCAACAGGTACTGGATGCTTCAAGACCTAGGCATTAAGATGTTGATTGACTTGAAGAGCTTTTAAACCACTAACTAGGGGCAGATAGGTGGTGCAGTGAACAGAGCACAGGCCCTGGAGTCAGGAGGACCTGAATTCAAATCCGACCTCAGACACTTAACTAGCTATGTGACCTTGGGCAAGTTACTTAATCCGAATTGCCTTGCCTTCCTGAAAAGGGGAAGAGGGAAGCAGGATTTCTAGGAAATCCTTTGAGGGTTCTTTTAGTCTGAAATGAATTACCGGCCTCAAGCACTCTTTTGGCAGAGTTATAAAAGTTTATTGTTACACTGATTTTGCAGCAGGCAGGAGAAGAGAGTAAGGGGACCTGCAAAAGTGCAGGAATTAAAGACACAGTTTTTAAAGCCATAAAGCTGTCAGTCAGAGATTAATTATGCTAACTAGGTGAGTCAGGGTGGGATTTGGGAGGAGTTAAGGAATGATCAGTGCTTAAAGGGACATGCACTTTTTATATCAACTGTACAGGCATATTGCCCATAATTCAATGGGAGATAGCCCATGGCGGGGAGGCTACCAGGAGGTGTGGTTTTTGCCTTGACAGGTCGCCTGTGGTCAGGCCTGACTGAGATATGTCCAGTCTGTTACTCATCAAGGTCTGGGAGGATAGGCTTGATTGTTTTAGGAGGTGCCAAGCTTGGGAGCTAGACTGATTGGGGGCTTCAGGAGGTGCCAAGTTTGTGAGGGAATTGTCTCTTTCTGATAGAGTATTCAAGGATTTTGGGTGCAGCTGGCCACTTGGAACAAAGGGACTATGCATTTCTCTAAACTAAAGGGTTTGTTTGAATGTTTGGGTGATATATTCATAGGTATGGCTACTATAGCAAGGCAGACTGCTGGCTCAGGGGAAAGACTTTTAGGCTGGGGGCAGTGTGATTTTACAACTTGGCTTCACAGGCTGATATCACAAACATAGGTACCCAAGCACAAAAATATGATTTTACAAACTGAGGTTACAGACAAAAGCATTCCAGACCCCATCATTCCCCCCTGAAAAAAACAAACAACTAACCAATTATTACTTCAACAACTAACTAACCCTAAACTGTGGGTGTTTCCCAAACTTCTATTCTTGGCCCCTTTTTTCTTCCTTCACAAGTTCTCTTGGTGGCCTCTTAATTCCCCATAGATTTAATTATCATCTTTATGCAAACAACTCTCAGATCTATATAGTTAGTCCCAGTCTTTACCCTGCTCTTCAATCTCATGCTACTAAATTGCCCACTGGATATTTAAAACTGATATCCCCAGAACATCTTAAGCTCAGCATATCTAAAACTGAACTCATCATCCTTCTCCCATGCTCTCCTCTCTTTTGTATTATGTTATTTCTGTTGAAGGAATCACTTTCCTTTTAACCTCCCAGGTCTGTAACCTTGACATTACCTTGGAATCATTACTTTTCCTCATCCCACACATCCAATCAACTGCCAAAACCTGTAGTTGCTACTTTCCCATCTCTCATATCTGACCCCTACTCTCTCTACTCATACAGCCCCCACTTTAGTTAATAATAACAACCATAATCATAATAATAACTAGCACTTATATGGCACTTTAAGGTTTGCAAAGTACTTTACAAATATAGTCTCATTTGAGCGTCACAACCCTGGGAGGTGGGTAAGATTATTATCATCCCTATTTTATGAGGAAACTATGACAGTCAGAGGTAAAGTGACTTTCCCCACGTTCATACATCTAGCAACTACCTGAAGCCTGGTTTTAATTTTGAGTCTTTTTGACTCCAGGTACAACACTCATTCATTAACCCACCCACCTACCAGGCCCTCATCACTTATCACCTAAATTATTGCAATAGTCTCCTAGTTGCCCATCATACCTCCCTTCTCTCCCTACTCCAGCCCATCCCACAGACTGCCAACAAAGTGATTTTCCTTAAACATTGATTTGACTATATGATTCCCCTATTCGGTCAACTCCAATGGCTTCCTGTTGCCTATAGGATCAAATGTTAACTCCTCTGTTGAACTTTCAAAACCCTATACAACCTAATCCCAACCTATCTTCCTAACCTCTCCCACACTCTGCAATATAGCCAAACTGGCCTTCTCTCTGTTCCTCATACCCTACAGTCCATCTCCTATCTCCATGCCTTTGCACTGGCCATCCCCCATGCCTGGAATAGCCTTCCTCCTTCTACCCTCTCTCACCTCTACTTCCCAGAATCTTTTTCTTTGAGATGTAGTTTATTTGCTATCTTCTGCATGAAGCCTTTCATGCTCCCCTCAACTGCTAATGCCCTCCCTCCAAAAGCACCTTATAATGAACTCCTCCTCTCCTCTCTTGTCCTCTCCTGTCTTCTCCTTTTTTTTCTTTCCTTTCCTTTCCTTTTTCCTTTCCTTTTTCCTTTCCCCCTTCCTTTTCCCTTTCCTTTCCCTCCATCTACAATGGATATTATGCCCTTCCTTCAAGTGTTCCCTACAAAGGAATATACATTTTGATCACTAAAACCTGGCAAGGTATCTTGGGGTTTACAGGCTAGATTTCTTAGTGGTCTTTGTTTGGGCCCTGATTGGCTCAGAGTGAATGTAAATAGTAATTGTTTCTGTTCTGACCAGAAATCCTGAGGGTCTTCCCCTTCTAGATGTTTTAAAATTTTACTAGGTAAAAGAAGCCATTCTTTGCCTCATCTCTTACCTGGCCTTAATCAATGAATGGGTATTGGCTTAGTCATACTGAGACCTGGGAAAGACCTTAGCTTAAAAAAGTCATGGTCTCCCACTGCATCCAGGGCCATCTCCAGTCATCCTGATCAATATCTTGCCACTGAATCCAGATGGCTCTGGAGAAAGTGAGACTGGTAACTTTGCATAGCCTTCTCTCACTTAAATCCAATTCACTTGCATTTCATGGTATCACCTCCCTTATGTCATGCTTTTCTTTGAGAGCAAAGAACAAAAAAATTGAACTACTTTCCACATACTTGTACTTGTTCTCATTCTATTTATTCTATATATGTTTTTATTGGGGTGTATGGTGTATTCAGGGAAGACTAGCACCTCTGGTACAAAGGCTTACTGAACGCTTTTCAGGGTTGGCCCTCCCCTTTTATGTCTACCTGTCACCCAACTCTGACCTGTGGCTCCAAGAAGCCATACATGCTCAGTAGCCACACCCTGGTAAAACTATCTTGGCAGAGAAGCTAAACCAGGCTGAGGGTATCCAACAGCCTCTAACAGTCCAGTGATGTAGGGGGGTGTCTACTGAAAGCATGTTAAGACTTTCCCTGGCAGAGTGGGTAGATGAGAAAAATTTGTTCCAATGAAGGCAGCTAAAACAGTCACTGTGGAATGCTTAAAGCTCAGTCAGACGTAGAAGATCCCAAGGACGTCCATTGCATACCAAGCCATTGTGAGCTTTCTTGACTTTTTTCTTGCCATGGGGCTTCAATGATTCTGGAAGAAAGAATGAAGCCAACAAATTTGCACAATTCAGCCTCTCTTAAATCCAATTCACAGACCAATCAAGACTTTACTTTGTGCTGGGGTGGCTAGGTAGTGTGATGGATAAAGCACCAGCCTTGAAGTGAAGAGAACCTGAGTTCAAATGTGACCTCAGACACTTAACACTTACATGTCATGTGACCATGGGCAAATCATTTAACGTCAATTGCCCTGCCTTCTCCCCTCCAAAAAGCGAGAGAGAGAGAGAGAGAGAGAGAGAGAGAGAGAGAGAGAGAGAGAGAAACTTTGCTTTGTGATATCATCAGTCTTCTTCCAAATGAAGGAGAAATAGCAACTTGTTTTTATCTGTATTTGTCTCCCTTATTAGAATACATTCCTTGTGAGTTGGGATTATTTCCTTGTATCCCCAGGACCTATCAAAAAGATTGGCACACAATAGGTGCTTAATAAGCACTTATTGATTAAGTGATTGATTGAACTATACAACTAAGGGATACTGCCCTCATTGGTTGCTAAGAGGGAAAGGTGATAATTAACTGTACCTCAAGTACAAAAAAAGTTTTATTCCATTTAAGACCACAGAAAAGTGTGGATTCTGGGCAGTAGATTTGTTATAGATATGCTATGGATCTGACCACCCAGCTCTCAAGGTCATGCTCCCACAGATGCGGGCATGAAGTTCACCCAGGTGCTCTGTAGTACATGGAAATAAGTCTTGTGCTTCTCACATGGAGGTTCGATTGCAAATGAAGTCTCTGTAGTTGCTCCTAGAGTGGTACCAAGTTTATAGGCCTCAACAATGTATTTCAGAACATTTCTGCACTCATCCTTAATTCTCCCTTACATACATGCATATCCGTATGTGCATAAATAGCCAAGATTCCTAGTATTTAAATCTAAATTGCTTCAAGGCTACAGAGGCAGTGATAGATGAGGATTCCCACCTCATTCCTGTCCTACCCTACCCCTCCATTACAAATTAAGCCCTAAAAGGCAACAAACCAGGATGGCCTTGGCTCAATATGAATCTCCTTCAATACAGCTTCCTAGTGACCTTTGGCTGTATTGACATGCCTTCCTGTTCACCTAGGAGCAGAAATGGTCCCACCCACATGGGTTCAGGGCTCTTCACTCTCAGTAAAAGCCAGGGGACCACCCCAGTCACCACACCTGCCATGCTGAACACACCTGTTGACATATGGGTTTCCATATGGAGACAAAGGGGACTGTATCTGAAGACTTATAGCCGCTAAGTATCTCTAGAGCCTTGTTGCATCTGCTTGCTACATCAGAGCTTATTAAATCTCCTCCTGTTGACTGTTCAACAACGCATAAGTGTCTCATCTTGTCCCAACGTGGAACCTCAGCTAACAGAGAGAAGGTGTCAGACCCAGTGTTAGCAGAGGCAATAGAACACAGAACAAATATAGAACATACTTATTAACCAACTAGGTGGGAAATCCTGGGAAGGTACAAAATTCGGATTAGACACAGTCTCTCCCCTCAAAGAGTTTACAACCTATTAAGAGGATGAGAAACTTACAGAGCTAATAATATGCATTATCCTAAGTGGAATGGAGGTCTGATCAGGAGAATCCCTGATGATTCCGAGTCCTTTCATCAAGTTGATGATATTACAGAATATGGACCTTTATCAAAGCTCCTCTCTTGCTCCCTAGCCCCTTGGCTTGCCTCCTGACAGAATGACAGACTCTTCTACAAGGAACTGCTTACTCTGTCCTCTAAAAGGTGAAACTGTGAAACAGCTTCACCTCCTTCTCTCCCAGGTGAGCCTGAGACCAGAGATCTTTGACTTCCACTCCCCGGCAACCTTCTTTTGCCTTTTTGTTTCCTCTCCTACCTTTGTTTGTAGAGAGTAGCAATGGGCATATCCAGCATCTGGGCTTATCTCATATATTATCTCGACTTCCCAAGTTTCTGAGTTTGAGAGTTGGACATCTGGCCTCCCAATGGGAGATGATGCTTTTTTCAAAAGAAGGTGACTGCCAATGGGGGATCCTAAAGGTGAAGAACTAAGGCCACATCAGGAGAGGTCAGAAGGCTGGACCTTGCTAACCAGCCATGACAGTGCTCTGAGTTTCTTGGATTTTGAAGATCCATGATGAATGCAGAGTATTGGGGAAAGAGAAGGAATCCAATGAATGTGATGAGTTAGCTAAGTGTCTTGTTTCCTGACAATTTTTCATTCATAATAGTAAGCCTTTATATCTTAGGCATTTTCTGTGGTAAAAGAAATCAAAGGCTACCCCGGTATTCTATGAGAATGATAGTGAATGGAGATTTGGTCTCAAAGCCAAGAAGACCTTGGTTCAGGTGTTGCCTCTACTAATACTTGCTGGGTGGTGAAGGGCAAGTTATTCAACCACTCACTGCTCTAGGCAGCTGTCTTCAGATGTGAAGGAATTGGGGAAGGTTCTAATTGATAGAAAGATGATAGGTAGGTAGGTAGGGCAAGCATTTATTAAACGTTTACTATGTGGAAGGTACTGTGCTAAGCTCTGGGAATACAAATATGAAATTAAAAGACAGTCCCTTCCTTCAAGGATCTTACATTATTTTTATTATAATTATTAAATTTTATTTTTAATTTGTGGGATAAAATGAGCATTTCCGTAACATAGTACCAAAAAAAGATGATTGCACATGAAACTGCAAATTTCCTATGCACAACTTGCTATTCCTTTCAAATATACAACAAAATCATTATATATATTTCTTTTTTCCCTCCCCCCATCCTAGAGATGGCTACACACAAACACACACATATGTATATGTATATAGACATATGTAAAATTATTCTCTCTATATATACATTTTTATTAATCAGTTCTTTCTCTGGATGCAGATAGTGTTTTTCTACATGTGTCTTTTATCGTTAATTAATAGGAGCTTACATTGTATTTGGAGAAGAGAACACATAAAGAGGGTTTGCAAAGGGATTGGGGAAATGCCCACCCAGGAGCAAGGTGGAATAGTCCAAAGAGTCGAGGTAAGAATAATAATTGCCCAGGCACTTCCTAAAATGATGGTCCCAGCAGGGGCTCACTAATCAATTCCCTTTATCAATCATAGATCCAGTCATTATCTCAATATCCTATGCCCATATTGTACATAGTTGGTAGTACTTTTATGGGAAGAAACCCTATTACCTGCAGTTGGAGAGACCTGGACAGCCATATTCAGGAGATTTTCTTCAAGTTTTACTCCATTTTTCTTGGGTAGAGATAGAGCCAAAGGAAAAGAAATTGATTCTTAGAATTAAAATCCATAGAATCCACAGAATTAAAAGCTATCTATATGATACCAGAGCCTTTGGGCAGGGGAGAACTTGAGTGAAGTGTCACTTATGATAAGTGTATATTAAAGCCTTTTTTAAGGGTTATTTGAGATTACAAAAGGGATAATCATTATCAACCACGAGGGGAGAGGGAGAGACCCAAGAAGGCTTCACCGAGGAGCTGCTTTTTACTTAGGCTTTAAAGAATTTAGAGAAATTCAATAGTCAAAGGAAGGAAGGGCATTCTAGGTGCAGAGACATGAGACTGAAGAATATTTCTGAGGGTTATTCTGGTGATTCCAGCATAGATTAGAGAAGAGGAAAGTTAGAATAATAGGTTTTGGAGGGCCTTGAATTCCAGACAATGGAGTATAAACTTTATTTGATAGGTAACAAGGAATGCAGATTTTTGAGCAGAGGCATGATATGACCAGAGCTACACCTATGAAAGATTATACCAACTGTGATCTAAAAGGTGGGTTAGAGGGGGAGAGATAGTAGAGACAGAAAACATGCTAGAAGGCAAAGGTGAAATAGTGGAAAGGCATTGGGTTTAGGTCCAGAAGACTGGTACTGAATCCTGGCTCTGCCATTTGTTAGGTCTATGCTTTTGGACAAACAACTTCCTCTTTCTGAGGCTCATTTTCCTCATCTGGACAATGGGGAATAAAACTGTGTGGGATGAAAGAGTTCAGAGTCTGAATCTGAGATCAGAAAAGATCTTTATTCTTTCTCATGAGAAAGGACTCCCCTCCTGTCGCTCAAATGGCGTCTGCCAGGGAGAGAGCAACAGGTGGAAGCAAGCCCATGGTTATATAACCTTCTCATGCAGAAACCCAACCCCCCAACTGGCCTTCACTCTCACTGGTAAGGAAGCCAGCCCATAACCTAAGCTCAAGAATCTCTCTTGGAGACAAAGGACCCAGAAACATGTGGATGTCCAATGCAAGGCCAGGAAAGCAGTTTTATCCTTATTTGGCACATCTCATGCTGAGGTGGCCCTGGGGAGGGTCTCCACTGCTCTAAGTCCCAGATTCCTGTGGGTCAGGTGACTTCTAAACTTAGGGCCTAGCGGATGCTGAAGCCTCTCTAGATTTGATTTTTCAGAATGAGGAAATTTCACTGCAAATTATCGCTTACAATACCTTTAGTTGTTGCTGTTGTTGTTGATGATGCTTAGTTTTTTGAAGAAGACCAACATCATCACAAGATGATGTCTTGACTTGCCTGTGAATTGGATTTAAATGAGGCAGAGTTCTGCAAAGCTGTTGGCCTCACTCTCTCTTCCAGAGTCATCAAAGTCCAGCGGCAAAACAAAAGTCAAGATAGCTCAAGATGCAGTGGATGACCTTGGCATCTTTGATGTCTGACCAAATTCTAAGAATTCCACAGCACCAGCAATTGGAACAGATTGTTTTCAACCACCCATTCTGCCAGGGGAAGCCTTCATGTGATTTTGATAGATACCTCCACTAACTCACCAAGATCTGAGGCCTGTTGGTTACCCTTAACCTGGTTTAGCCTGTCTGTTGAGATGGTTTATTAGAGTGTGGTTGCTGGATATGCAGGTTAGAGTTGAAAGGTGGATACCAAAGGTATATGAGCAGCTTTGAAAAGGCTTCCCCTCACACTAGATGTGCTAGTCCTCCCTGAGCATCCCATATACCCCAATACCCTTAATACATACCTTTTAGTGATAGCAGGAGGAGAAAAATGAGATTATGTCTGTAAAGCACTCTGTAAACTCCAAAGCATTATAGCAAATTGTCAACTTCCTTTTTGATGTCCATACTGCTGGAAAATGTGACTAAACCCCATTAGGCACTGTGTAAAATCAAACCATGCTATGTGAAACTATACAGTCATAAAAGAATCCTATAATGATGAGGCTTCTGGTGAGTGTCTGAATTGTCACTGTGTCCATGAATATAAGCATTAACCATGAGGAGGAGTTGTGGTAAACCAGCTGCCAAGATTAAACACAAACTCACACAGACACAAAGATCAATATTTGTAAAATCACTTTATTGAGCTCATTACTACAGGCAGCTTGCGTGACTGCAGAACATGTTAGCCCAAAGCAGTCTGCTCAGTTCCAGCACCTCTTAGACAAAAAGAACTAGTTATCTTTTCTCCTTTTCAGCTTCTACATTTCTACACCACCTCCTTCTTTCTTTCTCTACAGACTTTTCCATTCCAGACTGCTCTTCCATAAACCATGGTGAGGCTGTATGGCCTTGGCCCAGTATAAATCCAAGGAGCATGGAATTATGTTGTAGTTTAAAGAAATCCATTTCTCCATCTATGAGCCACCAAAGTGTGAGCATACTTCTCTTGATGAAATTGAGACATTCTGAAAAAAATTATGTATAGGTCAAAAGAAATCCATTTTTCCCTTTTGCCTCACTCAGGTTCAAGATGTTTTATCTTCATCTCTGATTGATTTTTAATTGGAGTCTAGTTCCTACCACTTTAAGTTTCTCTGCCCCTAAGCTTCAAGTAGTTAATGATGTGTAAACAAACACTAAAATTCACTAGGGGAGCTCATTATAGGAAAGAACCCCAAGGTGAAACCTTCTGTAAAGTTAAGAACCTTTTGTAACACAAATAGTCCCCCCCAAATTTATCAATTTGGCAAATTACAGTTTTCCATAAAATCATAAACCCCTAGAGCTAAAAGGGACATCAGTAGCACTGTAATCCTACCTCTATCTGAAGTGAAATCCCCTCCACAATATTGACAACAAATGGTCATCCAGCTTCTGCTAAAAAACCTACAGTGATAAGACACTCTCAGCCTCCCAAGGCAAACCATTTCATTTTCAGACAGCTCTAACTGTTAGAAATATTATCCAATATTGAGCTAAAATCTGCTTTCCTATAACTCCCACCCATTGGTCCTAATTCTGCCCTCCAGAGAAACACAGGATGATTGTAATCCCTCTTCCACATGACAACCCTTCAAAAATTTGAAGGCCTCTATCCCACACACAAACCTAGTCCACACACATATATCCTTCCATTTGTGTATTATATTGGGTTTTCTAAAAGCAGACAAACATACTCTGGTCCACTGTGGCGCATAATGTCAACAATGCAAAGAAATTATGATATTATACAATGCAATATGATCATTTGTTGTTCATTTATTTTTCAATTATGTCAGAATCTTCGTGACTCCATCTGTAGTCTTCTTGGCAAAGATACTACAGTGGTTTGCCATTTCCTTCTCCAGCTCATTTTACAGATGAGGAAACTGAGGCAAACAGGGTCAAGTGACTTGCTCAGGCTCACACAACTAAATATCCAAGACCATATTTTTAACTCAGAAAGATGAGTCTCCCTAACTTCAGGCCTGGCATTCTGAGCCACCTATCTACCCAATATGATAAATATGATACAACAGTGTTCGGTCTCCCAGCTTTCCTTCCAAAAAAATCCTACAACATGCAATATTGTGTTGTCACTGTTAGAAATATTAAGTTGAGTTGAAAGCTCCCTCGTTTCTATCCCTGTATTGAGTTGTATTAGGTTGGGTTATATCATAAGATGTTGTATTATATTGATTTGTGTTATATTGGATTAGAATTGTGCTTTTTAAAAAAATTGACATGATATGCCTAATGCTACTGTGTATACAATATTCGCTACCATCTTTATTTCATATTAAGTTCATTGTCATGGCTAGGACTTTGGCAATGGTGACATGAAGATATCCAAGACCTAGAGACCAGACAGATCCAATCCCTAGATATCTGAGCAGAGTTGTCCAAGTGACAGTCAATTTGAGAAATTCCAGACAAGTGGGCAGTGTGGTAATCAACACACTCCTGTATATGAGTGAAATTTAGAGTTGAGTTAGTAGCAATAGGCAAAAGTATGGGCAGGTAGCCAGTCATCAGTCAGGTCCAACAACATGAATAAAGGATCAAGCAATGGAAGTGAGATTCAGATAAAGGCCTCAAGTCCTTAGAAGGACTAAGGCAGACTCTAAATCCCATAGGAACCAGAGTACTATGTAAAGAGCCAAGGTAGGGATTCAAATATGCAGAAGATAAGAAGAGGATTTGCTGAAACAGGAGTATGAGGCAGAAGCTTCATTTAGGTTCAATAAACCAAGGACTCAGTAACTTGGAAACCTAGGAACAGAGTCATTGTAAGACCAGCAATAAAGATAATTTAAGATTAAACAGCCTTACTGCTCCCATCACTGTGTGGACTCTCCAAACCATCACCAGAGACCATATCTGGGAGTAGCTAGACCACTCAAATGGGTACTTCCCAGGACCATCCATCCTCATCTTCTCTCTGGTCATAGCCCATACCTTCCCCCCATCTTTTTGTCTACCTCTTAAATCACTATTACCATTGCCTCTGGAAAGGGTGTATCCATGAACTTCCCTATTGTTCTGCTTTATGACTTCTTTGTAATTTCCTAGATTATAATTCCCTTCCCTTATATTATTTCCCAAAAGTGTTACCATCCCCATGAGAGTATAAACTCCCTGAAGGCAGAGATTATTTTGGTTTTGCAGATATATTATCTGATGCTTAGCACAATGCATTCTATGTAGTAAATGCTAATAAACTATTTTTCTGTATTCATGAACAAGAGACCTATTGGTCTCCTTATTAGACCTTTATTGGTCTAGGTCTCATCATTTTTCTTCCTGGTAACATATTTGCTGGGACCAGGCTAGACATTATCTGTGGCAGTTGGGTGGCTCCAGCTATAAAGACTAGAGAAATGTAGGAAAGGAAAAGCAAATCTGTCATTATACCTATGTCCAGTTTAATCAGACTCTATGCCAAGGTAGCTCAAACATCGCCTTCTGCATAAAGCACTTCCTGATCTACTCCCCAGTTAGCAGTACATTTCTTCCAAAAGAAAGAAATAAACAAAAAAGTCCTATCTTGTTTAATGGGGATCTGTCTCATATGCAGAATGCCTAAGACAGTGTAGAACCTGGGAAGCCTGTTTATATAGAGTGACAATTCCAATGCTTCATAAAATGGAAATTTCACAAAGCAGCTACGGTTTGGAACTGTATGCCTACCTGCCCTCATTCCACACATGCTTAATCATATGCGCACACAAACACACTCTTGGACACAAGTGAAATCAAAGCAGAAGAGCAGAGAAGAAAACTAATCCTATTTCCTGTTGAAAGCTGGTATTTTCTTTTAACTGGATAACCTTTCTTTGCTCATGTAGGTATTTCTCTGTTAAAGCCAAGATAATCAAGTTATTCCAGAGCTTTTCTTCACTCTTGTCTCGTGAGTAAAGGTTGTGCTCAGTTTATGCCCATTTGTTCACTCTCATTGAAAGCCTGGTTGCTGTGGAGGGTGAGGCGCAGACCTTTTACACTCCTTTCTTTACAACAATAAACAAAAAATGACTATCATTATTAGAGGAACTGCTGTCATTACCACATTCACAGAAACAAACCTTTTGTTTTCACTACAAGTGAGCAGAGATGCACGTTCCCTGTCATTGAATCCTGGGGGGTGGATGTCCCTCCTCTCCAACTTAGTCACCCGTGGGTGGTGGTTAAAATACTGCCATACTGAAAAGTACACTAGGGAATGTTTGACATGTAACATCTGTTCCTTTCAACCTTCAGTAAAAGTGTGTCTTGAGAATGACAAGTGGGCTGCAGCCAGGTCTGCCCAAATGAACAATTTCCCCTGGTCATGCAGCACAACCTTGGAAAGCAGGTTGAGCTTTGAGAATAGCATTAGAAGTGACTGGACAGACCGACTGAGCTTTTGAAAACAAGGCACGGAGCCAAGTAGGGCAGTCAGAGAAAAATGCCCAAGTCAACATGACATAAGGCAAAGCCATCCATTAAAGCTGACTCTCACAGCCAAACACATTTTCTTGACTTGGGTATTAAAAACATGCTTTTACCTTAAATCTACTAAGCTTTACAGCCTAAAGGGGCAGTCCTAGATAAATGCCTATCTGGTATTGATTGTTATGACTCTAGATCAGTGGTTCTCAACCTTCCTAATGCCACGACCCTTTAATATAGTTCTTCATGTTGTGGTGACTCCCAACCATAAAATTATTTTCATTGCTACTTCATAATTGTAATTTTGCTACTGTTATGAATTGTAATATAAATATCTGATATGCAGGATGTATTTTCATTGTTACAAATTGAACATAACCCACAGGTTGAGAACCACTGCTCTAGAAGCACCAAAAGGTTCTGGTGTAGTATCATGAAATTAGTCTCAAAGCTCAGAAGCTGACTCAAGGAATGAACAACTTAAGCTAAAGGGTTGAGAGAGTCAAGAATAAACCAAGCATGTGGAAAGCAGGACTTTTTCCAAAGGCATTCTTAAGCCAAGGACCATTTTTGCCCATGACTCACCACTCACCCAGGCTACCCTAGCCAGTTAAGCCCTCGTCTACTATTACACTCCCACATCTCTTATTAAAATGAATGGGCTAGGCCCATGGTGAATCCATTGACAGTCTCAACTCAGTGGTTTAAAAGGTGACTCCTGGGTCACTGAATGAATTGCCAGGTTGCCCAGTACTGGGCATCCCAATTGCTGGTACCCCAAAGGCAAGCCTGACAGTGTACCCATAGATCTACCTGCATCTCCTGGGGCATGATAGTCACCAGAGCAGGTCCATCCAGAAACTCAAGGACCAAAGTACATGGAGCAAAATCTTCCCTCAATGGCTGACCCAATTGAATAAGGGCTTGTAGCATGTACTGCTAGGTGACATGATATTGTAATCCCTATGTGTCTATTAGAGAGGCAAAATTGTTCCCCTGTCTTGTTTGAGAGAGAGAAAGAGAGAGAGACAGAGAGAGAGAGAGAGAGAGACATGGAGCCCTGTGTGTTGGTCTATTTTATACTGCCCTGTGGGTAACAGAGCTTTATATTTGAATTTTCATAACTAAAGTATTATGAGGTTAGTGGCTTTTTGATGTCTGCTTTTAAATTGTTATAGCTTGGGCTTTAAATTTCATGCCGTTTGGAGAATCATAGGATGCAAAAGCTGGAAAAACCCTTAAAGATTATATAATTCAACTGCCTTATTTTCCAGAGGAGACCCGGAAAAGTTAAATCTGTTGAAATTCACTCAGTTAGGAAGCAACAGAGCTGAGACCAGAACACATTTCTGATTATAAATACTTCATTGTAGCATTCAGCTCAGTACAATTGGAGAACACTCACTTTTTGTGGACAGAGAGAAGCAATGGGCAACAGCATATGTAAGAGAAGCAATGGAAAACTCCTTTCTGTATTAGAAGAGTGAGAACTTAGTGAGAAAATAAAGTCCTTGTTTATTGGGGGAGAGATACAGTAGGTTGGTAGAAAGCATGGCAGACCTGGAATGGAAAGAACACAGGCTCTAGACTAGAGTGAGAGGGGGACTTGGGTTCAAATCTTAGCTTTGATAGTTGTTATCTATGGAACCTTAGACAAGTTAGCTTCCCTGAGTCTTGGTTTTCTTATTTACAAAAATATAGAGTCGTACTAAATGGATCCTGAGATCTCTTACAGTTTTAGAACTATGATCCTTGGACCTGGGCTCCACAACTAACTTGCCATATGATCTTGGCTGGGCTGTTTTGCTTCAATTCTTTTCTCCATAAAATAACTGAGAACAGGGAGGAATTTGGGCCAACTGATCCTTTCATTTAGAATAGATTATCTTTTCCAACTCTAACCCTTTTTTGGTATGTGCATCTATATTCCTCTCTCAACTCTGCATTTCCCCAGTTCAGGGAGATCACCTCTGTTTGGATTGTAGCTATTATGATAAATGATTCTTGTCCATACAATATTTGAAAATGGTTTTCTTCCTGCCCCCTTTCTCTCCATCTCTGGCTTTGCCTCTCCTGGGCGGGCCTTACCACATAAATCACTTCAGAGCATGGTTCAAAAGGGCATTCCTCTGACCAGTGACTAATTGTGTAGGTGTACTAGACACCTGCTAATGCTATGTACTGTGTTTTGTGGCCTCACACTCATTAATACAGCTTTAAAATTACAATCTTTACTTTAAATACATTGGCTCATATGCTTCATCTATTTGGGAAAACGCATCCATGTTCAGCAGTCAATTACATAGATAAATTAGTTCATTCATTAAGAGAAGATCATTTCTGCTTTTCTAGAAGAGTAATGTGGTTATTTTTCAGGGGAAATCATAGTCATGGCAGCTGGGGATGTACTATGACTCAGTGATTAATGAGATCCACACAAGCTACAATTTCAGGTCAGATGTATACCATGCCCTACTTTGCAGAGAGACCTTTGCAGACTGGAGAACAAGTGACCTCCTCTGAACCACAGAAGAGAATCACAGAATCACAGTAATCAGAGTTAGAGTAAGAAAGGACCTTGGCAACCATCTAGTCCAACTCTTACCTGAAAAATCCCCTCTCTAATATCCTAAAACATTACTCATCCAACTTCTGTTGAAGACCTCCAAAGAGAGAGGGGACTGGTAGATTAGGAGACAAAACTCTATAGAATTCATAGTCTTTGAGGACCGTGATCTTTTGTCTTTGAGTCTCTGGGGCTTAGAACCTTGCCTGGAACAACATGGGTATTGAGCAAATGTTTCTTTATTTTTTGGAAGAATGCAAGGAGTATGGGAGAGATAAGTATTTGTTTTACTCACCCAGTTTTCCCAAAGCTCCTATTCTTCCAAAATAATAATTTTATTTTTTATTAGATAATATTATATTAGATAATATTATTATCTAGCATTTTATATTATCTCATTTTATTATTATATTTACAATATTTTATATTATGTCATTTGTAATATTTTATATTATCTCATTTTATCTCAACAATAACCCTGGTAGGGAGGTGCTATTATTACCCCCATTTTACAGATGAGGAAATTGAAGCAGGCAGACATTAAGTAACTTGTCCAAGGTTACACAGTAAGTATCTGAGACCAAGACCTCAGTTTCCCGGATTCTAAGGGGCAGCTAGTGGATAGTATGTCAGGCCTGGAATCAGGAGGACCGGAGTTCTAATTCAGCCTCAAATACTTACTAGCTGTGTGATCCTGGGCAAGTCACTTAATCCTGTTTGCCTTAGTTTTCTCATCTGTAACATGAGCTGGAGAAAGCACTCCAGTTTCTTTGCCAGGAAAACCCCAAATGAGGATTGTAAAGAGTTGGACATTACTGAAATGACTGAATAAGAGCAACAACAAAGTCCTGACTTCAGGTCCAGCACTCTAGCCTCTGCATAATCTGGCTGCCTCTGTCTTTTATGGCAGCTAATGGCATTCATGGCCCTTCTACCATATGCACATGTGTACCAGTAGTTAGAGGCAGAGTCCTCTTTTCTGCATACTGTCTCCTCCATGCTCATCAGACAGGACAAAAACCTTCACAGCCCCCATCTCTAGGTCTAGATTATGAAAAAGTTTAGTATTTGATTTAACTGCTCTCCATTTTTGTAATAATAAAGAAAAGAAAACAAAATTGATTCCCATCACCCGGAAAGTAGCTAAATAAAGTGTTACACATGAGAATCATGTGTTATCACTACGCTATAAGAAACAATGGTGGCAGTTATGTGGTGAGTATCAGAACCATCTTCCTCAGTTCAAATCTGGCCTCAGATACTTACTAGCTGTGTGACTTTGGGCAAGTCATTTAACCCTGTTTTCCTCAGTTTCCTCATCTGTAAAATGAACTGGAGAAGGAAATGGCAAACTGCTCCAATATCTTTGTCAAGAAAACTCCAAATGGGGTCATGAAGAGTCAGATATGACTGAAAAATGACTGAACAACAACATAAGAAATAATGTGTACAGAGAAGCATACAAAGTTCTTGTATGAACTGAGACAAAGTGAAGTAAGGAAAAATTAAAAAATGATATGCAAGACTTGTTATGCAGTTGTGTTCAACTCTTTGTGACCCCTGTGGACCACAGCACACCAACACTGCCCATGGAGTTTTCTTGGCAAAGACATGGGAGTGGTTGCCATTTTCTTCTCCAGTTCATTTTACATATGAGGAAACTGAAGCAAATGGGGTGAAGTGACTTGCCCAGGGTCAGTTTCTAAGGCCAGATGTGAACTTAGATCTTCCTGACTCCAGACTCAGCAGTCTATCCACTTAGCTACCTAGCTGCCTCTATACAAGACTACAACGACATAAATGGAAAGAATAGCCACAAAAATATAACGGAAACCAAAGGCTATGAAATTATCATTATCATAACCAAACTTGGCCCCAAAGACATGTGATCAGATAATAAGTTTCCAAACATTTATTAAGTACCTACTAAGTGCTAAGCACAGGGGATACAAAAAAGACAGTCTCTGCCCACAGGGAGTTTATAATCTAACAATACCGATGCACAAAAGGAGGGAAGACAGGGAGAAGTCCAAAGGATAATAGCTAGTCAGGTGGGAAATTAAGAGATGAGTGGCCTGGGCCCCCACATTAAATGGCAGTTTTAGAGCTTATCTTCCCATCCTCTAATCACAGCAACAAAGAGTACTGTTGGGTTGTGAGTACCAAGCCTGATTTGATCTTACAGACTATGGTGAGGTTTCCCATGACAAGGTTCCCATGATTGCGGTGAGATAGAGGAGTTCAAATGAGAGTAGCCAGGTAGGAAGTGAAATGAAAGTATCTTTTTCTTCTTCCACCCCTACCTCCACACCCAACCCCTACCCATCTATTTTTTTTTTTTTTGCGGAACTGGGTTACTATGGGTTTTGAACACCAAATAGATTGTCAGAGTTCTCTTGTAAGCTTGTTATTTTTGCTCTAAGCCCTACCCGGTCTTCGTCTGGGCCCTGATAGCTCACAGTCAATGTAAATAGTAACTTTCTGTTCTGGCCAGAAACCTTGAGGGTCTTCATCTCCTAGATGGATTTTTCTTTTTTTGACTAGATAAAAGAAGTCATTCTTTGTCTCATTTCAGTCAAACTGAGATCTGGGAAAGACCTTAATTTAAAAAGGCCAAGGTCTTCCACTGCATTCTGGGCCATCTCCAGTCATCCTTGTATAGGACAAAGTGTAGTCTCTCATTTGCTAAAGTATATAAAGCCTTAGGCCTCAGTGCCATAAAGAATCAAATAAGGAAAATAAATAAATAAGAGAACAGGTTCTAAGCTGTGATTAGTGAAACTTGTTGTTTGAGGTAAAAGGCATTTGGGACCATAACTAAATTTTGTTTGGAGTTTGAATTTGGGTAGAGTTGTCTGCATAAATCAGTGCCTGCATTAAATGCCACAAGCTACTCAGAGAGAATGTGATCCTATGCTGTTAAATACTGGTGGAAGTCTACATCTGGTAAAGGCTGAAGGGGCAATCTTAGCGTGGTCTGGGATGGGACCACTTCTGGCTGTTTACCCATGAAATTCCTTTGAAAAGGAATGTTTCCTACCTATTCCTGAGTCTAGCTATCAGGTGGTACCAATACTGCATGGATGGATATCTGTGACTTTACCTGAATTTAAATAGAGCCAAGGATGTTTTATCCTGTCATATTTGGAATGTCATATGTCCCTGCGTATCCCTTCTATAGCAAGTTTCAATGATCAAAGCAAGTAGTCAGTAAAAGATATGAGCTATCTTGTTTTGTGGTTAACAAATGTAAAGGAAAGCTGAATAAACTGAATAATGGTTTTGAGGAATTTGGAAAGACAAATAAGGTTTGGAGACAAATGAGGATTTATCCAAGCCCCTCCTGTCTCCAGGGAGTAGACATTAGTTTTGAGATGTTTAAGTATGTTGAGAGTGTGTGAGGAAAATTTTCAGAAAGCAGAAAGATTTGTAACTTGATTCTAAAATTTTGAGGAAAGCAACAGGATCAGATTGATTCTTCTAAAAACTATATATGTATAAGATTGGCTTTCAAAGATTTCTCTATCACGGAAACTCAAAACTTGAGCATGTTTGGTAATAAGATCAAAAATTTGGATATTTGATGCAATGTTGTAACTGTTTGTGAAACTTTATTGTAATGTTTGTGCCTAGCCCTGTGTGGCTAAGAAAACTGAACTTCTTGTGACTCTGTGTAAACCAATCTTGCATGGCTAGGAAACTGAACCATTTCTATGAGCCTTTGGTAGTCTCCTTTACTATTAGAAAAGATGTTTTGAAAGCTCTTATGTGACAGTTTCTGAAGGTTTACAAAGTTTTCAATTGAATATTGCTAAATTGATGTAATAAGTTGTAAAGCAGAACAGTTCTTGCTGTTTCAATATGAATTTGTAGTTACTCCATGAACTAAGCAAAAGTTAACATCTGTAACTGAGTGTATATGTAAAAGATTCAATTCCTGAAGTATCTCTTCCAAAGTGAATATAATTAAAGGATAGACAAGCTTTGTGAAACAAAGATATATGTCTGCTATTCAGTTGTGAGGTTTAAGTCAGAAACCTCTTTTGTTTAAGGTCTACAGTTATGTTAGTGAATAATATCTTATGGGGTATGTAGTCTATGTAACATGTATAAATGTAAAGGACAGTTAAATAGTCTGAGTAATGAATTATACTAACCCATGCTTACTCTACTTCTGGTCATTTCTTTTCTACTGCTTTTGGCTCTTGCTTGTTTAATCTCTTTGCCAGATTTGTATCTTCTAGACTCAACACCCTCCACTTGCAGATGATGGCTCAGGCTGAATATCAATCACTGCACGAAGTAACTACCTAACACCCCTTGGATTTGGCATCTGCCAAGTTCTGGACATTGGCTGCAGTCCCCTGCCCCCTTGACTGATGGACCCTGTGAAATAGGGACAGCTCTACATCCCTTCTCAGTATGAAGCAGCCTGAGAAGCTGAGACCTCCCTCCCTGATCCCCAAAAGAATTTGTGTCTTATCTGTTAAGGGCAGAATGAGGTGGTGCTCAGGGGCCTTTGTAATATTTTTGGGTTGATTTTATAATTTTGTACATTACCCTGTGCAAATAAGTTGTAAAAGCCACATTTCTCCCCAGCCATAAAGCATTAACTCTGTCTCTCCCCTGCCCCCAGACTAAAAGCATTTTCCCTAAAACCATTGACTCCGTAGCTAATCCTTTTAAAAGTATTCCTTAGTTAGAGAAATGTTTACTCCTTTTGTTTTAATGGCCAGCTTTAAACTATGAATCCATCAGTTTGTGAGGTTTAGCCATTAACCTCTTTGCTTTGTGTAAGACTCTCCCTCCCCTCCCTTCAAACTTCTATGGGCAGTGCACCAGCACAATCAATAGAGAAGGTGTATGTCCCTTTAAGGTGCTGGCCGTTCCTAAACCCCTTTCAAACTCCACCCCCACTCACCTGGCTAGCATAAAATTAGCCCTTCAGCCCTTGTCTGATGGCCCTCCAGCCCCACACATTTTTCAGGGGTTGGACTGCCCACTTCTCAAGAGATTCTAATAAAGAGACCTTTACCTACTTTCACCTTGAGATATCTCCAAGTAATCATTTTAGGGATCCCTGTATCCCACACATCCTGATCTAAATCTCACCACTGGGCTCAGATGGCTCTGGAGGAGAAAGTGAGGCTGGTGACTTTGCATACCCTCCCTCACTTAAATCCAGTTCATTTGCATGTCATGGACTCACTCCCATGATGTCATGGCCTCACTCCCATGATGTTATGGCCCTCCTGGAGAACAAAGAACAAAACAACAACAACATTTTTGCTGAATTGTGTCCCCTCTCTTTTTTATCCTTTGTTATAGGGGGTGGCTCTCTGAAAGGGGAAGCATGGGATGCAAAAACCACAAAGGAATAAAATTTCTCTTACAAGAGAGACAGGGTACCCCCAAGACATTTTACTTTTGGATCACTTTAATTATTAGAAAGTTCTTATTCACATCAGCCTAAATTCCACCCATTCCTCCTAGTTTTACTCTCCAGAGCCAAGCAGAGTAAGTCTTGTCCTTCTTCCTTTGTACCTCTTCTCCCACACACAAGCCCTTCAACTCCTTGAAGATGAGCCTCCTAAGATGATCCCATGTGGTCCTAAAATACCAGAGTAAGATTGAAGAAAGGACAAGGTGGCTCACTAGACATCATAATGAAGGTTTAGGCTGGAGTAAGAATTATTAAGTGGACTGAAATGACACAGGCATGAAACTCAGCCTAGTGGAAATCCAATCCAGTGCAATTGGCACAGATTCACAATCTGTCACCAGCTTCCAGAAGACTTTTCCTTCAAAAGTTCCAACATAGTCACCTTCCCCATTCAATGAAAATTCTCCCCAAGGTCATAACCAGTTATCTTCTAGGAAATGCTAATGTGACCTTGTTTTTACTCAAGGTTACCATTGGAGGAGGGGGACCAACAAGTAGATAACAATTAATAATAATAACAATAATAACAACCATAGCTTTGAGACTAACTCCCCAAGGTTGAGATAAGATACAGGCCCTGCCATCATGGGTCTTGCAATCTGATGGAGGGATATAGTTTGTTCAAAGAAAACTGTAATATGCCTTAATAGAGGGTAAGTGAATCAGAGAGGTGCCAGATAATAAAAGCCAACACTGAGGAAGCACTTAAAAGTTTGAGAAGTACTTCCCACACAATCTTTCATAAGAGCCTCCAAACATTCTTGTAAGGTGGGGTATTATTCACATTTTACAGCTGAGGAAATGGGCAAAGAGAGGTAAAGGGACTTACCCATGGTCTCATAGCTAGTATGCATTGGGTGTAAGATTTGAATGCAAGTTTTCTTAATTCTGAATCTATATATCACATATATATATATGTATTTATGTGTATGTGTATACATACATACATATGTACATATATATGTCACCTAGCCTTTCAAAACAAAAGAGTATATAATTTCTGAGGAAAGGTCATTATGGAGTTAAAAGAATAGTGGGGCAAATGGGAGAAAAATGGAAATCAGGGAAGGCTTCAACCTTTCCCCCTCTTCCCCCCCACCCCCTGCCAAGAGATCCATGGATGGATGTCAGGGGGACTATGAACTTGGGTGGGAGAGAAAAATTGCTTCTTTATTTTTATTCTTCACTTATGAAAACTTAGCATTTCCTTCTATCATGAATTTTTTAAAAAACATGTCATTCTAAGAAGGGATTCATAAGTTTTACTACATTGTCAAAGGGGTTCATGACAGGGAAAAAAAAAAAGATTAAGAACCTCTGCTTTAAAGGAATAGGGACTGTACCTGTGATTTCATTTGTACAGGGAAGTCTTGAAAGAAGAAATGTTCTCTACTCATGGGGGTTGGCACCTCCAAGCAAATTATAATCTTAAGTGCCTAGAAAAACATTCCAAGGACATTCTCCTTCTGCTTTTCTGCCTCCTAGCTTTTCTGGTCTCCTTCTATTCTCAGCTAAAGCATCAACTTCTATAAAATTTTTCCCAGTCCTCTTTTACCTTAATACCTTCCCTCTGAGGTTATCTTTAATATATTTTACATATGTATGTATACACACACATACATATATACAGACACATATAGGTATGTATGGTATATATATATATGTGTGTGTGTGTGTGTGTGTGTGTGTGTATGTGTGTGTGTGTGCATGTGTGTAAGTATATGTGTATATATATTATTCAGATATAGTTGCTTGCATATTGACTCCCCAATTAGATTGTGATTTCCTTGAGTAGGGACTGTTTTTTGCCTTTTTTTTTTATTCTCAGTATTTAACACAGCGTCTAGCTCTTGAGTAGGTGCTCCATAAAGTCTACTTAACTTACCAACTAACAAATACGAATGATCAGGTGAGGCAAATTGCCTCATTGGTCATGTCTACTAATGCGTGTCTTATCCTGCATTTAGAGTCCATTCCCTCTCCAACAGGAAATCTACTCATGTGTTTCATCTTCGGTCCTCTGTAATCATGGTTAGTCATTACATTAATCACTTCCAAAGCCTTTCATATCTGTTTTTTTTTATAATTGTTGTTATATAAGTTAATCTTCTGGTTCTACTCACTTCATTCTACATGAGTTCATAAAGGTCTTCCAGCTTCCTCTGAAAGTGTCCATTTCATTTTCCTTTTGGTACAGTAATATTCCATTACTCTCAAATACTATAATTATTTTAGCTATTCCCCAGTAGATGGAAATTCCTTTTTTCCCCACAGTTTTTTGCTAGTATGAGAAGAGCTGCTATGAAAATTTTGTACATATGGATCTTTTTCCTCTTTCTTTTATTTCTTTATAGGCAAATACCTAGTATTGATGTCACCAAATCAAAGAGCATGTGCAATTTAGTGACTTTTTAAGCATGGTTCCATATTGTTTTCCAGAATGGCTGGACCAATTCACAGTACTACCAATAGTACTTTAGTGAGCCTATTTTCCCATAACCTTTCCAACTTTGTCATTTTCCTTTTTTGTCATCTTTTCTAATATGATAGGTGTGAAATGGATGCTCTGAGAAGCTTTAATACGCATTTCTCTTATTATTAGTGATTTGGAACATTCTTTCATAGAGCTGTTAATAGCCTCGATTTCTTCTTTTGAAAACATCCTTTAATATCCTTTGTCCATTTATTTATTAAGGAATGGCTCTTAGTTTTATATATTTGAATCAATTAGTTCCCCAGAGGGATAGTTACCCCAGATTTAATATATTCTATGAGTCCCAGTTACTAAACCTATAGCCTATCATTAACTCCTGTGAGCACAAGCAAGGTGGGATTTCTGTTGTTGGGTTTTTTTCTTCTTCTTGTTTCCCAGGCTCAGGCTAAATTGTAAACATCTGAAGGATCAATCTCCTTTGAACCTTGGTAATTCATAGTTGTGCTGAGTCAAGTAGGTTTTGTGCCTTCTGACTTTGAGCCAATCAGGGGCCAAGTTTTTGTTAAATGTTCTGGGACATTGGCATTTTGCTTTAGGGGTTCTCTCATGAGAAGGATCTTTTGATTTCCTGGTCAAAACTCTGAATAGTCATTTGTTCAGGGCCCCCCAACTGCTCAGATGTCTGTGCTCCCTCAATCCAGTGATGTATGTAAAGTGTATAGCAATATTGCTATATTCAGACAGTTGAAGCCCCATCTGTGGATCTTTGTGCTAATGTCTCTGCTTGTGTTTTCTCTATGTTCAGGGTGCTGACCTTTTGCCTAAACTAGTGAATAGAATTAAAGTAGATTGTTGACTACTTTAAAAGTTGTCTTTCCTTTAAAAGCAGATCAAAAAACCTGTGCTAACAGGTCATCCTGGGTGTGCTAGGGTGCTTGTTATTACAGCCCCCAATAGTTCAAAGTAAAGACATTTACTGGAGTCATATGGTAAGAGCTATAAGAGAAGATCCTCCTCCCTATTACCCCCATTAACTTAGAGCACAGTTCCCCACAAACATACATGCCATCAGTGGGGAAAGTGAGCAAGTACAAAGATGATGCATGACAAACCCATACATAGGGAACATGGGTAGATGCATAGCACAAAGTTCTCATACTTCACTTCAGGTGACCACCTCTTGTATTCTTCTGCTGTCCTGGTTCTGTCTGTCTGTGGCTGAGACATGGCATGTTACATTGGTATGCTATACTAAGCATATTTACAGAGTCAAGTTTGTTAGGCCTGCTCTCTGCAGGGCTCATGCACTGATCAGCCATCACATCCAGATTCTGGTGAAGCCTAAATCCTTAGTTAAAGTATTACTAGGCTCTTTTAGAAAGAACTAGAACCCTTACCTTAGAACAGCAGGAAGCCTTTCTAGGTCTCTTCTCTCAATATCTCAGCTCTAAGGCCTGATATCTCCTGAGTAGCAAGATCCTCATGGTAGGTACCCAGTTTTCCCTCCTCAAACCTCTTTTTCAAGGTCCTTTTCACTGCCTTCCCCCACCCCCAAATATATCTGTGGCCACATCCATTTTTTAAACTCTCACCAAGGATATCCATGACTAGAATAAGTACATTGTCTCCACATATCCTCAACTGGGTTTCTCTACCATTTCATATGCAAATACATAACTCAAAGTCTCACCTTTCATATCCCTATGGGGAATAATATGAAAGGAGGTGGTGTGGTAGATGAAATGTTGTATGATGAGATCACAAGTTAGCCAATCGGGATAAGTGCAGGGTGGGAATTATGTGAAATGACAGCCAGATTATGAAGAGTTTGCATTTTATCCTAGAGTCAATAGAGAAGCTTCTTGAATAAGAGAAAGACATAGACCTGTACTTTAGGAATATCAACTTGGCAGCTATATAAAGGAGTAATTATTATCTTATTACATGGCAATGCCTCACTAATTAGAACTAATTGATAAGACCATTTTGAAATAGTGGAAAGTAGGAATCATAGAAATAAAGACTATCCAAATGGATCTATGATCTCATCCATGTGGATATTCCCTCCAATAATGCAGATAGTAACCCATCCATTCTTGCCCAACCTGTTTAGAATTAGAATATTCGTTTTACATCAAGTCATATGAACTGCAATAACAAAGAGCTGCCTCATAAAGGTTCTACTATTTACTTTATTAATTTATTTGTTTCACAAATATTTGTCAACCATCTACTATACATAATGGGTATTGGGGGTACCAAAAAGAATAAGATACAATCTCTACCCTTAGTGAAGCAATGGTAATGGCACTGACTTAGAATTAAAGATCTGCTTCAAATCCCACCTCTGGCACTCACAACATGTGTGACCTTGAGCAATTACCTCAAAACCCTTGGGCCTCAATTTCCTCAAATGTAAAAGGAAAGGCTTGAACTGAATGGCTCTGACTTCCCTCCTACCTCAGAATCTATGAAACCATCAACTAATAGGACAGAGATAGGTCAGTGTTTAGCAACCAGCTCTTCAGGGGGAAAAATGTACCAGGACACATTTTAGAGCTAATCTATATTATTGATCTTTTCTATATCACTTTCTTAAGTCTAGACAATTAATAAAATGATAATTCAAACCCTGATTTGTAGCTATTTGCCCATTTTTGAGGTGTAAATACTCACATTAAAATTTTAACAATGGCTCTGGGCAGGAGCTGGCTCTAGTACGCTACTGTATTAGGTGAAACAAGACATATAGGGGAGAGGCAGCATTGGGAAGTGGATGGAGAGCTGACCTTGGAATCAGGAAGATCTAGATTCAAGCCCCACCTCTGACACGTACTTGCTGTGTAACCCTGGATAAGTCTTAAATCCTCAGAACCACAGGCAACTCTCTTAAGGTTTTAAATTGTTCACAAGGTGCTGGTTTCTATTAATAGAGGAAGTTTTTCACCTGCAACTCCCTCCACCAACTAAGTCATAGATCCATTTGAAAAAAAAAAGACATTTATGCAAAGAAGTATGACAATTTGGAATGTGATGCCCTGCCCCCAAAGAGGTACAAAAAAAATGCTATGAGCTCAGATCACATGAATGAATAGAGTGTTTGCATTCCAACTAATGGTTCCAACAGGGATTAAAACAGTTGCTTCTCTTTGGACATCCACTACAAATTCATGATAGACAACCTCAGCTGGGAATTGCCTTCTGCTGGCATTGCTTAACAATTCTGCTCTACCTCTATCTCATTCCCCAAGGAAATTGGGCCAAACCTATTCATTTCTCTTCTCACCACCAACCATAATCTCATCCCCACACTTGCAGCATGGGATCTCTCTGCGCTTATTTAACTGAGAAGATTCAGGTTATCCCTCTAGTGAATTTCCTAAATCCTCTTCTTCTTCTTCTAAGATCTTTCTCTCATCCATCTTCAACCTCTCCATCACTAGTGACTCATTCCTATCTTAAAGGAATTCTCCTACAATCCCAAATTTTTAAAAGTACATTCTAGTCCCTCTAGTTACATAGAATACCATTCTCTCTCTCTCTTCCTCTATTTACTACTAAACTTCTTAGGAGAAAAAAAAGCTGTCTCCCCTCTCCCAGTGCTTCCACTTTTTCACTACCCATTTTCTTCAACCCCTCCATTACACTCACAACTTTACAGAAATGATTCTTTTTAAGGTCACCATGATCCCTTCATTACCAATGCCAGTGGCCCTTTTCAGTCTTCATCTTCCTTAATATCCTACAGTTTTTGGCAATGGTTACCACTCTGGTCAACTAGATATACTTTCTTTCCTCAGCTTGAGAGATACTACTGTCTCCTTGTTTCCTTGCCTCTGTCTCCTTCACGGACTCCTTATGCACTTAGGTGGACATTCCCCAAAAGCCTGCGTTTGGTTCTGTTGTCTTTCTACACTTTGACTCTTGGCAATCTCACTCACTCTCATGGCTTCAACTACTATCTTTCTACAGATGATTCCCAAATTTTTATCTCCAGTCATGACCTCTTTTCTGAGCTCCAGAAATGTGTATCTGGCTGCCTATGGGATATTGCCATCTGGCTATCCCTTCAGTCCTTCAAACAAAACATTTTCCAAACTGGAATCTAATAAAATGAAACCTAATATTATAAAGTATTATATTTGTTCTCAAAAAATAAACTTCACCAGTACAAGGCAGGTTAAGTACAACTAGAAAGAAGAATTTGTGTGAAACAGATAGAGAATATTAACAGACTGTAAATTCAGTATGAGTTGGCCAACAAAAAAAGCCCCCAAACCTAACTGTGATCTTGGTCTTCATTAAGAGGGGCAAGGTGCCCAGGACTAGGAAAGGAGCAGTCCCTTTTTACTCACAAAATCATGGAATTTGAGAGTTAGCAATGACCTCAGCAGCTATCTAATCCAACCTGTACATGAAAGGAATCCCCATTACAAAACACCTGACAAGTGATTGCACAGCCTCAGCCTGAAGACCTCCAAATGGGGAGAACCCACCTCTCCACTCTGGAGGTGGGTCATTCCACTCTTGGATAATTTTAATCATTAGGAAGTTTTTTCCTAACATCTAGACTAGATTTACCTCTTTGTGCCTTCTGCTCATTGCTCCTGGTTTCTGGTTTGGTGCTCTGGGCCAAGTCTAATCTCTCTTCCAAATGATAGCCCATCAAACACTTGAAGACAGCTGGCATATCTAGTCTAGACATGGCCTATTCCTTCAACTCATCTTCATGTGACATGGACTTAAGATGTTTCATCTTTCTGGTTGCCCTCCTCCAGCTTATCAAAGTCCTTTTTAAACTAAAGAACCTAGAACTAAATACCATACTCCAAATGAGGTCTAGGAAAGCAGAGCACAGTGAGACTGTTACCTTCTCCTCTCAGACTCTCTTACCCCTCATCAGATCACATGAGCATTGTGTTCAGTTTTTGGTACTACCTTTTGGGAATGACATTGATAAGTTAGAGAGCATGCAGATCAAGGGTCCTTGAGATCACACTATACGCAGTTAAGTTTAAGGAACTTCATGGTTTGCCTAGAGAAGAAAGACTAGCATTGGGTAGAAGTTATAAAGAGATAAATTTAGATAAGATTTTCAAAAGTAGACTATTCCTTGGGAGATAATGAGTTGCTATTACTGGTGATCTTAAGCAAAGGCTGCATTACTACTTCTCAGGAATCCTGGTAACCTCAGGATTCTCTTTGATTTCTCTCTCTCCCTCACCTCTTATATTCAATCAGTTACCATGTCTTCCTAATTCCATCCTTATATCATCTCTTGAATCTGTCTCATCTTCATTGCTCTGTTACCACCATCTTATTGATAACAAATCATAGTTGTATAATATTTTGAAGTTCACTAAGCAATTTTCCTCATAACAACTCTGTAAATTAGATATTTTGAGCGTTATTATCCCCCTCCTTTATAGACGATGAAACTGAGATTTGGAGAAGGCAGTGGCTTGTAGAGTAATAAAAAACTAAAAAGCAGCAAAACCAGATTCCACCTTCCCTAACTCTGGATCTGTTATTTTTTCCAATATACTCTGTTGCCTTTCATTAGCGTCCAACTTTCAAATCTTTCCCCTTCCTCTTTCACCTCACCTCACTTACCCTTCATAAGAGTGCCCCAATAATCTTCCTTCCACATGGATCCTGCCAAGTCATTCCTCTGCTTAAAAACCATCAGTAGCTCCCCGTTGACTAAAAACTAAAGTTAAATTTCATTGGTCGAGGGCTTCAACCAATCAATCAAACCCATACTAGATGCTAGGAATTCAAGTCCAAAGAATGAAACAGTCCCTGGTGGAAAGAAATTTATGTTCAAATGGGGAGGACAAGTACATATAAAAATACATATGTAACTACAAAGTTAATAAGTATAAATATATACAAAGTAGTTAAATACAAGTAGTTTGGGAGGAAAGGTATTAGCGTTTGGGGAAATCAGGAAAAGCTTCATGTAGAAAAGGTACATGAACACCTTCCTTCCTTCTTAAAGGAAAAAAAGAAGAAATGCATTAGGAGCATGTGGGATACCCAGTGCAAAGGCACAGGGATGGTAGACAGAGTGTCACATGAGAAGAGTAGAGAAAGGGCCAAATTGATTGGATCACAGTGTTTGAGTAATGTCCAACAAGACTAGAAAAGTAGATCAGGGCCAGGTTATAAAGGGCTTTAAAAGCTAAAAAGACACATTTATATTTCATCCTCAGGCAACAGGGAGCCACTAGAGTTGGTTGAGTAGGAGAATGACTCCCTCAGATCTTCACTCATAGAAAATTGCTCTGCCAACAATATGTTGGGTGGACTGCATTAGAGTGAGATTTGAAGCAGAAAGAGTGCTCGTGATAATTAGGAGGCTCTTGAAATAATTTAGGTGAGAGGGGATAACAGCCTACACTAAAGTGATAGCTGTGTGAGTAGAAAGGAGTCAGATGTGAGAGATGTTTTGAAGGTAAAAATGGCAAAGTTTGATAATGGATTAGATATGTGGGGGAACAAAAAGTGAGGAGTCTAAAATAATGCTGAGTTTAGATTCCTGGGAGACTGGAAGGATGGTGATATCTTTGATGGAAATAGGGAAGTTCAGAAAAGGGTGGAGGGGAGGTTTAGGCAGAAAGATAATTAGTCCAGTTTTGCACTTGTTGAGTTTAAGATACAACCAGGACATAGAGTCTGAAATGTTCAATAGACAATTGGTAATGTGGGACTAAAGCTCAGGTAAGAAACTAGGGCCTGGATGTATATATATGTAGAAGTTATCCACATTGAGATGATTGTAAAATCCATAGGAGTTAGTGCTATGGATGATAAGCCAGCAGAAGAGATTGGGGCAGTGGTCAAAGAAATAGAAGATAGATCAGGAGAAAGTCGTGCCATGAAAACCCATAGTGGAGAAAGTATCCAGGAGGACAGGTGGTTACCAGGGTCAAATGTACCAGATAGGTCCAGAAGGAGGTCTAAGAAAAGGTCAACAGATTTGGAAAGAGATCATTAGTAACTTTGGAGAGAGTAGTTTCAGTTGAATGATGAGGTCAGAAGCCAGATTGCAAAGAGGTAAGAAGTGAGTGAGAGATAGCAAGTGGGGTCAGTCAATGAAGACAGTTTTTTCCATGAGTTTGGCTGAGAAAGGGAGAATAGGGTTGGGATAATGGTAGGGTTAAGTATAGATTTTTTAAGAATGTGAGCTACTTGGGTATGATTGAAGATAGTAAGGAAACAAACTGATAAGGAGAAGTTAAAGATCCAAGAGAAAGGAGAGTTGATTGAGAATTGCACATCTGCTAGAGAAGAAAGGACGGGATGGGATCAAGCTCACATGTAGAGTGTTTGGCTTTGGTAAAAAAAGATACCTCTTTGTGAGAGACTGAAAGAAAAAAGGAGAGAATAGGAAATAATGTTAAGGAATTTTGAGATGAAGAGAATGAGAGAAGAGGAAACTCAAATCAAAATGGCCCTCAATGATCTAGTTCTACCCTACCTTTTTAGTCTCATTTTGTATTTCTTTCCATCATGAATTCTACACTGCCTCCAAACTGGACTAGGCTCAAGCCCTTGTGGCTTTGCACAAACTGTTCCCTATGCCTGGAATTCCCCTTTTTCCTTGCTTTGTCTGTTGGCTTCCTACACAAGCTTTAAAATTTAATTCAAATGCCAGAGAGCTTTCTCTGAAGGTAATAAATTTCCCTCTCAAATCTCACATGACATTTTATTTTTTTAGCACTTTAATAAACTTAAAATAACCTCCATTGGGATCTTACCTGTATTCTAAGCTACTTAAGGAAAGGGAATCTGTCTTCTCTAAACTTTGCTTCTTCCCCATCATCTATGTATATACTCTATATACGGTCAATGTTTAATAAATGTATTTTACATTGGTACATCAAACATTCCTACAATGTTGCTTACTACATTAATTTGTTTGGCAGACACTGCACAGACTTTCTGGAATAGCCATTGTAGATTCCACCCCATCTAACTTTCCACAGAATCCAAATGTATTGGGTGATGGGTTCCAAAGTAGTGAATTTTGGCTGACTTTGATTTCCTGTTGTCCTAGGTCCTTATCTTCACAGACTATATTTTGGAATCTGCTGATTTGTAAGGACTCTGCAGATGGAAGAAACATAACTGTGGAGGGAAGCTGAGTTGTCCAAGTTGGTTTATAGATCAGAGGTTGAGACTTGGGGAGTTAGTGATCTCAAGAGATCTAATGGCCTTGGGAGGTTGGGAACAATACTTACTAAAAAGCAGTTTCAATGGCCAAATAATAACTCACATGGTTCCTTGAGGACTTAAAAATCCTAGTTATCTCTATTCTCCACAGAAGGGCTGACTGGAGCCAGACAGTGATAGGAACTATTGAGCTCAGACAATTGCAGTGGCAAAGTCAGGACCAACTATAAAACTACTCACCAAGGTATTTTCTATCCTCAACTACTATGTTGTAGAACTAGTCTAGGCCAGAACAAATAATAAACAAGGACTAGTGACTGATAAATCAAAATCCTAATTATAGACAGATAGGAAAAAGGTTTAAAAAATTTCAATTGCAGCATGTTGTCTGATTACTTCACATGACTATCATCTTGGAACTGGAAGGAAGCTTAGTTAAAGATCATCTAGTCCAATTGCATTGTTTTCTCATCTCCATTTTACATATAAGGAAACCAAGGCTCAGACAGATTAAATGACTTGTCCAAGATCACAGAAAAAAACTGTCAAGAAACAATTAAGACATAAGCAGAATGTGCTGATTGCAAGCCAAGTCTTCCTTCAAGAAATTTAGTCATCTTATTGCCATGTTATTCAATATGGTACTAGAAATGTTAGCTTTAGCAATAAGAAAAAGATACTGAAAGAATTAGAATAGACAAAGAAGAAACTAAGTTACCACTCTTTGCAGATGATATGATGGTATACCGAGAGAATCTTAGAGAACCAAGTAAAAAACTACTTGAAATAATAAGCAACTTTAGGAAAGTTGCAAGATATAAAATAAACCCACTTAAATCACTGGCATTTCTGTATATTACTAAGAGAACCCAGCAACAAGAGATAGAAAGAGAAATTCCATTTCAAGTTACTGTAGACTTTATAAAAGACTTGGGAGTCCCTTTGCCAAAACAAACTCAGGAACTATGTGAACACAATTACAAAACACTTTCACTCAAGTAAAGTCAGATCTAAATAATTGGAAAAACATCAGCTGCTCATGGGTAGGCCAAGCTAATATAATAAAAATGACAATTCTACCTAAATTAATTTACTTATTCAGTGCCATACCAATCAAACTACTAAAAATTATTTTACAGAACTAGAAAAATTAATATCAGAATTAATCTGGAAGAACAAAGGGTCCAGAATGTCAAGGGAATTAATGAAAAGAAATGCTAGAGAAGGTGGCTGAGTCATACCAGATTTAAAATTGTATTATAGAGCAGCAATCATCAAAACTACTCACTACTGGCTAAGAAATAGAGGGGTAGATCAGTGAGATAGGTTAGGTATAATCAATGATTATAGCAATCTATGATCCCAGTCTCTAATATAAGAACTCACTATTTGACAAAAGCTGCTAGGAAAACTGGAAAATAGAATGGCAGAAACCAGGCATAAAAGAGCGCCTGACACTGTATACCAAAATAAAGTCCAACGATTTAGATATAAAGGCTGATACTATAAACAAATTGGGGGATCAAGAAATAGTTTATCTATCAGATTTATGGGAAATGGAGGAATTTATGTTCAAATGAGAAACAGAGAACATTGTGAAATGCAAAATGTATAATTTTGATTACATTAAATTGAAGTTTTTGTACAAACAAAGCCAATGAAACCAAGATTAGGAGGGAAGCAGAAAACTGGAAAAGAATTTTTACAACTAGTATCTCTGATAAAGGCCTCATTTCTAAAATATATAGAGAACTGAATCAAATTTACAAGAATGCAAGTCATTCTCCAACTGAAAAATGGTCAAAGGATATGAACAGGCAGTGTTCAGAGGAAGAAATTAAAGTTATTTATAGTCATATGAAAAAATGCTCTAAATTGCTATTGATTCAATTAGAGAGG
>CM053580.1:456116035-456177550 GCA_028627135.1 Pseudochirops cupreus
GGAAAAGCAGGGAGGTTAAAGGGAATGAGTCAAACTTACTCTCATTGGATTTGGCTTAAGGAGGGAATAGTATACACACTCAATTGGGTATTTTACCCTACAGGAAAATAGGGGAAAGAGTATAAGAAATGGGGATGATAGGAGAGAGGGCAGATTGGGGGAGGGGGTAGTCAGAAGCAAACTCTTTAGAAAAGGGACTGGGTCAAAGGAGAAAATAGAATAAATGGGGGATGGGATAGAATCAAGGGAAATGTAGTTAATCTTTTACAATATGACTGCTATGGAAATGTTTTTCATAACTATACATGTATAACCTATATTGAATTGCTTGTCTTCTCAACAGGAGTGGGTAAGGAGGGAAGAAGGGAGAGAATCTGGAACTCAAAGTTTTAAAAACAAATGTTAAAAAATTGTTTCTATGTGCAACCAGGAAATAAGATATACAGGTATAGAAATTCATCTTGCCCTACAAGAAAGTAAGGGGAGGGGCAACTACATGGCTCAGTGAATAGAGCACTGGCCCAGGAGTCAGGAGGACCTGAGTTCAAATGTGACTTCAGACACTTACAATTACTAGCAATATGACCTTGGGCAAGTCACTTAACCCCAATTGCCCTGCCTTCCCCCCTCCAAAAAACAAAACAAAAAAAGTAAGGGGAGGGACGGAGGGGGATAGAAAAGAGGGAAGACTGGGGGAAGGGGTAATCAGTATGCTTGCCATCTTGGGGTAAGGGGTAGGGGAGAAACAGGAAGAAAATTTGGAACTCAAAATCTTGTGGTAACGAGTGTTGAAAACCAAAATAAATAAATAAAATTTAAAAATATATTCAGTTAAGAAAGATTACTTCTACATTATGTGTGCATTAGACTTCTTTGCAGTACAGACAGTTCTTGCTTTACATAAATTTGCATTACAATTTTACATAAATAATTCTGAAGAAATCTGCATTCCGTATTAACTTTACTGTACAGTACTATTCTCTCTCTCTCTCTCTCTCTCTCTCTCTCTCTCTCTCTCTCTCTCTCTTTCTCTTTCTCTTTTTCTCCTTGGCTTGACATTCTGAAACCCAACCCCCCCACCCCTGCCCCCACACAAAAAGCCCTTAAAAACTCCCTTCAAGTAAAAGCAAAACAGACACAGGGAGGTGGGGTTATGGGGAGACTGCCACCTCCACTGCAGTCACTGGACTGGGGGCTTGGCTTAAGACCACTAGCACCAAGAGGGGAAATCTTTACCCCACTCTGCCTATTGACCTTCATGTCTATCTTTCCTCTGTCCTAGGTAACATATCCTGTGTCTGTCCCTGGCCTCATCTATTCTTCCTCTTGGTTTCAGCCAGGGACCCACATGGCTGGCCCCATTCCCTATCTTCCTGGCCACCACATGCCCTTTAACCATGCACCAGCCACCTCCCTCCAAAAGCCTCCCTCCTTATATCAGTTGGCAAATTTGAGCAAATTTGTATCATGTGAAAAACAGCTTTACATAGAGGTCTGCAGAAAGGTCCACTTACATAAAGCAAGAACTGTTCTCTTATTCCTGGAATGCATGCAAGGAAATTTCTCTTGGAAATGATTTTGTAGTTCTTAGTCCTCAAAACAAAAAGGATATGCTCTTGACCTCAGATGCAATTTTCGGCAGGACTATGATTTCTCTTAGACTGATGACCTAGGAGTTAACCCTTTTCACCTTTACAGCCTGATTCTAGATTCTAGAACAGAACTAGGTCTAATACCCTATTCAGAGAATATTTCAGTCTGTGCATTCTACAATCACAGTTTAAATTTAAAAAACTGATGGGAATGAAACTTGGCAAATAGCTTTCTTTTCCCAATGTGGTTTGGTAATTCAAGTTGAGACAAGTTGGTAAATATGAAAGCAAGGATCCAATATGTAAGTACTTCAGTTGTCTGGGTTTGAGGCTTTGGAAGAAAGATGACAAGAAGAGAAAGAGATAGGAAGAGATCAGGTAATACCATTGCTGAATTATACCTACCAACTTGAGATTAATTTTTTTCTCCAACAACCTCTAAATAGCTCAAAAGGAATCAAGGAGGGCTTATTGACATAAAGAATCATGTCCAATATGTTCCCAAAACAATTTTCCTAGGCAAACAGAATATTGAGGCAATTCTTCAGGCAAAACAAAATAAATAAAATCCCTTATTTTGGCCTGGATCTCCTGGGTAACTCAGGCAAAAGTGATTTTTACCCTATTACAATGTTTATTGCACTATAGAACCAGTATTACCTGTTTTACTTTTCTCTGTTTCCACCAAAATTACCTAAGGAATGCCAGCTCAAGTACTTTTCCAAGCCAAGTTATTTCCATGTTTGCCAACCTGTTCCAGCCTGTCTTAGTCACATTGGAGAAAGAAAACCACCAGAGGGGAAATGCTCCTTCAGTTCAAAAGAAGGATTTTTCTTTTTGTCTACAATCCTTCAAATGCTTCCAAGGATCCATGCCATTCCTATGTAGAACAACTCCTTTATAGCCTCAAATCACAGCCCCCTTCCACCTTAGCTATGAGTCTCCATGGCCAAAAGCATCTTCTATTTGTTGTCCAGTTCTCCAATGATAAGATCTTTGATATTTTGTTGTGCTGGCCCATGGATGGCAGATACTCTGTTCATCCCAGGGTCTGCACAACAAGCCTTGATTGGATTTTGAGTTGGAAGGGACTATCATAAACATCTGGTTCAACACCTTCTTTAGAACATGTTAGATCTCCTATACCACTTGGCATAATCTCCAAGAATCTAGAGTTACCACCACTCCATGATGAGACATCAGAGTAAGACTTTAGTGCAGATCAAGCCTGGAAAAAGTCAGATGGTTTCTTCAGTTCTCTCTTTGGCCTTAACTGTGGAAAGCTGGCCATTGCAGGTAATTGCCTGTAGGCTTATGCATACAGCATACATGTCTCCACTCAAAAATATGAAGAAATTTTCTTGGCTGACATGATTTAAGTCCTACCCTGGACCAACAATAAGCTTGGGCTAAAAGCTCTCATTTATTCAATGTCTATTGTCTTGAAGAATGATTGACGCTGAAGAAAATGGATGAGAGAGAAGCAGAGGATTAGCGTAGGGATATAGTCCTCCTATCACAATCTCAATCAGTTTAGCATACCAAGTACACCATACCCAACCAAAGTGCAGAGGAGCCAGCTGGTAAACTCTCGGTAACCAAATATCAATCTGGAAAGTCTGAGGCGCAGTAGAATGGTAGGTCAACCCCAAATTCAATTTTGGAGTCATAATCTTCATAGAAATTATGGGTGGGGGAATCAGAAGATGGAATCAGGAAGGAGATGGAAGAGCAGGGGATTCCTCAAAGTCTGGAGGTGGAAAAGTTCAATGGATCCCTCAACCACTAAGTGTTTATGGAATACCTTTGCTAGGCAGTGGGGAATAGAAAGTTGATCTCAGAGTAGGGAAGACTTGAGATCAATCCCTACCTTTAATATATACTGGCAATGTGATCTTGGACAAATTACTTTACCACTGAGGGCTCCAAGCAATTTTCAAGGGCTAGAAATTGCAGGAAAGTTGTTGATGTATATTCAAAAAGGAAATTTCTGTTCTGAGACTTCTGTATACCAGTAAAATCATAGGTCAAAAAAAAAGTGGAAGGGCGGCTAGGTGGTGCAATGAATAGAGCACCAGCCCTGGAGTGGAAGGACCTGAGTTCAAATCTGACCTCAGACACTTAACACTTACTAGCCATGTGACCTCAGGCAAGTCACTTAACCTCAATTGCCCTGCCTTCCCCCCCTCCAAAAAGCAAAAAATAAAAGTGGCACAATAATGAAACAATATTTTTTTGCTTTGCTTTTTTGTTTTATTGATATTTCCAGATTTCTACCATACATTCATTTTTAAATCTACCATTCTCTCCCTATCTCGAGTTAACTTTTTTGTTTAACAAAGTTTGAAAAAGAAAAGCCAGTTCATCAAAACCAACGTTTCTACGGTGTCTGACAGTTATATGCAGCATTTCACACCCACAGTAACCCCCTCTCCCAGCCTCTGCCCAGGAAGGAGGAAAGGAGGCATTTTTTCAACTCTTCTCTAGAATCAAATTTTCTCAGTATACTAGGACAGTATTTCAGCTTATTGGGTTTTTTTTATTTATTTGTTTTACTCATTATTTATTTTGTTTTTCAGGTTTTGCTTACTTTACTCTGCATCAGTTCGTTCAGTAAAACTGGATTTTTAGTAACTATGGCAGTATTTTTACATCTGATTGAGTGATGTCATTCAAAGGTTGTTATTTAGGAAGGTTCCACATACATTACAGTCAACAATAGTCAACAAGCATTTATTAAGTGCTTACTATGTTCCAAGCACAGTGGTACACACTAGGAATAAAAAAATACAAAGAGAAAGTTCTCGCCCTCAAGGAGCTTACATCCTAAAGGTAGAAAACAATACATAAGAGGAAACAGAAGGGTAGGAGAGTGAGGGGAAATCAGGGTACTGGCTGCTCTGGGGATGATAAAGAAGTCCAGAGTGCAGCCTGCTGAGAAATTAAGACATTTGGACTGAGTTGTTTGCTCTTCTTAAATTAGATACCTCTGGGAGGAGCTGTCCAAAGTGTGAATTCCAGGGCTGTCACTAGTGATCTCCCAGGATGAAGAGCTTCCTTAGAAGAGTGTGACCTGGTGGAAAATAAAAACATGTCTGGCTAGGACATCTTCTGTAAACTGAGGTTCTGGGAGGGACCATCCAGTCAGATGGAGAGGCTACTGGGGTGGAAGGTACTTTAGGGGTATGAATTCTAGAGCTGGACTAAGTTTCCAAGAAGAAGAGGTATCTGGGGGTGTCTGGAGAAGTCTAGAATAAGTCTGGTAAAAAGTGAGTGAAAGTTACAATAATGCTGTCATTCCTGGAAACCTTTCTGGAAGTCCTAGAATTATCTTTAGAATCATTTTTACAAATGATACAAGAAAATCCTTCTCACTGTTTTAGAGTCAGTCTTTGTGGTTTTTTGGTTTTTTACACCAAAATGTAAAATGTTTTCACAAATTTGTGACTGTATTCAAAAAGGAGGCATGTGTACTAACTAATAAATAGTACCTTTTGTCCCTCCTATTTTGTTTCTCCCCCTACCAACCTCCTCGCCCCCTCCACCAAATTGCTTACATATACTTATAATCGTCTTCCCCATCGAGACTTAACGAAGTTGAAGGATAGAAGGGGCAAAAACAGCTTTTCCAAATATGTAAAAACATTTCACAGCAAGGAAAGGGTCTCAGGCTTTACTGACAAAACTGTATAAACAGCTATACCTTGGAGGTGTTGTGGGTTTGGTTTCAGACCACCACAATATAGCAAGTCACGTGAAATTTGTTGTTTGTTTCCCAGCACATATAAAAGTCAAGTTTACACTACACTACAGTGCAGTAAGTGTGCGATAGTATAATGTCTAAGAAAAACAATGTACATACCTTAATTTTAAAATAGCTTATTGCTAAAAAAAAATGCTAACTATCATTTGAGCCTTCAGCATGTGGCGATCTTTTTGCTGGTGGAGGGTCTTGCCTCAGTGTTGATGGCTGCTGACTGATCAGTGTGGTGGTGATTGCTGAGGGTTGGGGTGGCTGTGACAGTTTCTTAAAATAAGACAACAATGAACTTTGCTACATCAATTGACTCTTCCCTTCATGAAAGACTTCTTTGTAGTATCTGATACTGTTTGGTAGCATTTTACCCACAGTAGAACTCATCTCAAAATTAGTCTCAAAAGTGATCTCAAACTCTGCTGCTACTTTATCAACTGAGTTTATGTAATATTCTTCAATATTGTTGTGGATAGAGAGGCCCAAGGAGAGGAAGAAAAATAGGAAACAGCTAGTTGGTAGAGCAGTCAGAACACACACAACATTTATTAAGTTCTACAACCTTACATGGGCTCAGTTCTTGGTACCCCAAAACAATTAGAATAGCACTATACAGATCACCAAAACAGTTATATGGAAAAAGTTTGAAATATTGTGAGAATCACCAAAATGTGACAGAGATACAATGTGAGCATATAATGTTAAAAAAAAATGGTACCAATAGACATGCTGGACACAAGGTTGCCACAAATCTTCAATTTATATATTTTTAAAATGCGATTTCTGTAAAGAACAATAAAGTAAAGGGCAATAAAACAAGGTATGCCTGTAAAGAGGCAAGAAAGGACATTAACTTGCCTCTAGGACAAAGACTATATTTATACCTTTGTCCCTACCCACTTATCTGCATAACACCCCAAAAGAAATCTGGGAAGTGTAACTGGCTGAATCAGTACTAATAACCATAAGCAAAAGTGGAATCCCTTACTGAGAGAACTTGCTCTGAGGCTCTGAGAAAGAGTCAAGGAGAAGAAGCTTATGCCAGTCCTAAACTACCCAGAGACAGCCTAGTCTGGCAGCAGCCCAGTGGCCAAGCAATCTGCGTGGCCAAGCCTAGCATCAGCTATATTCAGTGGCTGAGCAACCTGCCAAGTCCAGCCCAGCAGCAGCCAAGCCTAGTAAGGAGCCAACTCAGCAACGGAGGGACCTGACTAAACCAGCAGCAAGACACGGTATCCTACAAGAAGCAAGCCCATCGGAGCAGTGGGATGTGACTCATCTATCACCAATGCCATGCCCCATTGAAAACTGCATAAGGATCCTCTGGAGAAAGAAAGGACACTGAGGTTTTCCATTGCAGAGCTGCGGCTTCCTTTGCGTACATCTAATCCTTCTACCTGTGCTTCAGTACCCCCCTTTACTTTGAGTTTGTGCCTATTCTCCCCACAAGAAAGAATCCTCCAAATCACTAATTGTAAGAGAAATGCAAAGCAAAACAGCCCTAAGGTTTTACTTTACGCCATGCAGATTGGCAAATATGACAAAAAATGGATGATAGGAACACTAGTGCATTTTTGATGGAGCTGTGAACTAGTATAATCATTTTGGAAAGCAATTTGGAATTATGTAAATAAAGTAACTAAAATGTCCATTCCCTTTGACTCGGAGATTTCACTAATCAGCCTGTACTATGAGGAATTCATTGATAAAGAGAAAGTTCCCATATACACCAAAATATTTATAGTAACACTTTTTATGATAGCAAAAAAGAAAAGAAACAAAGTAGATGCCTGTCATTTGGGAAATAGCTAAGCAAATAGTGGTATTTATTTGTAATGGAATATTACTGTGCCATAAGAAATGACAAATGTGGAAAATACAGAAACATACATGAACTGATGCAGAATGAAATATTAGCAGAGTCAAATATATATATACACAATGACTACAACAATGTTAATGGAAAGAAAAACCACAGCCAGAACAATCAAAAGTAAATGTAGAGAACAAATATGATTTCAAATAAGAGATATGAGGAGATACTCCCAACACACCCCTTCACAGAGGTGGGAGGTCCACAGGTGTTGTATGTTGAACATATTTTCAGACTTTTTCAATGTATTGATTGTGCTGATTTTTTCCTGTTTTCTTCTCTTCAAAAAAATACTATTTGTTATATAGGATGACTCTCTGGGAGGGGAAAGAGAAGATGGAGGAATACTGGGGGAAACTAAAACTATGTAAAAAACAAAAGACATTAATTAAAATTTATTTTATAAAATTGGAAGATCATCAAGGTAAAAAGAAAAATGGGTTGAAGAGAGTTTTTTAAAAAGCAATCCTATCTTTTATCAGAAGGCTGTAGAATAGAAGAATATGACAAAGTAGGGGAGAAAGAAGGGAAGAAAAAAGACCACTTATTTGGAGCTAAGAGGGCTGAAGTTGTTGTAGAGGATGGAGCTGTAACTCCTAAAGAGGAAACAGGAGTTAATGTTCTGAAGAATGATGATATGACTTCACAAGTGCCTGCTGGAAAGAGTAAGGGTCAGAGAAAGAAGAGATGACCAGTGGTGGTTGGTGAATCCCTGTCCAAGCTACTAAGGTATGTACTTGTCAACTGAACATTAGCAATAGAGAGTTCTCTTTTCTTCCTGGGAAATTTCCCTGATCTACTAGTCTAGAAACTATCAAGAAAAGGAAAAAAGATTAATCTGGCATGACTCATTCTTGATGAAACCATGTTGACTCTTTGTTATCACCACTTCCTTTTCTAGATGTTAACTAGCCATCCTTTTAATTATAGATTTTAGGATTTTGCCAGAAGCAGAAGCCAAGCTTACAGGCTTATAGTTGTCAGATTTCATTCTTTTCCCTTTCACAAATCAAGACAACATTTGTCCTCCTTCAATCCTGGGGTATCTCTCCCATTCTTATGTCATCTTTCAAAGATCACTGACAATGTGTTCAGTAATCACCCATCAGTTCTTTCAGCACCTTGGATTCTAATTCATCTAGGTCCCTTGGCATGAACTGATTGACATCAGATAATTGATTCTTTTATGATCTTCTGGCTGATCTTGGATTTCAACATTTTTTGTTTCTTCTAATTCAAAGATTATTCTCTCTAGCAGAGAAAAAAGAAACAAATTAATAGTTGTTCATGTCTGCCTTTTCTCCCTCCCCTAGCCCAGCATTTCATTCACCCTGAGAAGTAGACCTCTCATTTGATTGTCTTCTTGTCCCCAATACAACTGAGAGAAAAAAATCACCAAACCCTCTTTGTTGTCTGAAGCTTTTCTCACCAAGCTCAGCTCCTTCTGAGCTTTGGCACTCCCTTCACTACTTCTAATGGGATTGTGCCACACATTGATATTTATCTTCCACTATGCACACTTGTTTCTATCTTTTATACATCTTTTTTTAAAAAAACACTAAAACTAAGTTCATTGATCAGTTCTCTGTATATCCACATTATTCATCTTTTTTTTATATATCTGTATCATTTTTCTTTGTGTTATCATAATTTCATTCTAGGGACAGTCAGGTGATAAAGTAAATGGAATACCAAGTCTAGAGTCAGGAAGACCTGAGTTCATATCTCACCTCAGACATTTACTGGATGTGTGATCTTGGGCAAGTCACTTAACTTCTCTTTGCCGCAGTTTCCTCATCAGTAAAATGGGAATAATAATAGCACCTACTTTGCAAGGTTGTTGTGAAGATCTAACGAGATAATTCTGTAAAGTACTAAACATATTATCTGGCATAAATGTATATACATATATACATACATATGTATACACCTATATATGTGCGTGTGTGTGTGTGTGTGTGTGTGTGTATGTGTGAGTATGGAGAGAGAGAGTAGATGCTATATGAATGGTGTTGTTCAATCATTTTCAGTCATATCCAACTCTTCATGACCCCATTTGATTTTCTGGGGGGCAGAGATACCAGAGTGGTTTGCCAGTTCCTTCTCCAGCTCATTTTGCAAGTAAGGCAACTAAGGCAAACAGGGTTAAGTGACTTGCCCAGGGTCACACAGCTAGTGTCTGAGGCCAGATTTGGACTCAGGAAGACTCATCTTCCTGACCCCAGGCCTGGCAGCCTATTCACTGCACTACCTCGCTGCCTATATAAATGTTAGCTTTTATCATCATCATCATCATCATCATCATCATCATCATCAACTTTCCTAACTCTTGCTTCCTCTGTAGAAATTAAGGTTATGACATCCTAAGTCTGTTTTGAAATTTGTTATTCCAAAATCTATCCTATCAGACTATATTCAGATTTTATTTCCGTTTCCACAAACTCTAAAATGAACTCCTTAGGGACGTCTTGTCCCTGCTCCCTCCGCCCACCAAACTTTCCATCATTTCCACATCAGCAACCAGTTGCTTCTTGTTGATGGGAATCGTGTCTATAATATCAATTCCCCAATCACTTCCTCTCTTTTGAAGAATGAAATCATCATTAAGGCAAAACCAGAATGTTAGTTGTTCTGCTTTTGGAAGAATGAAAGCCCTAGAAAATGACAGATATTTGTAGTGTCCTATCATTACTATATAATATTTCTGTAACAGGCTTGCAACGGGTCTCCTGAATTCTTCATCAGTCTCATTCTTCTGACTACATGGTTTTTAGTATATGATAGAGTATATTATGGTATACTACTACCATAATATTGTTTCTTTTTCTCTGTCAGTTCTCACTCAAATATTTTCTATTATGTTTATCCCCTCTAGGTCATGGACTTTCTCACATTTTGTTCAAAAAGAATGTATAGTTTATCTAATTTATTCCTTTGTAATAAGGTATTCCAGAGAAATATTCCAATCATGAGTATGGACAATTTGTCAAGTTTCAGTAAGGTCAGATTTACTTCTTTATATCACTAACTCTAGTTTGCTGCTATGTGCAGCAGAAGAAGTATATATTTGTGCACAGACATCTGAGGCTATCCACTGTATTTTTACCCTTTTTCTTGGATGTTGTATCCTGTGAATTGCTGGCCCTTACTACTGAAATTATTCTGTCTATGAATGAATGAATGAATGAATGAATGAACAGGCATTTACTAAGCATGTACTATATATCAGACAATGTACTAAACACTAAGCAAACAAATACAAAAAGATAGTCTATGCCTTTGAGAAGCTAACATTCTAATAAGGAAGACAACACATATAAGGAAGTAGTAGCCAGAGAAAAGTGTTTTGGACTAGAATGTTACAAAGTGGGGCAGCTAAGTGCCACAGTGAATAGAACACTGGCCCTGGAGTCAGGAGGACCTGAGTTCAAATGTGACCCTCAGACACTTAACATTTGCTAGCTGTGTGATCTTGGGCAAGTCACTTAACCCCAATTGCCCTGCCTTTCCCCCTCCAAAAAAAGACAAAAAAGAGAAAAGAAAGTTACAAGGATGGTGAGTAGAAGCATAAGGAAATTGATTTACATGTCTTTTCAAAGAATAGTATTGTTAATTTGATTACTGTTCCTAGAATTAGAGGTGGAAATGGGGTTGGTACAATGAGAGTTAGTGGACTGCCATCAATAGCATGGCATGAAAATGGTCAAAGAATGACAATGATATGAGCCCAGTTCTTCTTATGAAGAATTCTCACCATTCCTCCCAGGGCAGAAGTGGGGCCATCTCCAGTCATTCTGATCTATATCTTATCACTGGACTCAGATGGCTTGAGAGTGAGGCTGGTGACTTTGCACGGCCCTCCCTCACTTATATACAATTCACTTGCAAGTCATGACACAATCTTCCTGATGTCATGGTCCTTTTCAAGAAAGAAGGAAAAATAACAACCACAGCAGGACAGGAACTGGAGAGCTGGTAGAAAGCAAGGCATGAGGATGAGCAGAAAGCTATGCATTCCCATTCCAAACCTGCTACTTTCTGAGTTATCTATGCTTTCTCATTTCCCTTCCACTTCTAGTTTAAAATTTAAACTAGCTTAACATTCTCTTGATCAGATTTACAGCTCTCTAGGAATATAGTGTAATTAACATTGGTTAAATGTGTTTCATGACTGACCATGAGCTCATCATTCTGATATCTTAAGCTTTTGGTCCAAAAATCTATATCCCTTTCTTAGATACAATTTTCTTATCCAGCTCTGCACTTCCCAGCTTTTCTTTAGCAATCTTTACCTTCAGTTAGAAGCAGGGATCTGTGTCACATGGCTTGATTTAGCAAAAAGGGAATATAGGATGAGAGTTCACAAGCCGTGAATGTGACTAGCTATCTTGAACCTTGGTGCAGATTTTAAGTCTGCATTGAGCAGGAGGCCAGCCTACATTTGTTAGAATTGATCCCCAATCTGTATCACTCTTATTTCTAATTCTCATATTTAACTCTCATACCGCACTTTCAAGAATAATTCTTATAGCTAAGTGCCTTTTTGATGCATCTGTCCACTTCGCCATTGTCTCAGTCACTATTGCCATCCCTATCCCCCAAAGCTTTGGCTAGTGCCCTTTTACACCTGTTTCTGAAGCTTTTCCTCCTTTTTCACATAATGTACACTACTTAGCTTGTTCAGTTGCCTTTGGTATGTAATTAGTACATTCCTGCTGAAGGTCTAACAGCTATTATCTGTGAGGGAATCTCATGCAGAAGCCCCATTTCTGGGCACTTCTCACCTTATTCTCTTCATGTATTCTTTTCTTCTCTCCTCCTCTCCTCTCTCCTCTCCTCTTATCTCTTCTCCTTCACTTTCTTTCCTCTCCTTTCTTCATTCAGTGTTCAAACTAAAGACGATGTATTCTCATCACTATCTCCAGTATTCTGACCGAACTTAATAACTCCTTTCAGTATCTAGACTTGGTTCCAAATTTACTTTTGGCTATTTCCAAAAACAAAATCCAATCCAATTTTAAAATTTCCTCTTCTGATCCTGTTCCTGACTTCCTCAGGGTGTCAGAACCATGCCCCTTCTATGCCTGGCTCATTCCAGAACTTCTCTCAGTACCTGGGGCCTCCTCACTCCCTGTGGCCCACTCTGCAAAGCCCCTTCTTCCCATTGCTGATTTTTTTCCTGGAGCCTCCATTCTGTGAAGGGGCCCTTCATTCTCCTCTTGGTCCTGTTTCTGATTTTCTTTACACTTCAAAATTGTTTACACACACACACACACACAGACATGTACACAAACACACACTTTTGTTCCCTTTTGTGTGTTGTCATCTCCATTAGAATGTAAGTTCCTTGAGGGTTAGGCACTTAGTACAGTGCCTAATACATAGCAAGCACTTAAGAAATTCTTGTTTCCTTCCTTCCTTTCTTCCAGGCTTAAAAGAGAAAACTTTGCCATTTACTGAAGATATTCAATTAACTGTGCCATAGGCTCTGAAGGTAATTCCCAATGTGGAGTTTCTAAAAGTATTTGGAGCAGTAAGTTATAGCCTCCTGAGGTAACTACTTTGAATAGTGGGCAGCCTTCACTAAGATTTATAAGTTCTAGTGTTTTACTTCAACATCGTGTCCTACATAATCATGTTTCACAGTCAGCAAGCACTTTTCAATTAATTTTTTAATTAACAAGCACTTATTTTCTCTTCCTCTCATCCCTCCCTCCTTGTAGCAAACATGCAGAGTCAGGTGAAACAAAGACCCATATTGGCTGTGTCCACAATGTGCGTGCCATCCTGCATAGTCCATCAATGCTCAGTCAGGAGACCGGCAGTAAGGTCAGTTCTCTACTACTTCATTATAAGCCCCTCACAGTGGGGATTGGGTAGATGATGTTGACTGATGGGAGACAATACTGAGGAGCTTGATATCTAAAGTTGCTTCCACCATTTTCCAGACAGGCAACTTTCTCCGAAAGTTCTAGGAATTCCAAGTCTTAATTTTCATGTAAAATCATTGCTGTTAAAGATAATAAACATGATAGTAAACCAATAAAACGATCAATAAGCAGCTATTAATTGCTTGAGTTATTAAGTTCCAGGAACTAATGAGGTTGAAGCATTTTCCACATTGCCAAGTGAAAAAAAAAAAGACCCAGGGCCTTGGGGTATACCAGAAATGTGCTGGACCCAGCTAGTACCAGCTTGCAAGAGCTAATTATTAAATTTTTAGTGGGAACATTTGTACCTTGGAAATGAAAGCTTGATTTATTGTTTTGTTGATTGTCTATAATTAAGAAAGTGATAGAGAAAATTTAAGAATGCACATTAAACTTAAAATTGTGTCATGTGCATTTTTTTTCAGAGAACTTGTTCAGTATTTACAAGAACACCCCTGTAGAACACCCACAGTCAGGAGGTATTATTTGGTGATGATGTGGCAAAAGAGAATGGGAGGAGTATTGGACAAGTAGGAAGAGAAACAAGAGAGAGCAGTGTCATAAAAATCCAGAAATGAGAGAATATCCTGAAAAATAGAGTATTTATCAGTTTCATATGTTGCAGAGAGTATGAGGACTGAAAAAAGGCTACTACAATGGGTATTGTTTACTAACGTGACTGTGTAACTCTCTTGGCTCTTATACATAAAGTATAAGATGTGGCAACTAAAAGAGATTTGGAAACCTTGGAGAGAACAATTTCATTTGAGTGATGAGACTGGAAGCCAGATTGCAGAAGGTTTAGGAGGAAGGAAGAAGAAAGAAAGTGGAGGTAATGAGTGTAGAGAGCAATTGTTGAGAATGGAAAGGAAGACTATGAACCAGGCAATGGAATAATTGCAAAAGGAAAAAGATCCTGGGCTTGGAAGTCACCAGAATCTAGACTGGGTGATGGATCTGGATAGAATGAACTCAGAGAAGGAGAATTTGCTCAGTGATAGAAGTAGAGAAAGTGGTAACAGGTGACAATGACTATTTCTATCCACTTTAGGAGCAGTGCCTTAGACAATGAAACCAATGTTAGAATTAATATCTATGGATGCAATATCATTCAGGGTAGCCAGGTCTTTGTGAGCACCAGAAAACAGGAAAAAAAAATGAGAGGAGTGATCATAAGGGGAAGTTTGTTAATCGATGTTTCAGAGGACATAGTGTAAGGAATGGGCAGAGTGGAATAAGAATAGGGTTGAGGTTGATGAGGACAAAAGAATGGAAAATAGGAGTTGAAGAGGAGGGTAGTTTACTTGGGCAATGGGGGATTCAGTATCACTGGGAATAAGAGAAAGGATAGGAGTTTGCTAACCATTAGAGAATGGATCCCAGCAGATTGCCAGTGTCTAGAGTAATACCACTGATTACGGCAGATCAGCAGACCATTTAAAGTCATGACTCCTTGAAATCGCCACATGATCACTGTCTTGGCATACTCAGATTTCAATGATCATCCACTATGTAGAGAGTTGTTTCCTACGATTTCTGGAGAAAGGAAACAGTCTCTACCTTCCTGGAACATACAGTTTGACAACACATATACACTATAATTTATATGAAATAAATAACCAAACAAATAGAAATTGTCAGCATAATATAACAGATATGATGCCACATTGGCAGTGAAGAGATCTGAATCTGAGCTCCAGTTCTGACAGTCCCATGCCCAATGACCTTGGGCAAGCTATTGGAACTCACTGAGTATCTTTCCATCTGTAAAATGGAGCAGGACTAGATTAAAAGCTAAGCTTCTCCAGAGATCAAAGATTTTATGAATTAAATGTATAAACATGTAGCTAATTATAGCTACAGAGAGATGTAATTATCTTCTTTTATCTATATATATTCTATTGTTAAAATAAAACCAGCCTAGGTGTCCCTTCTTCCATGAGATTTTCCCCTACCAATAGGGATCCCTTCCTTCTTAAATTTCCTGTGCCTCTCTTTTTAACCCTTTCTTTGGAGACAACTAGGTAACATAGTGGAGAGAGTAGTGGACCTGGAGTAAGGAAGACCTGAATACAAATCTTTCCTGAGACATGTACTAGCTATAACCCTGGGTAAATTGCTTAACCTCAGTGTGTCTTGGTTTCACTTTTTTTTTCATGAAATGGTGATAATAATAGCAGACTTGTTGTCAGTCCTTCATCACCAGGAAGTAGTCATTAAGAGCACTGCGCTAAGCACTAAGGATACAAAGAAAAGCAAAAGATAGTCCCTGCCCTCAAGGAGCTCACAGTTTAATGGAAGAGACAAAATGTCAAGAATGTACAAAAAGCCATATGCAGGATAAAAAGGAAATATTAGCTGTGGGAAGGCACAAGAGTTAAGAGGTGCTGAGAAAGGCTTCCTGTGGGATTTTAGCTAGAACTTAATTAGTAAGCCAGAGAAGCTAGGAGGAAGATATGAGGAGGGAGGGTAATTCAAGCAGAGGGACAGTCAAGAAAATACCCAGAGTTGAGAGATGGAGTTCCTTGTAGGGAGAACAGCAGGGAGGCCAGTGCCACTGGACACTGATGTGTATATATAAGAGTAGAAAGTGTAAGAAGATTTCAAAGCTGAAAAATATATGATGAATATAATGATTCCAGAAGACTAATGATGAAAACACTCTCTCCGTTACAGAATCATGACAAATGTGGGCTGTTGAATGAGACTTTGTAGACTTCTATTGTTGGGGTTGTTAATATATTTAGGGTTTTGAAAACCAAACGGAAGGTTTTACATTTTATACTGGAAATGATAGGAAACCATTGCAGTTTACTGATGAAGGAATGACATGGCCAGAACTGCACTTTAGGAAAATCACTTTGGAGACCAAATGGAGGACGGATTAGAATGGGGAGAGACTTGAGGCAGGCAGACCCACCAAGTAGACAAGTTCAATAATTAAGGGGTGAGGAAACAAAGGCATGCATCAGAGCAATAGCAGTGTTGGAGGGGACAAGGGGGCATATTGCATGTTGCAAAGGTGAAATCAACAGGCTTTGGCAAGAGATTGGTTATGGTAGGTGAGAGATAGTGAAGAATTGATGATGGTGCCTACGTTACAAGCTATGGAACTGGTAGGATGGTATTTCCCTCAACAGTAAGGGGAAAGTTTGGGGGGGGGGTATTTTTTATTGTCTTTTTGGAGGGGAGAAAGCAGAGAAATTAGGGTTAAGTGACTTGCCCAAGGTCACACAGCTAGTAAGTGTTAAGTGTCTGAGGCTGGATTTGAACTCAGATCCTCTTGACTCCAGGGGCACTGTGGCACCTAGCTGCCCCAGCGGGGTGGTATTTTGAGGGGGAAAGATAATGAGTTCAGTTTTGGACATCTGAGTTTTAAGATGTCTACAACATATCCAGTTGTGGGGATCAAAGGAAAAAAATATTTGTAAAGTGCTTAGCAGAACTCCAGTACATAGTAGGTACTTAATAAATGCTCATTTCCTTCTCTCCTGTGCACTTATTATATTCTAACACTATGGTCCTTTGTGTTTGTATTATGTGTCAGTAACAGGGTAGGGTGATGAGCAGGGATCTTCAACCATTTCTTTTTGCCCTCTTCACTATACTATTAATTTGTTGCCTAGATGAGTTTCATGGAAACACTCCCTCAGCTCTGGAAAGTTGCACCAAAAGATCAATAATTCATTTTCGTTTGCAGTTCTGTCCCTCTTTTCTTGGCATGATCCCTTCTTCGATTGTCTCTTTCTATCTAGTAAGCACACCCTGTCTAACAAAAGACTATGGTCAATTTTATCTATAAAGACAAAATAAACATTTAAAATGAAGAAAGGTAAATAAAGATATTTTCCCATGCCCTGGAAAATAAAAGGCATCAGGCTTCTAAGAGGGACCTTGGAGGTTTATAGACTAGGGGAGTTTTAGCAAGACAGCTGCATCCCAACATTCTTTGCAGCCAATCTGCCCAAGTAGCCTCACTCCCAGAGCCCTGGCCCCTTCCCAGAGCCCTGGCCCCTTCCATTTTGGCAGCTGTCACTGTTGATCCTTCCAACCTTCCAGTTCCATATGGAACTTCATTCAACTTCTTTCAGTCTTTTGCACATCTCATCACTCAAGTTGCTCTCCTAGACTCACTGAACTACCTATAGAGGTCACCTGTAGGCCTGGACTATTATTCTTCCTCTTATGGCATTGTTTCCTTTCTGATTCACTGAAGGGACTCGTTTATACCTCATAAAGGAATACCTGTCTTGACTTCAATTTTACAATTAGTTTGCAATGTACAATTTTCAGTTAATTTAACATCAGGCTCTTTTTCTGTGGTTAGGTCTGTGAAGCATCAATTTCCTTACATGTTATATTATATACCATTAGATTGTAAGCTCCTGGAGAGGAAGGACTAAGTCTTATCCAACTCTGCATCCCCAGGTCTATCATAGTACCTTTTACTTAGTAGGCATTTAGCAAATGGTAAGTTAAATAGTCAATACTAAGAGAATTAATTCAGTGGGAGTATACTTTTCCTACAGCAAGCTTCCTACCTATAAGCACTGAGTAGAATCTCAAAGGGCATGGAAAATAATGTAACATTTACAGGCATAAGCTCTAATGAGAGAGGAATTTAGATTTTTGCCCCTTAGGAACTAGGCCAGCCATATCATAGGTGGCTAAGATTTTTTTAACAAAACTTTGATGTCTGCAGAAAAGAGTTGGGGAAATTAATTCCTTCTAAGTAGGCAAAGAGACACAAAGGAATATCCAACTGTTACCTTGCCTCAGTCTGGTCTAAAACAAAAGATGAAATAGAAAAGTAATTTTAAATGCCTAGAATTCAAAATGTCCTAGTAAAGCTGGAGGAGAAGAGGTGTTAACTGTTTTGAAAAATGTTTTATCATTGTTTGCAATCACAATTAGAATAGTGAATACAGCACTACACTTGTAGTCAGGAATACTTGGGTCTGAATCCCGTCTTTGACAGTTATTAATCAGGAGAACATAGGCTACTTTCTTATTGTCACTGAGTCACAGAGACGGAAGATTCCAAGTTAGAGATAGGATGGCTACATTATTTGGGGAGGGAAGAAAAAAGGAGGGAAAAGAAAATTACATAATAACTTTATTACATATTTAAAAGGAATAACAAGTTGTAAATAATAGATTTACACTTCCATGTACAATCACCTTTTTTCTATTCTATTATGCTTGTTTTATTTCTTAAGTTCAGAATAAAATAAATAAAATTTTAAAATAAATAAATGTCTAAGTCAGAGAGCTAGTTCCCTCAAAAGAAGAAAAAAGAAAAGAAAGGCAAGAATAGTAAATAAAAGCATTCTAGATAATACAAATGTGGGAACATTCTAGAATTTGTTATATAAAGTGCTGAAAATTTTGCTGAGAATTTAGAACTACAAGTTTTACCAGCTTCAGACAAGATAAGCTGACAAAATGAATATTTTCCTTTCAGAGTGTATTATGTGGGGAGAAGAAAAATATTGTATGATTGCTTCAAAATTAGGAGTATATAGAAAAATAAATAAAGGGAGAAAATACATGAATGAATATGGCATATTTGAGTGTAGAGGTTTTGTTGACATGATCACAGGGAGAATGAAAATCATTTCTTAATAAAAAGCATTTCTTAACTTTCAGATTTGAGAAGAAATGAACAATTCTTCTCCCTAATGTCTACTAGTAGCTATTATCAAAATATATTTTTAGAGCAAGCAATCCTTCTTTTAGAGCAAGCAATCTACAAAGCTCCAAGAAATCAACTATATATTAGATCTATGTTGCATACTTTTATAAAAATGAATCAACCATAAGTCTGATGTTCAAAATTACAGATTATGCTGACCTCTTCCTGGGTGGAATGGGGGAAAAAAGAGATAGACAATGACATTGGAGTCAGTAGAACAGGGTTCAAATCCTTCCTCAGTCACTTATGTGACTTTGGGTAAAGTCACTTAATTTCTCTGTATCTGTTTTCTCATCTGTAAAATGAGGACTTTTTAATAAACTGATGAAGAACGAAATGAATAGAACCAGGAGAACAATTTATACAACTCTGTAAAATCAAACAATGTTGAAAGCAGTAAGAACTATGACCAATATGATGACCATTGATGACTCCAGAGGACCAGTGATGAAGACATGATTTCCATCACAGATGTCACAGATTTAGGATATAGACTGAGACATTGTAGATATCTATTTAGTAAATTTATTTTTGCTTGACTAGTGTTATGTATTGTCTGGTACATAGTTAATGCTGCTACATAAATGTTAGCTATCATCATTATCATCATCATTTATTGGCATTATTATTAGATGACCTAAAGAGTTTCTTGCCGTTCAAAATCTAAGTGTTCACCATACAGATATAATAGTAAGGTCTACACAGGTACAGTTATTTAGATAACCTAAGACGAAATGATCATATTTTCTATGTTAAGAAAAGGTTGGATAGTGAAATCTTTTAACAGCTGTCGAGATCACAGGGCTGAAACCAGTATGATGCTAACTGTGTTGTAACATGTCTTTGTTTTATGAAGTATGATATGCTATGGCACTGATAGAGTAAACTATGAAAAGAAAAAGATGAAGGCCTTACATGCTTAAAAAGTGTTATTTATTTATTAACAATCTAATCTTCTGACAAGAAAAGTTTGAACAAACATGGGGGTTGGGAGAAGGAATTAAGGCTCAAGAGAGATGAAGAGATAGTAAAATTGCATCTCACTGTTCTTAATGAATTCAAGATCCTTGGTTCAGATTAATGGCAGGAAAGCCCAAGGTTCTCAGTGAACTTGCAAACCTTAATACTAAGATGTTTTCGTTTCTAATGTGATCAATATGGATAGATACAACTCATATAAACAAAAGTTCTTTAGGATTCTCACTAATGTTTAAGAATATAAAGGGGTCCTGGGACTCAAAAGTTTGAGTCCCACTTTGTGGTACAAAGAGTAGTGGGAGTTTAGACTCAAAGACTGCTAAAGTTCCTTCCAAAGCTAAGGTTCTGTGACTTCTCATCAAGTTTAAAGATGAATTCCAGGAAGAAATGGTGTAAAGCATCTGGAATTCAGTCTGATAGATGGGTTTAAGAAAAGGAGTTCATGGGGTGGCTAGGTGGCACAGTGAATACAGCACTGGCCCTGAGTTCAAATCTGACCTCAGACACTTAACACTTACTGGTTGTGTGACCTTGGGCAAGTCATTTAATCCCAATTGCCCTGCCTTTCCCCCTCCAAAAAAAAGAAAAAAAGAAAAGAAAAAAAGTGCAACAGCCCTGCTGGGACTTGTTGTTGAACCATTTTTCAGTCAAGTCCAATTTGGCATTTGTGACCATTTGGCATTTTTTTGGCAAAGATACTGAACTGGTTTGCCATTTCATTCTCCAACTCATTTTACAGATGAGGAAATTGAGGTAAGCAGGTTAAGAGACTTGCTCAGGACCACACAGCTAGTAAGTGTCTGAGGTCCGATTTGAACTCATAAAGATGAATCTTTTTTACTCCAGGCCCAGCATTCTACCCTCTGCACCACCCAGCTGTCTGCAGAAACTTACTGATGTCCTAATAATGATCCAATTGATGACAATAATGGCCTCTGAGAAGTATAGATGTAAGACTTATTTTATAAGTTTTCTTACGCTTCAAGGACCTGATTCCTCATTGAAATCCAAAGGCAGAAAGGACTTTGACAAGTCCTAATAAATTTCACTCCTTTCATTGTCTTGATGCCTTTCCCTCAGCCCCTCAATCTTTACTGGCAGACTAATTTTGCTGATGAATAATTCTAGATAGTTATATCAACATTTTGCTAAAAAAAATTTTTCTATGTCTCCCTATTGCTCTCTGAATAAAGTTCAAACACCTTTGCTAGCTTATTCCAAGCCATAATCAATCTGGTACCACCCTACCCACCTTTTGAGTTATAATATATACTCCTTTCCTCCATGCTCTATGCTCTGATCAAAGTGGACCATTCTCTCTTTTTCCCCAAAATGTACCTTGCACTTTCCTGCTTCTTCCTTTTTCTGAAGCTGTTCACAATAGCACTAACGTCTTCTCTTCAATTCTCAGACTGATAAATTCCTACCCATTCAAATACCACTTCCTCTCTCAGAAACCTTCCTTGATCTCCCTCCAGTAGTAATGACCTCTCACCTCAGACCTCACACAACACTTTGTTCTACAATTCTCCAACAGGAGAGTGACAAACTGTGGCCTACTGGTCAAATTTAGCCCATGACTGTTTTTGTATGGCTTGTGGACAAGAGTGATTTTTGTATTTTAAAATGAAGTTTTGTTGTATTTAAGAAATGTCAAAATCATTATTAGTTCATCCATGCGAAAACAAGAGGACCACCAGGATGTGGTCCTCTGTTATAGTTTGCCAACCTGTGCTCTCATACTTGTAATATTATCTATCAGTGTTACCTTAATTCTTATCTATATATTAGGTAACAAACTTCATGAAGTCAGGGACTGTGTCCATTATAAACTCTGTGTCATAGGATTCTGCATGGATAGGTGTTTAATAAATGTTTGTTACATTACTTCATATCATCCACTTCTCTTTGTTCAGGCATTATTCCAGGCCCCATTACCACAACCATCTTTGATGAGAATATTTCTCCTTTTAAAAAAGAAAGAAGGAAAGAAAGAGAGAGAGAAGGAAGGATGGAAGGAAGGAAGGAAGGGAGGGAGGAAGGAAGGAAAGAGAGAAAGAAAGAGAAGGAAGGGAGAAAGAATAGAGAGGGAGGAAAGGAAGGATGAAGGAAATTAAAAAAGGAAAGAAAGAAAAGAAAAAATAATTTCTTACACAAAATTTCTACAATCTCCATTGACAATGCATTCCAACATTTAACAAACTTCCCTGTCATGGAATTTTTCTTTAAATCTAATCTAAATCCCCCATGCTGCAGTTTAAACACATTCCTTCTCAGGGGTCCTCAGAAGAAATGCAGAACATCTGCTCACCATCCTCTGGGTAACACATGCCTTCACAGCCTCAAACACCATTATTAAATCACTGTGAAGGCTTTTCTTCTGAACGTTAAATAAGACCTTTCCCGTTTCCAAACTCTTTAATCTTCTCTGAGGCTCTCTTCTGAACCCTCTCCAAGTTCTCCACATCCCTCCTTAGTAATGTAAATAAAAACTGGACACAAAATTCTAGTAAGGTTCTGAGCAGTGCTAAGCACAATAGGAGATTACTGCATGGTTCTATGGTCTAGACTCCTAATTATGCATGCTAGTATCACACTTTTTTTTTTAAACCAAAGTGTTACATTGCTGACTCATAGTCAGCCTGGGTTCCAATATGATCTCTAGCTCTTCTTCTGTTGCCCAAGTGCCCATCATTTAAGCAGGTTGACTTTCCATTCTATTAATATTACTTGACCCTTTTATAGATCATACTTGTTAGATTTTGACTCTTCCAAATTCCCAAGATTACTTTATTTTTGAATCCTGTATTGAGATGGTGGACAATGTCACCACTATACTGTCACAACCTCCTCTTTCTCTACCATTTCCCACACATTAATGTCATCTGAAAAACTGAGGAGTGTCTCTTTGATTCCACCAGTGAAGAAGTGAACAACTTTGGGCTCTGGACTGACCTTTTTAGAACATTGTTCATTGCTTTCTCATCTGTCTAATAACATAGGTAACAAAAACTCTTTGATGTTATCCCTATAGCTGGCTATACACTCCAGTAACCATGAGACCCAATTCATGTTTTTTCTATTTTGTTGATGACGATGAATATATAGTTGGACAAAATTTAAATTGTTCTGAAGGCAAAACAATGTTACTATATATTACTATAAAATAATATACGAATTCTTTTTAACCTGTAAGTCCTGCCACACAGTCCTAGAAAGATATTATATTTGCTGGTGAGGCATCTTTGCAGATTTTATGATTTCAATGAAAATTTGTTTCCATTTATGATATTATATAACCTATGGCTATTTCCTATAGGTATACTTCAGTGCAAATATATGGATAAGATATACATATATTAGGGGAGAGGCTTGAATCACTTGATATTATATAATAAACAATTACATATATTATGTATACATATATGTATACATGGATATACACATGTGTGTATATATACATATATGTGTGTGTATGTATTTATACACATGGAAAGTATACCTGAGAATGTTGATCTAAAGAGTAATTATTTCCTTCATTCTTAAAATCCTGGACAGATTCTAACATTAGTAGCATAATTTTCTGTATTCTTCCAATCTTCCTCCTTCTAAAGTTTTTAGTAACTTCCACAATACATTGATCATTCTTCACACTGTTGTTTCTGTTATGTGTTTTTAATTTGGTATTTTGAGGGATTCTATCTCATCTCTATGATGTTTTTTCAGGTCTGGGTTTGTTGTCAAAGATTGTTGACAGTCAGGGTTTCATCCATGTTAGGAAAGAGATGCTTATTCAAAGCCCCTAGTCATCTGCTAGTATCATCTGGGTAATCTCTTTGAAACGAAAGATAAGAAAAATGTCCTTCTCACTTTGCTTTTTATTTATAGGAATCAGAATAAAGGAACTTAGAAAAAATAGGCACAGCCCTTGACAAAATTGTGAAGTGAGTCAGATTTCTGTCTCTCATTTCTTTCCTTCTCTCAAGTGTTTGATCTCTTCATGTTCCTTCTTTTTTGCTCCCATCAAAACCTGTTCTCAGGAAAGGACTGGATAAGCCCACTCACTCTCAGATATGAATGACTGCTAAGAAAATATTCTATCTTTTCCAAACTGAATTTGCATTTTAATAAAACATAGATCTGATCATGCCTCACCTCCATATCCCCAAACCTTCAATGATTTTTCATTATCTACCAAATTATGGGCAAATAAAACTGCTATTCAGGACTCTTTATAATATGGCGCCATCTGACTTGCCAACCTTCTTTAACCATAGACATGATAGATATACATATATATATATATATGTATGTATATATAGACACATACATATTGCTTGTATAATACTTATACATTTACATATACACACATGCATGTGCATATGCATATATATGCATACATATACATACATATCATTATTTCCCACACTGCTGAACTCTTCTGGACCTTCATGATTCCTTCTGAAATCTCATCCTCCTGTAAGATCACACCAGCTCTGAAACTCATACCTCCTCAGTGGACTTGCCCATGGAACTCCTCCTTTTGATTAGAGAACACTTCTCAGATTCTCCATTTAAGAAAGTTACCCAGGTTGGTTATCTCATCACTTCCCACACAGCTGCATTCTTCTGGACTTTCATCATGCCCCCTGCCCAATACTCCCCACTTCCAACCATTTTAAACTTCCCTTCTTGTGTTTCCTCTCCCCATTAGATTGGAAACTCTTTGATGGTAGGGACTGTCTTTTGTCTTTCTTTCTGTGCCTGTTATTTAGCAAGTACCTGGCACATAATAGATGCCAACTAAATGTTTACTGACTGATGGACATGCATGTGCATGCATGGCTATACATGTAAACACACATGTGTCATGCATGTACATACAGGTATGTGTATATATGGATTCTGTGTATACACAGATGTATAGTGTATACACTATGTATACACACATACACAAATATATATGGATGTGCTTTTCCTAATCGCACTCTTATATAGACCATAATACTGTGTTTGAACTTTTCTAGTGGTCCCTTTATTCTTCTTTGAACTACTGTTATTTATGTGTTTCTCCTGAACAGTAGGCGTTATGTCAGCTACTGAGTAGTAGCACAGTGCCTCGCAAATGAGTATATACTTTTAAAAAATTTAGCTTTTTTTTATTCTGAACCTAATTGCCAACAAACCTAAGCATAAATAAATACACACATATATATTTTTTCTTCAAAGGAGAACAAGAAGTAAAATTACATATGGAACTATGAACTTCTGTTGGGCAAAGTTGGTTTTTAAATCATATATCAAGTTTAATAAAGAGTACATATTTAATGAGTTTTTCATTTTTGAGTTGGGTTGAATTGAATTGAAAAAAGTTTTAAGTAATGGTTTTCTAACTGTGGAATTGCAGACATGAAGGATTTGGGAGGGTGGTCTTTCTGATACTTCTAAAGTCAGCCCATATGTATGTGAAGCTTATAATGAATATCACTGTCTTTTATTGGCAAAGAATGGGGAGGAGAAAAGGGGGAAAGAGGGATGGAGAGGGGAGGAGATCTGTGAGAAAAGCAACAGTTATGAACAAAACACAGGACCTCAAATCAAGCTATGCATACAACCTATATTATTAATACAACCTATATTATTACTGAAATTCAGAATTCAAGCAAAAGCTTGAATTTGTTCAATTTCACTAGTGGCTATTGAAATGCCAGGTCTGGGGAGAACAACCCAACTTCCCTAACACTAACAATGAAAATCTTAATGACAAAGGTTTTGGTTTTTGAATTAAGTATCAGTTATTCTTCTAAATACTTTTGAGTTGCAGTAAAAAGAGGGTTTTTTTTTTGGAAATCATGTTATTCCTTGGTTACATTCATTTCTGAAAATCCCTGCCCCCAATTCTGTGCCTGTCCATGAGCTCAGCTCAAATCTGCCACTTTGATACTTACCAAACACAGCTTTCCCAGGTGGTTTAGGGCTGATTCAATAAAGATTAAGTTATCAGTACTAATCTAAAGTCTGTGTGTGTGTGTGTGTGTCTGTGTGTGTCTGTGTGTGTGTGTGTGTGAGTGTATGTGTACACATGTGCATGTGGGAGCAAACTCGGATATATGTGCATGTATGCTTGCAATCAATTACAATCAAGTTTTAGAGGCCATTTGTAAATTTTTTTGTTCCATTTATAATTTTTTTACCTCTGGGATTAGTGCTAACCTTTGTTACTGAGAAGAAACAAAACAAAACAGAAACCCCACCAGTCCTTTTAAATTAGGAAATTTCCCAGCGGAACATTCTATTAAGAAGACAAGCCCTCACTTCTTCATCAACCAGGCACTGCTGTCAATTCCCCTGTGTGCTGAACACAGCAAGAAGAAACAGGCTTGGAAAAAACTACTTAGAAACACTCTACTTCACTAAATACAAGTTGAGCTAAAGAAAGTTAGATGGGAAGAAACACTATTAACACCCAAAGTACCCATCTAGTCTAGACATTGCGAAAAAGACGTATGACTCTGAGAAACCTGAAAACTCATCTTGAGAAACTTAAGACAGGATTTGGATCTACCAGACAAATGGCTGATGATTACAACAGTGTTTGGTTATAAGATGGAGGAGACATTTATTCAGATCTGTGACCAAAAAACAAAGTGAGTCAACCTATTGTTAAGTATTTGCTGAATGCCAATTGCCTCTCTAGGATGATGATAAAAAAGTAGGACTACAAGATACCAGGTCCTCGTCCTCCAGCAAGTCCAATCTGATTAGATAGAAAGACATGTAAGACAATTAGAGAAGAAACAGATATATGATGGCAGAGAAAGAAGGCAAGAGAAAAAAAAGACAAGAGAGATCCTTGTGGGCTGGAAGAGTAGGGTGTAGAAATCATTGGATTTTAAATCAGAAGGTCTTGTCCCAGTTCTGATACCTACTGTACTAGCCATTTGACTTTGGGCAAGGCCTTTCCTGCTCTGGGTCTCAGTTTCTTCCTCTGTAAAGGAGGGGGATGATTGGATGACTTCTAAGGTCTTTTCAGTTCTGACATTGTAGGAGTTTAATTAGGAAAAATATCAAAAGAAGAGTTTGAGCAAGGATCTGAGTTGAACCTAGACAAATGTGCAAGAACTAAATTCGTGATGCCTGTGGTATTAAGTGATTTTTTTCTCAAAGTATGGAGATTCAGACACTAAAGTGAATACCTAAGGAAGTAGATAAGCAAGCACAGGTTTTCCATTCCTATTTGTCTCTAGGTGAACAACGAGTTTATAGATATTACATATCTGTGGGTAAACATTTTAGTAAGCCTGACTAGAGATCTGAACCAATCTATAACTGAACCACTTTTTCCTGACATTGCATACTAATCTCCAAACTTCAACAGCAACAAAAAATTACTTTTCTCAGCACTTTGTGCTTCCATAACTTCAATTAACGTGTCAAGGACATACATACATGAATGGAAAAGGAGATTGACTAGTCAATTATCAAGAATGAGTGCCAGACTGGTAGCCACAAAATATTAAAAGAACCTGAGGAAGGCCTCTATACCCTTGGGTCCATTCTTCAAAAAGAATTAGACAAGGAAGAGAATTTCACCAGATGAGAGTACATGGATGTGTTTTAAACTATAATCTAATTTGGTGGAAGGAATATTTCACAATAATAAGGGAGGGAAGAAAGGGGATAAACATTTATTAAGACTCAGCTATAAAGATAAAAGCAGAGTCAAGATGGTGGAGTAAGAGGAAGCAATTGAGCCTAGCTCCCCAGTATCTTTTCTCCACAACAATCTAGACAATGTACCAGACTAAATTCTGTTTAGGAAAGACAAGGAAAAGTCATAATGAGTAATTTTTCCAGCCTTAGGCAGCTTAAGGAGACAGACTGAGAAATCTGTGTGACAGTAGAGTTTGGGTTCTGGCCAGTACTCTCTTGGATTTTCTTTCTTGCATTTCAGTACACAGAGACTAAAAAGAAGAAGGAATCACCACAGCAAAAAGAGATCCAAGGGAATGCCTAAAGTAGCATGGGTTATATATGGTATCTTTGTTACCTGCTTGCTACCAAGTTCCAGGTCACAGATGGAGGGTTGAGAAAAGCAGTCATTAGCAAGGGTCCTCACTGTGTACTGAGCCTGTTTGGAAAAAAAAAATTAAAAAAAATTCACACACACACACACACACACATAATTCTTTAATTCCAAATTCCTTCAATGACGCAAATATGGTCTTTATTCCTAAACCAGGGAGAGTCAAAGCAAAACACAAAAACTGCAGATCAGTTTTCCTAATGAATGTTGATACAAAATTTTAAAGAAAATGCTAGCAAGAAAACTACAAAAATATATCACAAAGATCATACGCTATAGCCAAACTGGATTTATACCAGGAACGCAGAGCTAGTGCAATATTGGAGAGCCATTAAGCATAATTGACCATGCTAATAAGAAATATCTAAAATTATTATTTTGAAAGATTTAAAAAAAGCTCTTTGGCAAAATACAACACTTTTTCCTATTAAAAATACTAGAAGCAGCATTTGGGTCACATGACTAACAAGATAGAAGACTAGACATTTTATCAGATCTCCCAAACCTCTCATATCTCTCCAAAACAAAATTATGTACCCTAAATAAAGCAACATTAGCTTTCTCCATCATCCATGACACTCAGAATTAAAATGTGAACTGATAACTATCTTGACCTCACTCAGCACCCCAACCCTACTGTCTACCATGCTATCAGCAGTGAGGCTGCACTAGCTGACCTAAGGACCCAATGCATGGACTTGTAACAAAACCCAAAGATCCAACACATGAACTTGCAATAAAATCCAACTCCACACATTGGTTCTCCCTCTTTCTTTCCACTGCTATGGAGATCTAGGCTTCAGGCTTTGTAAGATTGCTGGGATTGTGACAGACAGTCAGTGCCCCAGTGGCAGTGTTCTGTGCTGCAAAAGATCTCTCTGCAGGAGAGCAGAGGAAGAGATAAAAGGATAACGTGTCACCCACCACTTCTTCTTCCCAGAGCCTTAGAGACCTCAGAAATCAACCCCTTAACACCAATGTGGCAGCTCTCTGAACTGCTGATGCCAGGCCAGAGAACTGAGGAACAGAGGGAGCTGGACAGGACGCTAAAACAGAATGCAATGTGTAGGGTAGCTTATGTAGCACTCCACTAAGCTTGAAAGAAAAACATCTAGCTCTTTCAAGCTCAACATCGGACTAGGGACTGTTCTTCCCCTGCCAAATAACTTGGGGCAGAAACCTAGGCTGGTTATATCTGAATTGCCCAGTGTAGAAAGAGATGGAGACACTTTGAGTTCCAATCCCCTCTCCCTGAATCCCCCCTGACCTGAAACCACTATTAAAGAAGAAGGAGGGTGGCTAGATGCCCCAGTAAATAGAGCACTTGCCCTGGAGTCAGGAGGACCTGAGTTCAAATCCAGCCTCAGATACTTAACACTTAGCCATGTGACCTTGGGCAAGTCACTTAACCCCAACTGCCCTCCAAAAGGCAAAAAAAAACCAGAGAGGAAGGAGTCAAAAAGTGAAGTATGCGGGCAAAGATGGGGATAAAAGGCTGACATGGCCTCCAGATCTGGTAAATAACCTAAAGCATATATATGAATAAATACTATAAAACAAAAGAAAAGAATTTGACACTTGAAACAGAGAGCTCTGTGGAATTTGAGAACATGGAACCACATCAGGCTGTTCTTGAGTGGTTTAAACAAGAAATGAGAATGATGAGAGGAGAATTTATGATCTACACCACAAAAATAATAGGCGGAACAGAAAAACTAAAACTGTGGTAGCAGGTCTCACCAAAGAAACAAAAAAGAGAAGAATAATTTGGGAATGAAAATACACAGAAGTGAAGGACAACCTAGAAGAGAAGCAAAAATATAATATTAAAAGAAAATATGTGCCCTATCTAAGCAGAAAATATTGATCTCACAGACAGGAAGCACAGAAGCAACCTAAGAATCTCCTAGAAGAACACACATCAAAAAACCTGAACACTATAATGCGAGAAACTTCCCAGAACTTCCAAATACAGAAAACTAAATACCAATTGAAATCATTCATAGTTTGCCTCCAGAAAAGAAACCCAGGGTTGCAAACTCTAAGACACGGTGGTTAAATACAGAAATTCAATTCAGAAAAAAGTCTTATAAGTGATTAAGAGAGAGACTTTTCAAATACAAAGGAAAGGACATTGGAATAATACAAGATTATTGTACAACCACCAGAAAACTGTGTTCTAAAGAGCAACGTAATTCAAATGCAGTCTAAAGGCAGCTGCCCTAAAAGTCTGAGCTTGATCATAAACTATGAGCTTAACCACAAATGAGAAAAGATAGATATTCAATACAGAGGGATTTGAAATATTCTTTTTTATTTTAAATGTATTTTTTTATTTTTAGTTTACAACATTCATTTCCAGACACGTATAGATTCAATTACAAAGTGCTCCTTAAACACTTTAGATAGCTGGAGGAATATTTAGTACTCACTCATGGCTAGGCATATATAACAGGCATAATATAATAAAAATGACAATGCTGTTAAAGTTAATTTATACTTCTAATTATATATCAATCAAATCACCAAGGTGATACTTTATAGAAATTGATGAAATGATAACAAAATTCATTTGAGAAAACAAAAGATCTAGAATATCAAGGAAACTCATTAAAACAAGCATGATGAAAGGGGGAATAGCACTTCCAGACTTCAAATTACTTTATAAAGCAGCAGTTTTCAAAATCATCTGTTATTGTTTTAGACAGATAGATAGTTCAATGGAACAGACCCAGGGAGGAACCCACAGCCTCCAGACCACAGGTTCCCCACCCCTGGGAGGAGAATTAGAGAGAACAGAATTCGATAACCCAATGTTTGATAAAACTCTTATTTGATAGAAAAAAAAAACTGGGAAAATTCAAAAGCAATCTGACAAAAATTAGGCTTATATAAAAACCATAAACCACATTTCACAATACATTTTAAATGGATATTCAATCCTAATTGTCAAGATCATAATGTTTTTTAAAAATTAGAAGACAAGTAGATCATATACTTCTGAAAGCTATGGTTAGGAGAGATATTCTTAATCAAACAAGAGATAGATGTAATTATAAAAGATAAAATATATAACTGATTAGATAAAACTAAAAACTTCTGCACAGACTTTGTCTTAGTGATCAAGATAAGATCACTGATAAGAGTTTGGTATTCAAGATGTGTAAAAAATTCATACGTACATACATACATACACACACACACACATATATATATATATATATATATATATATATATGTGATATTCATTCTCCAGTAGATGGGTGCTCAAAGGAAATTAACAAATAAATCTCAAAATAATTTGCAAACTATTAAAAACCATAGGAAAGATTGCTCCAAATCACTAATAATAAGAGAAATGCAAATCAAAACAACCCTGAGATTCCACTTCACACCTTTTGCAAATTAGCAAAGATGAGCAAAAAAAAAAATGGCAATAGTTAGTGTTGGAGGGGTTATGGAGTTCTAAGTACACTAATACATTGTTGGTAGAGCTCTGAAATGATGCAGCCATTCTGGGAAGCTTATTGACATTATTAGACTATTTATTTAGACTGATTTATTTAGATTCCATTACTGGGCTTATACCTTAAGGAAGCCATCAATAAGAAGAAAGTAACCATATTCACCAAAATTTTTATAGAAGCACTTTTTATGATAGCTAAGAATTAGAAACAAAATTGATGCCTATTCAAGTAACAAATTGTGTTACTTGAATAGAATGAAGTATTAGTGTGCTGTAAGAAATGATGTGTATAATGAATACAGGGAAATGTGGAAAGATCGACATAAACCTATGCAAAGAGAAGCAAGCAGAGTCAAGAAAACAACATACATAGTAACTACAACAATACTATACTAGAGACTTCAAGGGATTTCTCCTTGAGTGAGACCTAGAATTCTTTCTCTCGGGTGAACTGAGCTATGTCACTCCCAATGAGAGAACTCCTTCACTCTCTAACATCTGGTATATATTCTCATATGCATACTTTCTCTGAGTTTTGTTCTGCTATGGACTTAAATAAATGGGTGCCTTTGTGCCATTATGTTTATTTTGGAACTAGTATTTGTTGGGAAGAGTGGTAAGCCTGGGATATAGAGTTTGGAGTCTTGCTGCCACACCCCTAAAGGTAATGAAACAGTGATCACAAGTTTAGCTTGAAACTGAAAAACATTAATCATATTTGAGGAACAAATTGCTATAATAGTCCAGTACCCCTTCTCTCTGAAGACAGCAGAGTGGTAAAGATTCTAGCTCCAACCTTCTGTTTCCTCTCCTAACAAGAAATAAAATCTCCCTTGCAGAAAATAGAAGAGCAGAAGGGAAGAAAAGGCTAGAGATGTCTCTTGTGTCTCCCTTTGAACCACACAGTTCTAACTCATGCCACATATATGAGATAGTCCTCACTACACATAAAATGTAAAAGATTTTGCACAAACAAAACCAAGGCAGTTAAAATTAGAAGAGAGTTAAAATTTTTTTTTCTATGTAATTGAGATAAAATTAAATGAAAATAAAAATAAAATGAAAAAAATATTTTAAAATTATGTTATATTTAGTGTTCCATACCCATCTTGCTTCAATTCTTCAAAGAAGCAAAGTAGCTTCTTTTCTTACCACTTCTTTGGAGTCAGGTTTGATCATCATAATTTCACTTTAATTTCTATTGTTTTTAATAATCATTTATTAAGTGCCCAGTATATGCAAGACATTGGTAATAAAAAGACAAAAGTAAAGAGTCCCTTCCGCCTTCAGGAAGTTTACATTCCTAGGGATGGCAGCTATATCACATATATATTGTTGCTGTTCAGTCATTTCATTCATGTTCAACTCTTCAGGACCTCATTTGGGGTTTTCTTGGCAAAGGTCCTAGAGTGGTTAGCCATTTCCTTCTCCAGCTCTTTTTACAAATAAAGAAACCGAGGCAAGCAGGGTTAAGTGACTTGCCCAGGGTCACTCAGCTAGTAAGTGTCTGAGGCCAGATTTGAATTCAGGAAGATGTGTCTTCTCGACATCAGGTCTGATGATCTATCCACTGTACCACCTAGCTGCCCCATCTTCTTTATATATGTGTATATATATATATATACACACATATATATATACACATATGTATATATATATATACACACATATACATTTACATATACATACACATACTTATACATATACAGACAGACAGACACAGACCCATCTATACATACATGTATATATGCAGAGGTATATGCATATGTATATTTTCTATTGTATGTGTATATGCATATGCATGTATATATGTGCACATACATACATACATCTATTGATTTCCCATCCCACCTCCATCTTTTTTGAACCCTCATATCTCTTCAAGTCTCAATTCGAGTTCCACTCCTTCCACGAGATCTTTTCTGATTTGCTTCGTTCTTAGCATTCCACCTCCAAGTCATTGCATTTTAATATTGTATATATCCTGTATATACTTATTTATGAACATGCCATATCCCCTAATAGAATATAAGCTCCTTGGAGGCAAGTACTTTCTGACTCTTGCATTTATATGCCTAAAAACTTGAGCAGTATTTGAGTATTGCTCCCTCTGGGCTCATTCCTGAAGTTAGTACTCAGACTAATAGATTGGGTCCCCAAAAGAGCAGATGGTACCTCTGACCTGCAGGTGACCTGTAGGTGACCACACCTAGCTCTATACCAGCACCATAAACACCCCCTCCACTTCCCGTGCTTCCCCTTAACAATTAGCTAGTAGACTCAATTAGCTATTACAAAAGACATTTACTCAAATAGCTCAGCAAGAAAAGTAAGTTATAAAACAGTAACCCCTTTCAAAAAAAAAAACCTGGGCTGGGTACACTTACCCACAAATATATATGGACAGGGAGGAGGGAGGAGGGAAAGGAGGAGAAAAGTGAGCACAGGCTCAAAAATATAATGGTAGCAGGGCACACATGTAGGGAACACATGTAGTCAAAGCGATTCATCCCTCCAGAATAGCAGGTGTCCTTTCATTCTTTGGAGAGTCCTCTCAAAACTCACTTCAGGGCCAGGTACTGGTGCTGGTGATGAAAAAAGAGAACAGAACCTCAATCAAGCTGGGATTGCTCCTTGCAGGGCACAGGGTCTTTGCTGGATGTCAATCCACTACCAGGAATAGCCAACTGGTTATCTGGGGTCACAGACCTAGATCCTTACAGTGTTCTATCTTTGCTGAATGCCTTGCTCTATTGGATTCCCTCAGCTCGCTGTATATTCTGTGGCCACGTTCCAAGTGAATTCTCCCTTAAACCTACATTTCCTTCTAAAGTTTTCCAAGGCACCCATGGGGGTCTTGTGATTTGTAGATCTTCCCCATACATGACTAAATTTGTATTTAAAAGTTGATTGACACCTTTTGATGCTGCTTACCCCAGATACATTTTGTGATGCTTGCCTCTGGCACAAAAATGACTTTTGGCTATGGTAACTGTTATTACAATAAGGTTTTCCTTTGTATCTTAATTTGAATTCTAAAATTAAATCTTACTAATCCACATTCCACTGATTCCTAATTTGACATGATTAGGACAAAGGTTCCAAAAAAGTTTACTTTACTATAGCAAATCTTTTCTTCGTACAGTATAAAAGTAATGACATAAATAAGATTGGGTTGGGAAGACTGTATAAAATACTCGAGGATAAACTATTCAAGCACCCTCCATCACCTTAGAAGAATCTTTTGCATACAAACAATTGTTAAACTAATTACAAGTCATCTTTATTTATTCATTAAAATATGTCACCTAAGGACCTCTACAATTTATGGTTTGAATGAATGAACTTCATTAACCTAGTTGGGTCAGTATATACTCTTAAAAGTAATAGAAGTGCATTTCTTTTAAAAATAATATATAATCATTCAGCCTTTTCACTAATTCAGGATTCAGGATCTCTTTTTCCCCAAGCAGTCCAAATCAGTCAGGATTTGCTCAAACTTGATTCAACCTGTTTAATGTTTAAATTTTCTTTTAATTAATTTGTATTTCATTCATTCTCAGCTTGAATTTCAACATAAAAATCCATGACACCTTGGAGGTAGCTGTTGTACTTTTCATTTATCAGTAAAATTATCAATCAATGGTCAAATGAGTCTGAAGTGTTGTAACTACCCAGGGCAAGAAATGAACTGATGGGAAAACACTCTGGCATTTGTAGTTCTTCCCAGTTTGGGAAGACAGGAAAATAACCAGTGATCAGCTTTAGGAGGGGTTGAGTCAGAGTTTTCACATATGGTTATAGTGGATCTTGGGGAATGTGTGAATAGAGGAAAAAAGGACAGAAAGGTGATGGTTGTTTGATGGTAGTAGTGCAAGCCTAGAAGTCAGTGATCAGGAAACATGCAGTTCCCCTTTTCAGAGCCCTGAGAAATGACCCCTGCATGAACAAGAGGAGAAAGAGGTATGTGACTTTTGTCAGGTGCTCATTCCAGTAATAGGAATGCCAAGGGAAAACCAAATAGGAGGAGAGGGTAGTCCCTGCCCCACCCCTGCCTTACTTCCACTAAATTATATGATTTTGTTTTTGTTTTTAATTTTGTTAGAAGACTACATTTGCTAGATTTTTACATTAATTTTGTAAACATCTGTGATTGATCATGTCTTTAAGAAATCTAGTGTCTTTTGTCTTTTGTTTGTGACAGGAGAGTATGGGAAAGTATTGGGAACAGCCTAAGAGTGAGGGGCCATTTTTAGCCAAGTGCTAGAAGTTAGAAGTTCTATCAGCTAACTGAAGCTTAACTACAAGCCATTTATTAGTAGAGAATCTCTACAAATCTGGGCCCTATTGCATAAAGTTGTAACAATAATGCAATATTCACAACACCCATGGTGGTTATGAATATGCTGGTATAGTTGTGAATCACAAAATGTAGCAGACCCTCCGCATGGAGGGAGGAACCAAAGTCTTTATTCAAATACCAGAAAACCAAGTCCCAGAACCAGAAAGCCAAGTCATTACAGTAGCTATGAAGCTGGTACATATGGTTTATGCAGCGAATTCCCAAGTTTTCACAACAGAACAGGCTCCCTCAAGCAGGGATCCTCCTCTCTCACTCTTGGTAGCTCCTCAGCCTGGTTCTTGGAATTTCTCAGAAGAAGTTCCCAGAAGAAAGGTCTCAGCAGAAGCTCCAGTCTCCAGATGCTCACTGAGAGAAATTCTGACTTCCCCAGCTGGGGTTTTTTTTCCTTATATACAGCATTGCTCCTCCCTATTCAGCCTCTTCCTGTTATATCAGCAACTTCCTCCCAAGGTGTTAACTGCTTCTGTGTTAATTAAATAGCTTAAACAAGGTGTTAACTTGAAACAAGATGCTAAGTACCTGCTTACTTGCAATACAAAGGGGCATAGAAGATCTTCAAATTCCAATAACATTATAAAAGTTACCTCAAAGACATGAACCAAGGTTACAGTGAGATGTAATGGCTGGAGTTTATATAGGCTTTAAGATCAGCAAAATGCTTTACAAACATTATCTCATCTGAGCCTCACACCAAGCCTGGGAGTTAGGTATTCTTTATTATCACCATTAACAGATGAAGAAACAGAGACAGAGGTCACTTAAGTGAACTAGTATGTGTCCTGAGGATGGATTTGAATTTAGGTCTTCCTGATTGTAGGTCTCAACCCAGTACCATCTTAAATTACATAAAGTAAGGCAGCATACACCAACAAAAGAGTTATAGTCCTGGGGCTGGACCATCACCAGTCATCTTGACTTTTGTGTTTTCACTGAACTCTGATGACTCTGGAGGAGAGAGTGGGGCTGATGACTTTGCACAGCTCTGCCTCACTTAAATACAATTCAAGTGCAAGTCAAGACATCACCTTCATGATGTCATAGGTCCTCTTTGAGAATGAAGAACAAACAATAGTCCTGAAGTACTCTGGTCCTGGTTTGGTCCCACCTAGGGTATTGTGTTCAGGTCTGGAAAGCACAACTCACAAAGGATATCGACAAGTTAGATAGCGTCCAGAGACGAGTAATCAGTGTGATGAAAGGCCTCAATTGGTCAAATCAACTAGGAATATTAATGTGGAAAAAGGAGATTTAAGGACAAGAGAAGAGCCTCCAAAGTCTTTGAAGGAATGTCATGTAAATGAGGGATTGAACTGGTTCTGCTTGACCCTAGAGAAAAGAACCAGGAATAGTGGTTAAAACTATTAGTGGTTAGATTTGATGTAAGGGAAAAATGCCCTAACAATTAGGTCTGTCTAAAAGTAGAATTAGCTGCCTTGGCAGTCAGTGGATGCAGCTCTCACTAAAGAATTTCAAACAAAGGCTGGATCACTACTCATCAGATATGATACAGAAGCAGATAGATGGTGCATTGGTAGAGTGCTGGAAGAAACGAGTTCAAATCCAGCCTCAGAAATTGGGTAGGCTAGAGATGGGGCAACACTGCTGGTCTCTATCTTTGATGACCCCATACGTCAGACCTGCTGCCTATGCATGCTGAACTAAATTCCAAGACTTTTCCTCAGAAGAGTATTGTATGACCCCAAGAAAGTCACTTAATTTCTCTCTTCCTCAGTTTCCTCAACTATAAAATGGATGTAATAACAGAACCTACCTCTCAGGGCTGTTATGATCAAATGAGATATTTCTAAAGTACTTGGTACGTATCTGGCACATAAAAGGCATTTAATAAATGCCTATTTCTTTCCTTTCTTCCTTAACAGGGGTTCTTGTTCAGATCCAGAATGAACTTGATGAAATCTAAAGTTCCAATTCTGAGACTGTGATTCTGCAATAGAGAAATGCCTCCATGAATCCAACAATAAAGCACCTACTATGTATAGTCACTATGATAAGTGCCAGAGATACAAATAAATATTACAAAACCATTCTTATTCACAATGACTTTGACTACTAATGATGACTACATATAAAAATGTATACAATATAAATTTAAAGTAAGCAAATGCCTGTAATGGGGCCTGGAGCATGTCCAGGTCACCTTAACATGAAGGTACCCTGCATGCTGCATTCTTCCACCACATGGATGAGAGTGGTCTCCTTTGATTGACTGCCTAACAGGAATAGGCTGCATCTTTAATAACTAGCAGCAATGGAGTCAGTCACTCGCCTGCTGCTTCCAAAGGGTGAAGATCACAGTTCTCCCATAGTGCTGGTGCCATGAACAGATCTAGGGGGAAGGAGGGGTAGCTTCCCCAGCACCATGACCTTTTATTGTGGCTCTAACAAATGGGCTGTTTGCTTCTTCTCTGTTCACTCATCCTCAGTTTTGAGCCATGAAAACCTTGGAGCCAGTATTGCAGGTGACATATTATAGGCAGTCAATCAGATGGAAAACCCTGAGAAGACATGGCACCTGCAACTCAAGCCAAAGAAGGTTTTGGGATTTGAAACTGGGACTATGCTCTATAGGAACTGAGCTAAGCTATTTGTATATTTATTTGTTATTTGTTATAAAACCTTTAAAGTAAATATTTCTCTGTAAATTTCGATCTGACTGTTAGTAGTTAAATGGAACTGGCTGCTAGGGACTACTCCCTATACTTTAAAGAAGACCATCAGTGTGGACTGGGGACGTTTACAGAGAACCTAGAAACATCCCAATTTTTTCAGTCTTTTTTCACTCCAATTCTTGATGACCGTATATGGGGTTTTCTCGGCAAAGATACTGGAGTAGTTTCCTATTTCCTTCAATAGCTCATGTTAAAGATGAGGAAACTGAGGCAAGCAGGGTTAAGTGACTTTCCCAGGGTCACAGAGCTAGTAAGTTTCTGAAGCTAGATTTGAATTCAGGAAGATGAGTCTTCTTGACTCCAGCTTGACACTCTATCTACTACACCACCTAGATGCTTAGATACATCCCAAATCCCCTTAAGAAGTATCCTCGGTTAGGGAGGAGTGAGATATAAGACATCTGGTCTTAGGCAGTGGAGGTCAGAATAGCAAATCTTACATACAAATATATACAGAGCTTGTTGATTGCTGTCTTTCTTTCTTGAAGAAGACCAAAATGGCATCACTATATTGAGGTCAAGTTATAGTATGTCCAACTGTGGTTGATCAGACCAATATATACTTGGAAGGCTCTACCATGGGTTGGGCACAAATAGTCCATATGAACATTTGAGGTGAAGACTTCTCTAAATTTGTACATCTCACATTTCTTTTGAGCTACTGCAATTCTGCTTTGCTCATAGAGTTCAGTGTCTTCTTTGGTTTGGGTGGACCATAGCTTAGCCAGTGTAATGGTAATGTAAATGGGAAGATCTTTCCCATCCATTAATAGGCCCATGTGACCTGCTTAAGTCTGATGGAAGCCTAAGTCACATGAGTTTGAATCCCATGAAGCCTGTGGTGGGAGAAGCTTACTGAAAGGGTGGAGCAGGAAGGGTGGAGCAGAGCCCAGAGGAAGTTAGTCAGAGAAGTTAGAGCTGAGGGAGAGGGAGGAAGAAGGCAGTGAGCTGAGCATTTATTTGCGGGAAGGCCCTAGCAGGAGGAAAGCTTGAGGATGGTGGTGCCCCCTGCACTGTTATTGTGTATAGATTTCTTTGCTTCTATGATGGATTTGACTTTCTGGTATTGGGATTCAGCTGTCTGGTGTTTGAATAAATGTTTTGGTTCTGTCTTCCATGTGGAGAGTCTGTTATATTTTGTGATTCAGACTTACACCAGCATATTCGTAGTCACCAAAGGTACTGTGAATATTGCGTTGGTGCTACAGCCAGTGTCTCCCATGTCTCACAATTGATTCAAAGTTCTTCAGAGAGACCTTAAGATTGTCCTTGTATTGCTTCTTCTGACCTCCTTGTGAGTAGTTGCCTTCTAAGAGTTCTCCAGAAAATAGTCTTTTAGGCAAACATACATTTGGCATTAGAACAACATGTCCAGCTTATTGGAGTTGTACTCTGCAGTAGTGTTTAAATGTTTGGCAGTTCAGCTCAAGAAAGGATCTTTGTCCAATATGCAATTCAGTTTCCTGGCATGGCACTGGTAGACTGTCTAGATCTCACAGGCATACAACAATGAGGTCAGCACAATGACTCTATAAAAGTTCAGTTTGATAGGCAGTCTAATATCTCTTCTCTCCCACACTTTCTTTTGGATCCTCCCAAACATTGGACTAGCTCTGACAAAACATGCATCAACCTTATCATCTACGTGTATTTCCCTGGAAAGCATACTGCCAAGCTAAGTGAATTTATCCAAAACATTCAAAATTTCTCCATTTGCTATAACCAATGGTTCCAATATAACCAACAGTGGAGAACCTGTGTTTTCTTGGTATTAATTATTAAATTAATTATTAAACCAAAGCTAGCACAAGCAGCAGATAATTGATCCATACTTTGTTACATTTCAGCAAATAATAATAGACTGATAAAAAGTAGTTAAATATAGGACAGTTTGGAAGAAAGGGCCCTATTGATAGATTAGGAAAGGTTTCACATAGAAGATGACATTTGTACTGCACCTTAAACGGAGAGGGAATCTGAGGCAGAAGGAAAGACAGCTAGTACCAAAGCAGGGAGTGAAGAGATGATGTGAGGAAGAAAGAGAAGCCAAGTTTGGCTGAATTGCAAAGTACAGGCTGGGGAGTAATGTTGAATGAAGCTGCAAAGATAGACAGGGCACTGGTTTTATAAGCCTTTAATAACTACACAGAGGAGTTTATATTTGATCCAAGAGGCAATAGAAAGAGACTGGAGCTGGTTAAGTAAGGAAGTTGTAGGGTCATATCTGTGCTCAAGGAAAATCCTTTTGGCAGCAGTGTATTAAGAGGCCTTAATAAAGAGGGAGGGACTTAAGGCAGGGAGACCAAGCAGAGGTGAGGAGGGCCTGAACTAAAATGGTAGCTGAGTAAAGAGAAAGGGTTAGATGCAAGAGGTAGAAATGGCAAGATTTGTCACCTGACTGGATTTGTGGGGTGAGTAAGAGTGAAGCTTCTGGGACAATGCCAAGATTACAAACCTGAGAGACTGAAAGAAAGGTGGTACCTTTGACAGAAATGGGGAAGCTTGGCAAAAGGGAGGGCTTACAAGGAAAGATAATGAATTCTGTTTTAGACATATTGAGTTTAAAATGTCTCTGAGATCTAATTTGAATATCTAACAGGCAATTAGTATTTCAGAACTGAAACTCAGACTAGAGACTAAGGCTACATCTTAAATCATCTGCATAGAGATACATAGCTAGTTTTTATACAGCATAGGGCAGTGAGGTGGCCATTGAAGAGAACATGGGGTCAGGAGTCAGGAAGTCCTGGACTCAGATTATTAGCTGTGTGACCCTAGGCAAGTCACTTAACCTTGTTTGTCTCAGTTTCCTTATCTATAAAATGAGCTAGAGAAGGAAATAGCAAACTATTGCAGTATCTTCACCAAGAAAACCTCAAAAGGGGGTCACAAAAAGTCAGAAATGACTGATCAACTAAATAACAACAAACCCTTGTCAAGAAAACCCCAAATGGGAACGAGAAGAGTTGAACACAACTGAACAATAAAAAAGGTCGGCAAAGCATTTTATAGTTAACATCTCATTTGAGCCTCACAACAGTCCTGTGCAGTGGGTGAACAAATGATTATGTTTTACCGGTGAAGAAATTAAGCTTAGAGAAGTTCTGTGATTTACCAACCTAAAAAATGTTTGAATCAGGATTGGAACTCAGGTCTTCCCAATTCCAGATAATCCACTGTACTACCTAAATTGTCTTGCTGATAGTTAAAACATAGGACATGGTGAGCAAGTCCTTTGGACTTGGTTTGTGGTTGCATAGTGGAAAGTCATGTGACTTCAGTTGTAATTTGACTTGTGGGAGTAATCTAACTAATGTAAAATTGTGTTACATCTGAGTTCATTGTAAGGATTCTGTCCTTGTTTGCAATCCTCTGTGGTACTCATACATAATATGCCACAAGTCAAAAATGCTATTTTCAGATTTGCAGAGAAATTCAGGACAAAGCCATGAGAACATCAATACAGGGAATTCAGGAAGGTCCAGATTACAAAGAGCTAGAGAATCAAACATTGCTACAGGAAAAGTCTCTGCATTATCCAGCCCAAAGAGATCTTATCCTAGAAGATAGTAAGAGCTAGGTTAGGCTCTTACTGTGATTTGGAGGCTTGAAGAGAGACTTGAAATTGTATCCAGACTAACTTCAAATAGGGCAAACCCCATGTGAACTCAATACAAAACTAGAAATGTGTAAAACTCAATGCTAGAACAGTGGAAGAACTATTCAAGAAGAAAAAGCCATCCAAATCGGCCCCATTCAATCAGGCTTCAGTCTCCCGACTTAAACCCTTTGGATTTAATGGATTGTTGAGTTTGGGGATTTTTTTCCTGTGACATTTCTTAAAGGACAGTCAGCTCAATTCTCAACTCCTTTTAGGTAGGCGGCCAATGAGTTGTGAATCCAAGCTGGCACCACTAACATAGACTGACACTGTGGGATATCAGCCTAATGATTTCCTGAGCATCCTGTGAATGTGTATAGGGCTCACAAAAGCTGAAGAGGAAAAGAGAAGGGGATCCCCAGAGGGTACCTGGTGAAGATAATTCTGAGGATAACTGTAGAAGAAGTCCCTTTACCAAGCTTTCCCTGGCAGCTTGGAATTTTAATTTCTACTTTTACTGTTGGAGATTAGGGAGAGAAAGTAATTTCCCCTTATAGTCTCTCCTTCTTGCCCCTATAACTCCTGTGTATAAGGAGATAAATCAGCTGTACTCATGAGCAACTAGATGGCACAGTGGATAGAGCATTGGCCCTAGGGTCAGGAGGACATGAGTTCAAATTTGGCCTCAGATTACTAGCTGTGTGACCTTGGGCAATTTACTTAACCCCATTTGCCTCAATTTCCTCATCTGTAAAATGAACTGGAGAAGGAAAGGGTAAACCACTCCAGGATCTTTGCCAGGAAAACCCCAAATGGGATCACAGAGAGTCAGACACAACTGAAACAACTCAACAGAAATAAAAGCTGTACTCATTTTCTGAGCCCCAAATAATTCCAAATCCCACAGATGGGCAATAGGAAAGAAGAAACACATATAGAATCAAGACTAAAAGGAGGCAAGGTCTCAACAAACAGGGTGACTTGAGGGGACAATTTTTGCTATTACTTTTGATACTTGTACATATAAGTGGCACATATGTTTAATGGAAATAAATTCTATTCTTGTGCATATTGGTATTAATTTTGTGATAAGTCAAATTGTGTGTTTTGTGTGTTTCCTTCCACTGAACTAATAACACACAAGGGATATTGCTAAATCCTGCCTAGGCTGAGAGACAGCATAGTAGATGATAAAGAAGGTGAATTCCAATGAGAAGTTATTATTCAACTGTAAGTTCATGACCCCATTGGGGGTTTCTTGGCAAAGATACTGTAATGGTTTTTGCCATTTCTTTCTCCAGCTCATTTTACAGATGAGGAAACTGAGGCAAACAGGATTAAGTGACTTGTCCAGGGTCACACAGCTAATAGGTGTCTGAGGCCAGATTTGAACTAATGAATATGAAACTTCCTTACTTGAAGCCCAGTGCTCTATGCACTGTGCCACCTAGTTGCCCAGTCAGAAGACCAGAATTCAAATCTCATCTCTGACACTACTATCAGTGACCAAGGGGCAAGTCACTTAACCTCCCTCTAGTTGCTTCAGGCAACTCTCAGAAGCCTAAAAATTTCAGACTATAATCTGCATTGATAGAGGAAGTTTCTTACCCATGCTAAAGAAATCCTAGTCTGGTTAAAAAGACACACACACACACACACACACACACACACACACACAAATTAAAAAAAAAAACTCTTGCCTGTGGCAAAAAATATGCCTCTGGGCTGATTTGAGAATTTCCTGAGGCCTTTAGAGTTGCTACCAATAAAACACAAAATTTCATTTCATCATCTATATTGATAACCTATTTGTATGAGCGTTTATATAAATCATTTCAAAAAGGTTATAGATTTGGAACAATGTCCAGGCAATTCCCTATACATATTAAATGTACTTTAAATATTCAAAAGAATGATTTAAAAAAAGAAAAACTACTGTTTTGCTGAATCTTTCTGTGTAGAGAGATGAGTCAGAGATGGGAGAAGTACCCCAGAGTGTAGGGGAGGGGCAGGAGGTCACCTCTGGCCCAGAGAGTTTCATCCCTGACCTCAAACTGCTCAGGCTATCTGGCACCAGACAACCCTAAATTAAAGCACAAAAGTTTTGAAGGTGCCCAAGGTTCTTCAGAATTTAATTCCAACTCTTGGAATTCCTCTTTCTGTTAAGGTCTTTGAGTCAGGGCTTGTCTCCCTTTTGTCTATAGATCCCCAAGGCCTAGCTCTATCAGACACTTTTTGTATGGTCATTTCAGTCATGAAAGACTCTTCTTGACCACATTTGGGGTTTTCTGGACTAAGATAGCTCATTTTTAAAGATGAGGAATTGAGGGAAACAGGGTTAAGTGGCTCATCCAGAATCACAAAGCTAGTAAGTGTCTGAGGTCAGATTTGAACTCAGAAATATGAGACTTCTTGATTCCAGGACTAGTACTCCATCTACTCCAACAACTAGTTGCCCTAGCAGGCCGTTAAGGAATTCTTATTGAATCTTGCAAGAATCCCAGAGTGAGGAAAGAGTGTTATATTTGGTTAAAAGTGGGGTGGAGAGCTACTATAAATATTTTAGAATATATAGGTTATTTTTCAAAGAACTAGAAATTGCAGGGATGCCTGTCAATTGGGGAATGGCTGAACAAGTGGTGGTATATGATTGTGATGGAATACTTCTGCACTATAAAAATGATGAGCTTGATTATCTTAGAAAAACATGGATAGACTTGCACGAAGTAACTAAGTGAAATGAGCAGAACCAAGAGAAAGTTGTATACAGTAACAGCAATATTGTTTTAAGAACAACTTTGAGCAAATAAGTCATTTTGAGTATTGCAAATACTCTAACTACAAATGACATATGAAGGAAGACAGTATCTGCATTCAGAGAAAGAACTAATAAATAGATATATGTACAGAATGATTTTACATATATTTGTATGTATATGTAAATATGTATGTGGGTATACAAATTACATATTTGTGCCTAATGGTAGCCATGTGAGGGGAAGGGATAAATTTACATGATAACATTATTATATATTTAAAAGGAATAGCAAGTTATACATAATAGATTTGCAGTTTTGAGTTCAATCATCTTTTTTATTATACTGTTGCAGAAATGCCTGTTTTATTCTACAAATTAAAAATAAAATAAATTTTAAAAAATTTAACACAGGGTAAAGAACTAAAGAGAAGAGATGTAACTACTCAGTCATACCCAGAAACCAAAAAAAGTGAGGCAAGCTGGAGGCTACCTCTACCTTCCCAAGCCACTGTCAGCTCCACCCACTTCTTATCCTGTACATTGACTTCTTATACTCTTTAAACTGGAGAGTAAGAAGAAATATCTCCCTGGAACTCTATCAGCAGAGAGCTTACAACCTTGCTATGCACCCTCAAAGTCTTAAATAAATCCTTATTGATGATGATTGACAAATATATGTTCTTTAGCCCTATTTAAAATCCTTTCCTTAAAAGATCTATTTGTACAAAAATATTTATAGCAGTTCTTTTTGTGGTAGCTAAGAATTGGAAATCAAGGGGATGTCCATCAACTAGGGAATGGCTGAACAAACTGTGGTATATGATCATAATGTAATATTATTGTGATGTTAAGAAATGAGAAGCAGAATAATTTCAGGAAAAAATCTGGAAAGACATACATGAACTGATTCAAAGTGAAGTGAGCAGAACCAAGAGAACATTGTATGCAGTAACAGTGATGCTGTATAATTAAGAATTGAGAATGACTTGGCTGTTCTCTGCAATGCAATGACCCAGCACTGTCCCAAAGGACTCATGATGTAGCATACCATCCACCTCTGGAGGAAGAATTGTCTGAATAAACTGAAGCATGCTATTTTTCACTATCTTTCTTTTTCTCTTTCTTTCTTCCTGCCTTCCTTCCTTCCTTCCTTCCTACCTACCTACCTACCTTCTTTCCTCTCTTTTTTCTTTCTTTTTGTTCAAGTATTCTTGCACAAAATGACTAATATGGAAATGTTTTATGTGATTGCACATGTATAACCTACATCAGATTGCTTAGCATGGGAGGAGGTGAAGAGGGAAGAGAGGGACAGACTCTGGAATTCAAAAGTATTTTTTAAAAAACCACAAATGTTAAAAATTGTTTTTACATGTAATTGAGGTAAAGATAAAATATTATTTTAAAATATTAAATAAAGGAGTTAATCTAGAAAATAAAATAAAATCCTTTCCTCTCTTCCTTCCTTCTTTCTCAAAAGTCTTTGGTCAACTTTTACCCCTTTTATTGGCATGTGGATAACATAGCCATACATCCTGAAGGTTCTTCTCTCATTATTGTGTAGCACAGCACAGACTCTACTTTCTCACATACAATACAGGAATCTAGGGTATCATCTTTCCTTTCTATATACAAAATATAATAAGGAACTGGCTTAACAGCAAGAAATCAATACAGTAGGAAATAAAGAGGAAAAGTCGTTCTGTTCCGAATCAAGAAAACCCTCCCATAATTTAATTTTCACCAACACAGTCTCATTGCTTGGAGCATAATACATAGAACAGTGGGCTAGAGGTGACATCGAAAGACTAAAGTGCCTCATTAACGCGCTGTGAATGAAACTATGGGATATCTTTATCTCTTCCTCTAACCATGTGTGAAAGCTTACCGACCAGCATGCTTTGTGTCTGTCCCTTAGGAAGGAGAAATGTTCTCCACCTGAAATGACTGGTGTCTTTACAATGTAACAACCAACTTTGGATTGTAGGCACTTTGAGTATTAGTGCTGGGTATTTTTGGAAAACTCAAAGTATATTATTACCAAGATTTGTCCTCAGGTTCTTACAACTTAGCCCAATAATTACATGATTTCCATAGAGATGTCACAAGATTATACTGAATCACTGTTTGAATTTTTTTTAATTAAATGCAATGAGTTTAGAAGCTGTAGAGGATATGAGATGGTAGAATGGTGTGGGATAACTTCAAAGAGGAGTGACATGAACAGGATGTTGAAGGATGAAGCAGATTTTTAAATCTGAAAGAAGTGAAGAGGGCATTTCAAACAGGGGTGATTGGGATATATATGGTTTGTTCGGGAGAGAGTGAACAGACCAGTTTAGCCAAGGTGTAGAATTATTGAGTCAGTATCAAAGAACTTTCAAACTTGAAGGCCAATTAGAAACCATTTAATCCAAAGCTTCTTAACCATTTTTGGGTTACAGACTCATTTTGGTCCTCTAGCGTAGATTGTAAAACCCTTTCTCAAAATAATGTTTTTAAATGCATAAAATAAAAAACCAGAGGATTGCAAAGGAAACCAATTATATTAAAATAATTATCAAAATATTCTTTTAAAAAATAAGCTCATAGACTCCAGGCCAAGAACCCTGATTTAGTCCAAGCCCTTCACTTTATAGATGAGAAAGTCAGAGCTCAGAGAAGTAAAGGGACCTGCCCAGAATCACACAGTAATTTAATGGCAGAAATGAGTCTCCTGACTCCTAGTCAAATTTTTATTTTCCCAACATAACCTTGATAAAAGCTGGAGGCAGTGACTTGGAGAGTCAGCGTAAGCTGTTTCTAACCTCAGACGATTGTTTTCTTCAAACAACTGAGAGAGGATCATTTACTTTAGACATTAGGTCACTGATGAGCAAGAGTGCAATTTCAGGTGGCGTGGGTAGAAACTAGATTGGAGAGGATGAGAGAGAAAAGTTGAATGCACACTGCAGAGCATTTAATCTAGGAATCTTGGCCTCCTGTGAAGGGAAATGAATATGCTGTGTAAAACCAAAAGTGAAAGTAAAACAGCACAGTGTCATAGTCCCATAACCTCAGGCTGTCAGAACTCTGGACCTCAGGGATTATTTCAAAGAGTAGATTGTCAATGCAGCTGTTGCTGACCTTTTAACATAAATTTATTACCACCAAACCCTTCTTTGTTCTCTTTGCCCAATCTCTCGATCAGCTCAAAACTCAGCCTAGGATCCAAGATTTCCTTATTTCAATAATTCATAAACATTTGTCAAAAACCTGCTAGGTGGAAGGCACTATAGATATAGATATATAGATATAGGTGTAAAATATCAATATAAATATATAGATATAGATATAAAAAGAGAAAAAACAACAACTAGTCCCTGTACTCAAGGAGCTTACAATCTAATTGCAGATACAATGTTCAATTACGTACAAAGCAAGCTAAATACAGGAGGAATGGGAAATACTTAAATGAGTGAATGTTTTGGAATTAAGGGGTTGGGGAAGACCTTCTGTAGAAGGGGGGACTCGAAGGAAGCTGGGGAGGTCAGTAGTCACAGCAGAGGAGGGAGAGTGTTCCAGGTATGGGGGACAGCCAGGGGAAATGCTTAGAGCTGAGAAATGGAGTATCTAACTCAGGTAACAGCTAAAAGGTCAGTGTCACTAAATCAAAGAGGACATAGAATGTCAAAAAGAGTTAAACACAACAAAGGGAAAACAGAAAAGCCAATCATAAACAACAGGCTCTTAGAGCCATGCTATTCTGTCACACGGGGCCATCTTTACACTATTTCTTCTTTCATCAAAGATAATAAGCTCTACAATCATAACATATTGCACTTTTGTTGTTCAGTCATTTCAGTCATGTTGGGGTTTTCCTGGCAAAGATACTGAAGTACTTTGCTATTTCCTTCTGCAGCTTGTTTTACAGATGAAGAAACTGAGGCAAATTGGGTTAAATGACTTGTCTAGGCTCATATAGCTAGTAAATATCTGAGGCCACATTTGAACTCGGGTCTTGGTGACTCCAGGTCCACCACCGTACCTACTGCCCCATCTATTGGGCTAGCATAAAACATTAGCCAAGAAGACAGTTCCAAGTATTCTGTGTTGATATTCTTAAAAGAATAAAAATTACAGATAACCCAAAAGGCTATTCATGGTGATCAGAAGTATGATGGGTTGTCAACTACAATGAGTGTGAGAAGCGCATAAAGTACAAAGATGCATGTGATCAGAAAATGCATGCCCTAGAAAGCTGGGAAACAACTTTTACAGCCAGTGTTTCTGACAAAGACCTTCTTTCTCAAATATATAGAGAACTGAGTCAAATTTATAAGAATTAAAGTCATTCTCCATCTGATAAATGGTCAAAGGACATGAACAGGCAGTTTGCAGAGGAAGAAATTAAAGCTATCTATAATCATATGAAAAAATTATCTAAATCATTATTGATTAGGGAAATGAAAATTAAAACAATTCTGAAGTACCACTTTACACCTATAAGATTGGCTAATATAACAGAAGAAGAAAATTACAAACGTTGGAAAAGATGTGGAAAAATTGGGACGCTAATGAATTGTTGATGGAGTTGTGAACTGATTCAACCATTCTGGGAGCAATTTGGAACTATACCCAAAGAGCAATCAAATCGTGCATACCATTTGATCCAGCAATACCACTACTAGGTTTGTATCCCAAAGAGATCATAAAAAAGGAAAAGGACCCACATGTACAAAAATATTTATAGCAGCTCTTTTTGTGGTGGCAAAGAATTAGTAATTGAAGGGATGTCCATCAATTGGGGGATGGCTAAGCAATTTGTGGTATATTAATGTAATAGAATATTATTATGCTCTAAGATATGATGAGCAGGCAGATTTCAGAAAAGCCTGAACTTACATGAACTGATGCAGAGTGAAGTGAACAGAACCAAGAGAACATTGTACACAGTGACTGCAACATTGTGCAATGATCAACTTTGATAGACTTAGCTCTTCTCAGCAATACAATGATCTAAGACAATTCCAAAAGACTCATGATGGAAAATGCTATCCACATCCAGAGAAAGAACTATAGAGTCTGAATGCAGATGCAAGCGTATTATTTTCACTTTTTTTGTTGTTTTTTACTGTCTCATGGTTTTCCCCTATTGTTCTGATTCTTCTTTCACAACATGACTAATGTAGAAATATGTTTAATATGACTGTACATGTATAATGTATGTCAGATTGCTTGCCATCTTTGGGAGGGGAAGGGGAAGGGGAAAAAAATTGGAACTCACAATATTACAAAAGTGAATGTTGAAAACTATCTTTATATGTAATTGGAAATAAAATGAAAAATAAAAACACGAAAGAAAAAAAAGAAAATGTATGCCCTGACATCTTTGATATATACCACTATATGAACTAGGAAACCCACCATAAGTCAAGTAATGCTTGTATTCAATGAAGAAAGAGTAATGTAGTAAAATAAATACAAGTTATCTGATCTTCAGTGGGAAAAGAAGAAAAAAGATGGGTACTTAGACCTAATTAGAGTCATGATTGCTGGTAATTGAATTCATACCAGGAAGAAAGCCAAAATGGCTTCTATTCGAATTTAGGCTTGGCAGGAATTTGCTAATTGCCAATCAAAGGTAGTTGAACAATATAGGTTAGGTCATATCTTGAGAAAAGGTGGGAAGCTTGCCATAAGTAAAGTAAGGTTTGCTCAGAAATTCCTTGTGACTGAGCCCCTAATGGAGTAAATAGGTCTAGAGCAGTGGTTCTCAACCTTCCTAATGCCAAGACCCTTTAATACAGTTCCTCATGTTGTGGTGACCCCCAATCATAAAATTATTTTTGTTGCTACTTCATAACTGTAATTTTGCTACTGCTATGAATCGTAATGTAAATATCTGATATGCAGGATGTATTTTCATTGTTACAAATTGAACATAACCCATAGGTTGAGAACTGCTGGCCTAAATTATAGGCAACTTACCACAACGGTTAGTCATGAAAGTTAGCCACCAGATCTGCCACCTAGACTGACATGGGACTGGCAATCTTATTTCAAGCAAATAAGGAGGGCAAAGAGAGTTTAGTAGTGATCTGCAGAGAAAGCATTGTGCTTGTTTTCTGACCAGCTTTCGGAAATAGCTAGGTATCCTCAAGATTCAAGATAATGCCAACTCATTGAAGAGACAATGAAAGTGTTGTGGGGAATTAATTACTACTTGAATTATCATGGAAAATAAAGACTTCCTTGGAAGGATGGAAGAAGAGTTTTAAGGAAGGAACAAAGAAGAAACTGGATCTCCAAAAGCAGAGAAGAATCCTAAGCATAGATTTTGATCTGTACCTTAGAGAACATCAAAGTTCGCAAAGTTACTGGTTGTTTGTTCAGTCATTCAGTCATATTTAACTCTTCAACTCCATGGACTATAACGTCCATACGGTTTTCTTGATAAAGATACTGGAGAGGTTTGTCATTTTCTTTTCAAGTGAATTAAAGCAAACAGAGGTTAAGACTTGCTCAGGGTTACCCAGCTAGTAAGTGTCTGAGAATTTATCAGTGCTGGTTCACTTTAAAGTCAACGAGCTAATTTATGTTTGAGATAATGACTCTCAATATCATTAAGTTCCCTACTGGCAAAAGTATTAGGTTTCTGGTGGTAATTAATTTTTTTGTATAAGATTGGATCCCAATAAGCCAGCACTATTGTATGTGGAAAGTGGTTGACTAATTCCTTGAAATATCTGTTTACATTTCTCAACCCACTGATGATGTTCAGATGATTCCATAGGTCCCAGAACAGATTTTTCCCTCTTTGTCCTTGTGTCCAGTTTTTCTCAACTACATATCCTTAACTGAGACTTCAGAGTGGCTTAGTGAAGATAGCACAGTCCTTTATGAATTTTCAATAATTATTTCCAAATCTCAACACAGTCTTTAGTTCTCAATGACTCTTTGGATGAGGCTAGCTATCAGACACTTCAATCTTCTTGTGGGTAGTGCTCAGTCCAGGGGTGAGGAATCTTTTCATGTTGGATGCATTAATAGCATTAATATTTGGCTGTAATCAAATAAGCTTGCATTCAAGAAACTTCAAGCAGATATACTTTAAAATATACACTATTTTGTGAAAATCAAACTACTATGTAACTTGATAATTTTTAAAAAATTACTATTTGTTAATTTTAAAGTTAAATAACCTCTTAATGACTTTGTTGGTTCCACTTTTTGTTGGAAAGCCTTTGAATATTTGCTTGTAATACAGGGTACACAGTTTCAGTTGATCCTTTAGATGAGTATCAATCATTTGTAACCTTAAGGGCATCTCGATTTGGGTTAGTTAGGAGAATGTAGATTCTCAGCAATAAGCGGTTTAAAAGTCAGATAGCATTTTGGGGGCATGTTGCTGAAGGCATGGGTCTTCTACTTAATTTTTCCATGTTTCAATTGGATCTTTCTTAGCATCAATATCTTTAAAATGTCATCTACTGAGAGCTCAATCAATTGCACCTATAGTTCTTTGGGTGCCTTGCTAATATCAACTAGGTGAGGCTAAAATACTAATTTGAGTGTGATGTCATGATTCTCAGTCAGTGAACCTTTAATGTATTCTCCAATTAATAGGTCTATAACAGCTGCTTAGTCTTCAAATGATTTGCATATATCACCCTGCTCATTAATGACTTTTGCTAACTGGGGAAAATGTCCATCTGAAATTTCCACTTTTTTTTTTTTTTTGCTTTTTGGAGGGCAGTTGGGGTTAAGTGACTTGCCCAAGGTCACAAGGCTAGTTTTGTGTTAAGTGTCTGAGGCCGGATTTGAACTTAGGTACTCCTGACTCCGGGGCTGGTGCTCTATTCACTGCACCACCTAGCTGCCCCAACATTTCTTTTTTTTTCCCCTGAAATTTCCTTTTGAAGAAGTGTTTTGAAAAAATAGAGATTTTTTTTAATGCTTGATTTTTTTTTGGACACATATTATATATCTAGACTTAGTCTTACCTTGCAAAGAAAAGTATTCAAGTCACTTTGATTTGGCAAGATATCACACAGAAATGTAGCATTCCTACAGAAACCTTCCTTCAATAATTCACATTGCTGATTCTGTTCTTCATAAAATTTATCTGTTCTCACAGAGATAAAGTTTTGGCTAACACCTGTCCCTGAGACAGCCAACACACTTTAGATGATACAGCAAATCTCCACTGAATGCCTCATTGTTCAACTTTAGCATGTTATGAAACTGACAATACCATGTTGCATTTGTATGAATATAGTTAACAATACTTATAATTTGTTGCAAAATGTCACTTAAAATAGTAGCTTTAGCACAGAGCTTTTGCTGATGTAAGATACAACAAAAAGAAATGAGAGCATCTTCGTCTGTTAATACTTTTTTAAAATCTGTGAAATAAACTCTTTGTATTTTCCTGTCTTGGAAAGTATGCCACCTGTACATATACTCATTAAATTTACCAAATTCGGCCCAACTTCATGACGTTTATCTTGAAAGTTGTGGAAGATATCGATTCTCCATGTTCCGTTTGCAAGAGTGCCCAAAGTGAATAACCCTTCATAGCAAAAAAAAGTCTTGTTATGACTCAAATAAAGTATAAAACCTGCTCTGAGTCAATAGTATCAGTTGATTCATCCAAATCGATTGAATAATATATATATATAATTTTTTTTTCTTTTGAAGTATTACATGAAGTTGTTCTGTTAAGGTGAAGGCTAATTCATGCTGCCAATTAGTTATGGTTCTCCTTGAAAGAGACAGTTGTTTGTACTTTGAAACTATTATGGGGTCTAAGCACCCTACAACTTCAACAATGCATTCTTTCACAATTTCTATATCACTGAATGGCTTCCCTTTTTTCACCGAGTATATAAGCTACTTTATAAGTTGCTTCAGTGGCATTATTTCTGGTTTTTATTGCTGCTTGAAAGAATTGTCTCTGCTTTTGCTTTTTTGTCTTAATTTCTGCAATACAACCTTTTGTGCTTCTCCATCTAATTTAAAGTATTTGTGGTCCTTATGAATGTTATAATGCTGATTAGCACAGAATTTCTTTAATGTTGATATTGCAGTATCACAAAACAAGCAAATCATCTCACTGTTAGCAGAAACAAGGTAATATTGCAATTCCCAATCCTCATTAAAAAATCTGCTTTCTTCCTTCAATGGTCTCTTGGTCTTCTTTGACATGATGGACTGTTAAGCAGACAGAATTTAAAAATACTGTTGAGCTGTGCAACTATTCACAAATTCCACTTCAAACAGAAACACAGTGCACCGTTGTCAAAATCTGATAACCTCCTGGCATACTCGACCCCTGTAAACTCTCACCAACCATTCTCATGTGATAGTGGTGCCAGTCAGGCAGGGGACGTTAGAACTAAATAATCAGTGTAGCAAATGTCAATTTAGCCCTTGTGGCTTACTAATATTCTAATCGTGCTGGTCAATCTAGGGGGATTATTTTGTTGAAACTTATTTTATTCTTTGGTATTTTAAATACATTCATCAAAAAAATAAAATAAAAATATAAGAGAACAAAAATGTATTAATAAAAATAAAAGGATTTGTTCTGTAAAATTTGAATTCAGTCAAAAGGCTGCATTTAAGGACCTAGAAGGCCACATGTAGGCTTAAGGCCACAAATTCCCCACCCCTGGCTCAGTCCCTCCATGGCATTATTTGGTCCATATACTTGACAGAGGTTTTAAAGGACCAGCACATGTGCACTGACAACTTTAGACTGATATCTTCCATCTAACTGAACACTTTAATTAATTTTTTTCCTCATGCTCTTCCAGTATCTTTCCAAATAGTTCAATGTGTCAAAATACACCAGATCTTCCAGATAATTTTTATCACCAACAACCTTCTTCATAAACCACCAAAAAGTATCAAGAACCAACCCTCATGAACTTGGAAAGTACATGGGGCATACATTCAAACTGGAAGAAATATGCTGGGTGGATTGTTTTCCTCTACCAAGGTGATGTGACAGAAAAATAGAACATTGAAAAACATTGTCTAGTTATCCAACAGTCCACAGTACCTTGAGCTCTCAGCTCTCAGTGAATTTTGGTTCACTTTAGCTTTCTTGTTCCAAGTCCGGCACTCTACACACATATTAACATTTCCAGTCTTCTTACATACTACCACCAGAGGTAATGCATATGAATTTCTAGATTTTATGATAAAATCATCGATGAAAAACTCTTTTACAGTCTCTACAGGAACAGAACCACATTCTACTCCTGCTGTGGAAACACATCAGACCTGACACTGAGTTACCTTTTGCTACTGTGCTTCCATTTCTCAATTACTGAATAATCACCAACTTTGAATGTCACTGGGTCTACTTCTGAGTATCTTCAACGTTTTCTGTCCTGACTGGTCTCGGGCGTCTTATTAATTTCTCCACAATAAGCTTCAATTTTCCAGCTGTCCAGGTTGCTACACATAGTGCCATGACTATATTTTGAAGAGACTTCAGTTAGTCAACATCAATGCTGGTATAGCAGAGATGATCACTAGATTTGAATCTACCAAGACCAATGTCTATTCTCTTGATAACACCTATTACTTCTTTTACAAACTCTTCATTTCTCACCAGGATACAATCCAAGATCCTCCATCAAGCCCTTAAAACTCTTCAACATGGAAGATCAAATTAGCCCTGGAATTCATATGCTGAAAATACCCTCAGTCCTGAAGTCCCTCCTTCTGATTGGATGGCTCTTACTGAAAACTCCTTTTAAGGAATATGCCAGGGTCAGCCACATCTTCATTTCTCACTATGCTAAAATCTACAATCTGAATGCTTCCACCATGCCCCAACAACCAGGTACTTTCTTCCTTCCTCCTCATTTCAGTTTCCTTCTTTGTGTTGTCTTCCCCTGTTAGAGGGAAAGCTCCCTGTTACTGAAGTATCTTTTGTAAATGTCCCTTTTAAAAAGGGACATCACGATTTTTAACCACAGAGATCCTACAACACATATTACAAATGAAATGATGAGGAAAAAATATTGCATATACTGATATTTACAACATGCCCTTAAACTGAAGGAAAGTTTGGGGCTTGGTCTGATTTGCTTTTTTCAGTAAAGAATAGTTAATTTTGAGAGGAAGTCACACTATCTCTTTGTTTATAATACCTAAATTATAAAAAGACAGCATGACCCCAAGGCAGAAAACTAACTTCCTTGAAACCACCTAAGGTTTCCACTCAAGCTGAGTGTCCCACCCAAAATGAAAATAATTAGTTTTTTTGGTTTGTTTGTTGTTTTTAATGTGTAGGAATCCCGACATATCTTTTGAATTATATGGTCTCGTTTGGATGTGTTTTTAGCTTCTTTATTTACCCACTGACCTGTTCTAAGAGCAGCTTTGAAATATTATACGTTTGAAAATGTGCTGCTGGATAGATAACGCCACTGCAAACAAAACCAAGGCCCTTGCCAACATAACTGATATTCGTCACAAATTTTTCCAAGGGAGTATAAGGCACCACATGTTTAGCCTCTGTGGGTTTTTTTTTTTTACCAGTTTATCTTGGAAGATTATGAAAAATAAACTGAACATCATCCAATACACTTCATAATTTTGCTTAAGGAACACTTAAGTGGAAGATAAAATAACAAATCCTTGGTATTTGCATATTTTCTATGATATATTTTGAACTATACAGGTTCACTTTTTTACAACAAGGGACAATTAATTTCAAAAGAGAAAACATTTTAAAGTGGGTGAGTTTATGAATTCCCAAACAAAACTTGTAACGATCTATATGTGCTCTGGTCAAATGAATGGCCACTTCCTATACTTCACTCCTCTTGAAAGGCATTTGACCCAGAATGACTAGGAGACATGGACTAGCTTATGGATTCTGTTCCATGACATCAGTCTTTCCTCCAAACCTTTGCACAGGCTATCCTCCATGCTTGGAGTACCATCCCATCTCACCTCTGTTTCGTGGTATTCCTAACTTCTTTCAAGGTACTGCCCAGACACCATGAAACATTTCCTCATCCTCCTTCGTTCATGCCTTTCCCCCAAATCACTTTATGTATCTTCTAGGTACTTCTATGTGTTCACCATATCTCTAACAATAACATGTATGGTTCTTGTGGTTAGTGACTTTTTAAAAATTTTTCCTTTGCATCCCCATCACCTAACACCATGCCAGGAACAATAGGATCTTAATAAATACTTGTTGATTAATTGATTGTCCTGTCTCTCAAAATGAACTTGTTATGGCTTCAGAAAAAAGCTTCTTATTTAAAGTCATAAGTTGTGAGTCATAGGCCTTCTATTAAACAGATGATGAAGAAACAAGACAGATAAGAGAGAAATGATAGTTAATAAAAGAGAGAGATGTTCTACTAATCTTGTAAAAGAAAAAAAAATGCTGTCACATCCCAATGACTCCTCTATAGAACCCTGACTTGCAACAAAGAACTATAGCTAAGCTCACAACATGTTAACTATTTCTGACAGTTTAGGCCCCATTCTTTTTTTTTTTTTTTTTGGAGAGGGGAAGGCAAGGCAATTGGGCTTAAGTGACTTGCCCAAGGACATACAGCTAGTTAAGTGTCAAGTGTCTAAGGCCACGTTTGAACTCAGTTCTTCCTTACTCCAGGGCCAGTTAGGCCCCATTCTGTACCTAGAATCCATCCCTTTCCATTGAGAAGAAGGAGGCAGCTTCAACAGGCCACTAAAGTTATAATTGGCCAGTGCATGGATCAGAGCTCTGAAATCTCTCAATGTTGTTTTCTTTTGCATTTTGGTCATTATATAAATTGTTTTCCTGGTTCCACTAACTTTCTGTACATATGAACTTCAGCAGTGTGCATAAGGCCTCCTCAGATTCCCTGAATTAAACAAATTGTTCATTTCTGAAGGTATAATAATATTCAGTTATATTCAGATACCATAGTTTGTTAACCATTTCCCAATTAATGGGTACCATTTGATTTACAATTCCTTGCTACCACAAAAAGAACATCTATAAATATTTTTGTACATGCGAGACCTTTTTTCCTCTGCCTCTGACAAATACCCTTTCCCCTAAGAAACTCCCACTCTAGGAGCCCTACTATACGAATTGGAGATTGCCTCAGTCATCCACTATGTCTAGGCTTCAGACATGCTTCATTTTACTCACTAAAACCATCTTTTCACCAGATGTCGTGCTGCTATTGAATAGTCCCCTCATTGCCACTCCCCACCCTTCTCTTTTCAGCTCTTGAATCATAATCAAATCTGTTGTTGCTCTTTGACAATGCACACTCTTATAGGTCTACTCACTTATCCATGTACATTTCCAAATTAAAACAGTCCCATTTGATCTCCAATCTTCTGTGTTATCTCACTGTTAGAATGTAAATCCTTTGAGGGCAAAGGCTATCTTCCCTTTTATAGGTGTAGCCCCAATTATTGGCACAAGAAAGTATTTTTTATTCATTCATATGCCCAGTAGTGGTATTGCCAGATATTATATATATTTTAGTAATCTTGGCCAATTCCATGTTGTTTTCCCAAATGGTGGGAACAATTTATAGATTAACCAGTTAGATGTTAGTGTGGCTATCTCACAACTCCTACTATATTTTTTCTCAGTTTTACTGAAAGTTTTTGTTTCTTATTACAAATATTTTCAAATTATTCCAACTTTGTGAAAGATCTCTTATTAAAAAGTTAAGCAAAAAAGTGAAAAAAAAATTTGGAAAGTTAAACAAAATTAATAATAGTGACCTAGTCAAAGTTCATGCAACATTTCACATCTATGATATCCTCTTCTATTTCTTTTTTAATTAACATAAATCCATTTTCTCTCCTCCCACTGTATATGTCACCAGGGGAGAAGGGGAAGAAAAGAAAGCAAATTTCTTGCAACAAATAAACACAAACAAAACAAATTCCCTCCACGATTTTCTACAAAAATACGTGTCTCTCAATCTATTTCCTAAATGTCACCTCCCTATAATGGATAGCAAGTCCCATCATCAGTCCTCTGGAATCATGATGGTCATTATATTGATCATAGGTCTTAGAACTTTCCAACTTATGCATTTTTACACTGTAGTTGGCATTATATGGAATATCTTCCTGGTTCTACTCATTTTGTTCTTCATTACTTTATTAAAGTCATCAAAATTGTTCATTTTATAATACTGATGTTATAATATAAATTTTTCTCTTAATTCTAATCACTTCACTCTACACCAATTTATAAGTCTTTCCATGGCCTTTTGAAATAATCTATTTCTTCATTTCTTATTGCACAAGAGTATTCTATCACATTCATATAAAATAACAGTCAGTCATTCTTCAATTCATAGCCATCCCTTTATTTTCTAGTTTTTTGCCACCATAAAAAAAAGAGCTACTATAAATATTTTTGTACATAAAGAATCTGTTCCTATTACTTTGATTTTTGGAGGTATAGGTCTAAAAGTGACATAGCTGGGTCAAAGGGCACTTGTATTTTTTATAGTAACTTTTTATGTATAATTCCATAGCCCACATAATATATACCATTTTTATCTTCTGATGGATGTGAAGTTAAATCTCAAAATTAATCTGATTTGGATTTCTCTGGTAAAGAGGTAATGTGGAAAGAGCATTGCAGGTCCTCCGTAGTCAGAGGAAGTGATTTCAAATTCTGCCTCTGATGCTTACTAGGACCTGTGCCACCTTGGCAAGTCATTTAACTATCCTTGGCTACCTTTGTATCATATGTAAAGGTATTGGATCAGATATCCTCGAAAATACCTTCCAACTCTATATCTATAGCCCCTTGTTATTAGTGATTTGGAGCTTTCATTCATATAATTAATGATAGTTTGCATTTCCTCTTTTTAAAACTGTCTGAAAATATGATTTGACTATTTATGTATTGGGGAATAGCCCTTGTTTTTGTCCCTTTCATCATTTCTTTTTTTTTATGAATTCATTTTGCTCGACTATACTTCTTTTCTTTTTTTTTTGGTAATACCCACTAATTTATTCCCTTTGTAGTGTGTTTATTATAAATTTGGAGGTCTTTTTTTAAAATTTATTTTTAGTTTCCAACATTCATTTCCACAAGATTTTGAGTTACAAATTTTCTCCCCAGCTTTCCCCTACCCCCACCCCAAGACAGTGAGTCTACTGAATACCCCTTCTCCCAATCTGCTCTCTCTTATATCCTCCTCCATCCCCCTCTAACTTTCCATTAGGGCAAGATGGATTTCTATCCCTAGTATCTGTATGTTTTATTTCCCAGTTGCATGGAATAAAAAAAAAACAACTTTTTTTAACATTTGTTTTTAAAACTTTGATTTCTGAATTCTTTCCCTTCTTCCTTACCTACCCCCCACTGGAAAGATAAGCAATTCAATATAGGTTGTACATGTGTAGTTACCCAAAACATTTCAATAGTAGTTATATTGTGAAAGACTAACCATATTTCCCTCCATCCTATCCCACCTCCCACTTATTCTATTTTCTACTTTGACCCTCTCTGTTTTTAAAAATATGTGCTTCTAACTCTCTCCCTCCATCTGCTCTCCCTTCTCTCATCCACCCTCTTCTCCCCTTCCCTCCTACTTTCCTATAGGGTAAGATACCCAAATGAGTGTGTATGTTATTCCCTCCTCAAAACAAATTCAATGAGAGTGAGGTTGACCCATTCCATTTCACTTTCCTGCTCCTCCCTTCCATTATAACAGTTTTCTCTTGCCTCCTTTATATGAGGTAATTTACCCTATTCTATCTCTCCCTATCTCCTCTCATTATATTCCTCTCTCACCTCTTAATTTTATTTTTTAGCTATCATCCCTTCCTATTCAAGTGATCCTGTGCCTTCTGTCTATGTATACATGTACACATATATACACACTCACATATGTATTTAAACACACATACACCCTCTTATACATACATATATATGTATGTATACATATATACATATATATTCCCTTCAACTATCCTCATACTGAGAAAAGCCACATGACTTACAATTATAGTTTTTCCATGTAGGAATATAAATCATTCAACTTTAATAAGCTCCTTGTGATTTCTTTTTCCTGTTTATCTTCTCATGCTTCTCTTGCTTCTTGTGTTTGAAAGTCAAATTTTCTGTTCAGCTCTGGTTTTTTCATCAAGAATACTTGAAAGTCTCCTATTTCATTGAATGACCGTACTTCCCCCTGAAGCATTATACTCAGTTTTTCTGGGGAGGTAATTCTTGGTTTTAATCTTAGCTCCTTTGACCTCCAGAATATCATATTTCAAGCCCTTTGATCCCTTAGTGTAGAAGCTGCTAGATCTTGGGCTATCCTGATTGTGTTTCCACAACACTCAAATTGCTTCTTCCTGGCTGCTTGTAATATTTTCTCCTTGATCTGGTAACTCTGGAATTTGGCTGTGATATTCCTAAGAGTTTTCTTTTTGGGATCTTTTCCAACAGGCAATTGGTGAATTCTTTCCATTTCTATTTTGCCCTCTGGTTCTAAAATATGAGGGCAATTTTCCTTGAGAATTTCTTGAGGGATGATTTCTAGGCTCTTTTTTTGATTGTGGCTTTCAGGTAGTCCAATAATTTTTAAATTATATCTTGTGGATCTATTTTGCAGGTCAATAGTTTTTCCAATGAGATATTTCACATTGCCTTCTATTTTTTCATTTGTTTGGATCTGTTTTATACTATCTTGATTCTCATTAAAGTCATTAGCTTCCATTTGCTCCAATC
>CM053580.1:456177650-456234111 GCA_028627135.1 Pseudochirops cupreus
AAAAAGGATTGCGCTTCCTCTGTTTTCTCATCTTGCCAGCCAATTACTTGACTTCTGAGCTCTTAGCTATAGTAGAACTCTGCCTCCAGAATGGAGAGAGCTATGTCCCAAATTGCTGGGGTTTTCACAAATGTTGTCAGTCTGAGGAGGTTGCCCTCTCTACAGACACCCCAAGCTCTGGCACACTGGCCACACACCCCAGGACCACCACCCAAGGTGATGATCCAGATCCAAGCAAGTCAAAGCAAGAGAGATTACCCTCTGAATGGTTGCTCAGTCCCCCTACAATCTGCAGGCCAGGAGCTCCAGAGGCAGCCATGCAGCAGCAGCTGCAGCCACTGTACCTCCTCTATCTCTCACCCCAGGGGCAGGGACCAGAATGTGCTCTTCTGTCACCCAGTTCCAACAGAGTTCCCCATTGACTTTTTACTTTCTCTTTGGCATTTATAGGTTGAGAAGTCAGGAAACCTCCACAGCTGCTGGTGATTCACTCTCCTGAAGTCTGCTCTGGCCAGTCTGTGTTGCTGGTCAGGGCTGCCCCGGGCTGGAACAGCATGGAACTGCGCTGGGCTCCCAGCTCAGTGTGATAGACCCTTCTTGTCGGCCTGCCAGACTGCCATCAGTGGGAGATTGGTAGGAACTAATCTGTCGCTTTGTGGGCTCTGTAGCTCTAAAATTTGTTTAGAGTCATATTTTACAGATATTGGAGGTGGTTGGATCAGAGCTCAGAAAAGTCACCTTACTCTGCCATCTTGGCTCTGCCCTCCATCATTTCTTACAGCATAATAGTATTCCATTATATTTACATAACATAATTTGCTCAACCATTCACCAATTAGATAGAAATCAGTTGTTTCTGGTCATTTTCAAGCTCTTTGCCATCGCCCAAAATAAATACTATAAATAGTTTGGTAAATATGGTCATTTTTAAGACCCTTTTATGTTCTAGGAACTGTGTTAGGCTAGGGATACAAAAATAAACATGATCCTGCCCTATGTAAGTTTCCATTTTACTCTCCTTAATTATTGCTTTATCGATCCACAACGTTATCATTGCAAGAGAAAATGGAAGCCAAATAAGAATAAGTAGTTTTCCCTTCTCATTTATCTGACATTCCATTTACATTATGCAGTAGCCCATTCCAGTCTTTGATACTCCACCTAGATTTTATAAATCCATTTTTATTGTGCTTAGCACTCATCACCAGCCTCAGCCCATTCTGTGCTTTAACACTCCTGACACTGTTCTTCCAGGACCATGCTACTCATTTATATCCATTCCCCATTGCCTTTCATTGTTTCCATCATCTAGAAGTCACTTTTTAATATTAATTAGCCAAAGAATTCCCCATGAAATCACGTTGGTCTCTTTAGAAAGCTCCCATTTTCTCATTTTGTCTGAATTGTTTCTGTTTATGTCCTCAGAAATTTATTCTGGGCATCTTCCTACGCTCCCTGGATTGACTTCCCATGTAGAACATTCAGTTATTGAAACCTACCTATCTGTTACCTGAACTCTTTGAAATCTTCTCTCCTTAAATCTAGGGTGAGTGCCAGAGTGTGACTGATTCATTTCCTTTTCTATCATGAATTCTAAGATGAAATGTTTTCTCACTTCAAGGTTCTCATCATTTGTGCTTTAGGAACCAGTTTCTCCTTGTTGGTTCAATTCAGACACGGAATTGCAATTCCTCTTTGTCACTTCTGATACCTTTCAGAGAATGAAAATATCATTAAGACAAGTCAAGAATTTATCAGCTGTTCTGTTTTTGGCAGAGAGCAAGCTCCAGCAGATGTTCCCATCATTACCACATCATGCCTTCATGTCAGGCTTTTGGTATTTTTCCAGAACTTCTCCTTGAGTTGTACTTTCTAAGTCATACTTGCTATTTTCTACAGTACTTTGCTATACGCATGTGTGCATACACACATGCATACACATCCTAAATACTCTATGTGTATATATACATCATATCCACATATGTGTACATATATGCACACAATAACTGTAACACTATAAATGGAAAGAACAACCACACGAGAAAAAAATGTAAGTGAATTTTCAGTGTAAAAGTACAAAATTATGAAGAGAAAGCATGACTTGAAAAAGGAGATGAGATGCTCTTAATTTACTCCTTCACAGAGATGGGAAGTCCATAGTGTCACACATCACACATGTTTTGGAATTTTTCAATGTATTAAATGATTGTGTTAATTTTCTTCTGTTTTGTCTTTTTTAAGCGTTATTTGTTACATAGAATTTGTTCCCTAGGAGGAGAGGGAGCATACTGTGGGAAACTGGTGATTTTTTTTGAAGCATCAATTAAAAACATTTTTTAAAAAGTATTTTGTGAATACATTTTTTTTTTCAGAAAGCCAATTGTTAAATGCTTAACAGCATAGCCCTGGTTAGGGGCAAGCTTTTTTAGGACTGGGGAGAACTGAGCATGTTTCTAGAGGAATGAAAAGGAGCCTGTAGAAAAGAAGAGACTGAAGATACACATTATGACTACTAAAGCAAGGTCCTGAAAGAGGTGGGAAGAAGTGGTTTCAGGGATAAGAATGTAATTAAACCTTTAGAGAGGACTAGGGATGCATCTTCTATGCTCAGAGAATGAGTGATATTGCTGAGAAGTTTTGAGAAATAAAGTACATTGGGTTGTTGGTGTTGTTTGTCCTTCATTCTCAAAGAGGTCCATGGCATCAGGAAGTTGATGCCATGGTTTGTAAGTGAATTGGATTTAAATGAGCCAGGGCTGTGCAAAGTAACCAGCCTCAGTTTCTCCTCCAGAATCATCTGGTGGCCAGATATAGGTCGGGACAACCACTGGAAGAGAGAAGACAAAGAACCAAGGGGCAAGAAGCAGTGATGAGGAATTTCTGGATTCACATGAGCCGATCTGAGCTGGTTCCAGCACAGGCTGGGCTTGGAGTCAGGAAGACCTGGGTCAAATTCCACATGGGACATTGTCTAGCTGGGTGACTCTGAACTAGTCCCTGGAATTCTCTATGCCTTAAGCAACTCCCTAGGATTTATCAACAAAGTCCCAGATGGGTTACAGTCTACATCAGTGAATGGGGTTCCCCACCATAACAAAATCACAGATTCTTCCCATATTTGCATTTGATTTCAGAGGCATTCTATTCAAAGTAGAGCCAAGAAACTGAATGAGAAGAAGGAACTGTGGAGTTGAAGTCCTCTTCTCCAACCACAAAGAACTGGCATCCTCAGGTAGACACTGCATTTCTGTGGAATCATCCATCTACCAAATTCTACCCTGACCCTCCTTTTGTCCTGACTTTACTGACATGAAAAAGATGTGACGAGTCCACAAAAACTCCATATCTGGCAGTCCTGCCCCCAGAAGTCCCACTGAGTGACTTGGGATCATGGGAATCTGTGATAAAGGTCATTAACCCACACTGAAGACTACAGATGGGCCCATTTTACTGTCACTGGCCTTTCCATATACCCAGGAAATGAACCCATGTTATCTCCCCTAATTAAAATGTGAGCTCCTTGAAAGCAGGGACTATCTTAATTTTCTGTTTTATCCGCATTACTTAGTACAATGCTTAGCACATAACATAGTAAATGCAGGGGGAGGGGGAGGGTGCTGGTGCCAGTCCATATTAGCATGGAAGAGTCAATTGTTAAATTTTCAGTGGGAGCATTTATACTTCAGAAATCAGCAAATGCCACAAATAAGTGCTGGATTTACTGTTTTATTAATTATCTAGATTTAAGAAAGTGATGAAGAAAATGTTAAAAATGCAGATTAAACTTCAAAGTATAGGGTTTTTTTTCCAAAAAAACTGGTTGTTAAAAATTTGCAAAACTTAATAAATACTTTTCCATTCTATGTCTCACACACTAGAGAAACAGGGATCACCACAGAAGAAGAGAAAAAGCAACAAGCATGCATTAAGTTCCTACCATGTACCAGACACTACACTAGGTTATTTACAAATATTATCTCATTTGATCCTCATATTAACCTTGGAGATAGATGCCTTTATTTTCCCAGTTATACAGTTGAGGAAAATGAGGGAGGCAGATATTAAGTGACTTGCTCAGGGTCACACAGCTACTAAGTGTCTGAGTCTGGATGTGATCTCGAGTCTTCCTAACTTCAGTCCCAGCTCTCTAGGGTAGCTGACATTCTACTTTTCAAAAGTTTTCTGACACTGGCAATCAGATAATTTAGGGGGTATACTTTCCCCTGCTGTTAGAGAGGGATGCTCCTTTATCCCAAGAAAAATGATGTGACTGGGACTATGAGCTTACAACCAAAGGTCGGGAGATCTTCTAGAGCAAAAGGGAACTTGAGGGTTAAACCAAAGGATGAATCTTCAGCATGAATTTTATGTGCTTGCCCATCAATCATTTAAGGGTTTGGGAAAATATGTTGGAGTCCTACCCAAGGGCCAACATAGCAATTTCTTCCACATTTAGCATTCTGCTGCCTGTGACATTTTCTTGGTCAAAGGGAAAACCAGTATGGACTACTCTTCCCAAATATTGCTAAATCTCAGTGAAATGTATAAAAACTAAAGACACAGGCAAATTTTGAGTCCATCAGATATTGGACTATGCCAGTGCTTATATTTTGGAGAAGTAATAACAATTAAAAACAAATATTTATTTCATTTCTATCATGTGAAGGTCAATATACTAAATGAAGCATCACAGTGCTATGGAAACAGTGTTGGGCCTCAGTTTCCTCATCAAATGAGACAATTGGACTAGATGACCCTTAAAGTCCCTTCCAGTCTGTGATCTTATGTCTAATGATTGAGGAATGGCTAAATAAATTATGGAATAAGATAATACCATATAAACCTAATAAAGTGAAAGTTCATTTAATCACTGAAATCTTCTATAGAATCTTTCCATTCTGAAAATGTTGCTGCTTTTCAAGTCTTTCTACCCAGCTGACACATTAGGCACCATTATTTCCTCAGTCCAGTCCCTGCCTTCATGGAGTTTATAATCTAGACCTCAATTGTCTCATTTTCATATACTCCTTTGCCTGCAACACACCCTGACTCCCCAAAGGGGTATGGTTTCCAGATCTAATGATCTGGGACTTTAAAGGGATGTTACAGATAATCTGATCAAATCTTCTTGTTTCACACATGCTGAAATAAGGCATAAGGAAGAGAAGGGATTTATTTGCTCAAGGTCGCACAGACAGTTAATGGTATAGCTGGGACTCAAACTCAAATCTACTAACTTGAACTCGGGTGGCTAAGTGATGGAGTGAATACAGTGGACCTGAACACAGGAAGACCTAAGTTCAAATCCATCCTCATACACTTACTAGCCATGGGACCTTGAGCAAGTCACTGAACATGTTTGCCTCAGTTTCCTCAACTATATAATGGAGATAAAAAATAGTACCTACCTCCCAGAGTTGTTGTGAGAATAAAGTGAGATAATTTTTGTAAAAGCACTGGGCAAAGTGCCTGGCACATAGTAGGTTGTACATAAAAGCTAGATGTGGTCTGCTGTGCCACATGCCTTTTGCATCTTTTCCATAAGTTTTTCTGATGTCTGCAAGAAAGGTAAAGGAAAGAGAGCAAGTATTTATTAAATGCCTACTATGGGTCAGGCACTGTGCTAAGTGCTTTTACAGGTATTGTCTCATTTGATCCTCACAATAACCCTGAGAGGTAGATGCTGTTATGATCCCCATTTTACAGTTGAGGAAACATACAAAGGTAAATGACTTGCCTCAGGTCACACAACTAGTAAGTGTCTGACGCCAGATTTGAACTCAGGTCTTCCTGACTATGGGCCTAGTGCTCTATCCATTGCACAACCTACCTTCCCTAGACCTCAGTCATCAATGTCAATATTTCTTGACTCAAAGTTCAAATTAAACAGTATTGGAGCCCCCTTTCATCCACAGTGCATGGGTTTTATAGAAGATATTTTGAAGACATTCACATGGTTTTCACTGGAGCCATGCTTGCTGGAGCCTCAAAAGAAGCTAATCAATGAAAACAAAGATTTCTTGATTTAGAAAAGACATATGCTTCTGCCAACCCCATCCTGCTTGGATCCCAAGCATCCACATATACAAAAGCATGGGGTGAATGTGACAACACACACATTCCATTTTCTACAGATGGCATCCCTTGCAGTCATGAAGCTCTGATTCTTTTTGTCCAGAGCTATCATTTCATTGGTAGAGGAAACTTCCAGTGTGGAAACTTCCTCTACCAATGCACATGAGAAACTCACTTGTAACTTACAATCTTAGAGACCACAGGAGATACTGAGAGAGGTTCAATGACTTTCCCATGAAAGTATTTATCAAAATTATTTATCAGACTTAGGATTTCAACCAAGGTTTTTCTGAAATCAAGGATATCCCTCTATCTACCACAATACAATCATTCTCTGATAATGCTAATGATTTTATAAAACTCTTCTGCTTGTGATTATCTTTTTTAAAGGCACTAGATTAAATCTGTGTCAGAGGACCTGAGCTCAAATCTTGGGTCTTCTACTTTGTATTTGTATGACCTTAGGTAAATCATATAGCCTTTTGGGGATTCTGTCTCATCCATAAAATGAAGGGTTAGACTAGTTCTATCTCTAAATTAATAGGATGATAGGCACCTGAGAGGCCACCTAAACCAAGCTTCTCATTTTGCAGTTAAGATAACTGAGGCTCAAGAAGGTCCATTTCCAAACCTATAATCCTATATTTCATGTCTTGCCATCTTTACTCTTAGAAGATAACGTTTTCTTTTTTTTATTGTAATGGTTAATTATCTTTTTAAGTGCTACAAGGATAAAGAAAAAGGAAGGTGGAAAATCACTTTGCTGGAAACCACTATGGAGTTTGATGTCCAAGCCTATTCCTCAAGGACAACTGAGTGGAAGAAAACCAGAATTCAGGTCATATTTTATCTCAGCAGGCTAAGTTCCTGAGTTTGAATCCAGAATTATTGCCTTCTGGGTATCATTCTGATTATCAGTGTTTTGCTGAACTGACTCATTCCCAGTCACTCCAAAACATTGTCATCTGTTTCCAATGCTAAGAGATGTTTCAATCCAATATGAAGAGAGTGTAGACTTATGGCTACAAAGATTAGAAGACAATGCATCTGGAGATGGAAGGGACCACCACATTTTACAAATGAAGAAATTGGGACCCAGAGAATTGTCCCGTCTTAAATCAAGAAAGCTAAGAGATATAATAGATAGAGCTTTGGACATAGAGATAGGAAGACCTGAGTTCAGATCCAGCCTCAGACACAAAATTTTAAGTTATATAACTGCTATCTGCCTCAGTTTCCTCAACTGTAAAGTGGGGGCCATAGCAGCACCTGTCTCACAGGGTTATTGTGAGGATCAAATGAGATAATACGTGTCAAATGCTTAGAAGAAGTCACGGTTTCAAAGCCTTCCCCTTGACCCAGGTCACACAAGTAGTAAACGACAGAGCTGGGATTTGAACCCAGGTCCTCTGACTCCTCTCTTTAGATGTGAGATGATCCACCAGGGGATCATTAGGAGGCCCTGGACTTCAAGCTCTTCTTTCAGCAATGGCATTGCTCTTCTACTGCTGCCAGCTCTGTGTGTCCTTGTGTGTGTCTCTGAGCAAGTCTAACCTCCCTGACCTTCACTTTTCTGATCTACAGAATGAGAAATCAAATACTTTTTTTTTTATTGATCTGACACCTCTATGTTTTGGCTCTAATGTTACTGGAAGCTTTTTTTTTTAGGATTTCTTTCAGGAAGTCAGTCAGTCAATAAATATTGATTAAGAGCCTACCATGTACCAGGCACTGTGCCAAGCACTGAGGAAACAGAGAGACAACAAGACAACACCTGCCCTCAAGAAGCTCATAATCTAGTGAAAGAAGCAATGAGGAAACAAATAGGGACAAACAAGCCATATTCGGGATATAAGAGAGGGAAGGTACTAGAATTAAGAGATATCAAAAAAGACTTCCTACAGAAGATGGCATTTTAATTGGGACTTAAAAGAAGCCAGGGAAGCCAACATGCAGAGAAAAGGAGGGAGAGTACTCCGGGCATGAGGGACAGTCAGAGAAAATGCCTAAAGTAAGGGGGGATAGGTGGTGCAGAGAATAGAGCACTGGCCCTGGAGTCAGGAGGACCTGAGTTCAAATCCAGCCTCAGACACTTAACATACACACACACAAAAACTAGCCATGTGACCTTGGGCAAGTCACTTAACCCCAACTGCCCTACCTTCCCACCTCCAAAAAGAAAAAGAAAAAAAAAATGCCCAAAGTCAAGGGATGGAACAGTCAGGAGGCCAGTGTCACTGGATTAAAGAGTACATGGAGGTTGTAAGATGTCACCTGCCATATCTAATTTGTTGTGAAGGCTTATTGATTTCACTTCTGTAGCATCTTTTGATTATGTTTCTTTTTTTTTTTTCTAACACTGCCGCTACCCTGGTGTAGCTCCTTATCACCTCATGCCCAGTCTATTGCAATAGCCTGATGGTAGGTCTGCCTGTTTCAAGTCTCTCCCTACTCCACTCCATTCTCCATTCAGCCACTAGAGTGATTTTCCTAAAGCACAAGGTCCAACCACGTCACCACCTATTCAAGAAACTCCAATGGCTCCCTAAAGCTTCCAGAAATGCAAAATTTTCTCATTGGTGTTCAAAGCCCTTCATAACCTAGTACTGTGCCTTTTCAGTCTTTTAACACCAGATAGTGAGGAGTGGAAGGAGACAGATAGGATGTCAGCCTGAGGGACTTGGAGGATGGCGTTGTCCTCAATAGGAATAGGTAAGTCGGAGGGGAGAGTTTGAGGAGAAATAATGAGTTTAGTTTTGGACATGTTGAGTTTAAGATGTCTACTGAATATCCAGTTCAAGATATCTGAAAGGCAATTGGAAATGTGAGATTGGAGGTCAGGCGGGAGCTTAGAGCAGGATAGGTGAGTTTGAGAGTCATCAGCATAGAGATGATAATTCAATCCGTGAAAACTGATAAGATACCTAAGTAAAATATTATAGAGGGAGAAGAGAAGAGTGTTCAGGACAGAATCCTGAGAGACACCTATGGTTAGAGGGCATAATTCAGATGAGGATCCAGAAAAAGAGACTTAGAAGGAGCAGTCAGATAGGTAGAAATTGGTGGTTTTCTCCAGGAAAATCTAGAGAAAAGAGAATGTCAAGAAGAGGGTGATTCACAGTATCAAAAGTTGCAGAAAGGTTGAAAAGAATAAGGATTGAGAAAAAAACCATTGAATTTAGCAATTAAGAGATTATTGATAATTTTGGAGAGAGTAGTTTCAGTGGAATGATGAGTATGAAAGCTTTAGGATTATTTGAGGTTAAGAAGAAAGTGAGAGGAAAAAAAGTGTAGGTACCTATAGTAGATGGTTATTTCAAGGAGTTTAACTAGAAAGGGCAAAAGAAATATAGGACGATAGTGAAGTTAGAAGATTAAGAGAGTTTTTTAAGGATGGGGAAGACTGGAAATAAGTTATAGAGTAGGGATGACAGAGGGAGCAGTCTGTTGGAGGAAATGGGATGAACAGATAAGAAGTTTAGCTTTGGTAAGGAATAAAGCTATCTATTTATGTAAGACAGGGGTGAAGGAAGAGAGTGGTGGAAGACAACTGAGTGATATGAGATGAGGAAGAGGGGAGAAGATGGATCTCAAGGAGAATAGCCTCAGTTTTTTCTGTTAGATAAGAGACAAGAGGTTGGAGATTTAAGGGGGGATGAAAAGGTTTGGAAGAGCCACTGTGCAGAGTGGGATAGTGAATTGATTGTTTTTAAAGGTATAGTGGGATTGCCCAGCAGTAGTGAGAGCCCAGTTGAGGTTCTATAACATAAATTTGTAGTGAACACAGTCAAAATAGTTGCATGATTTTCTCGACCTTCTTTCAGCAGCACATGTGTAGGAGTGAAAACAGCAGATGATGGGAGTCATCCAAGAATGAGACTTGGCAGGGTACAATTGGCAAAATGATAAAGTGACTAGGAACTCAAGAGAAGAGGACAGTGTAGGTTCAGTCAGTTCATAAAGGGGCCAAGAAGAGGAAAAGAGGAGACTATGGCTAGTGAAGAGGAGATAGCCTAGGAGAGAATTGAGGAGTTTGGGGATTAGAGGTCATAGTATGGATGAAGAGTAAGATTTGACAAGGGAAGGCAAAGGGAGAGGTAGAAAATCAATAGTTTATGATCAGATAAGGGGGTTTCGGAATTCTTGACCATGGAGTGATAGCTAGTTCAAGGGTATGACCTTCTTTATGTATGGCTGAGATGGGGTGGAGGAGTAGGTCAATGGGAAATGAATAGATTGAGGAACTGAGTGATTAGGGTATTTGAGGGAGAGTCAATATGTATGTTGAAGTCCCTAAATACAAGAACAGAAGTTGGGGAGGAGAGAAAAATTGTGAGCCACATACTGAACTAATTGAGGAAGAAAGGGAAATGACCTGGAGCTGAATAGATAACCAGAATTTTAACTGGTAAAAGAGGAACAGTATGAACCTCAAAGGAGAAGAGACTACTGAATGATTGAGGTAGAAGGAAAACCTGAAAGTGACAATGAGGAGCAAGGAGTATTCTAAATCCTCTACCTCTACCAATGAGCCTAAGAGAATGAATGAAAAGTATACCTAGTACTAGAAAACGTGGCCAGGGAAGCTAGTCATCAGGAGGAGGCCAGGTTTCTATAACAGATAGAATATGGAAGGAACAGAAAAGGAAAAATTTTAAGACCAAGGGAAGTTTGTTGCCTATGGAAGAAGTATTTCAAAGAGCGCAGTGGAAGGGATGGGTGGTATTTGGTTGGAATTTTGGTGTTCAAGGGTTGAGATTCAAGGGGAATGGGAATAAGGAAATAGGTGGTAGGAGATTGGGAATGGGGTTCAGATGATGACCTACAGGGGGTTCAGAATCACTGGAATGTGAAGGTTATGACCAAGCATGAAAATGTTCATCACTGAGTAGAAGGCACCACTCCCTTCTCACAGGAGGCTGAAGATGAGGCAAGCAATAATTGTAGTTTGGGATGGTAAGCACATAGTCAGATGGTCCTCTAATTTGGCCTCCTTTCACTCCAAAGGCTGGAGATTAGACAGGAAATAGTCCAGCAACAGATGGAAATAGATCCTGCACAACAAAAAGAAGTCCTTCTCCCCACTGATTTTTCTTCTTCCTCTTCATTCAAGGGACAGGTACAGTAGGAGGTGGAGGACCTGAGGCTAATGGGTAGGTTTGCTCCTCTTTACTCCAAGGGTTCTTCACATACTGGTTGGAAGATCAGACTGTGATGTAGGGACTAGTAGACTCCACTCTGAGGCAGATGGAAGTCATCTGCCCCAACCCCTGGCCACCTCCTTTAAAGAGACATGTCTTGCATGGAGAGGGAAGGCATGCATGAAAGGTCTGGTTCCTCTTCTCATCTGAGGCAACAAAAAAAGTTAGGTAAATAAATCCCATTCAAAATAACTATAGAACATATAAAATATCTAGGAATCCATTTACCAAGATGTAATAAGTGCTTATATGAATATAAGTATAAAGAATTTTTTTCAGAAATAAAGATCTATTTGGAGAGATATTAATTATTCATAGTTGTATTCTGCCAAAACAATACAAATGATGATACAACCTAATTTATTAGTATACTTAGTACATAGTGACTATCAAAGGGTTGCTTTATAGAACTAGGAAAAAATAACAAAATTTTATGTGTAGAAATAAAATGTCAAAAATCTCAGTGGAAATAAGGGGAAAAAGCGATTACAGAAGTGGGCCCCATAGTACCGGATCTCAAACTATACTCTAAAGAAATCATAAGAATTGTTTGATATTGGCTTTAAAAAAATTGATCAGTGAATAGCTTAGGTAAACAAGAACCAGAAGCCATAAAACATTCCAAGAGATTGTTTGATAAACCCAAGGTTGTCAACTACTAGATGTAAGACCCCCACTGACAAAAACTGCTAGGGACACTGGAAAAAAGACCAACAGAAATTAAAGTCTGGATGAACATCTCATATCATACGCCACAACAAATTTCAAGTGGATCTATGATCTAAATATAAAAGATCATATAAAAATTAGAGGAAAGAATATTTTTTGCAATTATGGCTAGGGGTCAATTCTTATCTAAAGAAGGGATAGAGATGATTTCAAAAAATAAAATGGACAATTTTGATAGCATTAAATTAAAACATTTCTGAACAAGTGAAATGAGTACAATTCAGACTTAAGACTGAAACAATTAAAAGGGAAAATGTTTTCCTAGGAAAATTCTCTGTTAAATTGTGATATCTAAGATATATAAAAATTGATACAAATTACATAAAAATTAGATCCATTTTCTAATAGATTATTGGTAGAGAGATTTGAATGGGCACATCTCCAATGGAGAAATTCAAATTAACAGTAACAGTGTGAAAAAATGCTCCAAGTTACTAATAAGAGAAATGCAAATTAAAACAACTCTGAAATTCCTCCAAAGGAAAGGTGACAAAAGGTAACAAAAAGGGGAAATGATAATTGTTGGAAAGGCTATGAGAAGACAGGCAAACTACTGCACTATTAGGGACATTGTGAACTGGCTCAATCATTCCAGAAAGAAATTTTGGACTATACTCAAAAAGTCGCTAAATTGGTTGTCTCTCTTAGTCCAGTATCTCAAGAAAAATCTAGCCATGCTTCACTTTTCTCCCAACTCTCTAGTCATCTCCTCCACAGCCTCAACAACCACCTTTCTTGGTCTCTGATTCTGGAACCACAATCAAGTTAATTCTACCATTGTATGGAGTGTATTGATCAATCTACTCCCATATATATGGCTGCCTTAACCAGCCCTGTAAATTTCAGGACCCAAGTGCTCCTTCTGGACTCCACTTCCTTTTGTGTATTTCCTCTTCCTATTCCAGTGTAAGTTCCTTAAAGGTAGGGACTATGTCCACTTTTTATTTGTAACCTGGCATGATACTAAACATTTAATAAATGCTTTATGATTCATTCGTTAATGCTTTGATCCAGCAATACTACTATTAGGTATATAACCCAAGGAAGTAGAGACAGAGTAAAAGTACTCATATATGTAACAACTGTGTTCCAGGGATTCCCACCTACCCCATTTAAAAAGAATTACATTTCTTGAGTAAAAGCACTTCTTCACTTAATCAATCGATCGGAACTAGATATGAATAAGGTTTGTATATACCACTAATCAAAGGCATTAGGTGAGAGACTTGATCACACGCTGAGGAATTTCTATAGAATAAGGAACTAACTCAGGATTGGAGAAAGGTTCTAAGAGTTTTGCTGCAGAAAGGAAGAGGTGGGGACACCCAGAGCTGAACTAGAAAGGACTAGAAGCTCAAGGACAACCATTAAAAGGAAGGGGGAGGTGGAAAGGCACATTGGAGCAGATGACTCAGGCTGAGACCATCAGTTGTAATTACCTACTCAAAGACTGACGGAAATTCCAAGAAAGGGTTTGCTCTTTCCTCACATTCCCCTACCCATGATAATCAACAGATATATTAATGTAATTGACTACTTCATTACCCAAACATATCCAATAAACTGAATTTTGTCCCAACCACAAAGAGGCCAGTAGTTAACTAAATGTAAAAATAGATATAAATAAAGTCAGAGAGTCAAACTGCTGTTTGGTTAGGAATCTTCCTAATGGGGCTCAGAGCAATTGTGATTGTACCTCTAACTTTTCCCCTAAAATAAACTCTGAAAAGTAGCAAAGGAAGGGATCAAGTGAAACTGAGGAAATGTTATTTTGCCTCAGGTTTAAAAAATAATTATTGTAGTGTGTTATTTCATATAAAAAATATTTTTTGCCAGAACTTTTATAGCAATCAGCTGGGATCAAAAATGTATCCACCAATTGGGGAATGCCTAAACAAACTATCATTTTAACATAATTGTAGTATGTCGTAAGAAATGAAGAAAATGATTGATTCAGAGAAATAGGGAAAAGCTTACATGAACTGATATTGAGTGATCAGAACGAGGAAATGAATTTATGATAACCTGAACTTATGATAACTTGAGGTCTGAAACCTCTGCCAAAAACAGCAACTAGATACAACTTTTAAAGACTGATGACAAAATAATCTCTTACTTCTTGGTGCAGAAATTATGTAAATAATGGAGTTGACAAGCAGTTTTTATAAAGGGTCAGATAGTAAATAGTCCTTGAAGACCAAAAGGCAAAATCAAGGCTATTATATAGACAAAACAAAAGAGAAAATAAATTTCAAGGAAATTTTTATTAATTAAATTCAAAATATAATAATAATAGTTGGGTACATTTTTAATTTTTCTTTCCTTTTTTTTGGCAATATAGGTATACTAGTGAAAAGACTGGAATTCTTTTGTAGAGGATAGCATTTTGTTCAATTGAAATTCAAAGTCAGTGCTCTCTATCATTAAAACTGTTTGGAAGAAATTAAGGGGATGCCCATCTATTGGGGAATGGCTAAACAAGTTGCAGTATATGAACATAATGGAATACATATTTACCTGGAGAGGCTTATACAAACTGATGCTGAGTGAAAAGAGCAGAACCAGGAGAAATTTGTATACAATTACAGACACGATGTATGTGTGACGACCAACTTTGATAGACTGGACTCTTCTCAGCAATGCAGGGTTATATGACAACTCCAAAAGACTCATGATGGAGAGAAATGTTTACATTCAGAGAAAGAACTAGAAAGAGCAGAATTTGAATGCAGATTGAAGCAAACTACCTGCTCTCATTCTTTTTCTTGTTTGGTTCTATTTCCTCTTTCCCATTGTTCATTCTATCTGTTACAATCCTTCTTTATAACCTGACTAATGTCTAATGTGAAAGTATTTGCAGATCCTATGCTTGATTGCATGCTATAATGGGGGTGTGGAGGGGAGGAGAGTGAGGGGGAGAAAATGTGTAACTCAAGGGATTGTGGAACTGAATCCTGTAAACTAAAAGTAAACAAACTGAAAAAGACCAAAAAAAAAGGAAAAAAACTGTAAATGTTCATCTGTTAATGTTGATCTGTAGTGAGATTTTGCATATTTCATCTTTGAAATGCATTTTTCACACAGGTACTCCCAAATACTGCTGTCAATCCACGAGCATATGATTTTAATTGAGCATATTGCCATTTGGAAAAAATTTATAGAATTCTATTAGATTCTTTTCCTGATACTCACTTTATAAAATTTGACTGGATTTCTCTCTTGATATTTGCCATTTAGCAGGTCATTACACTACAGAGAAATCACTTAATAATTGAAGCATAGATGGAAACTCTTCAATTGCCCAATTAAATGGATTTTGAAACAAGGAAATCTCTTTTGTTCTTGAAGTCCAAAAAATGCTGCTAGAACTGTAGTTTGGGCTTGGAAAATATATCCATTGAAACTTTCTGTGGGAATAGAAATTTCACTTCTTGTTTTAACTTTTTTTTCTTTTTTTGGAGAAGGGAAGGCAGGGCAATTAGGGTTAAGTGACTTGCCCAAGGTCACATGGCTAGTGTCAAGTGTCTGAGGCCAGATTTGAACTCAGGTCCTCCTGATTCCAGGGCCAGTGCTCTATTCACTGTGCCACCTAGAAGCCCCATTATTTTGTCTTTTGACAGCACAAGAAGTATATAAAACATCTTGACATTACATATGAGTCAAACAGTAGCCGTCATCACATTGACATCACTGCAGTATGAATTTTTCATATAAGTCCTATTTTGCCTAGTACTCCTAGGTCAAATCATTAAGAAACATCAAACCTACAGTAAAAACTAATTTTCAGAGCCTTTCAGCACTGGATAATAGTGATTGAGAGGGGTTCTTTTCACTCAGAAAATATTGTCTACACACACACACACACACACACATACACATGCACACACATACACATATATGTATGTGTGTATAATAAAACATTTTTTCCTATTCTTTTCTTGTTTTGACATGATAGATATGCACTAGTAAAAACGAATAAATAAAATGTTCTGGTGTGAGAACATGCATGGCACTCAAAACACTTTCAAATTATGACTGCATCACTACAATTTGTAGAGCACTGAGCAGCGGTTAGAAGTCATGTAAGCACCGTATATGGTCTGTGTCACAACTATTCAACTCTGCTATTGTAATACAAGAGTGGCTATAGACAGTACATAAAGAAATAAGCATGAGTGTGTACCAATAAAACTTCGTGGATACGAATTTGAATTTCATATAATTTTCACATCACGAAATATTATTCTTCTTTTAATTTGTTTTCAGTCACTTTAATGTACAAATACCATTCTTAGCTCATGGACCATCCAAAAACAGATGAAAGACTGAATTCAGCCCACGAGTCATAGTTTGCTGACCCCCGTGCTAAAGATACAAAATAGAATGTGCATTCTCAGAAATAGCTAATGATTTGTTTAGCTTGACTATTTACATTCGTTATAAGGCAGGTTTGTACTTGGAGGGCAAGGAAGAAGGTAAATTAGTGGGTGGTGATATACATAAAAATACATCAATAAAATACTTTTAACACATAGTTGAATTTTTAAAGTGCAGAAGATACAAAGAGAACTATTTTATTAAAGCCTTATAAAACTTAAATATAAACATATTCCTTCTTTAAAAATTGTATTTAGTTCACAGTTTTCAATCTTTCCTGTACTTCAGTATTTTCACACATTTTTGTCCGTTGATTAATTTCATAATAAAAAATGATTAAAAATTCAAATGTCATGTAACAATTTTAGTTACAGTAGTAACTAACACAATTTCATTCATCTGTGTTCCTTTTTATTGGGTTCAAGATGACCAAGTCAGTGATTTCGAGTAAGTCTAATTACCATGAACCACCTCAAAATAATGACAAATAAAATAGAACAGCAGCACAAAAGAGGAAGAAGGAAAAACTGAAAAAGAAGACACCACAGTAAAACAAGAAGACAAAAAAATAATGCAATTAATATATTTAATACTATTGATAAATGCAATATGGTAAAAGAAAATCAGGAGACATCTCCAGAAGGAAAGAAGAATGCAAAAGCAGATAAATGGGGGGGGGGCAGGGAGAAGGGGAAGAATAATGCCCTTCCTTAACAAAGAAGTGACATGTAACAATGGCAGCTTAGAATTACTACAAAAGAGATAAATGAGTAACTGGTGTCTATAATATTGAAAATAATCACTGAAAGAACCCAAGAAAATAGACATAAGAACTGACAAGATAGGAGAGGTGATAGACAATCTCAGGGATGCAGTAGACATAAATTTAAAAAATCAGATAGAAGAGCAAATAATGGAACAAAATCACAGACAGGAGGAAGATCTTAGCTTCCTGTGAACCAAAATGGATTTCTAGAACAGAACTGAGCAAGAAACTTTGATAATTACTGGTTTCACAAGAAGATATCAAAGCAATAAAGGTCTGTTTGTCAAATGCTAGGAAATCATGTAAGAAAAAGGAAACAGGACTGAATTCAAATCAATATGATTCAGAGGACACCAGAGAGAAACCATAAATTTAGCTCAATTGGAAAAGAAAGAATCAAGTTCAGGTGTTTTATTGTCAAAGTGAGAATTTGCCAAGCAACCATGAAAAGATAATATAATTAACAAACCAGTTAGAATTATGCAGATCTACTCAATTAGGAAAACAAATATATATATATATATATATACACATATACATATATATATATACATATACATACATATATATATGTATATATATATATATATATATAAAACAAATTGGAATAAGCTAGACAAAAAGAAAGAAAAATTAGCCTGAAACCCAAAACTGAGTATATTCTACATGAACAAAGATGGTTCTTCAGTAAAGCCAGAAAATTTAATTGTTTTCTGGCAAGAAATTAAAAACCATGCAAAATCAAAAGACATGCAAATTAACCAAGCAGCTGAGATATAAGGCTTAAGCTAGAATTGAATTCAAGTAAGAAGTAAGAGAGATACTTCAACATCAATGTGCCATACGTACATCTGTCTACTCTAGCTATTGTTTCCCTTGTTATTGAAGAATGGTTGAATAAATTGTGGCATATGAATGTGATAGAATACTATTGTGCTGTAAGAAATAAGGAAACAGTTGATTTCAAGGAGACATTGAAATACTTGCAAGGAACTGAGGCAGAGTAAAGCAAGCAAAACCAGAAGGAAAAGTTATACTATAAAATCATCATTATAAAAATGAACAATTTTTTAAAACTTTTTAAAGCTGAGAAATAAAGAAATAGGCAAAACCAGAATAATTTGTACAATAACAGCACGGCAAAAAAAAAAAGCCACTTTGGAAGTTGTAAGGACTAGTATCAATAAAATGACCATCCATGATTCCAGAGCCCTGATTATGAAATATACTATCCACCTCCTCCCAGAAAGGTGATGGACTCAGGGTATAGATTGGCATATATACACATACACATACACATATGTGTACGTGTAAGTATATGTGTATGTGTAAATATACGTGTACATGTACATATATGTGTGTATGTATGTGTATAGCCAATGAAGGAATTTATTTTACTTAACTATGTATATTTGTTACAAGTAATTTATCTTTTTTTCTGATGAGGTTAGGGGGATAGAAAGGGGAGGGAAGGAGAAAGGGAAATATTTTCTCAATTAGAAAAAACATTTTTTTAAAAAATAAAGAGGTGGGGGAGCACAGATGCAAAATATTGCAATATATGTTTATTGGCTGATTGACTTCAAACACTGTCAGATGAAGTAACTGTATTATGAGTTTTGCTTAATTATTTTACTTTATTATACAAGAGCTTTCATGAGGTGGGAGCAATCTGGAAATGTATGTAACATGGAAACAAAACATATCAATAAAACTTTTTTTTAAAGTTACCTTTATTATTAGGGCAAATGAAAAAATAAAGCTAGAAATTGAGTAGTCTCTTGAAAATGGAATACACAAAACTAGACTTTATATTTTCTAGATTTAAAACTCTTAATGAGCTTCAAAAGCCTTCAAATCTCCAAAATACTCATGTGAAAGCTCACGAAGATTGAAGTCCAGAGGAGCCAGTTGAATTTCTCAAGGTCATCTGGAAGACCGAAGGAAAGTGGAAAAGGTTAGGGAGGGGGAAAGCAAAAGAAGATTAGAAGTTAAATAAAATTTCCCTAAATTTGGCACACATGTGAAAGTTAAGCAACTATGGAAGTATTCAGACTGTTGTAGAAGTAGGGGTAAGGATGGAGAAGAAAGAGGGACTCCTAAACTGAACCCTTACCTAGGCCACTTTAGGGAGGGCAAAATACAAATCTCAGAATTTTACTTTTACCGATTTTTTTTTCCTGTCACTTAGTGAAAAAAAATCTTTTAATTCACTACTGAGGCAGAAATGAATGTGCACTATATAAGGTACTAACCAGCCGAATCTCACTGTTTCCTACTGAGGATTGAGTGGGAAAAGAGGCCTCCGGTCCTTGTCTACCTATCCAGACCTTAAACACATGGCATGGTTGTGTTTTTGTTTCTGTTGTATTTCATTCTTTCCTGTTCCTACATGTGAGTGTAGAGATGGAATGGACTAGGCTAAACCTTGTGAGGTTCAAAAAGGGGTCCAGGAACTGGAGTATATACCAAATTTTGCTAGTAGCCAAATTCAATGAGGAGTAAAGCCCTAAGAACCAACCTTTAAAACCAAGGCCAAAAGTGGATCTACCAAGTAGCTAAAATGCCATGTTCTGCAGCAAGTGAGTGATGTGTCTCTTGATTACACCATACCTAAAAGGGACTTTGTTGGGACAAATGTTTAGTAGAAACCACTTTATGTTGAACCCACTCCCCCCAGGATCCAAGATGGTGACCCTACTTATAGGCCAGCCCCTTTTATTTTATTTTATTGACCTTAAAGCAATCAAGAATGAGGTGGTGCAATTGTATGACTGGAATTCCATGAATGGTCATCTCTAGAAGTAGGGAACTCACATGATCGGCTAATGAGGAGAAGCAGAGGAAATCCATCTCATATTCGGCTAAAGGAAAGAGCTTTCAGATTTGGTTAAGGGAGATGCCTGTCAATCACTGCTTTTTTGTCAGCATTATTCTTGGGCCTCCTCAATCAATCTAAGCAAGGGCTTTCCACCTGCTAGCAATATTCTAGGGTAAAAGTATAATATTCTAGAACAAAAGCACATATAACAAGGCAACTATGGTTTTTCAAGCGTAGTTCTCACACTCATAGGAGTGAGAAGGAGGATAATACTTAATACAGAAGACCTCTATCTCTAATACAAGTTTATATAGGCCTAGCTAAAAAAGTATAAATTTACTCCTTAACACAAATATAAGTAATATAATCATCAATATATAGTGGGTTAATAATTCTGACCTACATAATTCTTATTGTAACAGTGTTAACTAAATCAAATTTAATTCTATCCTAACTTGTTAATACAATCACTGATATCAGATAAATCATGATGAACTGAGTAAATACTGATTAAATTGAGTGAGGGTGTCAAAATTATCTTCACAATAATTAATGGCACTTTAAATATCAATATTAAAAACATATACACTGATTGGCATAGCATCCACACTCTTAAGGGAAGTAGTGACTGAAATTTTTGAAGATCGAAACAAAAAATGCTAATTCTGGGTGACTTTAATTTTTTTTTAAATAAGAGTGACAGATGCTGCATAAAGAGAAATAAGAGTGAAATTATGTACTTAAACACAATGCTGAAAAAACTAGATTTGATAGACCTATGGCAGCAACGGTCAAAGAAATGCTGCCATGCCAGAGCACAAAGAATGCATAAACAAATGCAGAAAGACAGAAATATTAAACACATACAAATTGCAATAGATGCAATAAAATTAATAAAATTATAATAATAAAAGAAATATGAACAAATGATGTGGACATAAATGATACCCTAAATGATGAGAGATCCTCTGACTCCTTTTTTGTCAAGTGTGATCATGTGAATTTTTCCAACTTGTCACTAATGAAATTCATTTCTTCATTCTAGGAAACTTTATTTACTCACTTAATGGAATATGAAAGATTTTATTTTCTCCAATGTGAACCTAGAAAGTCTACTTCTCCCTTTTATGCATCTCACTAGGGAAGAGCACTGCCTCTTCAAGGAAAAAGAAAGGCCATGGCTAATACATGGAGAAACACTGTAAAAAGGTATTGGACTTATGCTAAGAAAATTATTAAAACATGCATACTCTGACCCAGAGATCCTACTGCTAGGCTTATATACCCCCAAGGAAGTCACAGATTTTAAAAAGAGGTCTAAAATACACCAAAATATTTATAGCAGTACTTTTGTTGTAGTGAAAAATGAAAAAAAAAAAGGAGCCCATCAATTGAGGAATGACCTGAAAATTGTTGTATAAAGTAGAATATTATTGTTGTGTATGATTATGAATATGAAGAAGCATGGAAATGCTAATATGAACTAATACAAAATGAAATAAGAAGAACCAGAACAATATACTCAATGAAAATAATGCAAATCGAAAGAACAAAAACATTGAAATTGACCACCGCTTAATTATAATGACTAAATTTGATTCCAAAGAAGAAAATTCACTTTCCTCCCTTCTTTATCCAGATGGGGACCATAGATATGAACAAAAAAATTCTGATAAATGTTGGGACAAAAATGTATGCAGGACAAAATTTTAAGCATAATCTTTATCATTAGCATTTTTCCATCCCTTTGTTAAGTCTAGGTAATCAACAAAATAATAAATCAAGATCTGATTAGTAGCATTTGCCAATTTCTGAGGCGTAAATGTTTATACTAAAAATTTAACAATCAGCTTATGAGAGCCTGTTCAAGCTGACTCCAGGCTAGGGATATAGAACCGTTCCAAAATTGTTGAATTTGATTGGATAATTTTTGCTGAAATGCTTTGATTTCTCTCTTATTTTTTTTTTTATTCTTTATCATAAAGGATGGTTCCCTGGTTGGGAAAATATAGGGCTATGTAGGGAAATAAAGGTGATATATAAACACAAAAGATAGCAATAACAATTTTTAAGAGGAAAAAAAATAATGACAGCATGTATCTATGGCTCTCTGACTACTGTTTCTATTGGCCTGAAAACTCAGCATACCAACTACCCAGTCCTGAGGCTGGTCTTAATCTCTGGTTGTTATTTTGCTTCTCTCTTTGCCTCTAATTCATTCTTTTTCTAACCCCATTCTACCAAAGTATTGTGTCCTGGACCCCTTTGGAAGTCAGGTGAAGCCTATGTTCCCCTCCTCAGAATAATGTTTCTAAAAGCACAAAATAAAATACATAGAATTGCAAAGGAAAACAATTATATTAAAACAAAAATAAAGGCTTTTTCCCACCCAAGTTCAATGCCAGCTGACCTACATATATATCTCCCGAGACAACTGTGTTCATTGCCAGAGAAAATATCATCTTTCTCAATTCAGAATTGGAAATTAATTATATTCCTCTATTACCACCTTTTACAATTGCACTTACTTCTAATCCTGATAGAAATGTTCCCAGGGCTGTAGTTACTTGGGATACCAAGAGCAATGGTCCAATTTGAAAACGCCAGAGTATCAGATTGAAGATATATATATATATATATATATATATATATATATATATATATTTTTTTTTTTTTTTTTGCTTTTTTTTGGAGAGGGAAGGGCATGGCAGTTGGGGTTAAGTGACTTGCCCAAGGTCACATGGCTAGTAAGTGTTAAGTGCCTGAGATTAGATTTGAACTCAGGTCCTCCTGACTCCAGAGCTGGTGCTCTATTCATTGTGCCACCTAGCCACCCCTATTTATATTTGATTTATCTGTGACTATTACTAGGGTCTTTTTTGCCTATAGCCCTGCATATGTCCATTCTACTTTCAGAGCATTTTATTCTACTTTTATACTATTCCGTTTCCTTTCTTAGTAGGGGCCAAAGTAGTATGCAAAAGGTCTTAGAGAGCTCCATTTGAGGTTTTGGAGTTACACAAACTAGTCATTGGCATTAATTCAATTCAATTCATCAGGCTGAAAGGATCACATGACCATCAAAATGGTTGAAGAACTACTTGTTACAAACTTCTCAAACCTCCCAAACCTCGAAGGAAATGAATTATGTATCAGATGTGAAGTAATTACAGTTGAATTCACAAGATAAAAAGACAGACCTTCTAACCTCAACCAAGTAAAAATCCCATCAATGAACTCTGGAGAGCCTTATACTTAGATTTTTCATTCAGCCTCTCTTCCTCCAAACCTACATCATACATAGTCATCAAAGGCAGAGACAAGCAGACTCAGAGTATGTGGCTTAGTACAAGGCTATAGGGATCTCCCATAGTAGGTCCTCTCTTCCTCCCTCTTCTCTCCCCATTCCTAGAAGCAATAGGAGCAAATTCTTTCTAGCCACATGAAAGATGGGGATGGGGTGGAGGCTGGTAGGGAAGGGCATCAGTAATTGGACATGACTGAAAATATGCCATGCTCAGCACTCAGGGCCCCAGACTAAGGGACAGCAGAATTGGGTTGATGAAAGACTGCCTTAGCCTTGGAGAGTTTGTGTAGCAGTGTAAAGGGAGGGGCCAAAGAGTGAGAGGGAATAGCTAGGAGGATGTAATAGGCTGAAAATCAAGAAGTGAAGAGAGAAGGCCTAAATTAAAACCTAGAACATGAGCAAATAAACCAGAGAGAAGCCTCAAAATAGAAGAAAAATATGAAAACTCACAGCACCTGAAGTACATTCAATATTGTGATATGAAAGGAAGTAAATCAACATTATTTGATGACAGTCCTATGGACTCCCTAGAGATCGTGTAACAACAGCAAGAAATTCTAGAATTGCCTGAAGGAGAGATAAAACTCTTAGATGGAGAAATTCTGAGTGAATTTTGGTCAGAAATAAGAATTCTTAAAGCAGAAATTCAGAGCATAAATAATAGAGTGGGGAAAGATGAATATGTGCTGGAGAATCTCTCCCCAAAAAGCAAAAGCTGTGAAAGAGAATAATAGGTGGGGAACACAAACTACTGAAATGGAGGAAAATTTAGCAGAAGAGAAGCAAAAAAAATAATCTGAAAAGAATAGTTGAATTCTATACAAGCCAAAGTGATGGACCTTGAAGTTAAGATGCAAAGAGGTAACTTAAGGATCTTAGCTCTCACTAATGCTCTGTTGGTGGAATTACAAACATTCTGGGGAATAATTTGGAACTATGCCCAAAGGGCTATGAAACTGTGCATTCTGTTTGTAGCAGCAATGACACTTGCATAGCCAGGATGGCTGCTAGCACAGGTTCTTAGATCTGCTTTACTAGGAAAGATCCTGTTTAAGGGGTCAACAATCTTTTTTTAAATTACATTTTCTGGTTTAGGGGAAAAGTCAGCACTCTGAACTTCAGAGAAAATACAAGCAGAGAAATTAAGACTAGCAGACAGGGCTCTGACTGCCTGAATCAACTATACACTTTACATACATCCCTGGATGGAGAGAGCCTTTACATCTGAGCAGTCCAGAAGCTCTGAACATAGGGCCACTCAGAATCTCGACCAGGAAATCACAAGGTCATTCCCCAAAGCAAAATTCTTCTTAGAGCTAGAAGGCCTCACAACCCTCCTGACTCAGTGCCTAATTAGAAATTAGCAAAAGGTGTGAAAGCCTTCCCACAAGCAAGCCTCCCCTAAGCAAGCTTCCCTTAATGGGTTCTCTATGAGGCCTATTAATGGGAAGGGAAGATCTTATATTCCATTAATATTATACTCTTTGACCTAATGATGCCACCACTAGGCCTGTATCCCAAAGAGGTCAAAGGAAAAGGAACTATACATACAAAAATATTTATAGCAGCTCTTTTTGTGGTGTCAAAGAATTGGAAATTGAGGAGATGCTTATCAGTTGGGGGAATGGCTAAGCAAGTTATGGTATATGATTGTGATGGGATACTATTGTGCTATAAAAAATGATGAGGGAGATGTTTTCAGAAAAGCCTGGGAAGACTTTGATAGAATTGATAACAGAGAGAAGTGAGCAGAATTAGGAGATCATTGTATACAATAACATCAATATTGTAATGATGATCAATGGTGAAAAACTCTGATCAATACAGTGATCCAAGACAAGGCTTATGATCTGAAAGGCTTGTGATCAAAACTGTTATCAACCTCCAAAGAAAGGGCCAATGAACTCTGAGTGCAAATTGAAGTATAATTTTTTTCAATTTTTTAATTTTTCTTTCTTTTTTTTGCAACATGGTTAAACGCCACATGGAAAGGTTTTGTGTTATTTTACATGTATAATTGATATCATATTGCTTGGACTGAAGAGAAGGGAAGAATTTAGTACTCAAACTTTTTTAAAAAAAATCTTAAAATAAATAAATAATAAATTGGGAATAAAGGTTTTTAAAGGATCATGGGTCTCTCAAAAGAATGTCACAAATTTTTTTTAAAAACACAAAAAGTGAATGTCGTAATAAAGATAGTAACACAAGAAAACTATATAAAACTTCTTAATAAGGCTAACAAAACATTGAGAAAATCCATACATCACCACTGACAAAAAACAAATCCACTCCAAATCAATTCAACAAACATTTGTTAAGTACCTGTTAAGGCAAGTCATTGTACTAATTTCAAGAGATAAAAAAAATTTTAAAGTTCCTGTCCTCAGGAAGCTTATATTCTACTAGAGAACAACAACATGTACAGTAATATGCAAAGTCATTTGGTACAGGCAATAATTTTTATATGGTTTCATTTTGTGACAACAATAGTCACACATGTGCTTCTACTAAAACTCGACTGACTCAGAACATCTGACCCTGCCCACCTAGGAACACGTTGAGCTGATTTTCCTATGTTTAGTTCATTTTCTGTCACAGTGATATGGTACATGTTTTATTGTTTTCTTTCATTCTCTTTTTAGTTCTATGACTTTTTACAATGATCCTAATACTAGCTAATTTTATATGGCACCTATTATATGCCAGGTGCTTTATAAATATTATCTCTTTTTTTGGTCTTTTTGGAAGGGGGGAAGACAGGGCAATTGGGGTTAAGTGACTTGTCTTAACACAACCAGTAAGCGTTAAGTGTCTGAGGTCATATTTGAACTCAAGTCTTCCTGACTCTAGGACCAGTGTTCTATTCACCACATCACCTACTTCCTCTACAGATATTATGCCACTAGCACCTCACAACGACTCTGAGAAGCACGTGTTTTTATTCTACAGATTTTTTTTAACAGATGAAGAAACTGAGATAGATTGACTTGTCCGCTATCACACAGATTAGTAAGCATCTGAGTCAATACTGGAACTCAAGTCTTCGTGACTCCAGGCCCAGCACTGTACTCACTGCACCACCCAGCTCATACACAGAAGCATACAAAAGTTCCAGAGTACATTTCAATGGCTATAATAGGTACTTTAGCATCTGTTGTCGTGGAGATGCCAAGAATTTCAAGATTCATTCATATTCACAATGAAAAAGGAACCAATTAAACTAAAGCATAAAGAAAAGCACATTTGAAAAAACCCTCACAAAGTATCGCTGTGAAACAGCCTGATTAATCTTCAGAAAATAAGCAAAGATCTTCACTGGGACTTGACAGTTAAAAGCTGTTATTTATTCCTCTATAATGTAACTTTTGTGAAATCAGAAGAACCAAAAAAAATACAACACAAACAAAAGAAAAGCATCTACTAACAGTTTTATGATGAAAAAGCAGTCATCATGACAAGACAGTACAAAGATTATAGTACTGAGCACGGGGAAAAGGCAATTTTTAGTGATGATGTACTTTTTTATTCAAGGCTATATACCAAAACTATTGTTGGAAGAAGTCCAGATACATCTATAAGGGAAGAATGAACAGAAGGGAGCAAGCATTTCTTGAGTACACTACTGATGAGGTACAGCTCTGGGAGCCCCCTTGAGTTCTCCTTGAATCTTTGAGGCACAGGCTCTGGGACCCTCCTTGAGCTCTCCTTGAATCTTCCCACCGAAGGCATTTGCCTGAGGTCATGGGCTTAAGTTGTGGCTCTGCCCAAGTCTTTAGCCCTCCTTTGTTCCAACTGTTTCTCACCCTTGATGCTCCTGTTCCCACCCTTGAACTGGCCCGGCCCACTGTTGTTTATGGTCTCCAGATAGTCTTCAGCAACTTCCCACCCTTAATCACTCATTACTGGAGTCTGACCTCATCTGACTCCTCCTGAAGACCCTCCCCAAACTCCTCCTCTAGACCACCCCTATATTCTTCCCACAACCTTTCCGTATACAGGATCCCATCTTCCCTCCATGTGGTGTGAGAGGGCCATAAAATGCCCTAGCACAGACTTATTCTGGACTGCTTGCCCAATACAAGCCTTAGAGATATCTAAGCTCCTTAAGAGTCTACCCGATATGGTAAACTTTCAACAAACTTCGCTTTTCTTTGGCTGAGAAGACTTGCATGGAATTCTTTCCGCAGGACCCGGCATGTTTTGTGGTCTCAGGCAAACCTAACCCTTTTTATAGGTAACCTCTTCACTTACTATAGTCAGATCAGGTAGCTAGATGACAGTGGATAGAACACTAAGCCTGAAGTCAGGAAGACTTCTCTTCCTGAGTTCAAATCTGGCCTCAGACTCTTACTAGCTGTGTGACCCCTCTTTTCTGTAGTTTCCTTGTCTGTAAGATAAACTGGAGAAGGAAATGGCAAACCACTTCAGTATCCTTGCCAAAAAAACCCAAGTGAAGTCAGGAAGAGTTGGAATGACTGAAACGGCTCAAAAACAACAATGTATTCAGGCATGGTACTAAGAGCTTTTACAAACATTATCTCATTTGATGTTAGAGTCTTTATCAGACTGTAAAACATCCACAGTAAAAAGTTTGGGGATTTTTTTTTTGTTTCCAATGAACCAAGAAGTCTTGTCCCCATTGAGGAAATGATGAGCACCAATAAATATATTGATAAAATGAATTCTGAAATTGTAGAAATTATCAAGTGAATACTGAAACAACCTCACATCATCCAAGAAAGTCTAAGAAATTGATCCAAGAATTCAGGATAAATATAATTCAAGATTTAAACCTCATTGAAATCTATGGACTATAATCAAGGCTAGACTTGGGCAAATGGGCTATTGATTAAAGGAATATTTAAAATCCAATGTGATCAAAGTGTTATTTCACTATATGAAATTAAACAATGTGTCAGAATCTTGGAAGTTCAATGCTAAATCATGTAAAACAAATTCAACAAAAGAACTTATTACATATTAAGTTTTTTAAGATAAAAAATATTACAGAGTTTACTGGATAAGTCAATGAATGTAATTATTTTACTTTATTTCAATTAACTTGCATAATATCATACACAGTAAAGTAAAATGGGGTGAAAAACAATTAACAACTTGGAGGCAAGAAAAAGGTTTCATGGAAGAGGTGGTTTACTCTCACTGTGACGCCAGGGGAAAAGGACCTAGAATAAAACCCCATGACTGCTCCAGCTGCACTGCACCTCCCAGTTGGTCAATCAGTCATTCAGTGAGCATTTATGAGGCACCTACTATGTGTCCTGCACTGTGCTAAGCATTAGGGATAAAAAGAAAGGCAAAAGATAATTCCTGCCTAGTCACAAAACCAGTCTTTGCCACTCATTCACTCATCAGACTTTCCATTTACAACTATATATGGGCCAGTTTCATCCAAAAGACACCAGAGCCTTTCCTGGAGCTGTCTAGAGGCAGGGACCCTGGCTTCCTGGCCATTTCACAAACAAGACACTCCATCTCTCAGCTCTGGGCATTTTCTCTCCCTCTTGCCTTGAATGCTCTCCTTCCTCCCCTCTGCCTATTGGCTGCCATGGTTTCCTTCAAGTCCTAAGTAAAATCTCATCTACAGAAACACTTCCCTGATCCCTCTCAGTCCCAATGCCTTCCATCTCTTAATTATGTCCTATTTACCCTAGATGAAGTTTGTTTGTATGTTTTTGTTTCTCTGTTGTCTCCCCATTAGACTGTGAGCTCTTTAGCTCTTTAAGGGCAGGGATTGTCTTTTGCATCTTTTAATATTTCCATCACTTATTATAGTGCAGTGGTTCTCAACCTTCCTAATGCTGTGACTCTTTAATACTCGTATGTGGGCATATCTGCATGTGGGCGGACTCACCTGAAGACAGATAGAGGAGCTGTGTCTCGGTTCCTAAGACCATCGGAAATATGTGTTTTCTGATGGTCTTAGGCAACCCCTGTGACCCCTGTGAAAGGGTCGTTCGACCCCCAAAGGGGTTGCGATCCACAGGTTGAGAACCACTGTTATAGTGCCTAGAATGTAGTAATGCTTAACAAATGTTTACTGACTAATGGGCTAAGGTAGGTGGTATAGGCTGGTGGATAGAGTCCTAGGACTAAAGTCAGGAACACCTGAGTTCAAATCCGGCCTCTGACACTTAACTAGCTGTGTGACCCTGGACAAATCACTTATTTTCTGTCTGCTGCCATTTTCCCAACTATACAACAGGAATAATACCTTATAAGGTTGTTTTGACAGTCAAATGAGATAGCATATTCAAATCACTTAGCACAGTGGTGGGCATATAGTAAATGTTTAATAAATGTTTGTTCCCTCCCTACTCCCCACCCCCCAATTATCTAACTCCCTTTAAAAAGGCTGACATAAGTGTCATAAGACCATTTGCCACTCAGTTGTGTCTTAAAGACTCTGCACCAAAACAATATCCCAAAGGAATCTCCCACCCACTAAACAAAGTTTCACCTGTGCCCCCTTCTACCTCTGTATGCTGGAATATTCCATCCTTTTTAAGATGCAGACAAATTGGAAGGTGCTAGAAATGTGCCTGTGTTTTGAAACATCTCCCTCACTGAAGGCTGAATTGAAGTACCACCATTTACAATTCATGTTACCTTCCCTTTCGGAAGGTGTGTCATCCTAGGCTAGGAATGACATTGTGTGGCTGAATGCATCGTATCAGGTGATAGATGCCAGCATTAAGAGAGTGCCCCAGGGGCCAGGTAGGAAGGCTGGTGGTCAGAATGGAGTGGCAAAAAAAAAAGAGCAAATAAGGCAGAAAAGGGAGGAATGGGGAAACTAACAACAAATACTTTTTCACCATGTCGCCTAGAACTAGCCCTGTTCCCATATATTTGAGCAACAGAATCCTAGACCTGGAAGAGACTGATATTTCACTACCTGCATGGCAGATGTCACCTCCAACAACTTCTGACAGTGAACAGACCCCCTATTCTTACAGATGTCCAAGGCAACTCCACAATCTCTCTGAGCTAATGGCTTCCCTGGATCTGCCTTCTAGCCGAGAGCTTCTTGGAATGACCTTGTTTACCGTTAATGCTCCCTCGGAATCGTTAACATTCCCTGCAGGGCTCAGACCAGACAGAAAGATGTGCTGCCAATTAGCAGGTGTTTGAATAACCTCTTCAAACACCTAATAGAGATTCCGATTCACTTTGCCCACAGGTTTGGAGTTAAATTGAGGGCATCAATGAGGTATGCCAGGTGTTTGCATATCAGCTAACTCAGATTGAAAATAATTAATATTATCAGCAGCAATAGGGATATGGTTTGGAGACCAGAACCTGTGTTTAGAAACAGCAGATGTTCCAAATGGCCAGGGATAACACTTAGAGAAGCAGCACAAGATAGTAAATAAAGAGTCAGACTTGGAATCAGGGAAGGCCTGGGTTCAAATCCTGACTGATGTTTATCAGATGTACAGTCATGGACAAGTCTCTCTCTCCCTCTCTCTCTCCCTCTCTCCCTCTCTGTCTCTCTTTCTCTCTCTCTCTCTTTGTCATACACACACACACACACACACACACACACACACACACACACACACACACACACACACACACACCCTGGAGGAAACTCTGTTAAGATTCTGTTAAAGACTTATTGTGTAAGTGGAAGAAATTCCCACATCATATTGAGAGTTCCTACACTGACAAAAATCGGTGTCCTTGACGTATTGGCAAGTTAACTTAGGAATTCCCATTTCTTGAGCAGCATCCACTAGCATGTGTTAAGAAGTCATTCAAGTCATTAAGAGGGATTACTTCATTATTTTGGTATTGGAGTGGACCAAGACAATTATACCAACAATGTCAAGCCTTCCCTGACAAGGACATGAAAAAGGAGACGGTGGTGATAGAAGACATGTAAGAATTTACATAGTACTTTAAAGTTTTCTGATATCTATCCACTATCTCATTTGCCATTAAACAATCTGGCAATGCCAGTAGAACAATCCTTACCCACGTTTTACAGATGAAGAAATTGAAGCTTTGAGAGGTTGAATGGCTTACTCATGGGTCATACAGCAAGGATGCGTCAGAGACAGGATTCAATCCCAGGACTTTCTGACTCCAAATCCATCATTCTGCCAACTCTCGCTTCATTTCTTCTGATTCTCTTGTAAACCCTCTGCAGTCTGATTTCTGTCCTCATCATACAACTGAAACTGCTCCCTCCAGAGTTATCAATGCACACTTAATTAACAGATTAAATGGTCTTTTCTTAATCCTCATCTTTTTTATCTTTTTGCCGCATTTGACACCGAGGATCCACTTTTCCTTTGTAGGTTTTTGTGTCACTTGTCTGTCCCGGTTCTCCTCCTACCTCTCTGAGTACTCCTTTTCAGTCCCAATTCCCAGATCTTCCAGTCTAGATCATGCCCATTAACTGTAGATGTCCCCAGATTTCTGTCCTGGGTCCTCTTCTCTTTTCCTTTTTCCCAGGGGTTTAATTAAACATCTCTATGCAAATGAGTCATATATACAAGCATATACATATAAACATACATATGTGTGTGTATTTGACCTAATCTCCCTCCTGATCTTCAATCTAGAATTACCACCTGCCTCTTGGACTTTTTGAACTGGTTGTCCCACAGGAATCTCAAATTCAACACCAACAAAATCTAATACATTATCTCCCCCCCCAACTCTTCCCCAGATTTCTAATCTTCCTGTTACTAACTAGGGTACCACCATCCTTCCAGTCACCCAGGTTCACAACATTGGTGTAATCCTTTACTCTCCACTCTTCCTCACCACATATCTCCAACCTGTTGCCAAATCTTAATTTCCCTTCTTTGTACTCACCTAGGTACCCCCTAGTTCAGGCTTTCATCTCTTCTTTTCCCAACTGTTAAAATAGCCTTCTAATTGACCTCCTTGTCTTGTCTCTTCCACCTCATCTTCCACTCAGCTGCCAAAGTGACTTTTCTAAAAGGCAACTCTGATTATGTCCTCTCCCCCCACCAAAAAACATCACCAGTAGATCCCTATTACCTTTCACATAAAGTATATACTTACTGATTTGTATGTTGTCTCTTGTATTAGAATGTGAGATCCTTGAAGGTATAGACCCAATTGTTCCCCTTCTTTGTATCCCTAACGCTTACTTAGCACACATAGGGTAAGCATGTAATAAATGTTTGTTACACAAAGATGTCCATCATTTGGAGAATGGTTAAACAAAGTGTGGTGTATAAATGTAACACAATATTACCGCGCAGTGAGAAATAGAAAATATAACAAACACAGAGAAGTATTGAAAGATTTGCATGAACTGATAAAGAGTGAAGTAGGCAGAACAGGGAAAACAATGGATATGAGTTCTACAAGAATGTAAATGAAAAGAACAACTGTCACAAAACAATGAAAGATGAATTTTGAAAAATTACAGAGGGTGAGCACGGCCTCAAAGAGGAGAGATGAGAAGAGAGCTCCTTCTGCTTCTTTACAGAGGTGGCAGATCCTTGGGGTGGAACCCTGTCTATATTTTCAGACTTTTTTGATGTATTGATGAGTTTTGTTAATTTTTTTCTTCTTTCTCTTTTCCTTTAAAATATTTTTTGATATGTGGAATGGCTTGGAATTATTAAAAACAATTTGGTAGTGAGTAAGAAATAGAAAGGTTGATCAATGGAATAGAATAGGTACACAACATACAGAATCAAACAAAAAAAATAGCCTACTATTTGATAATTTCCAAGACTCCTGATATTGAGTCAAGAGCTCATTGATTAACAAAAACAATTTGGAAGACCAGAAAGCAATCTGGCAGAAACTAGGTATAGATCAACATCACATACCACATGCTAAAATGAACTACAAATGGGCATATTATTTAAACATAAAATAACATCATAAAGAAATTAGAGGAGCAAGAAAAAAGTTCTGTGAAAAGGGGAAGAGTTCAGGACCAAACAAAAGGTAGAGAAGTTAATAGGAGGTAAAAAGGACAATTTGATTACATAAATTTTAAAAGCTTTTGCACAAACAAAACCATTGCAGCTAAAATTACAAGAGAAGCAGGAAATGGGAGACAGGTGGCAGAAGAAATCTTTGTAGCAAATTTCTCTGAAAAGGATCTTATTTCTAAGACATATATGAAACTGAGTCAAATTAATAAAAATAAGAGCCATTTTCCAACTGATAAATAGTCAAAGGATATGAACAGGAAGTTTTCAGAGGAAGAATCCAAGCTTTCAATAGTCATATGAAAACATTCTCCAAATTACTAATAATTAGAAAAATGCAAATTAAAATGATTCAAACCCATTAGATAGGCAAAGTTGACCAAAAAAAGTAAAATTACAAATGCTAGCAGGTTTTTGGAGAAATAGACACATTAATGCACTGTTGGTAGAGCTATGAAGCCACTCAGTCATTCTGGAAAGCAATTTGGAACTATGCCCCCAAAACTATTAAACTGTACATATTTTTGACCAAGCAATACTACTATTAGTTGATACCTCCAAAGGAATCAAAGAAAGAAGAAAAGGACCCATATGTACAAAAACCATAGTGGTTCTGTTTGTGGTGGCAAAGAATTGGAAAATAAAGGGGTGCCCATTGATTAGGAAATGATTGAACAAGCTATGGTATATGAATTTGATGGAATAGAATTGTGTTGTAAGAAATGAAGAAGGGGCACGTTCCAGAAAAAAATCTAGGAAGATTTAAATGAACTGATACAAAATGAAGTGAGCAGAATTTATACAATGATATTTTAAAACTAATCAACTTTGAAAGACTTAGGAACTCTGATCACCACAACAACCAATCACAAATCCAAAGAACTTACAATGAAACTTGCTACCTGGGGGGTGGCTAGATGGCCAGTGAATAGAGCAATGAATTCAAATCTGGCCTCAGGCACTTAACACTTACTAGCCCTGAGACCCTGGGCAAGTCACTTAACCTCAATTGCCCTGCCTTTCCCCTTCCAAAAAAAAAAAGAAAGAAAGAAACATGCTACCTATTTCTAGATAGAGAGTTGGTGGACTTAGAGTGCAGATTGAAGCATTTGTTTCAGTATGACTAATTCTTGCTTGACTATACCTATTTTTAATAGGTTTTGGTTTTGTTGTATCTCAGGGGGTGGTGGAGGGGTAGTGGGAGGGAGGGAATTTGGAAATGAAAATAAAATTAAATTTAAAATAAAATAAGGATATTACCATGTCACTCCTCTATTCAACGAACTCCCCCAAAAATAGATATATGAGATGGCTCTCTAAGAAGGGAGAAGGGGAGAGATACTGGGAGAAATTTAGATAATATAAAAATGAAATATTTTGATAAAAACTTATTTTTTAAAATAACTAAATGCTTCTTGCCTGACACTAAACTACATTGAAACTTCACATATAGGATCAAGGCAGGGAAGCTGCTGAAAAATATACCAGCAGATTTTTGTGGAACCCATGACCATTTTCTAAAATTGGAATGTGTCCAAGTGTGATTCAGAAATACACATGTCAACTCACTGGATATAATTAATTTAGCTTCTAGGGTGGCATGGCAAGGTTTCTAAACACAGTTTCTGGGGTTTCTCTGCTGCCTCACCACCTTCCTCTAACCCTGACATTCCCTCTTAACCCAAGGTCCGTGGATGTCTGGGGAGGGTGAGTAGATAGACTTAAGCGGGTCTGTGAACTTGGATGGAGAAAACATTCCAACTTTACTTTTTTTCATATCTAACTTAAATCTAGTCCTTCCTTTAATTTCTTAAAAAGATTGTTCTGAGAAGGGGTCTATAGGTTTCCCCAGGCTGCTAAATGCATCTAAGACACACCCAAAGAGGTTAAGAACATCTGTTTTAAAGAGTATTTCATTGTAACTTTATTCATAAAAATATTAATAACTCCCTTGTCATGCTTTGAAGTTTACACATTACCTTTTTTTTGAGTTACAAATTAAATCCTGTGGTTTAGACCAGTCATTAGAACTAATGCAGACACTCTCCTGGGTAAATACAAGCTATGACTTTCACATCAGAACTCTGTTCTCCACCTTCTATCACAAACAGATCCAAAATGGACCTAGGCTGTTCTTATTTGTCTCCAAAGGACTCTCACTTAGGGGTGACTCACGTGCTCTTCATATAGAATCATAGCAGCACAGAATTAGAGCTGGAAGAGATATTAAAAATCATCTTGATTTCAGGGAGTCCATGAACTCAAATGGGGAAAAAAAAATTACATCTTTATTTTCATAAACCTCTAACTAAAAGTTAGCATTATGTTAGTAATTCCTTCAATTATAATAATTCCTTCAATTATTACTTCAATCATTCCTTTAATTATCCCTTCAATTATTCAAAAACATTATTCTGAGAAGGGGTCCACAGGTTTCACCAAACTTCCAAAGGTGTCCATGACACAAAAAAAATAAAGACCCTGCCCAGAGTGAAATCTCCCCATTTCAGATGAATACTGAGGTCTCGAGAAAGGAAGCGACTTATTCACAGTCATGCAGGTAGGAAGGGGCAGAGCCTGAGTTCCAATGTCTTCAGACCACAAATCCACTACATTGATGGAATATCTTCTCAAAAATATTTGCTTTCAAATACAAAAGTCTGCTATAAAGCAGAAATTGATTTTCCTTCCTGCTAGAGGTGCTGGGAGTTTGAAATAAATGTTCAAAATTTGTTCCCCCTTTGGCATCTGACTGAGCTCTGTACTTTCTCTAGCAAGGTAAGTAAATGACCAGATTGAAGAGCACACAGAGAGTTGCTGAATCTAAGGCATGCAGTGTTGAGGAAGCTAACAACCAGGCAGGCCACTTCCCTAAGGCTGAATAGCAAATTCCCAAAGTCCTTGGAGGGAGGAAGGAGGAGGAGTATTCTTGAATAACCATGCAAATGAAGCAGACTGGAGAGGGATGCTCTGCCCAGGCAGACTTTCTGACAATAAGAGAAAAGGGCAAGTCTTCCCAAAGGCTCAGTCTTTGACTGACAACCCTAATGACTAGTCCCGTATCACAAAAGCAGGACCCAGCCCAGTGTGGCTGCATGAAGCTGGACTTCCTCTTGGTCTTGTGAAGTCAGCGTCTGCATTTTAAAGTAGCATAAGAAAAGATTTTAAATATAGTCATTGGAAGACAGCACCTTTAAATCTATACATGCTATTATTATGTTTATCATTTGGGTGTGTAAAAAAAGTCCCCATTCTAGCAAGCTTCTAAGTTCAAAACATCATCTAATATCCAGGATGATCGTTCTAGAACTGGAAGGGGTTCCACAAGGAGCCGAAGTAGAAGCATCTAAGACTGGGAAACAGGAAGGAGGCTAGCTCAGGCAAAGCCTGGGTGTCAGAATGTGCCAGCAAAGCAGAGGTTGCTCATTTTTTCACATCACGTGATAATAGATCAAGGGGTGGAAAGAACCTCCGAGGTCAGCTAATGTAACCCCCTCATTTTAAAGATAAGGGAACTGAGACCAAGAGGTTTAAGTGACTCTCCCTAAGTCACCCAGGCAATAAGTACTTAGGGGTGGGCTTTACCCCCAGACCCTTGGACTCCAAAGCCAATGCCTTTTTCCCTGCTGTAGACAGCTGTATATTTGAAGGTCAGGTACACAGAGAAATGTCAGTGTGTATAGTAAGGTAAAAAGAAGTGCTGTGTGGAATGGAGGCAGAAGAGGTTGCAGGTGGTGCCTGATACAGCATTTGAAGATTCCTCTAGGGATACTCTTGCAATGCTGGAGTTGCAGAAACAAAACGGGTCATTGATATAATCTGATCCTGGCATTTCCATCAGAGGCCTCCATCTGCTATTATTGAAGGAAGTCAAATAATGGATACATACAGAGATAGCAAATAAGTGATCAGCTTGGTGGCATGGTGGCTAGAGTTTAAATCCAGGTTTAGTCTTTTACTAGCTGTGTGACCCTAGGCAAGTCACTTAATCTTTGCCTCAGTTTCCCCATCAGCAAAATGGAATAATAATAGCATCTACCTTGCTGGGTTGTTATGAGGATTGGATAAGATATTTTTTCTAAGCACCTAGCATAGAGCCAGTGCTTCCCTGATCAGACCAGTCAACAGATGTGGTAGGGAGCAGAGGGACACAAATACAGGTAAAAAGTCCAGGTGGAATGGCAGAAGTTATGGCTGTGACTGCAATATTGAGGGGTTTTATTCTGGTCTGCATAAAGTATTCCTATGTGTCAGTTGGTCTAGAGCAGTGGTTCTCAACCTTCCTAATGCTGCAACCCTTTAATACTCGTATGTGGGCATATCTGCATGTGGGTGGACCCGCCTGGAGACAGATAGAGGAGCGGTATCTCGTTTCCTAAGACCATTGGAAATATGTGTTTTAGGCGACCCCTGTGACCCCTGTGAAAGGGTCATTTGACCCCCAAAGGGGTTGCAACCCACAGGTTGAGAACCGCTGGTCTAGGGCAATGTTTCTCAAACAAGGAAAGCTGAAACACCTCAAGCTGTTTTGTTTTGTTTTTAAATGAATCTTTTATGTTGTTTGTTAATTGACCATTAATATTTCAGTGGATTTTGGTACCTGCATTCTGCCAAAAATTGGCTTAAACTTAATGGTTCTACCACTGTGAAAAAGTTTGATAACCACGGGACTAGTGTCATATTTTTTGCTGCTCCAGAGCTCTGATAGAGTGTACTCTGGAATAGGGAGCTTGAGCCCTGATGAAATGATACTATGGAGCCAGGCTCTCTAATTGTCCCAGTTGACCTTAATCTTCCATACTTAGAAAAGATATGATACCTGGCAGCAGATCTCAGGACATACCAGGAACATACATCTAAGGGTGCTATTAGACCAGGGATAGGGAACCTGCAGCCTGGAGGCCACAAGTGGCCTTCTAGAAGGTCCTTCGGTGGGCCCTTTTGACTGAGTCCAAGTCCTTTTAGCAAGGGGATTTGTTCTGTGAAGTTTGGATTCAGTCAAAGGGCTGCACCTGAGGGTCTAAAAGGCCACGTGTGGCCTTGAGGTCACAGGTTTCTCACCCCTGTATTAAACAACTGTCCAAGCTGAGTCTAAGATCCAGCATGTCATAATAATAGCAGCTGATATTTCTATAGCACTTGAAGGCATAAGAGCTGCTTTGCTCACAGTATTATCCCCATTTTGCAGATGAGGAAAATGATGTTCAGAGGGTTAAATGACTTGCCATTGTCATCTAACTAGTAATTAACTGAGGCAGGATTCAAACTGAGGTCTCTCCTGGCTCTAAATTCCAAGGTTATTTCCACTACAGCACATCCTATATCCTTGTGGTGTAAGATAGGCAAGGTCTTAGGAAGAGAAAATTGAGGGAGGCCCAAATAGGCATAACAGGCAAGCAGCTGGCATCAGATTTTACCCATCTTCATGGAAAAAAACATTACCAGCCCAAAAGAGCAAGGGCAGCATGTGCCAAGCTGTTTGTGCCATCTTAAAGGGCACCAATTAGACATTGTGTTTGAAAGACACAGTTCAAAATGACAAAACATAAACAGCTTGTCAAAATTTCAGGAAAAAGCAATGGGTTCATTTGGCGATGGGTTAGCAAATAAGACTTGTTTCTCTAAATTTTTTGTTGTGGTTGGAACTGGTCTCTGTATATCATGTGGATGTACTCTAAAACAAGGTTTTCTAATTTTATGGAGCAGCCACTTACAATCCTTGTTGGGAGTGTGGGTGCTGGCATGGAAATCCTACTATTCAGTCTCTGGCTCTATCCTCTCCCTCTCCTCCCCACTGCTTGACTGGAAGGCACTGATAACCAGTCAATACATACATAAGTACATACATACATACATACATATATATGTGTGTATGTATATATACACATATACATATACATATATACATATACATATACATATATAGATAGATAGATAGATATAAAGCCCCTATGAAATGCCAGGCATTATGCTAAGAGTCAGGGATACAAAAAAATGACAAATGACTGTCCCTGTTCTCAAAGAGCTTACCATCTAAAGGGGGTAAGAGGGGCACAAGAAGCAAATAAAGGCCTACAAACAAGCTATATGCAGGGTAAATAGAAAATAATTAAAAGAACAAAAGCACTAGGATTAAAAGAAGTTCAGAAAGCCTTCTCATAGAGGGTAGGATTATAGTTAGGACTTGAAAGAATACAGGGAAGTCAGTAGATGAGAAGGAAGAGCATTCCAGACATGGGGGACGGTCTGAGAAAATGCCTGGAGCAGAGAGATGAAGTGTCTTGTCTACAAAACAGCCAGGAGGCCAGTGTCATAAGATGTGCAAGTATGATTACCCACATTTTACAGAGGAGAAAACATATTCAAAGAGGCTCAGTAATTTTCCCAGGATCAAACAGCTATGAAGTCAGAGTGGAGATTGAAGCCCAGGCCTTCTAAGACTGGTGTTCTACCCACTGCAACACAGGGCTCTCATCCCAATACAAGATTTTCACTTGGATAATGTTCCATTATTTTGTCTTCTGAAAAAAAATATAATGAAGACATCACTCATCTTGCAAGTCACTTCATAATCTTTTGTGATTTTTTTCCTATCTAATTCCTATTAATGTCATGGTCTATAAAAATTGAAGCAGGTTGGAGTTCAAGGTCCCTACTAAGGGACCTCCAGTGTGCTGATCTGCAGCAGAAATCCCTTTCTTAGATTTACCAGCTTTGTAGATAGAAGTATATCCTAAAGCAAAGACCAGGCCATTAAACTGTGAGCTCCTTGAGAGCAGGGACTGTTGCTAAAAAACAACAACAACTTTTTTAATATTCCCAACATTTAGCACAGTGCCTGGCAAATGAGTTATTGTTCAGTCATTTCCGACTCTTTGTGACTCCTTTTGAGGTCTTCTTGGCAAAGATACTGGAGTGGTTTGTCATTTCCTTCCCCAGATCATTTTACAGATGAGGAAACTGAGGCAAACATTGTTAAGTGACTTGCTCAGGGTCACACAGCTATTAAGTATCTGAGGCCAGATTTGAACTCAGAAAGATGAATCTTCTTGACTCGAGACCTGGTACTCTATTCGCTGCACCACCTAGATGCCCTGGCATATGTAGTAGATGTAGTAACCAGTTAGTAGACTGACTGAACTGGCCAAAGCTGTAGGCCACATCTTCACAAGCAATTTGGTAAGCATTTGTTCACCTCGAGTCAGTGTTTTAAGTAGCAGATGAAAGGGTTATAGGAAACCTTGCTCCTCCCCCTACACTGCACTCCAGACCTACTAGGCCAGAAATGTGGAGCAAGGAATTTCCACTCATGCAGAAAGTGAGAAGGGCATGAGTCATTAGCACCATCCCCTTCCAGCTCTACATTAACACTATTAACAATTCTACCCCTCCGTCCCTTCTTTTGCCACACCTTCCTGCCATAATTATGCTTCTGGCACCTTATTAACTAACCAGACTTTACTGTCTAAAGCCTCTCTCCCCTCTACCTAATTCCAGCTATTTCTGTGCTGGGCAGACCAGGAGACACACGTAAGTTTTGCTTTATCTTTCTCACCAGCGTGGAAATCTGGCTGGGGTTCCTTATCTTTCAGAGAAAAGATGCTGTGGCTCTTGAAGGGTTATGGGACCCAGTGAGAAGAGAGTCCATTTTACTCTGCTCTGGTCAGGTCATGTTTGGAGAGCATTGATCACCACATTTTTAGGAAGAACTTTAACAAACAAGTGAGTCCAGAGAAGGCAGACCAGAATGATGATGGGACTGGAAGCCATGTGACACTGTGACTAGCAAAGGGAATTAAGAATATTCAGCCTAGAGAAGAGAAGACTCAGAGAGGACATGGTAGCTGTTGAGAATCTGAAGAACCATATGGAATGGGAATTAGGTTTGTTCTGCTTGGCCCAGAGGGCAGAACCAGGAGCAACAGATGCAGCTACAGATAGTCAGATAATGACTTCACCTAAGGAAAAAAACTGCCTTAACATTTCAGTTGTTCAGAAGTGGGGTGTGCTGCCTCAGGAAGAAGTCAGATCCAAATCTCCAGATGTTTTCAATTGAGGCTGAACCACCACTTCTCAAGGATAATGGAGAGGGGATTTCAGAAGACTTATCATTAAAGTCCTTCCAAATATGGCATTTTGTGATTGTGAATGAGCTGGTAACCAGTACTGATTTCTCACTGGTCAGTGCACCACACTGGGTTGTTGTGCACACAAACATACACAGAAGACAAACTCCTCTAGAGATCTAGACAATGCAGCTATTCTCTCCAAGAGCTCTGGAATCTTACTTGGGTTGGATCTTCTCTATGCTTATAGCCAGATCTCTTCAAAGGAAACAGGATTGCAATAAACCTTATAATCCAAAAATATCAGTACCCACCCTTCTTGCCCCTTCAGTGTTCTAATTAAACATCACCCCAGGCTTTGGTCTCTATGAAAGTCACTTATTTCCAGACCTATTGGTTCCCTTCCCTGTTAACACTAACACCTTGGCTGACCCACCCTGGCATGACCCTTTGTGGCAATACCCAATTCTCTTAACCTATTCTTCCCTAACCACATTCTGCGTCTAAACTGACCTGCCTTATGCCTCATTGCTATTTAGACAGATGTGCCCTTAGAAATCATCCTCATGGATAATTCTTCCTGAGTAGTTCATGAGCTACAATGGCTTCAATCAAAGAACTAATCTACAAGCATTTATTAAGTGCCTAATATGTGCCAGGAATTTAATTTGTTCTACCTCCTTGAAGCATTTGCATTTTAATTAATGATTCCTTTGAGCTCAAATCCTTAGCCTAAAGAAGTGAATCTCTAATGGTGAGAATTTCAAGTATCAGGAATGTTAATAAAACAATTGAAGGAATAGTCTGAAGTGAGGAGGAAGCAAAATATCACGACTAGCAGTGCATAATCATATGGTTATAGAATGTTAAATCCAAAAGGGTTCTTAGAATTCACTTAGTCCAGTCCCATCATTTTACAGATTAAGAAGCTAAGGCTTAGAGAGGATAAGTGATTTGCCCGGTGCCACTGAAGAATGTAGCTTGTTAAAGTTTAAGTGTGTAGGAGGGACAGGGTTCTGTCATTTCTTTCTTTTTTGGTATAAAATAATGCTACATTTTCATTCCCATCTAGATCCTTTCTCATAGCTACTTAGGGTCAAGAATGGCAGACATTAGCGCCTTAGACACTTTGAACACTTAAAGGCCAATATACTCATTTATGTTTCTGAACTTACCTAGCTACTCAGGTGTTGCTTTTGTTTTCCATTTAGACCAATAGCCCTTGGAGCTTCAATCACATCTCTGCAGCAGATAGACTCTGGGCTCACTCTCCCAACTTCCATTAGTCTTTGTAGTTTGAGTCTTCAAAGGATGGCTCCTACTTCTTCCCTAAGGGTTCTTGGGGTACCCTGAGGGTCTGGAATGATTTTCTAGTACTGTTGCTTATGAACATTTCCTTTCTCTAATATTTTCACTAAGCAAATGTGAGAAACACGCTTTTGAGGATCACAGGACTTCCCAGGCAGGCTCAGGGAGGTAACCTGGACAAGCTTCCATACCCACTGCTCCCTTCAAAGCCCTTAGGAAGATCCACATGGGATGCCCCTCCATGCAGCTGTGGGGAATCATAGAACTTCCCAATAGAGTCAGGGAGTTAGCCTGGGATGGGCTTCCACTGCCCACTGCTTCCCTTTGGAGACCCTTAGGAAGAACCACATGATGTACTCCTCAAAACAGTAAACCCCTTCTCACCAAAAGAACTCAGAAATAAAGTGTGCAAAAGAAAGTGTTTTTTACAGTTCTAGCAAGGAAGCAGATGTAGTGCTCACCAAGAACACACCCACATGGATACAGAAGCAGGAGTAAGGGTCTACAAGCTCTGTCTTTCCTAGTAGACTTAGGGTTAATCAAAGTCCTCAAAGGAAATACTTTCTCTGTCCCTGTCTCTCTCTCTCTCCCTCTGCATATACACACACATACACACATAAACACACACACACATACACGCACACACATATAGTCAAATTCCTCAAACTCCTCACTTCATTTCCCTCGATGTATTCTACATTCCTTCTATACATGCAGATTATATGCAGATTACATAGTCATGATAGTGAGGACACTTGAGACCTGACTGGTCAGACCTCCTCTAAGGTTTGAGCTGTGTGCCACACCCCCTACCTTTCCAGTTCCCTCTGGCCATTGTCATAGTTCCAGGAAGGTCAGGGTTTTAGTAAAGTTAGATAAGCGAGAACTTCCCCATAACTATTGATTATCTTCCAATAACTTTTGTGGGAGCAAAACAAGATGCCATTATATCCCCTCTTACACAATACTGCCCCAATATTATTTAACCAATTAACATCAATTAGCTTTTATAAAGGAATATTTATATGAGAAAATATAACAATAACCAAAATATAACATCCTGAACCGGAAATGTACTCTTCCCTTCTACTTTTGTTGGTCCCTGAGGAGAATGGGCTAAAAATACAGAGAGGAGGTGACACAGAGAAAGAGACACAGAGAGACAGAGAGAGAAATGTGTATAGAATAATCTTTTTATGTGTGTTTGTACGTGTGTGCATAATCATAGGTCCAGCCCATATTTCTAAATCTAGCTAGATGTATGGGTGGGACCTCTGCTTTCATTGGTACAGGAAACACCCAGATGAGGAAACTTTCTCTACCAATACAGGTTAGTCCCTTCTCTGCAACATATGATCTTAGAGAGTTGTGCAGAAGAGTATTGAGAGGTCATGTGATTTGCCCAAGGTCATAGAGCCATTATGAATCAGAAGCAAGTGTTGAACCCAGATTTTCCTGATTTTGAGACCAACACCATTCGGCCTCTGAAAGAGAGGTGCAGTAAGGGAAGGGGAAGAGGGAGAAGATCTTGAACAAGCACATAAATAATGAGATGGACTGAGAATTGAATAGGGTCTAATCTCAGAAGTCACAGATTTGAATTCTGACTCTCCCATGAGCTTGGCTTTGGAAGAATGGGCAATGAATTCATCTAGGAGAGTCTCGACGCCTTTCTGAATACAAAGGTATTTAGACTACTTAGCCAAGTGTTCTGAGCATTAAATAAGAAATTGTAATGTTTGCCAATGAAGTAAGAGGAGCAGCTAGGATCTGATGTAAGTCATTATTCTAACAGCAAGGTGGTCCAGTGGATAGAGTGAAGTACTTAGAAAGATCTGAGGTCAAATTCTTCCTCAGACATATAACACCTGTGTCATTCTGGACAAGTCATTGAAACTGTCTGGCTCAGTTTCCTTATCTGTAAGAAAATAATAGTACCTACCTCACTGGTTTGTTGTGAAGATCTAGTTAATTCACATATGTATAGTACTTTGCAAACTTTAAAGTACTAGGTCATAGCTAGCATTTATATAGCATTAAAGTTTGTAAATACCATTTCATTTTATCTTCACAATAATCCTAGAAGATAGGTGCTAGTCACTGAATTTTACATCTATCCAGTATTCAGTGAACAAAAATATTTCTGAATCAAAACAGCCATATCCAAAAATCTTTCTCCCACTCATTAGCCAAAATGATGGAAATTGCCCCATTAAAGACTCACATTCAAGATATGTATATATAATGTAGAGTTCCTCAGGCATAGCTTCTGAAACTAATTCCAGTTGCAATGACTTTTAAATAATCTTCCACTTTCTCGTGCAATTGGTGATATGGGGCAGCATGGAGGGGTGTATGAAAATAAAGCTAGCATAATTAATAATATAAAGGCTACAGTTGAGTGGTGTCCATAGTGCTGATCAAACTCTCCCAGTTTGGTGAAAAGGGGAAAGGAGCAAGGAAGTACCTACACATGGAGGCCAGGAATATAGAGCTAATGAATCAAGATCAGGAACTGGGTGGAAAAGTCAAGAAGCTAGAAGAGCCAAAGGTGTGAAGCAGCTTCTAAATGGGAGTCAGAACCAAAATCAGGAATCACAATGAAGTCCAAGAGAGGATTAATGATAGGTGAGATCCAGAATTCAGGTTATTATGTACAATTTGATACCAGATAAGGAGTGAAAGTATGAGTTAGTGGGGGACAAAGATCCTATTTTGTCATATTCACTAGCCATATTGCCATTGTTTGTCTATGCTATAACATAGTATAGCATCTATGCTGTAACAAATATATGTGCAATGGGAGTCAGAGACAGGAGAAGTAATCTAATACTTAGGTTAAGGATCACGAAGGCTGAAGAGTCCTAGACACTTTTTTTCTAGATTGAAGAAAAGTAAGTTAACATGACAAAGATGAATTTCAGACACAGAGTCCTTATCTTATTAGGAATTATCTATTTTTTCATAGAAAACTTTAATCTATAGGAAAAAGAGAAGAAGGGGGGTTAGGAGGATACAAAAGATACACTTCACCAACTTCATAAATTTTTTTAAATACATGTATTCATTCAACAAGCATTTTTAAAGTGCTTACAAAGAACCAAGTACTATACTAAAATTTGGGGCATACAGACACAAGAACAAAACAGTTCCTGACTTTTATATTCCGTTGGAGAAAAACAACACATACAAAAATAAATAAATTTTAAAACAAAGTAAAGAAAGACTAATTTGGAGGTGCAGTGATTGAAGGGATAAGCACAATCTTCATCCCCTTCTTGACCTCTCTGTATTCTTTTCACCATTGATCACCTTCTATCCTGACTACTTTCTAGGTTTTGGTGACACTATTTTCTTCTGATTTTCTTTCTACTGTCTAACTAAACATTCATTCTCAGTCCCTTTTGCTGAATCTTCATCCAGATCACTTCCAAGAACTATGAGCATCCCCCAAATCTCCTTCCTGGGCTCTTGTCTCTCCTCCATCTACACTATCTCACTTTTTGATATCATCAGTTTCCATGTATTTAATTATTTAAATAAAAAGGTCCCAGAGGCATGTCAAACTCAATACATAGAAAATAGAATTCATATCTTTCACTACAAATCCTCTCCTCTTCTCAACTTCCCTATTACCATTGAAGACACAACCATCCTTCCAGTCACCTAGGCTTACAAACTGCATCTTATACTCAACTCCTCACTCTCATTTACCCCACACATCCAGTCTGTTGCCAAGTCTTCTCATTTCCACCTTCGCAACATCTCCTTTGTATGTCCCTTTCACTCTACTTACACAAATTTCACCCTGGTAAAGGCCTTTATCACTTCATGCTTAAACTATTGTCGTAGCCTTCTAGTTGGCCACCCTGCCTGAAGTCTCTCCCCAGTCCAATCCATCCTCCACTATGTGACAAAGTAGTGATTTTCCTAAAGCAAGGTCTTTCTATGTCATCCTTCTACTCAATAAACTCCAGTAATATCCCGTTATCTCCAAAATAAAATATATAATCTTCCTTTTGGTATTTAAAGCTCTCACAACCTGGCCCCTTCCTATCCTTCTAGTTTTCTCATATTTTACTACCATCCAATTACTCTACCATCCAGCTACATTGGCCTACCCAACGTGTCTACACATGATTCTCTTTCTCCCAGCTCTGTACCTTTGCATTGGCTTTCCTCTACCTCAGGAATGCTCTCTCTCTCTCTCTCTCTCTCTCTCTCTCTCTCTCTCTCTCTCCTTATTTTAATGTCCTAGATTCTCTGACATCCTTCAAATCTCAGCTCAAATCCTACCTTCTATGCAAGGCCTTTTTGGTCCCCTCTCCAATTCCAGTGATTTCCCTCTGAGAACACTTCCATTTACACTGTAAATAGCTTGTATATGTATATGTTGTCCCTTCATTAGAAGGTAAGCTCCTTGAGGGGAGAGACCCTGGGTTTGGGGTTTTTGTTTCTTGTTACTTATACTTTTAACCTTTGATTTGACTAGAGAAAGAGAGAACAATTAAGAAGCTGTTGTAACAGTCCAAGCAAGAGATAATAAAAGTCTGAACCCATATAATTCTGGTGTCAGTAAAGAGAAAGCAATTGAGGTGAAAGACATTGAGGTGATAGGATCGATAATACCTGGCAATTGATTGGATATTGGTGATTGTTTTAAGGTTATGAACCAAGATAAACAGGAAAATTGTAGTATCCTTCACTGAAATAGGAAAGTTAGGAAGAGAGTTATAATAAGTTGATACAGATCTCAAAATAAGTTATATTTCTACTTGCCTCTGCTACTCCATCTATTTTCAATTCCATGGTACAAGATGCCCCACCAAGGATAAGCTCTCGTTTAGTCATTTTCAGTTGTGTCCAATTCTTCATGACCCCATTTAAGGTTTTCTTGGCAAGGGTACTGGAATGGTTTACCATTTTCTTCTCCAGTTCATTTCACATTTGAGGAAATGGAGGTAAACAGGGTTAAGTGACTTGTCCAGGGTCACACAGCTATTAAGTATCTGAGGCCAAATTTGAATTCAGGAAGATGAGTCTTCCTGACTCTAGGATGGACACTATATACACTTCACCACCTAGCTCATCACTTCTAAACTCACCGCCATGCTGATAATTCAAACCTTGATTGATACTACCTCCCTCAGCCTCCTTTCTCCTCTGATTGGCAGCTTGGAAGGCCTAATATTTAAGTCCTTCTAATGCCTTCCTTTATAGTGGGCAGAAACCAGACTTTCCCTCATGCTACTTTGCATCTGCTGTTCTGCCTGGTTTCAACTTCATGGAATAATCTCTACTTTTGCCTAGATGCCTGACACCTGTCAGAAGATATGTTCCCCATGTGGCAATACCTACATAGTTTTGTGATTAATTTGCCAACAATCATTCATGCCAAAGACAACCCAAAGGACCACAGGTATAGAATAATTGCCTTATTCACTTCCAGAGCATAATCAGAGTATAGTCATTAATGGACAATGGTTCCAAAAGAGCATAAACACACAGGAACATGCCAGTAGCATATTTGGCACATGCCCATCAGAGAAAGACTCTTCTCCAACCCTACCCCCAACTTGCCCCACCACTGAAATAAGTGAATTCAGCCCACAAAAAAATGAGCATCAGAGATAACCTGATGTTAGAGAGATAATCCTGATGTGACCCTTTGCCTTGCTGGCAAGTCACTGTAGCAGAACAACTCTGAAAATTTATTCATGTAAATGTATGCAAAGCTGATGACCCTGGAGAATTCTCTACCTGTAATAATCTGGCAACCCTGTTCCTTATTACCTGTGTGCCTTTCTTATTTCCTTATTACTTAGGTACTTTCCCTGGAGCCTGTCCTCATAGGTTTGGTTCAAAAAAGGTACATCTTATCTCTTTGTTCCTCAAACAATGGACACTGACAGTGGAATATTATGTCGCTCTGTGACTGTGGGCAGCAAGAAAGAATCATAGATATGGTCTGAGTTGATCACATTGTTTCAGGAATTAGCAAAGAATGAATCTTGGTCCCAGGTTATATTAATTAAACTTATATTTGAGAGTGTAGCCTTGAGATTTCCTTTTCTCCTCTTCTAGGAAAGAAAGAAGCATGCTCACAGGTCTGACCCAAAGACAAAGTAGGGCAATAGATAACTTCTGAGAGTGCCTTCTGGCCCTGAGAGGCCCAGCTATCATCTTAAAACTTTAATCCCTTTCATAACCAATACTTCAATACATTGATGGCTCTGTGATCTGTCTGGTGTAAATCTTCCTTCTGAAGATACAGATCTCAATCCATTCATGACTTCTCATCCTTTGTGAATTTTTGAACACCCCAAACCCCATCATGAATCTTTCAGAGGAGGTCCCCAATATGCTGGAGCCTTGCTCTGGTTCTTTTAACATTGTGTATAAACTGATGGAGTATGTGGTCTATCCATTCTTTGCTTTTTCCATGTGACTGGCCCTTCTTTTCCCAACATAAATCTCCAAGGTGACGTCCATTATACTATTTCTGTCCTGCATAACTCCTCATTAGTAATACTCTGCTCATGCCTACCACGCACTGTTATACTGCCCTTTGGGAGACCCTCAACTTTGATTCTTCAGAAGCTCTAGCATTCCTGGACTCAGAGATATAGAGTAGCATTGGAAGGATGTTGTTATTTTAAAACACGGTCTTTGTTTAAGGGAAAAGTTTGATCTCATCCAAACCTCTGGGCAATTTTATAAAGGGAATCCAGCCAGTTCTGCTTCTTCTGTTTAATTCATGGCCTAATGCATTGTCTGTCCCTACTGTCTATCCAAGATATATGTGCTAACAAACCAATTCTAAGGGTTGCTCGTATACCTGAATATCACACAATAGGTATTCTTCTCTTGCTTGTTTTTTCTAGTTTGGGATCATCAGACCAAAGTATTTTGAGAGACTATTGATATCATTAAAGAAACTCTTCAGTGCTCTGAAACTTAATGCAGTCAACATGATGTCACCCACAAGCAGTAACATCTGAAGGATCTCCTTATGTATTCCACATCCATTTGGATTCTGTACTATATCTCCATGATGATAGCCAAGTGTTTTTAGTAAGCGTGTGCCTTTCTGTTTTATGCCTCCCTTGAAGTTGTGATCAGAGGATCATTGAACAAAATTATCTCTATTTTTATATCTTTCAAAGAATATTGCATGATTTGGGAATATAAATGGGAGACAACTCTCCTCCCTCAATTTTCATAATATTGCTTTCTCCCGGTTCTCTTTTTATCTATATGATTGCTTCTTTTTAATCTCCTTTACTGGATCATTATCCATAATTTGATCCCTAACTCTAGGTGTTCCCCAAGTGTTTCTCCTCATTTCTCTTTTCTTCTCTCTATAAATCCATTCTTGATGATTTCATCACCTCCCATGGGTTCCATTATTATCTCTGTGTAGATGATTCTCTAAAGTGCATACCCAACCTTAAATCTCTCCCAACTTCCAGTCATATGTCTTCCTACATTTATATCTATAGATATAGACATTCCAAATACACCTGATGAGGGGTCTTTTAACTGTTGCTAAGATTTTCAGTGAGACAACATGACTATTATAGATATGTTTTGCATGACTACACATGTATAACCTATACATGCTCGCCTTCTCAATGAGGTGGGGTGGGGAGGGAGTAAGAGAAAATTTAAAACCCAAAGTTTTAAAAATGAATGTTAAAAATTATTTTTACATGTAACTGGGGAAAAATAAAATACTAAATGTTTTTTTTTAATTTAAATAAAAATATTCTTTAAAAAAAGATTTTTAGTGAGAGAGCACATTCTTTTCCATAGCAGCCTATTCTTCTTTGCAATAGCTCTAATTGCTAAGAATATTTTTTTTAGACATGAAGCTTAAATTTTCCTCCTTGTAACATTAATTCTGGTTTTACCCTTTAGGATCGAACAGAACAAATCTAACTTCTCTTCCATGCAAGCTGCCTTTTAAATGCTTAAAGGTAATTATCATGTCCTGCTTGAGTTTCTCTTCTCTAGACTAAACATTCTCCAGTTACTTCAATCCATTCTCCTATAAACCCAAGGCCCTCTCCCTTACTCTGGACCTTTTCTATTTTTACAATGGCCTTCCCAAAATGTGGTGCTCAAAACTGAGGTCAGAGTACAAGCAATCAGTCAATCAACAAGCATTTATCAAGCACTTAATATGTGCCAGGAAAGACTATCCCCTCCCTATTCTAGGAAGCTCTCTTTCTTTTAATGTAGTTCAAGGTCGCATTAAGTCTTTTTGTTACCAAGTATCACTGTCAATTTGTACTAGTGTAGTATACATTCCAAGGAGTTGCTCTTCCAACCATCACTTGCATGGCAGGATGGTCCCCCAGAACATAACTAACGTCCCTGAAGATGAATAGAGAGTAACTCTAATGAGTTAGGAGGTATCTGTCTAATGGAGACTCACAAGTCTCCAACAGTGTTTCTCCACCATGATTATTGGTTGATATCAGTGAGTTAGCTTTTATTTAGGGATATTTACCAAGGTGATATAATAAAAATGGCTGGCATAATATATCCCTACAAAAACCTATGGTACTCTCTTACAAATGGGTACCAGCTCAGAAAGAACATGTGGCAAAAGATAACTTACAGATTCTGGTTACTGGGAGTCATTAAGATGTTTTTAGGTATAATATAACTTTTTTGCTGGCCTCTTTGTAGAGCCTTAAATTGGGCTTTCTTCATCGTGTCTGATTTATCCTTGGCATTCAATGAAGACACTGCCGTTGATTGTTTCTAGGATACCATTTGGAAGTCCAAAATCCTCCTCAGACCCTTAATAGTAGATAAAGGCTCCCTCCTGTTTGGGAAGTGGGAAATGGAGTGAGGAGGAGCCTGAAAAGGAGGTCAAGACTGGGATTCTGTTCATTCTCGCTGATAAATTTCTTCTCACAAGTTTGTGTGGAGGCTTCTACCACCAAAACTTTTATCCCAAATTAACTAGCTAGCTTTAGATAAGCCCCACAGGGTATACTCAAGTCCTTCAACCAAATAGAGCACAATTGTTATTTCACATCACTCAATGTCTTTCAAAGATTTCTAAATTGATCAAAGACTTTTCATACATAAAACCTATAATAGATCAATTGATGCCTAGGCTTTGTTCATACTTATTGATTGTTCTCACTTAACAAAGGTTTCAGGGGTATAGCACTTTTTCACTGTAAGTGGCATGAGGTGATTTGATTGATTGACTCAATCAATCTGAAACCCTTTCACTGAATTTTCATCAGGTCTTTTCAGGCAAATCGATGTATAATCATTCCTTCCACACCTTGTTCTTGTGAAGGTGATTCCTTGAACCCAGGCATAAGACTTTACATTTATCTCTATTCAATTTCATCTTACTACGTTCATCCCAATAATCTGTCTGTCAAATCTTTTGTTAGATCTCCCTCCTACTCTTATTCCATCTTCAAAATGGATTAAGTTCTCACCTATAGCTTTATCCACATAATTTAAAGATGTTAGTTAAGCAAAACTAATCCAGCACAGATCAATGATGCCCTCAGGTTGAGATCTCCTCACAAGCTAACTATACTTAGTCATCATGTAAAACTCTAGAGCACTTCAAAATCTTCTTGACAAAATCAATCTAAAGTTATTCAAAAGTTTAACAACTTTCACCCTGGCAAGAAACAATGTCTCCTAAAGATTTCATTGAAATACTACATAGTATACTGTTAAATTAAAAGGATCAAGCCTGCAAATGAGGGAAGTAGGTGGCAAATTGGATAGAACACTGAATCTGAAGTCTGGAAGACCTGAGTTCAAATCTGGCTTCAGACATATATTAACCTTGTGACCATGGGCAAGTCACTTAACTTCTTACTTCCTTAGTTTCCTCATCTGTAAACTAGAAAAAATAATAGCATCTCCCTCCCATGGTTACTGTGAGAATTGAAAAAGATACTGGTAAGGCCTTAAAGTGCTATATAAATGCAAGCTATTATTATTGTTGTTGTTAAATGATCCAAAACCCAATGAAAAGCTTCATGAGAGGTATAAGCAGGCAGCTAGGTGCCTCAGTACATAAAGCATTGGGCCTGGAGTCAGAAAGACCTGAGTTCAAAGCTGACCTCAGACACTTACTAGCTGTGTGACTATAGAAAAGTCATTTAACCTCTGCTTGCATTAAACAGTTGGAGAAGGAAATGACAAACCACTCAGTATCTTTGTCAAGAAATTCCATGGACATCATGGTCCACAGCATCATAAAGAATTGAACATGATTGAACAATATAGCTTATTACCAAAGATGACTTACACATATGAGGTAGAATAAAATACCTCACCAAAAAAACATACATAACTCAAAAAGGGTAGAGGGCATGAGGGAGGAGTGTCATATAGTAAGAAAGAGAGGCAATAAATGAATAATCCAAGGTGTCCTTGAGCAGGGCATCTTAACCTTTTTCCACTCGAGACCCCTTCTGCACTTCTTAAACCGTGGGTCATGATCTCATGGGGTTGTGACCTAAGAGTACTGGTGTCTTGGAGAAGCAGAAAGCCCTAGAGGAGGTCCTCCTAGGGATTTTGTGGATGTACTATGGAGAATGGACAAGCATTGCATAAGAAGAAAATTTGGAGCTGAAGTGGGAGGGGTTTATCTATAATAGTGGAGGAAACACCCATCCAGAGTGAGATTACAGATCCCCACAAGCTTTAAAATGCCACTACTTGTACATGTACACATTCATACTCAGAAGGGGGATGAGGGTGGGAATAGGATTTTAAATGTAACCCATTGCCTGTTACCATATATTTTGATGACAAACAACAATGCCATTGTGTTTTCCATTAATCATTTGTGCCCAAAAGACATGATAAATGGCTTTTTTGATGGGAAATCCCTTGTTTTTGAGCACAATAAATCATCTTTCATTAAAAAGATGACAACTCTATAAAAGGAAGAATGCACATACAAATGCAGAGGCAAATGAACAAAAAGAATGAGCAGGAGCAGAGAGGGTGTAGTAACTAATAAATTGTTGTGGGTATTTGGAATGCTGAAATTCATTTTTACTATAAACAGTTATAATTGTATGACTACCTGCTTTATGTTATTGTTTAAAGTTACATTCACAATAAATTTAGTTTGTTTTTTGTTTTTCAAAGGACTGTCTGCCTTTTTAGAGCTGGAGATTAATTACATAGCTGTCAGGATAGACAAAAACCCAAATAAGCTTTTAAAAGACACATGCATAAAATGGAGTATGTGGTGTTACTCTGTGGCCTCTTCTCACTCTGGCATTTAGACCTGTGTGACATGATTGTGTCACTATTTAAGTGGCATGATCACTCACTGTCACCAAGCAAGCACACAAAAGGGAAGAATCTGGGCTTCATCAAAGCTCACTAAAGGACTTCCCTAGCTTTGGGGACAATTTAAATACCAGTCTTAAGAGGACATTCAATTGGGGGATTTCTTTCAGGGCCCCATTGTCTTTTCCCTGTCTTCGCTTTCTGTGCAGCTGTCATGGCGGCACTTCAGCTCCATCATGAAGGCAGAGGCAGATGTCTCCCTCTGGAGCCATTGCCAACACCACTCCAATGGCAGCTGTTCCAGCAGTGCTGTGAGAGCAGCGTGACCACCAGCGTCAACAGAGTGAGTACATCACATCTGCAAAGCTTTTAGCTTCCACTGGCTCCAGGCCTGCTGTCCCAACTCACTTCTATACAATGGGATCCCCAGCTGGCATCACTTAACACGACCGGTTCTCCATTAGACTGGGTAGACTGGAGTGATGCGATTTTTCAGCTCTGAGATGTTGCACTGTATTCTGGGGGTGGGGGGTTTTGTTTGTTTGTTTTGGGCTAATCTGTTTTTTTAACTTCCTTTTTTCAGACCTCTGGCTAAGACCCACTGAATAAAATGTTTTATTGCTGTCCACTCTAAAATGAACGTCATCATGACCCCCAGAGAGAAGGAGAAAGTGATAACGCTTGGGATGATATGGAAATAATAAAGTGGGGGGGGGGGGGGAAGAAATTGAAATTCTTCCTCTCTTGATCATTTTGAAAAATGGCGCAAGTGATCCATCCACAAATTCAATTTCCGAAGAAATACCAGTGGTATCGTAGGCACCTAGTAAATGAAAAAACAAACAAATCCTGCCTCATCATCAGATTTCTTCTACTCTATCCAGGGCAAAGTAGAGTCTCCAAGTGGAACTTAGTTCAACGCTCTCGATTATTCATTTTGTTAATGAGATTCACACCCATTCAGTCCAGACAACCAGCCTAACCAGCTTCCTCAGGTTGGCAACTGACATTCTAATAGTCATATAAGGTGCCTGTGGTCTCAGTTTCAACTCTTACTCATAATCAATGTCATGAGAATTCCCCAGGAGTGGGTGTTAGACTTTTTAAAGAAATTTCTCCAACTCCCTCCAAAGCCATGAGAAATGGTTCATTTGCCTTGATCAGTAATTATAATTATGCGTAATTAGTGTACAGTACATCCTTTTTTTAAAAAAATGAAAAGCAAAATCAAAACAATCTCAAAACCAAGAGATTCTAAGTCACAACTTCCCACAGAAATGCTGCTTCTTGTCAGCATAAGCATCCTCAAAGGGTAGTCTAAAACTGAATATCCTTTGAGGTTGACAGGAATTCCTTGTTTAGATCAAGTCTCCAGATGACCGAGGAATGGCTCACAGTAGGATTTGGACAGATGTCTTAACCTGCCCGTGGTGGATGTCCTTACTCTTCCCAGTCTCATTATGTTAACTGCCTGATCAGTTCCCTAAAGTGATTCATTTGCATCCACCTTCAAGCCCCATGAGTTAAAATCGAGGTTTACCCCAGTAAGAAGCATATAAAGGTAGAGCAGACAACTCTCTCAATATCTCTGTTGTTGGTCTCTTGTGTCTGTTCTTTGAACTGCTTTGCCCTCCCTCACCTCATGTCATATTGCTTATAGTCTCTAACACTAGCATGTGTTGGAACATATCCCAAGGAGAGGAAAAAAATCTCAGAAAATATTTTCAAACACAGCTTTGGTGACTTTTAGATTCAGAATCCTCATGGCCAATCTTTTGATGCTGCCTGTGCTGCAGACCTTAAGCAGCTTGTTGGCATAATGTAGTGTCCAATAGTCTTGTTATTCTGTCCTATCAACTCTACTAGGCAAAGCTCCTCAACTCTAATTTTGATTTTCTTTCCTCTACCAAAGAGGATGCTACTCAGACAAGGAAGAAGTGACAGGGAATTAAAACTAAAAATAAGTGAAGAGATGGATGGAGAATAACGAGCATTTTTCTGAGTCTATTGATAGAATCATATGATTTGAGTTGTCTTTTTAATATCACTCATTATGCTAATTGATTTCCTAATGTTGAACCCCCTATGAATCCCTGGTATAAATCCAATTTAGCCATAGTGAGTTTAATGGTTAACATTTGTACAACACTCACTCTGTACCAAGTACTGTGCTAAATACTTTACAATTATTTTCTCATTTGATCCTCACAGGCTAATTTTGAATTCAGATCTCCTGACTCTAAACGTATATGCATGTATTTTATTGTTGTTTAGTTGATAATTAAATTCTGACTCTTCATGGCCTCATTTGAGGTTTTCTTGGCAAAAATACTGGAATGGTTTGCCGTTTCCTTCTCCAGCTCATTTTATAGATGAGGAACTGAGGCAAACAGGATTAAGTGACTTGCCCAGGGTCATACAGCTAGTAAGTATCTGAGGACAAAGTTGAACTCAGGAAGATGAGTCTTCCTGATTCCAGGCCCAGTGTTCTGTCCACTGAACCACCTAGCTACACAGATAGGTAGATAGATAGATAGATAGATAGATAGATAGATAGATA
>CM053580.1:456234611-456275024 GCA_028627135.1 Pseudochirops cupreus
TCTCCATTTAAACTATAGTCTTTCTATATCTTTCTCTGAGTTTAGGTATCTCCTTCCATCCTGAGGCTTGTAGAGTTGTCTTTAGCTGTGCGTTGTTGAGGATAGTCCAGTTTATCAAGGTTGGTCATCATATGTACGATGTGTCTGCATTTCACTGTTTTTTAAAGCAAATACAATCCTAGATGGTTGGTGTTGACTTTTTCATTGTATAATCAAGTATTTTATCTAAAAGTTTTAAAAAATGAGAGGAGAGTAACCCCGGAGGTTTTAGTGGGCTACAATGTAATTATGAGTGAACAAAATGCAAAATGACCTTAGTCTGTATTGAGAGGTATTATAGGCCAGGACTATAGCAGATTCAAGATTTTAAAAATGCAATAAGCACTCTTGGGAGACTAAAATTGAAATTAAAAGCCACTTTATTAAGTAAGAAATTAAAATAATCAATTAAAAGGGGTATAAAGATAAAATAAATTAATATTCAGTTCCTCCTGAAGGATCAACACTGCTAAGAAAGCATAACTTCTAATACTAGCTCCCTTGGGGCTATGCCTTATATCACAGGGAGTAAAGAAACAAAATGGCCTTCTTGCCTTCTAAAAGATCAGACTACATAAAACATAATGCTCTTCTAGAAGGAGGGAGGAAGGCTATAGTGCCATTATAGTCCACCCTGGTCATATTATATATGGAGTGTTGTATTCAGGTTTGGGTACTCAAATGGCAAACTGGAGCACATCCCCAAAGGAGGTGAGTGGTGAGGCAGCATAGTGAGTTGGCTGGAAATCATGTCAGAGAATCTGTTGAAGGTTCTGTAGGTACTGGTACCAGACAAAAAGAAAACTGAGGGATGACATGGTAGTTGCCTGCAAGTATTTGAAAGGCTGCCATTTGTGCAAGGGCTTAAATGTGTTCTACTGGGTCAGAAATTGGTTAAAGTTGCCACAAGACTTATTTCAGCTAAATATAAGCCAAGACTTTCAGCAATTAGGGTTGTCCAAAAGTAGATTGAGTAGGTTCCAGAAGCAGTGGTATCCTCATCGCCGACGATGATAATCTCTCACTAGGATATTGTGGAGGATATTTCCATTATCCTGAGGCATCAACTGATTCTGAGATTCTACAAACTTATCCTATTCCCCATATACACATGGCATCCTATGAAGACAGGATAATGATGTTGTTTTTTTTCCAATCTTGGCTACATTTGGATTCATTTTGGGCACATTGGACTGATATCATCAGGTAAGAGTTCACAATAGTTCCCAAGTCTCTCTCTTGGACAGTGCACATCTAACGTATAGTTTGAGTGATTTTTATTCTAAACACCTGTACTTCCTCGCAGTAAAGATCATCTGCCACATTTCTGCTTATTCTCAGAGCCTCCTGAGATCTTCCCAAAGTTTTTTTTGTCCTCTGAGTCTGGTGTATACATTCATTTCTCTCCTGGACTTTATCAAACTTTCTATGAAGAAGAGATGAAGAATCTCAAAAATTATCCCACAGACCACAAATATTACTATGTGTAAAACAACTTTCCATTATTCTTTTTCCCCCTTGAAGTTAATCAGTTTCTAAGGCCTATTAATTCTATTTCCACATCATCTTTAACATGCATCTTTTTCACTCCATTGACATAGCCACCATCCTAATTCAGGCTTCACCGCTCATACTACTGCAATACCCCTAAGTGGTCTCCTTGTCTAAAAACCATGCCTCTTTTCCAATTTGTTCTTCACACACCATCACCAAATGGACTTTCTGAAAGCAAAGAGTGTGATCATGTCACTCTCTTTTTAAAATTCTAACTTTAATTTACATTAGATTTTTTTTCAAGTTAACAAGCATTAATTTTCTCCTCTCATCACTCCTGTTCTCAAAAGGCTTCAATTGCTCCCCTTTGCCTCAATCAATAAAAAAAATTAATAAATAAAACCTCAATCATTTAATAAGAGCTTACTTATGTCAGACAGAAAGTCAAAGTGGATAGAGAGCTGTCCTTGAAACTAGGAAGGCCTAGACACATGCTAGCTGTATAACATATAATTTGCTTTCTAATTGCTCCAAGATACTCTCTAAGCCTCTGAAGCACAGAGAATTTGCTAATCTGCATTGTATAGATTTGCCTATATCAATAAAATCCTAGGCACAGAACTTATCCACGCCTCTGTGTGACAGGTCTTGTGCCCACTAATAGGAATACAAAGGCAAAAATGAAAGCACAGATCCTACCTTCAGGAACTTCCTTCTTGCTAAAGAAGACAAGATGTAAATAAATAGGTATGTTAGTCAAATATATACAGAGTCAGAAGAAAATTGTGTTTGAAGAAAAAGACAAATATAAACTTCATTAGTACTTGAAAACCCTTCACAATTTGTCTCCAATCCATCTTTCCAAGCTAATTTTACATTATTCCCCCTTGTCCACTCTCTGTAGCAGCCAAATTGGCCTCCTTGTTCTTTATATGTGGTATTCGCTGTCTTACCTCCATGTCTTTGAACAGATTGTCCTCCACGTGTGCACTTCTCTCCCTCTTGACCTTCTCCTCGTAGAATGTTTAGAACGTTCAAAATTCAGTTCAAATGACACCTACTACAAGAGACATTTCCTAGTTTCCAAGGATCTTCCTGCCCCCCCACCCTCATATTACTCTGTTATACATGTATATATATACACACACATACATACATATATATATGTATACACACACATACATATATATACACACACATACATACATACATATATATACACACATACATACGTATATATACACACACACATACATACATATATATATACACACACATACATACATATATATACACACACATACATACATATATATACACACACATACATACATATATATACACACACATACATATATATACACACATACATACATACATACATATACACACATACATACATATATACACACACATACATACATATATACACACATACATACATATACACACACATACATACATATATATATACACACACACATACATACATATATATACACACACATACATACATACATATATATACACACACATACATTCATATATATATATACACAAGCATACATACATATATATATATATATACACACACACACACATGCATATCAATATCAGTGTGCATGTTGTTTCTTTTTGCTTAGTATTACTTTTACAAGCATTTATTCTCTCTCATTCCCACTTCTCCCATTGAACAATAAAAAAGAAAACCTTCATAACAACAATCAATTGCTAAAGTTTAGCAAGTACCTACTATGTGCCAGGCATTTGTGCTAAGTAGGAATAATCCAAAGATAAAAGTTCCTAACAATTGAAGATATCCAAGAATATAATGGAAAGCCTTGGGAAATAGTTCCCTTCATTAGAATTGTTTGAAAGTAGAGTTTGGCAGGAAAATGGTAAATGTTGGAGAAGATGTGGGAAAATTGGAACACTATTGCATTGTTGGTGGAGTTGTGAACTGATCCAACCATTCTGGAGAGCAATTTGGAACTATACTCAAAGGGCTATAAAACTGCATATTCTTTGACCCAGCAATACTAGTTCTAGGTCTGTATCCTAAAGAGATAATAAAGATGGGAAAAGGACCCGTACGTGTAAAAATACTTATAGCAGCTGTTTTTCTGGTGGCAAAGAAATGGAAATTGAGGGATGTCCATCATCCAACCAGGGTTGGATAACTTTTGGTATATGCATGTAATGGAATACTATTGTTCCATAAGAAATGATGAGCAGGCAGATTTCAGGAAAACCTGGAAATACTTAAATGAATTAATGCTGGGTGAAGTGAGCAAAACCAGGAGAACATTGTATACAGTGACAGCAACATTGTGAGAAAACCAATTTTGACAGACTAAGCTCTTCTCAGCAATGCAATGATCTAAGACAATTCCAAAACATTCATGATGGAAAATGCTATCCACAACCAGAGAAAGAACTATGGAGTCTGAATGCAAATTGAAACATACTATTTTCTCTCTCTCTTTTTCTTTCTCATGGTGTTTCGTTTTTGGTTCTGATTCTTCTTTACAATATGACTAAGGTGGAAATACGTTTCTTATATTGTACGTGTATAGCCTATATCAGATTGCATGCCTTCCAAGGGAGATGGGAGGGAAGGAGAGGAAGAAAATTTAGAACTCAAAATCTTATAAAAATGAATGGTGAAAACTAAGAACAAACAAATTAAAAAAAAAGAAAGTAGAGTTTGGATAATCATTTGTTTAGTGATCACTTGTTCTTGTTCAGGTATGGGTTGGATTAGATGACCTCTAAGGTCTTGCTCTTTGATTAGGAGATTCTAGTCATCTTGATGAATATGGCCACTGGACCCAAATGGTTCTGGAGGAGAAAGTGAGACTTGTGACCTTTTACAGCCTTCCCTCACTCAAATCAAAGTCAATTGCAAGTCATGTCATCATCTCTCTGATGTCATGGTCCTCTTCATGAAAGAAGGACCAGTACATAACAACAATATAACAACAATAACAATCTATAACTGTGATAATGGCTTCTTTTTTCCTTCTAGGAATTTAGCCTAGGCAACTGATGCTAGTTCATTGGAGCTGCCTTGTGTCTAACTAAATAGACCCAATGGTTAGGCTAGCAACGGGAAACAGTGACTAAAAGAAGGATGTAACACACATGGTCCCATTTGGAGTTATAGTGTGCTTTCCTGACAGGACCAAATTGTCAACCAATTAACAAATATACACTCCAACTACTGACCTCCCTGGCTTCTTCTAAATCCCAACTAAAATCCCAACTTCTACAGGCAACTTTCCCTAACCCCTCTTAATTCCAGTGCTTTCCCATCTTTAATTATTTCCTATTTATCCAAGCAAAATCCTTGCTTTGTATATATTTGTATGTATGTTGTTTACTTCATTAGATTTTAAGCTCTTTGAGGGCAGGGACTGTCTTTTGCCTCTTTTTGTATTTCCAGTACTTAGAGCAGTGCTGGGCACATAGTAGGTGCATAATAAGGGTTTATTGATTAATTGGTTGATTGACTAAGCAGTTATTATGTACCGGGCACTGGAGACACAAAGACAAAAATGAAATAGACCCTGCCCTCCGGGAACTTATTATTCCTCCTTCATTATCAGCTAATCTAACTCCCCTTTGAGCACCTTTACTTGTTGTGGAATAGGGGGACTAACCAGAGAGAAACACTGCCCCTAAAGAGTTCATAATCCTAGACAATAAAGGCCAACAAGACATGTAACCTCCTTGAGGGGAGGGACTGGTTTTGCCTTTCACTATGTCCCTAGTACTTAGTACAGGGACTAGCACATAGTAGGTATTTAATTAATAATAGGTAACTAACTTTCTACTTTATCAGTATATCTGGGTTCTAGTCTTCCAATAGCTAGTTATTTGTCCTTAGACAAATCTCTTCAATTCAATTCCATTCAAGACAAAGACAGAACATTCTGCACTCTTAAAAAGCTTAAGTGTGCTAAAATGGAAAGGCTGCTGAATGTGACTTCAGAAGATGTGGGTTCAGAGTTCAGCTCTACTCCTTGTCACCTGTGTGACACTGGGGAAATCAATTCACCCTTATGGGCCTGAGTTTATTATCTGAAAGTAAATGGGTTTGACTAGGTGACTTTGAAGGACTCTTGCAATGACCCCACCCACCCACCCCCCCTACATTGGGAGTCTTCACATGGTATGAGGGATTTGGACTAGATCATAGCCTCATAGATACAGAGCTAGAAGGGACTTCCTAAGTAAGCTTGTCCTAACCCTTCATTTTCATAGTTGAGAATCTGAGATCTAGAGAGGTTAAGTGATTTGCCCAAATTCATACAGGTAGTAAGTAGCTGAGCCAGCACTGAAACCCAGGTAGAGCACTTAACTCTAAATTCAGTATGTTTTATTTCTAAATAACATGAATTACACTCCTTACAGTCTCTTCCAGCTCTAATATTCTCTGATTGGGATGATTTTTTTCCTATTTTATAGCAGAATATTACAATTTCTCAACCATTGCTACTTATTCAATACATTTCATTTCTTCCTTTCCCCTCTACCCACATCCAAAACCTCCATTGCTTATTATAGAAATCCAGGTGACGGAAACCCATGGAATAGCTTTCTGGAGCAATCCTTAATCACATATCCATGGCTCTACCCTCTTCCCTCAGGAATTCTGTGAACTCCAGATGACACAATTCATCTCAGGAGACTCTTTCAAAAGTCAAAGTTAAATGAATGTACTTTCTGGTGCTTCAGCGATTAGACAGTGAAGATCAGCCAGTCTACAAAATGAAGAGGTGGTCCTCCTGTCAGTCTTGGAGCCAATTAGCTTTTGGAAGAAAGGCTCAAGGCAAAGCAAAGGTTTAGTTAATCAATTTCTGAGTGAGAAGAGTGGGAAGAATCTTCCAAATTCCCCCAAACAAGTTGTTTGGAGGGTTATTCATTGCTCTCCTGGACCATCATCCATGCAAGAAAAAAAATGTGCATATACTCTCTTGTTCCATTTTTTCTTTTTTCCCTAGTAAAATTCCTCCAGCAATGCCCCCTCATTTCACTCCAGCTAGAGATCTTTATTTAATCACTGAGTTGTTAACTCAAGATCTTGACACAGGTATTCTTGATTTCTCAGTAGACAGCATTTTGGAATCATAAAATCAAACGGGTTCTTGTCATCTCTAAAACTTGCCAGCAGATCAGACAGATTGTCAGGAAGATATTTAATTAGATTGAGTAGCCTTTAGAATGGGCTTTCCCCCTGGGATTTTTGTGAAGTCACATTTAGGTGTTCATTATAGCAATAATTTTCTACATTTTTACTAGTCTGGCATGGAAAAGCCTCCACGAATTTTCTTATAAGCTACCACTAAAATTCTCTACAGTGAACAAATGAAAATTTTTTCTGAATACAATTATTAAAACAAATATTAATTATTCTAGTTACTGCTCATGGCCATGGTTCTTATCTCCAAGAAAGAATTGCTCTTGCTTTTAGTCAAGGGACCTCATTATTTTGGTTGTGTTGACAATCAAAGAGAATGTCTGATGTACAGTTGCAATTATATTGTGACACAGTATATATGATTCCACCTGGGTGTAAGGTCCTGCGGGGAGGAGAACAGGCAAAACAATTACCATATCGATGGTTCACCTTGTCCTAAAGGACTACAAAAACCATTTCTTCTTCCAGAAAGTTGGGGATGAAGAGTCCAGCAGTGAGCAGTAGTCTACTGCAGTATGGTTTAGCTAGTCAAACAACATGTAGAATATGGTTTCCAGTTCTGGGTGCCACATCTTAGGAGAGACATTGATAAACAAGAAATCTTCAGGAGGAACAAGACAAGAATAGGCATGGAGAAGAGAAGACTTAGGACAACATGTTAGCCTATCTTCAGATTTTTGCAGGATTATTATGTAGAAGGGGAAGTAGACTTACTTATATATATATACTTAATATATAATATATATTATATATTACATATAATATATAATATATATTATATATTACATATAATATATAATATATATGTTATATATTATATATAATATATATATAGGACAATATATATAACTTATTAAATTGAATTGAAGTGAATCACCAGGCAAACTAAATCCCCCAAACTCTTTTGCTTCAGTTTGCAAAGGTGAGTCATAAGACTCTGTAAATGAATTCTAAGCCTGGGATACATAACCGATTGTCTTACTTCCATACATCTTAGATGATACTTTGGGCTAGAGTTGTCTTTGGCTGAGAGAAGGATTCTCCCAGTCAATGGGCAATGGTGATACTGAGGAAAGTTAGCCCCCAGAACTATGAAAATCTAAAGCAAAAATAGTCAGGTAGATTTTACTTTCCTCACCAAGGTGTTTGCCGAAGGGGAAGGTCACAGTGGCACATGACAGTTTATTTTAGCTAGTCTTTCCCAATCCTACCCTTGGGCAATGTTACTTTTCTAGTTCACACCTGTTGGAGAGTTTACTTATAAAATGTCATTCCTGATAGTATCCTCCACCTCTTCCCTCTGAATATCCTGGAATCATTCTTTCCATAGAAGGTGGTGCTTTTCTCTTTCAGTATTCTTTCCAAAGAAAAGACAGAAGGCAGTGCTATTCTTCTTCAGTGTTCTTTCAAAAGAAAGACCGTTTGAGGTAAGTTGCCAAATTCCTTTATCACATGTTACGTTATAAACAGCATTGACTTTGGAGTCAAAGTGACCTATGTTCAAATCCTGTTTCTGATATAGACAACACAATCCCATTGGCTTTTGGTTTTCTCATCTGTGAAATGAGGGAATTGGATTACTTGGCCTCTGGATTCTCTTCCAGCTCTAAATATATGAACCTATTAAAATCCACCACCACTCTCCCTGCCCCCCCCCTCCATTGCTATGACTAAAATCAGTTCTGGTACTTTTTTTTTTATTAGTTACTTAATTTTTAAAGTGCAAAAATATTATAAATGTAACATTCTAGACAAATACTAATAAATTATCATTAAACCAATTACTAAGTAAATTTCCAAATAAGAACCTAAAATTTTAATGATACCTATTTTGATTGAAAATAAAAACACCATATTTCAACAAAATAAGAACAAAAACAATTCATTCACTTTTCTTCTCTTTACAAATCTGTCTGTTTTTATTTCCCTGACTTCTCTAATCCAGAAGTACGTCCTATTCCTCTTAATATACTGATCGATAGTGCTTTGTATCACTTCATATAGTGAATATATACACGTATATAGAACATATACTTCCTCATATACATCTTATTTGTCCTTTTTATTTATAATGTCATATTATAGACATCACAATTTATTCGGCCATTGCTTAGTCATTAGGTGTGCAGGTGTTGTTAATGGCTCAATAATTTTGATTGTAACTTGATCTGTGGGGCTACTTTAGGAAGAAAGGTCTAAGGAAGGAGCAAGAAAAGAGAAGAGGGAACTACATATGGAAAGAGTTAGTATAAAACTTTGCTCAACAACTCTTGGTTTGAATGTGTGACTTTTAAAAAGTTTTATCAGTGTCTTTTGCTGTTACAACACAATGATTTCAAGATATGCCCAGGGGCATATCTTATCATTTGGAGAAAGCTGATGGTTAAATTTTAAATGTGAGCATTTATCCCCTTGGAATTTATCGTTTTGTTGATTGTCTAGGCTTAGGAAAATTGTGGTGAAGATGTTAACAATACATATTAAATTTAAAAGTGTGTGGTGTACACATTTTCATTTTGCAAATTCAGTTGTTAAACATTTACCAGCACACCACTGGATGTGTGTGTATATGTGTATATGTATATGAATATGTATAATGTGTGTGTGTATATGTATTATACACACACACACACACACACACACACACACACCCAAACATATACATCCACACTTATATGTAGATACATATATGGTGCATATATATGCCTATATATATATGTACCATATATGTATCTATACATAAATTTTGATATCAATGCATATACATATACATATCTATCTATCTATCTATCTATATACACACACACACCCAAACATACACATCCACACTTACATGTAGATACGTATATGGTGCATTTATATACCTATATATATATATATATGTACCATATATGTATCTATATGTAAATTTTGATATCAATGCATACACATATACATATCTATATATACACACATACACATATGTGTGTTTTTATATGCACATATGTATGTACATATACATATGTGGGTATATTCCTCTTCCTCCCAGTTTAATCTTCCCTTGTAACAAAAACAACCATTATGTATGATGGTGCATACAACATTCTACACTCACAGCCCTCCATCTCTCCAGGGAAGGGAAGGCATTACATTTACTTCTTTCTTTTGGAGCCATATTTGGTCATTATGTCCCTAGAGTTTAGCATAGTGTCTAGTACATGGTAGGTGCTTCAGAAATACTTATTCATTTGAATAATTACACATTATTCCCTTATTTTAGAGTTCTTGTTTAAATTGTTATAATCCTTACATATATTGCTTTCCCATACTTAGAATATACTTCATCTCTCTTTTAAAAATCTTTCACTTCTTTAAAAATTTTTTTAAAAAATTTATTTATTTACTTTTAGTTTACAACATTCAGTTCCACAATCCCTTGTTTCAAATTTTCTCCCTCTCTCTCTCCTCCTCCTTCCCCTCCAAATCTTTCACTTCTTTCAAGACTTAGTTCAAAGGTTATCTCTTCCACTCCAACTGAAAATATTCTCTCCCTCCTCAAAATTGTTTAAAGCACTTCATCTGGATTTCTCCTTTGAACATATATCCCCCTACCTTTAATAATACTTATCTCTGTGTACCTCAAATACTCCCCACCAACTCTGCATAAAATGTAAACTATCCAACACCAGGGACTTTTACTGTTTTCCAACCTTGTATCCCAGCCCTAATCACAGACTTAGACCATAACAGACACTGGGGGAAGGTAAGAGGAATAAGCATTTACATACATTTTCTATGTGCCAGGCACTGTGCTAAGCACTTTTAACAATTATTATCTCATTTGATCCTTGAAATAACCCTTCAAGGTGGAGGCTATTATTATCCCCACTTTACAGTTGAAGAGATTGAGGTAAACAGAGGCTAAGTGATGCACCCAAGGTCAAGCAGCTGGTAAGTGTCTGAATAAATGTTAGTCGAATTAAATTGAAGCTTCTTGAATTTCCAAATCATTTCTCAGGGAGGCATGTTAAGAATATCCTGTCACAGGGGTGGCTAGGTGGTGCAGTGAATAGGGCATCGGCCCTGGAGTCAAGAGGACCTGAATTCAAATCTGACCTCTGACACTTAGCATTTACTAGCCGTGTGACCTTGGGCAAGTCACTTAACCCCTTCCTTCCAAAAAGTAAAAAAAAAAAATCTATCATAAGATCCTGAATTTGAAACTGGAACAACCCTCAGAGGTCATCTAAATTCAATCCCTTTAGTGGTTGAAGTATTACTGCCCAGCCCCCCCCTCCCCCATTTTCATATCTCAGGTTTCTATGGTGTTTCTATGCCCTTATTTAATTTAATTTAAACATTTTTATAATTTTTATTTACTTTAATAAGTTTGAAGATTTAAAGCTGATACCTGGGAAATTAAGTGACTTCCCCAAAGTCACATGTGTAGTAGCATCAGAGACAGGATTTGAACTCAGGTTCTCTGACTCCAGAGTCACTGTCTTTCTACTGCACTATGTTGTCCCCAAATGATTATTTGTCCCTGCAAAATTGACAATACCATCCAAAATTGTCCTTTTATTTTTCTTTAAATAAGAATCTAGTTGTATGTCTCTCCTAAAATGAAATGTTCTATTTGAAACGGTTTCAGAGGCTTTCCCTTGTGAAGATTTAACAGTATTCTCTAAACTACATTTCATAGCTTACTTAGCAGTGGTTTATAATTTCCTGGTCTTCTTAATGTTTTTGTTTGATGAAGAATTGGGGGAGGGGGTGCTCAGCTTTGGTGCAGAGGCAGCCAGGCACCGGGGAGGTCACACTCCCCTTGGGAGCACTGGCTAGGTACTTAGAGTCACTATCTGGAGTGGAATTCTTTTCTTTAAGTAAACAGTTAGGAAAGGGCTTTCTGACACTGCCTCCTGCCCCAACATGGCAGGAATGAGGTTTCTGGACCAGAACAACTTGAAGTAGTGAGACATTGGCCCTGAGCCGGGCCACTCAGGGAAGGCAGACGGTTTCTGTGTTCCCTGAGAATGTACACGCTCTTTGGGAGGCTTTTGGCCATCAGGAAAACTTCAAGGTGACTGACGACTGTTTTCTGCCTAGCAGTAATGAAATCCAGAGTTAAATTAAGCAGTGATGGATCTATAAAATGAAAAGGTTGGATCTCTAAGGTGATCTTGCATTCCAGCTCTAGCATTCTGTGATTTTAATCCCTAATTCTTTCTCTCTTAAAATTCCAATCCAACAAGCATTTACCATTTATGCTATATTTGAGGCTCTGTGCTGGGCCCTGGTTTTACAAAGACAGTGAAAAATGCCTCTTCCTTTTTTTTTTAGGTACCTGTATTCTACTTGGGGGAGGGGGATCCAACATGCAGAAAGACACAGACATGGCACTTTTTTGGTGACAGAGAGCACATCCACAATTAAGCAAATCAAGAAAGGTTTCTTATAGGAGACAGCACATGAGCTGAGCCTTCACAAACTATGGATACAAGATTAGAAATGAGTGTTTAATTATTTAGGATGCTATTTTTTTTAGAAGGAGTTATATTTCCTTAGGGAGGAAAAAGCACAATTGGCTAAATTCCATCTAAGTCTTGTTTTTTCCTACACCTGACTAGAACTTATCTATTGGGTCACCTCATTCATTTGTGGGCATCTCTCTTTCTGCAGTATCAAGAATTATCAGCATATATCTTGAGGGGGGGGAGGGAACAATTCATGAACCATAGTGGGTTAAAGCTAAAAGGTAGCTTATACACTATTTAGTTTAACAGCTCCCCCCCCCACCAATTTTACAGATGAGGAAACCAATGGAAGTGATTTGTCTAAGGTCACACAGTTAATAGTCCTGATAAGAATTGTCATCAGCCCAAAAGCATCATTTAATCGAGGGGTTGGAATAGACCTTAGACCTCATCCTGTCCAACTACCTGATTTTGAATCTTTAAACTTATTAAATCAAATAAACATTATAAAAGCTATTGAATCAAATTAAATGTGGCAAATACCACAGAAACCTGAGGTGTGTATGTGTGAGTGTGTGGGGGGGAAGTGGGGGGCAGTAGTACTTAAATTTCTGTCTCCAGAATATCAATATCCTTACTTCGTCAGAGTATGGTGATTCATGATAGATTTGGGGCAAAAATTCAATGCAACCCCTACTGTCATAGGACAACACGTCAGCGGGAAATTAAAGAGGAAAATTTTCATGGCTTGCCACTAAAAAGATCACTTTATACTCTAATAATTCTGGGGATTCCAACCTGATTGTGGAGGCTTCAAAGCAAAACACTGCCTCCACGACAGGATTTCCCCTCTGTCCTGCTATTTCCTAGAGGAGTCATTGTCATGAACCAGGTGCTCAGCTCCTCTCAGTGAACTTTGAAGGATGCTCTCTGCAGAGGTGGAGAGAGGTCTTATTATATATCAGAGTACAGTAGTGCAGGCCAGGCTCCTCAGCAGCAGCAGACCAAGACTCTGGTGACTGGGGTTCTAATTCTGGCTCTAATGCTAATGGACTTTATAGCATCTTGAGTCCATTTCCCACATTCAGAATAATGGGGATGACAGTATCAAAACACCATGCATCGGACAACATGTTAGGCACTGATAATAAAATGATAACAATAAAAATATAATATATAAAATAAAACAAAACAGTTGCTGTCCACAGGTAGCATACATTCTATTGGGATACTAAACAACAGACTTATGAAGCTGTAATTTCATTTACCTCCACTTGATCTCCATGTAGCTTCAGGGAGGAGAGTCCCTTTGGGTGTACTCTACAGAACACTGCATTCAGGTTGACTTTTGGAGTCAGCATTTACATTAGCAAAATCACTTTATACGGAAATTTACATTATTGAATCCCTTGATGGTATTTGGTGTTGACATCCCCATTGTTCGGGGAGGAGTCTGATCTAGAGTGCTGTAGCACATTAGCAGAAGAGCTAGAATTAGAACTCATGCTTGTTGATTGAGGCCATGTAGTCTAATGGGAAGAGCATTGATGGCTCTTTAATCAGATGACCTGGTTCTAATTCCCACTTCTGCTGCTTACTGCCTGACTGACTTTGGACAAGCCACTTACCCTCTGTCTGGTCCCTGGTTTCCTGACCCATAAAATAAAGGAATTGGACTAAATGATCTCTGCTATCCCTTTCAGCGGGTCTAAGAAGTTATAGCATGCACAGGAGTCACACCCTGGTAAAACGGTCTCAACAGTTGGTGAGTTAGGGGGATATCTACCTCAAGAATGTAAAGACTTCCCCTGGCAGAATGGGTAGATGAGAACAATTTGTTCCAAGGGCCATGAAGACAACTGAAGCAGGTACTATGGAATGCTTAGAGCTTCAACAGACATCAAAGATGCCAAGGTCATCCCTTCATCATCCCCCCTCATCCTGAATCATCGCCTGTCTTCTTGACTCTTGTTCTACCACTGGACTTTGATTCTGGAAGACAGTAAAGCTAATGACTCACTCAAGTCCAATTCATACACAAGTCAAACGTTGCCTGTAATGTCATTGGTCCTCCTGGAAAACGAAGGACAAACAATAAATTTATGATTCTATGAATCATTACGTTAAATGGGAGGGGTGGACAAATGATTCAAAAGTGACAGGCAAGTCACTTTGGACTTTGGCCCAGGTTAGGTTGCTCTAGTTGGGAGTTGAGGAAGGGACAGGGTGGGAAGGGATTGTGGGAACATGATTTCAGTTTTAACAAGAATTTATTAAGTACCTTCTATGTTCAAGGAACTAACCTAGACAATAGGAATACAAAGATGAAGACAAATGATACAAGATAAACACATTCAGTAATACGATATGATTTGAGGAATGGGAAAGCCCTAATCCCTGGAGGTAACTTCTTATAAGAGTTGGCTCCTGAGCGTAATGCAGAGCCTCGCACACAGTAAGTGCTTAATAAATGCTTGAGGCTTAATAAATGCTTGTTTCTTGTTCCTTGAAGGAAGCAAAGATTATAGGAAGCAGAGGTAAAGAAGAAGGGCATCTTAAGAAATGCGGAAAATGTGGACCAAGTAATGAAGATGGGAGATTGAATGCTGAAATTGGAGAACATGAAGTAGTCCATTTTGAATTGGAACATAGAGTATACAAAGGGGAATAATATTAAATGAGTCTGGAATAGTAGATTGGCATCAGATTGGAAAGGGCTTCAAATGACTAAGGAGAGGAAATTCTAGTTTATCCTAGAGGAAACAGAAAGCCATTGAGGCTTCCTGAGCAGTGGAATGAAAGGGTCATGCCTATGCTTTAGAAAGATGATTTGGGAATGTAGCATAGAGGTTCGATTGGAGAGGAGAAAGACTAAAAGAGTGTTGCAATAGAAGAGAAGACTCAGTTGTTTAGACTAATTAATGAATATAATGCTAATGATGGCAAGATAGCAGAATATAAAAACTACCTCTTGTGAACCATCATCAACCAGGACCTAGCTGCAGTGTGAACATCTGTGGCACAGTAGAAATAGTATTAGAATTGCGGTCAGAAAACTTGTGGTTGCCTTAGGTACACACAATCTCAGTGTGACCACTTCTCGGAGCATCTGTTACTTCATCTGTAAAATGGGGATATTAATACTTGCACTATATTACTCACAGATCTAGGGATGATGTTTTGGAAACTTTAAAATGCTACAGAAATATACCATTACAGTTATTCCTCCCACATCATGATTTTCCCCATTGTGATTTTCATATATCATGAGCTGGCATAAGAAATTAAATGGGAATTTTTTGAGAGCTTTGTGGAAACTGCAGATAACACATGAAGGTCAGCAGATGACACAGAAAAAGTTTAGAAACTCAGAAATGCATAAAATATGTGTATAGTATTATATAATACCAATATAGTTTATCTTTTAATACTGCAAACACCCCATAAAAAAAAAGAAAAGATTCAGACTTCTCTGGTGCAAAGGGAGGGCCAAAAACTTTTATATGGATTTTCCAGATTGTGGGTGCCCTGCCCCTAATCCCTCCAATGTGTAGGAAATAACTGCACTATTAGTGTATCTGAGAGAAAGAGGTTGGGTTTCTCTAAAAAGCCTTATCTAGCTACTAAGGGAAAGAAGATGAAATCAAATTTATAGAGTACATGCAGAATTGTACAGTTATATATCAGAGGCATTTTATCCCAAGGCACCATTTAATCTAGCTGGAACTAACCAGCATAGCTTCCCTGTTCCTATAACTGGCTCAGGACTTGGCATTACCACATGACTAGCATCTGTGCTGCCTCTGGGAAAACACCAGCATGTGCCTCTCTCCCCAGCCTGTCTAACTTAATTCCCAGTTCCATTTTGTCTCACCATTTGGGGCCAATGAAACATCGTGTTTATCCTAGCTTTACTGCCGGCTTCTCCAACTTTCCCAGCTTCCCCAGATGCAGACTCATGTGTACTCACCTCTTCATCTCTTCTCCCCAGGGTCATGTTTACTCATAGTTCCTTTATAGCTTTACAAAACCACAAGTACATTATCTTTATAGCAGTATCTACATACAATTCCCAAGCAGAGTAAGTAACAGACTTTAATTACCAAGCTTTGCACAAAGTGGACTAAATAAATGAATTCTATTAATGTTACTTAAGAATTTCAACTTTGTGTATAGGAAGAACTTTGTATAGGTTCTAAGTGGTGACTGAAATTGGTAGTATTGCTAGTATTGCTAGTATTATTGAGCCAGGAAGAGATTTCAGTGGTGAATAATTTGCTGGACTCTGTGAACTTCACTCAATGGACAAAGACAACTTTGCTTGAAAGAGAGGCAGAGGAGTATCTAGTAAGGACCCCCCATACTTTCAGGGGAAATTTCTAGCTCAGCACAAACATGCAAAAATGTAAGAAACAACTTCTACAAATTGAGGTGATAATTCTCAATAACACTAAGCTACAGACCTATAAGCATTCTTGGAAATAAGATGAGTAGATGAAAATTCCAGAATTCTCCCAGGCCCAGTTGGATACAATTTGATATGTGACCATGCAGCTGAGGATAGCAGCTTTCTCTAACATGGCCACTGGGGAAGACAGAGGAGGTTCTAACAGCTGCTAGATAAGAGAGAAAGGGAAAGAGGCAGAGACAGAGAGAGACAGACATAGAGGAGACAAGGGGTGAGGTGAAGTTGTGTGTGTACTTCTTACTGTTTCTCATTAAGTCATGTGTCATTACATCCCTCCTAAAACAGACTCCATGGTCTGCTTCTCAGCTTCCCCTAAGGACTACTGGCAAAGTAATTCCTGCTGTATTCTCATTTCTATTTAACAGGCTTGGAGGGGATGCTGCTCTCTTTTAAGGGACAGGTCACTTTCAAACAGTTAGTCTCAAATTGCTAACAATTAAAAGTCACTGCTTCAATTCAGCCAAATGGCCAATTGCTGTTACACTCCCAGGTCTCCCAGTTGAGACCTCTTCCTATTCCTCCTTCCTTTTCCTCTGGGCAGAGAAAAATCTGCTTACCTTTCTTTGCATTTTATTTATAAACAGTACCCATAAATACCAGCACTCATTAGAGTTCTACTTATTGGAAATACAATAGGTAGGAGGCAACTGAGTGGGAAATATTTCTAGAGAAGAGATCTAACACTGAAGAGTTTTGCCAAAAGCATTGTCTCTGGCTGGGGACTCAGCTAACAAAAAGATAAAGAGAATTAAAGATCCTTATATACTACTTCCTCGAGTGTCTAAGGTTCATTTATACTAGGAAATTCACGTGGGCAATGGCTAATTAGTAGGGTCAGAGGCAAATAAGACTGGTGGAACAACTCTGATCATCACACCATTTCCTTAAACACACAGGCATATAATGTGTATCCCAAAGAGATTTTAATAAGAAAAGAAAAGAGACCGATATGTACAAAAATATTTATAGAAACTCCTTTTATGGTGGTAAATAATTGTAAATTGAGGGGATGCCTATCAATTAGGGTATAGCTTAATAAGTTATGGTATATGGTTGTACTGGAATACCATGGGGTTATAAGAAATGATGAGCAGGATGCTCTCAGAAAAACCTGGAAAGACTTACATGAACTGATTCAGAATGAAGTGAGCCAAACCAGGAGAACATTGTACATGGTAACAACAGTACTGTAGGATGATCACCTGTGAAGGACTTCACTATTCTCAGCAATACAAGGATCTAAAACAGTTCCAAAGGACTTTATGATGAAAAATGCTATCCATTTCCAGAGAAAAAAAGTGATGGCATCTGAACACAGATCAAAGTATACCTTTTTTTTTTAGTTTATTTTTCTTCACTTTTTTTTAGTCTGTGTTTTCTTTCACAAGATGACTAATATAGAAATATGTCCTGCATGACTGCACATGTATAACCTATATAAAATTGTTTGCCTTCTTGATGACAGAAGAGGGGAAGAAGGGAAGAAGAGAATTTGGAACTCAGAATTAAAAAAAAATGTTAAAAGCTGCTTTTACATGTAATTGGGGAAATATAATATTAAGAATTTTTTTAAAAGGCAGCTTAAATTCCACTTTCTGCAGAATGACTTTCTCTGTCACCTTTCCTCATTTGCACCCTCTCTGAGATTGCCTTTCATCTCCACTATAATGCATCCTGTATGTATCTAGTTATTCACATGTTGTCTTCTTTATTAGAATATAAGCTCCTTGAGGACAGAGACTTTTTACTTTCCTTTCTATCCACAGAGCTTAGCCTAGTGCTTACCACGTAGAAAGTGCTCAATAAATGCTTGTGGACTAACTCTTGACTGATCATTTTAGAGTCAGTTTTCCAAACTCAGCCAAGGGGTTGATAGGATAAGTCACAACTATATAGCACTTTAATATTTACAAAGTCCTTCCTCCTAACAATCCTGTAATGTAGGGAGAACTGGTATCATTACCCAGTGAAGCAAACTAAAGCTCGGAAATGTTAATTAAATGCCTTACAGCCTTTACACAAATAGTAGTTGATGTAACTAGGGCTTAAACTCCCAGTCCAGGGTATTTCCCCCAGAGCCTCTGGCTCTTTCATCCTGTGACTCCATGTATTGCCAAGTCTCTGTCTGACTCCTCTCCTTTGGCCCAATTTACTGCCTCTCACCTCCTTATCCCACACCTGGAGAAGGATCCTGGTTCCTCCCCTTCTACCAATGTTGTTTCCCTGGTCAGGATGAAAACAGTTGGTTCCCCACCCAACAAGAGTATATAGAGGATAGGAGTATATATTCCCCTACCAATAGAGGTAGGTGGAACAAGAGAGAGTGAATGAAGTTTGACTGGTTGAGTTTATTCACCACATACTTTCTTCAAATGGTCTTTGGCTCAGAGCCAGAGGAGTTTGGGGGTAAGGAGAGGTGGTGGTGAGTTGTACAAAATTCTCCCCTCTTTAGTTGAGAGAAGAAACCATTTTTTTTTCTGTTTGGAGAGTGGAGTCTTAGAATAGAAGAACATAATTAACAACTATACCCCATGTTTTGTACATGCCCACTTTTTAGCCATCATTCTGGGTGACTTGCTGTGAAGAAATTTCACTGAAATTTGAGGGAAAGATGAGAGATTCAAGTGTTTCAATGGGAATTTTTTTCATACTTCTTTCTTTTAAATAGTCAGATTTAGTTAATTGGTAGTATAATTACTTTGAGGTCAGTTGAGCACATAGCCTGGGGAAACACAGAAAAGAGGAATGAGGGAGGGGAGAAGTACTATTTCTAGAGACATTGCCAAAAGATGCAGCACAGGGCTGTGTATATAGGTTGGACTGGGAGACCTAGGCTTGACTCCTGGCTCTGCCACTAACTACCTGTGAGGACTTGGACACTTCATGTTAAACCTGATCTTAGAAAGAAGGAGGTTGACTTGGTGATCTCTGAAGTCCCTTTCAGCTAGGGCAGCAGTTCTCAACCTGTGGGTTGTGACCCCTTTGGGGTAGAACGACCCTTTCATAGGGGTCACAGGGGCCGCCTAAGGCCATTGGAAAACACATATTTCTGATGTTCTTAGGAACTGAGACACAGCTCCTCTATCCGTCTCCAGGCAGGTCTGCCCACATGCAGATACACCCACATACAAGTATTAAAGGGTTGTGGCATTAGGAAGGTTGAGAACCACTGAGCTAGGGTAATCTAGGTATCTATGCCATGCAGAGAAAGCTCATGCCATACCCAGAGAAGAACCATGGTGAGAAAGCTTTCCTCCTCTCTCCAGCTTCTACTCTTCTCATGTCTTTCCCACATGTTTCCATTTTGTAGCTGAGCTGGGAAAAATGGTGGGGATGATGGGAGGGACACAGATGAATTGAGGCCATGGATCAATTTGTACTGAGTACAAAAATCATTAGTTATATTATGATGAAAGAAGATTGGGGTTCACATCCTGACTATGATACGTATTGGTTGTATGAGTCTGGGCAGCAAATTATTTGACCTCTTAGTATCTAGGCAAGACCTTAAGACTGTAAGCTGTGTGTATGTGCATGGATGTATACCACACATATATGCATATATGTGTATATGTATATATATGCACATAAATGTATAAAATATGCTTTGCATATGTAATGGGGCTATATAAATGTATTGTATGGACATATATACATACCTGTGTATGTATGTATATATACATGTAATGCCCAGATCACCTAAGATAAGAGACACATGTGGGAGATATTAGGGACCTACTTTAGGGAGAAGACATGGTGTGTTCCCCTACCATATGGGTAGGAGCAACTTCTTTCCACTGGCTCCATAGCTGAAATGATCTGCATCTTTTAATCTACCTGGCAGGGGAGCTTGCTCTTTTCAGCAACATCAAGGGGCAAAGATCTTGTTCACCCACAGTTCAGGCATTATGCACTAAGCTGGGTGCTGAAAGATCTACCTTCTCCTTCCCTTGAGAAACAGGCTAGGGACCTTGGTGTGCTTTGATTGTCCTTTGCAGTTATAAGTACAGGGAACAGAGTCTTTACACCTAGGAGTTTGAGTCCTGGAGACCCTGGAGCCAAGATTCTAGGTAGATGTTGCAACTGTCCCAGAAGGGATTGACCTAAGAAACCAGGGTCCAGAGACATAAGCTGGGAGTAAGAGTGGGGGAGAGGGTTGGACTTGGAAACTGATGGGACTAATCCTATATAGGAACTAAATCAAACTGTGAATGTAATCCCCCTTCCTCTCCTCAGAGGCTGAGGTGACATGGTGGGTTTATGCCCACCCTCAAGTATTATGGAAGGAATTTTTTATGTTTATTCTGGCTATACTTATGGAGTAAATATCCCTTTGTAAAAGCTAATTGACATGTTAAGTGGTTAAGTGGAACTTGGGTGTTTGGACCCCTAAAATTGGGGGAATGCCAATAGCAAAGATGAGAGGCCCCCTCTCAATGTATGAGAACCTCAGAGAAGAGAAGAAATATAACATACATGACATTCAGTTATTGGGAACCAGAGTAAACACTTCCTATCCTTCCAGACCTATTCTATCAGTGGATAAGGAACTCCTAGTGTGGGAAGCCCTCTACCAACACAGAGCAGTTATTGTTTTGGCACTTGTACTCTTAAAAGGTTTAAGGAATTGTCCAGGATCACTCAGGTAGCTGTCAGAGACAGAACTTTTTAAATCCAGGTCTTTCTGATTGAAACCAATCCTCTATCCATAATACCATGCTGCCTCTATATATGAAATAATTCTAGAAACTTATCCCTTAGCCTGCAGGATACTTTGGTTTTGCACTAGACTTGTGATTTCAGCATAAGGAGCTTCCTGTGAGGATACTATCTCTATCAATGTAAATCAACACTGGCTCTCTTATCTGGAATCTTAGATTTACCTACAACTGAGAGGTTAAGGGAGAGGTTCCAGGCTCACATAAGAATGTGTTGGAATGGTTCTAAGGCTGATTCTTTATCCACTATGCTACCTATCTGTTGGCCTGAAAGGTATAGGGAGAAATTGTATTTTGGACAGTAACTTGTCCCTAAACTCAAGAGCTCTTCAGTACCAATGAATTTTGCTCCTCCCACAATACCCCATCTTTCCCTAGATTTCCTAAAAATTTTTTTTAAAAAAGCTTAAGAAAGAAAAAAAGAACCTTAACTCTATATTTCAGATCTGTGCAGAACATTCACCATCAGGTGTTCTCTTCTCTTTTGGAAACTGATCTGAAAAGGGAAGATTTCTCTCCAAAGGGACTGGGCACACCCAGAAGCCCACTCCCACAGGTCCTCGATGCCAGCAGTGACCTGTATATTCTATCACCCTTCTGAACAACCCCACATTACTGTGTTTTTATGTTTATTAGAGAGACTTTACGTCCCCAACATGGAAATTGAGGTTCAAATAGATGATAAACACCAGAGAACAAACAATGTCCACAGGTACCCTGAACTAACCACTAATGACATTCTCTGACTTAGGGGTGTTGTGAGGCTCAAATGAGGTAATGGATGCAAAGCACTTTGCAAACCTTAAAAGCTACATAAATGCTAGTTATCATCATCATTATCGTTTGTCTGTAGTCATAAGGCCTTTAGTCTAGAGAAGACTTTATTCCCTGAGTCTTCTACTGAACGCTTATTGAGCTCAAGCAAAGTTTATAGATTAATACAGGTATACATTAGTAAATGCTTAACTCTGGGAAAAACAATGTAAGCACATATACTTTCAAGTTTAATTTACATTATTAACACTTTCTAAAATAAATCAAACCCTGATTTGTAGCATTTGCCCATTTTTGAGGTATAAATGCTCATGCTGAAAATTTAACACTCTGTTCTCCAAGCTGGTTAGAGCTGGTTCCAGCACATCCTCCTCTGCCTAAAGCTTTCCTCTGACATGCTAGTGGCCCACTGTAGAGTATTTGTGTGGTCTCCATTTCTACTCCTTCAATCAGACAGCAATTAAATACAACTTGACACTTCCCAGACTTAACAGCTAAAGAAAGCCTGTCCCATTGCTATGGTCATCCACTTTTTTTCTTTTGACTTTTTTTTTCATTACTGAAACTTAAACATACAATGACAAAAGAAAAAGAAACATACTATAAACTTAAATATTGAAACAAATACAAAATAAGAAAAGGAAAAAAAGCATGTCCTGTGCTCAGCAGAATGTAAGGGAAGATTCAAAATGTACAGTAATAGATTTCCATTTCAAAAAAGCCTATATAAAAAATACTATGTGTTGTGTTGAGAGCTGTCCAACTTTTCTTTGCTTCCTTGTTAGTTTTCCTTTGTTCTCTGCTGTGCACTTTTTACTTTGTTCTTTTTTCTGCCTTCCTCCCCACCCCGGCTATAATAAAAGCAGGGATATATTTATATATAGATATAGATATATAGATACACATATACATTTATACACATTCATGCATATATACATACATATATAGACATGTGCTTTCCCTAACATATTCTACTTCTGATTTTTGTTTTTGTGTTTATGTGTATCTTATTTCCTATCCTTCCTAATTCCACTACTTTACTTTTACCCTCTATCTTGTCCTCATATTACTTAAACTACCTCTCCTCCCCAAGGATCCCTCCCTTGTCCTCTCAGTCCCATGAATCTAAACACCTTGGTCATCTACTTTTGCTCCAAAGACTCCTTGGTCATTCACCTGTTATACCTGAGGACTGGTTAGGTGTAGCTATGGAGGGGTACACATGTGTATCTTCTGGGGAGGGAAGAGAGATTGTAGAAAATAATCATTTGTGTTAAGTGCAGTTCAGAAGATGCTTTAGGAAGGCGAGTATGGATGTCATCCTGCTTTCCTTCCCCTGTTCAGTTCTTCTTCAACATTATCACTTCTTGATGCTTGACTCTTATTTATTGTCTTCTCTTTAGTAACCTTCTTGCTGCCTTTGGCTGGAGGGTGGGAAGACCTAGAAAAATCATACTACATCACTGTAATGTTAATGGAATTTAACATCTTCCCCCACCCATTAATAGACTGCAGGTGGAGCCCATTAAGGAAAGCTTATTTTGGAGAGGCTTGCTTGTAGGAAGGTTTTCACACCTTTTGCTAATTTCTAATTAGGCACTGAGTCAGCAGGGTTGTGATTCCTTCTGGCTCTGAAAAGTGTATGTATGCTCTGAATTGGTATTTTGCTTTGGGTGCTTGCTTATGAGAAGGATCTTGTGATTTCCTGCTCAAGATTCTGAGTGGCCATATGTTCAGAGCGCTTGAGTGTAAAGGCTCTCTTGATCCAGAGATGTGTGTAAAGTATATAGTTGATTCAGGCAGTCAGAGCCCTGTCTGTTGGTCTTTATTTCTCTGCTTGTATTTTCTTTGAAGTTCAGGTGCTGACTTTTCCCTTGAACTAGTGAATATGATTTTAAAAGATTATTGACCCCTTAAACAGCTATCTTTCCTAGTAAAGCTGATCTAAGAACCTGTGCTAGTAGCCATCTGGGTATGCCAATGTGGTTGCTGCTGCAATCACTGATTGGTTAGGTCTAAACATACAACTCTCACCTCTCTTTTGATAGATAACATGATCAACTAACTCTTCTCCTGCTCTATGGACTCCAGCTTTATCATCAACAGACTTGGCCATGATTGACACACGCAGATCATCCCACCCAACAAACTGTTGTGGCCTTCTATCATTTTTCAGCCAACCTTATGGCAATCTCCTGCGCCAGTTCTAGGGCATCCCAATCTGATACTGAGGTAGCGCCCCATCCTGCTGACACCCCCTTTGCTTCCCAGACAATCTTGGCTGTGTTTCATCTGGGGAGGTTTTGACTGTTGTTTCTTTTTCTTGAATGAGGTTTGGGAAACAAGGCCTAACTATATGCAAACCACTAAGGATGACAACATTTTATCATAGAAACAGAGACGGTATGAGTTTTAGAATCATAGGCTATCAGAACTGGAACAGTCTAGGTCAGAAGTTCTCAAACTTCTTGGTTTCAGGATCCATTTATGCTCCAAAAAATGATTGAAGACCTCAAAGAACTTTTCTTTACATGTTATATCTATCAATATATTTACTATTTACTATATTTTAATTGAAAACTGAAATTCTTAAAATATTTAATTCATTAAAAATAACAATAATAAACCCATTGCATTTTAACACAAGTAATATTTTCATGAAAAATAACTATTTTTTCCAAAATAAAAAAAATTAGTGAGAAGAACTGAATCTACTTACATACTTTTGCAAGTTGGCATCTCTTTCATGCCTGACTTAACAGAAGACAACTAGATTTTCAAATGTGCTTCTGTATTCAATGTGTTGTGATATGTTATTTGACACTTATGAAGAAAATCTGGCCTCATATAGCTATACAGTTATTAAAGGTAAAAGTGCCTTAATAGCAAGGGTAAGAGAAGGGATCCACAAAGTGTTATTGAGTTTAGGTGAATGGAAGACAGCACCAGTGATGAGAAGGTCACAACATATACACATCTCTAGTAGTATGACCATTGCTGTTGCTCTTTCTAACTCCATTCCTACCAAGGACTCGTTGCCATGTCTGATAGTCTGTGTCTCCTCTGGCATTAAAGTCAACTGAGATTATGAGTTTGTCCTTTTTCAGCACACTGATGATGAAGGTCTCCAGTCTTCATAAAATTTTTCTTTGACGTCGTCGGGGTTTATCATGGTGTGAGTATATGCACTGATGATAGTGGCACTGCGTTTTCCTCCAAGTGGCAATCACATTGTCATGAGCCTGTCATCCAATCCTTTTGGTAGGCATACAAGTTTGTTGTTTAGTTTAGATTTGACTGTAAAACCTATGGCAGTTTCATGGATCTCCTAATTAGCAACCACTCAAGAAAAACATGTTTTCAGCTCTGACTTTGGTAAGCTAGCCTTCATTTTCCAGTCTTGTTTCATTCAGAGCTGCTATTCGGATGCAATACCTGCTAAGTTCTCTTGCAATAAGAGCCATTTATCTTTCAGGTTTACTGGATTTCTTGTCACATTCTGTGTATCAATGGTGAGAGGCACCATCTTTGCAAAAATTTTTGTACTTTTTTGTGTGTGAGTTTGTGTGTGTCTTGACTACAGAGTAGGATCCCTATTAGCTGTGGTAGACAAGCCAGGGTTAGGTTTGGTGAAGCAGACAATTGGTAGGGCACTTTTTCTAGACTCTTCCTCATGCCAGGAGGTGAGCAATGCAGTCCTTAGAAAAGGCTGCTCAGACAAGGAGCTACCAAATCCCACTGCTGCTTCAGTCCAGTGAGAAGAGGACCCTATCCCCTGGGTCATCTGAGTGCAGGGTTGTGATAACAGCTCCCAATGTATTCATACCTGTTGCTTTATCACTTGCCCATCATCACAAGACTCTGGGGTAGGTAAAAATGGTAAAATTGCTTAGGTGATGTCTTTGACCCATGTACAGATTGGATTTAAGTGAGGCACTACATGAAGCTGTCAGTCTCACTCACTTCCAGAGTCATCAAAGTCCAGTAGCAAGACAAAAGTCAAGACTGCTAGCAATGGCTTGAGATGCAGTGGGTGATCTTGGCGTCTTTGATGTCTAACCAAGCTCTAAGTACTTCACAGTGCCTACCTCCACCACCTTAAGGCCCATTGGAAGAAATTGTTTTCACCTGCCCATTCCACTTCACATGCTTGGGGTAGACACCCCCTTAACTCACCAATGGGTTTGAGGCCCCTTGCTTACCTCAACCTAGTTTAGACCAGCTGCTGAGATGGTTTACTAGATTGTGGCTGCTGTCCATGCTACAGCTTCTCAGAGTCACAGGTGAGAGTTGGGTGACAGGTGGATACCATAGGTAGAAAATAGCCCTGAAAAAGGGTTTGGCATCTGTCACACCAGAAGTAGTAGTCTCCCCTGAACAATATATACCCTATATATACCTATATACCCTACTATGTCCTAGGCATTGCAGAAAGCACTTTACAAATATCTCATTTAATCCTCACAACAACCTTGTGAGGTGGGTCCTTTTATTATCCCCATTTTACAGATAAGGAAACTGAGGCAAATAGAAGTTAAGTGACGTGGCCAGAGTCCTACAGCTGCCAAGTACCTCAGTCCAGATTTGAACTCAGGTCTTCCTGATTCTAGTTCTATCACTATATACCATGCTACCTAACTGCCTAATGACTTAGCATCATTATGAAAATAGCTTTGACTTTCTGGACCCCATGAAAGGGTCTTGGGGATCCCAGGGATGTGCAGACCAAAACTTGAGAACCACTGTTCTAGGCCAATCCTTGATTTTACAGAAACTGAGGCTCAGAAAATTGAAGCGATTCTCCAAGATGTCAGAATTTGTGTTAGCAAAGCTGGGATTTGAACCCAAATCTATTGACTCCCAGTATGGTGTTCTTTCCATTATATTATGCTGTTCTTCCCTTCTTGCAGTCAGAACTTTTTTTTTTTCCAAAATGAGGGGCAGCCTGTTATAGCAGATAAAACGTTAGGCTTGTAGTGAGGAAGACCTCTGTTCCAATCTTGCTTCAGACACTAGCAGTATGACCCTGGGTAAGTCATTTATGCATTCTGTATCTCAGTCTACTCATCTGTAAAATGAGGGGACTGGATTGAGTTTTGATTTCTTTTGGTGAAAGAACTTCCCATACTGAGAGTTCCTTGCATGAAAGAAATCGCAGATCCTTTCTGGCTTTGTGCATTACTAATTTAGTGGCCTTTCCAAGAGACAGAGGAAAAGGAGATATTGGCCCTTCTTATAAACTATCAGTGGAAAAAGAAGCAAATACCTATATTTTCTTAACTCTCTATTATTCCCAATTCTCCCCATTCCCAGGGAAAGAAAGGAAAGAAGAGATAACTGTTTTGAATGACCTGTGAAGGGCTGCTCCCCACGGATTTCTGTCAGGGAGAGAGGCCAGGGCTGTTTCCCTCCTGAATGTGCAGTCTGCTTCCCCCACACGTGTCCCTCACCATGTGGCCTGGGTTGGAGCCATGGGACAGGGAAGGAACAGAGCCAGGGTGGCTGTTGCTATAGTGATTCTGATCTTTGGTCCAAGGCCCTGGAGTGAGGCTGTCTCTACTGTATGTCTGGGGGCAGTGCAGGGTGAGTCTGCCAAGAGTGACTATACATGCATAAGCTCACAGAAAACTCAGAGCAGAGGGAAGCTGCCCTCCCCCTCAGCAGCTTGGGAGGACATGCTGTTGGACCACCAGGAGTTTGACCAGGAAACTCGAATTCCAGTGATCTGGCAAGTTGTGGCCATCAGGGAGAAGGAGAAAACAGTAGCTGTTATTTTTAAAAAGCTTATTTGAAAACATTAGGAAATATTCCCTGTGACTGTAATTTCTTGAGAATTTTATCAAAATTCCGATGTCCTTTCCTCCTGAATCTAGTCTTACTGCATGGCTGGAAGTGTGGGTTTCATTAATGATTACAGACACAAATGAAGGTTAGAAGATTAAGTCTTTTCACAGAAAAATTCCTTCTGCAGTGTGTGTAAATTGGCTCTCAGACCCTCTTTCCACTATGAAGAGACTGACTGGGTCTCTATTCCTTTTGTCATATATACATGTCAAACGTGCATTTTCCTCAGACAAATTTGGCTACATTGAATATCTATCATCTAAATGAATTTATTGCTTAGGAAAATGAACTGCTAATAGCTCTAAATATTTTCCTCACAGGTTAGCAAGTCTTGGCCTTGACTGTCTTGGATATTGGAATCCTGAACTTTGTCTGTTTGGAAGTTTTTTAAACTACACCATGATGGATGATGATGAGACTCAAGTGGAATTTACAGATGGTGCTCCAGCAGTGATATGGGTGATGTAGTCTCATTAACTGACAAAAAACACTTCAGAGTTTCAGTGGATAAAAAAAAATTGAAGCAACATTTTAAAGCTCAGACATTCTATTTTAATGAAAATATACCTTAGCACAAATGGGAAATAGATGAAAAAATTACACATTCATCATTCAAGAATTGGTATTCAAATTCATACTCCATATATTTACATATGAAATCCTTTGTGCAGATTCATTTAGCCTTTTTTAAGAAAAGAATCTTTAATGTATAGATCTTTAGGATATCACTTGTCACATCATTAGTGATATCATTAGTGCTGTTCTCGCAGAAGATGATATGGACTGTTATAAGCAATGTCACCTTAGGTATCTAGAAGGAGCAGTGGAGGGAAAAACCATCCTGAAAGCATCATCTGTAGATAGAGAAGGATGATAAAGAAATGGAAAACTAGGTCAGATTTGCCAATATGTCTATTGAAATGATTACATGTTGGAAGAACCACCACTCTTGAACCTTAACACTTCAATTCCTAATATGCTAAAGGAGAAAAAAACAGTATGAAGCAAGACAAAGGGAGGAAGAACAGATGAACCAGATGAAATATGCAAGGACAAAAATCTGAAGGTGCTGAAGGTGACAATTTTCTTTTAAGTACTGAGCGATTGAATCTCATGATAGATAAAAGAGGGGATGATAGGGAACAACTGGAAAAGTCACCTTAGGTATTATGGCAAGGGAAAAATAATGGAAAGAACATTAACAACTATTGAGCAATATAAGATCTTTATGAGAATGATCTGTCTACATATTGAAGATAATCTTGATGAAAATGTAAAAAAGCTAACAAGAAGGCTTTCAGAAATGGAATTCAACAGTAGAGCACATCTGTACACACAATTGACTGAAAAGTGCCGAGAATACCATACCTCACTGTATTTATTGTTTGCTTGTTATAAAAGACCATGTGAATTATAGAACAAACTATAACCTCAAAGGTTATTTTTCCAACAAGATGCCTCCTATGCACATGTTAAGATAACAACAATAATAACAGAGTTGACATTTATACAGCACTTATGTGCCAGGTACTTTGCTTAGCACTAACTAAAAATTCCTAAATAAAAATGATACTCTGATCAATATTAAGTGAGGCATCAACAAGGAAGAAAGATGCCCACCAAAGGTGTTTGCCATTGCCATGGAGAATGTTCAATGCAGAGTCCAAATGCATAAGAGAATCTCTATAGGCATTCATACTTCAAAGGGATATTTTGGTATCTGTATGAAGTTCCAGAATACCATAGAGTTTTGTAAATGAGACCCACAACAGCTTCAAAGAATTCAGGCTAACTATCCACACAGGAAAAACTAAACGGATGAAAAATGACTCTTGTCCCTACTATAATATGAAATTAGATGAACATGTGTTCAGGTTCTACCTCTAATACGTATTGACTATGTGATCCAAGCAAGTCACAGAACCTCTCAGTGGCCCAAGTAACTTTCTAAGATCAAAGGTTATAAAACTTCCTAAGACTAGGTTACAGAGCAGGTTCTAATCTCAACTGGTAGAGGGGGTTTTGTCCCCAGCATCTCTTTACACTAGTAAAAGCATAGGTCCAAATTAAAAAACTATCTAAAAAATAATAACAACACTATGTAGTTGTGAATCATAGTTCCCTTCCTCAATACTATGCAGAACCCTGCCATTCTGACCCACCAACAAAGCCTATGAATTCCTGAGCTTTTCTACCTGTCTCTCTATTGTATGCTTAGGACTTCTGAAACTTTCCATCCTCCCTCAGCTGGATTTCTTTTTTTATCCTTTCTTTTTCTTTTCTTTTTTGGAAACAATTAAGGTTAAGTGACTTGCCCAGGCTCACACAGCTGGTAAGTATCTGAGGCTGGATTTGAACTCAGGTCCTCCTGACTCCAAACTCAGCACTTAGTCCACTGGACCACCTAGCTGCCCCAAAGCAAAGAGGATTTAAGTCAATTGCCCACAGTCACACAGCTAGTAAATGTCTGAGGCAAGATTCAAACTCAGGTCTTCCTGATTCCAAATCCAGCAAGCTATGCATTGTGTTAACTAGCTGCTGGACTTCTTTTTTTATATAATGCCTCCCCCAATTAAAGTACAAGCTTCTTGGACTGTCTTCCTTCTTTATTTGTATCTCAAATATGGTGTTTAATATAGTGTTTGACACATGATACACACTTAACAAATGTGATTTGTTTTATTCGTTCATGCCTGCTCTCCTTCAATGGAAAGATGCATGAAAGGTATAAGTAGGCTGCTGGGTGTTACTAATTATGTTTTTTGGGGGGGAAATTGGGGAGGGAAGGCAATTGGGGTTAAGTGACTAGTGTGTGTCAAGTGTCTGTGGTCCGATTTGAACTCAGGTCCTCCTGACTCCAAGGCCAGCGCTCTATTCACTGCACCACCTAGCTGCCCCATACCAGTTATGCTTTGCGCAGAAAAAGTGACATGAGAGGTATTACCCAGCTGATACAGGAGCAAAAAAAAAGAGGTAAATTGGCCATATAGTGAGATCAAGGGGAAAATGAATAGCCCACAGGCTTTACTGATACTTACACAATATTAAAAGACTTAGAGAGGAAGGCCTCCAGAATATTTGTGGAACTTTCTATGGAAGATTTATGGGCAGACAAGGGTAAAAGTTGCCCAGGGTGAGGGAGGCTTGGATGGATTGTAATCTCTATCACTGGAAGGAGAACCTCCATCAGTCTGTAACAGATTTACTAAAATGCTAAAGGAATATGGTGAAGATAATGCTTACTGAACAAGTGAAGGACCACAATCACCATCATAAATGTGAAAAGACCTTCAGGCTGACCTCAAATACCTTGAATATCTGAGGATTCATACATAGAGAAGTCCTATAAATACAATGACTGTGGGATGGTCCATTGCCAGAAGTCATACCTTATTACACATCAGAGAATTCATACAACAAAGAAACTTCATAAATGCAATCAATGTGGGAAAACTTTCAGACAGAACTTCTAACTTGCTGTGTATCAGGGAATTCATATTAGAGAGAATGAGCTCTCCTTATGGGAGCAAGATATCACAGTTCTGATTCAAGAGAGAGTTCTGATTTCAACTAAGGGAAAATTCACTAAAGTCTATAGGGAAGGAAGTTAGAGATCAGGGACACATTGAGGAGCCTGCTTCCCCTTCATGTCTGCAAGAAAGTCATTTTTTTTCTCCTCCCTGGAGTTATCTATCTTGAAAAGAGTTTGAAACTGTAAATAGCTGAAAAAAAAAGAATTTCTCTTCTCTCCAAAAGCCCTCATACCAATTCTACCCTTCATGCAATCATACACGGTCAAGTGAGCATTTTCTCTTTTAGTTAGGAGAATCTCATTGGAAATGTTCCAGGCGTAGTCAGAAATATGGATTACATAGAATTAAAATATTTATGAATTGATATGATAAAACTACTTTATAGTTATTTAAAATTCTCATTAGGCTCTATTTTGTATCATTTATGAAATTACTTTTTGACATAAGCTAAGATTTTTTTGTGATTAATTTCTTTCAAAAGTAGCTCTTATTAGAAAGCAGACTCTAAAAGTAAATGTCAGTTCTAGTTCATACAGGGTTCAGCTATGCTACTGATTGGAAAGGAAGGAGGAAGTTTGGAGTGAACTTTCCCCCAGAAACAGTTGTTTTGGGGGTTTTTTTTTAATCATAAAGATGAAGAGGTGTTCAGGTACAGAAAACTTTTGGAACTGGAAATGACACTTAGTCTCTTGATACAAAAACACAGACAAGGAATGCCCCGTTTTTCTGGTTCTATAATGAAAAAGTCAGAAAACTAGAGGGGGAAAACTTGAGAGGAACCTATCCTTACGACCATTTGCAGTGTCTTTCTTAAGCAGTCTGAGACAGGATTGTTGAAGCCAGCAGTTCAGTAGTGAGAGTCCACTGGCTCCTAACTGTAAAATCTCATGACATTCAGAAGACTAAGGAAGTTAAATATCTACTGGCTACGAAAGAAATAAAAACAGCAGGGACTCTGAGATTTGTAATATTCCCTCCAGTCTTGTCTAGGGATCTGGGATGCAGTGTCTTATATAATACTAGCTGAATTCTATTGAGCTGGGAACAACATCAAAAAAAATCCCAACACCTTGCCTGAAGGTTCCAACACAAGTAGAAGCTTAAGCGTCAGATGGTGTCTTAGTGAAGAGGGGTGGGTATAGGGGCGGGGCAGTGAGGGTAAGGACACAGGAAATGTTGGCTTGAGGCACTAGAGACAGATGGCAGGTAGCAGAAGCAGTAGTTTGGAACAGAATCAGAGTTCAAAGAATAAGCAAAGAGAGGTGACCTAGGAGTGGGGAAAGAGGTCAGATTGACAGTTGTGATGTCAAGATCACAATTGACACAAATTGCTTCACGCAGTAGCTTGTGGGCATATACTTCCTTTTGAGCTTGGCTTCAGGAAGCTTTTTGTTACTTTCTCTTGTTGTTCAGTTGTTTTGCAGTCATGTCCAACTCTTCACGACCCCATTTGAGGTTTTCTTGGTGAAGATGCTGGAGTGGTTTGTCATTTCCTTCTCCAGATCATTTTATAGATGAGAAATCGAAGCAAAAAGGGTTGACTCACCCAGTTACTAAGTATCTGAGGCTGGATTTGAACTCATGAAGATTCATGATTCTGAGACTAATGCTCCATCTACTACATCATCTGGTTGCCCTTACTTTCTACCTTTCCCAAATTAGCACAACTGGATATCCTCTAGTTAGTGCCAGCAACATTACTGGTTAAGGAATGATTTCTAGAAGGCAGTGGACACCCCGTTGTGCAACCTTAAGGCCTAGAATTATGTATATGTTCCAGTACAGACCTGAATTTTGTGCAAACAGAAGTAGAATGAGCTGTAAAATAATAGTCTAAGATCTATGGGTAAGATTAGTATTGAAACAGGAAGTCAGAAAGTATAACAGCTAACAATGAGAAAAGTACCTCATTCTATCCAGTTATTTTCTTTAAATATTATTTATGTAACCCATGATCCATTTGCCCAAGACTTTCTTCACTGGTGGAAATTTATTACTCAGTGCTACATGTATGTATGGGAGTGGGGGGAGTGAAATTGGCAAGAGCATGGAATAAAAGAGATCCTGGTCTTCTGGCTTCTAAAGCACTGAGAAAGAAGACATGTGGTTCCAGATTCTTTTCAGGTTCCTGAAGGAAGAGAAAGACTGGGAAGAAGCCAACTTATAGAGAAGCCAATTCCTCAGTCATGTTCCTATCCATGTTTTGCTATACTAGAAAATTCCAACAATTTCCCCTCGTGTGAGATATGGTTCTGAAGAGGTGCTGAATGGCCTATGTAATATATTTTGGGGGTAACTTTATGATTTTATTCATTTAGTTTTGTGTTAAGCTGTAAAAGCCACATTTCTTAACGGTTTCTCTCCTTCCCCCCAGATGTACTGTGTCTTTCCCAGCCCCAGCCTAGAGGTATTTCCCCTCAAACCATTAACTCTTCATTCAAGGTACTACCTCCTTTTGTCCTAGCAAACCAAACCCATCCACTTGCAAATCAGGATGGGAACATCTCACTTGACCTGAGCTCCAATCTGACCGCTGGTCGACCTTATGACGTTTCTGGGCTCAAATCACATCCCTGCCCCTTCCCTCCTGCTGTTTGTCCCAGTGTATTATGGGTAAAACACAGGAGCAGTTGATGTCAAGGGTGCATGTTCCTTTAAGCATTGGCCACTCCCCAGTCCTGCCCAGGCTCCTCCCTAACTCCACCTTTGTACACCTCATTAGCTTAATGAACTTATGATTGACAGTTTTGTATCTTTAAGAATGCCTCTCTGGCCCTTAGAACTTCTGCAGATGGCCCTTTGTAGTTCTTGCCTTTTCTGGCAGGTCAAGTAGGCATTCTAGTAGGCCATCTGCCTGCTGCAGAGCGTCACACTTCCAAACTTTCTCTGAACCACCCCCCCTTCCTTGCCCCTTGTGAGCTTTTCCTAGCCAGGTTTCGTTACCCTACCCCTTTTTGTCCTGTGAATCAATAAACTTTTGTAAATCTACCAAAAGACAGCTGAGCCTGTAATTCTTTTCAGACATGAACTTAGGAAAGATTTCTCATTAGAAATCCCCCCAAAACCTATCCCGCATCAGTACCCTTTCTCTTGGTTGGATTGAGTTATATTGCTCCCAATGGGAGAACTCATTAACTCTATATGTTGTCTGATAAATTCATACTTGTATATCTTCTCTGATTTCTATGTACCACTGGCTTGGATAAATAGATTTATTTGCTGTTCATTAAACATGTTCTTTGTGTAACTGGCATTTGAAACCAGAATCACAGGATTTCAGTTAGAAGTGACCATAGGGGCCCCATAGTCTCCAATTTATGTCTGAATAAAGATTTTCTGTACAATATACCTGAAAAGTTACCATTCATCCTTTGTTAGTGACCTCAAGTGAAGGGAACCCCCTATCTTATAAGAAGCTTTTAAATATGTATTACAGAAGTTTTTCCTTATATCTAGCCTAAATTTGCCTCTTTGCAGCTTCCTCCAGATGTTCCTAGATCTGACTGTGGGGACCAAGGAGAAGAAATCTAATGCCTTCTACATATGACTGAATCAATTTAGATATTTGAAGGCAATTCAATTTGTCTAGCCCTAACCTCTCTCCTGAGCTCCAGTCTTAAATCTCCAACTGTCTATTGATATCATGAACTGGATGTCCCATTGACATGTGAAACTCAACATGTCCAAAATTGAACTCATTACTTTTTTCTTGAAAAATGCTTCCTTCTTCTTAACATCTTGATTACTTTAGGAGGCATCACCATCCTTGCAGTCATTCAGATTCACAACCTAGGTGTCATTCTCCATTCCTAATCTCTCTCAGCCCAATATAATCTACTGCTAACTCATGTCATTTCTGCCTTTGCATCATCTCTCAGTATGGTCTCTTCTCTCCTCCACCACTGCTACCCCCTTGGTATAAACCTTCATCACCTCACACCTAGATTATTGCAGTAGACTGTTAGTTGGTTTCTTTGCCTCAGGTCTCTTCCCATTCCACTCATCTATCTCACCCACTCACCTATCAGAATGATCTTCCTAAGGCACAAGTTGACCATGTCATTCCCTGCCCCCCACTCCCCATAAATTCCAGTGGCTCCTTATTTCCTTTAGGATAAAATATTAAATACTCTTTGGGGCTTTAAAATTTTTTCTCAACCTTTCTCAGTTTCCACTCTTCTTATATTCTACTGTCCTCACATATTATGTGATCAGTGACACTGGCCATCTTGCTGTTCTTCTCCCAGGACACTCAATCTCCTGACTATGCATTTTTACTGGTCATCCCTCCTGCCAATAATGCTCTCCCTCTTTATATCCACCTCCTGGCTTCCTTCAAGTCTTAACTAAAGAAACCTTTCTCAATCCTCTTCAGCCTTAGTATCTTCCCTCTGAGACTGTTTATCCTGTAATATGTAATTTTGTACATCCCCAATTTATCTTGTATATATCTCTTTTTGCACCTAGTTTCCATGTTGTCTTCCTATTAACCAATCAATCAGTCAATCAACATTGAGTGCCTACTATGTGCCATGCATTGTGCTGGAATGTGAGCTCCTTGAGAGTGAGGACTGGGAGTTGGGTTTTTTGTTTGTTTTCTGCTTTTCTTTGTTTCTCTAGTGCTTAGCATAGTGCCTGACACATGGTTGATGCTTAATTAATGCTTGTGGACTGGTTCTCCCCATTTTCTCCAGCTGATCCTAATGAATCATGAATTTGAGGCTTTTCTCTCTCCTTGTTGAACTTCTTTAGTCAATGCTCTTCATAAAATGTGGTGCCCAGAATGGAATGTGCCACTCACTTAGCTAGACAGTGAGCTCCTTGAGGGCAGGGACTGGATTTTCTTTGCTTTTTTTTTTTGTATGCCTAGTGCTTAGGATAGTATCTGGCTAAGTATTCTCCAGTTATAGTCTGTTCCAGGTTGAGCACAGTAGGTCTACTGCATCTTTATTCCTGGATACTCTGCCTCTTTTAATACAGTTTAAGACTGCATTAGCTCTCTCAGATACCTTTTCCCACTGTTAACTCTAATTGCATTTGTAGCCTACTAAAACCTCTCTAGCTTTTTCAATGGCCCACTCTCCAGTTAAGCCTGTTGATTACTGAGGTCAGACTCCAGTAATGGGAATAAAGGTGGGAAATAGCTGGAGGCTACCTAGAGATGACAGACAATGGAGGGCTAGACTAGTGTAAGGGTAACAGGTTTGGGTATAGATATTTTAATAGGATCAAGGGTGAGAAGTAGTTGAACAATGGAGGGCTAGGCTAGGTTAAGAGTAACAGAAATTTGGACCTACCTGTAATGAAAGGCTTATGACCTCAGACAAATGCCTCATCAAGTGAAAAGATTCAATCAGCGCTAGAGGGGTTTCCCAGAGCCTGTACCCCATCACAATCACCCTCCAATGAAATTTTCACTAATTAGGAAGCCAGTTAGATACCCTCCCAATCCTCAATACAAGCAATACAATACATCCTTAGAGTTCTGTACAGGATAAAACTCTAGAACAATGGTTAAGGAAGAGGAAAAAAAACAGTGTGGATGCCTAAAACAATGCTACCTGATCAGATGTGAAGGGATGGGTTGTAAGAAGGCTGCTTGAGGAAGTATGGGGATAAACATAGCCCATAATAAAAAAAAAAGCTGTTAAAAAAAAGAAGGGAAGAAAGAGGGAAGATATCAATTAATCCATCAATATGCATTTATTAAGCTCCTACTATGTAGGAGACATTGAAGATACAAAGACAACAAATGAACCAGTCCCTACCCTCAAGGAGCTTACATTCTATAGCAGAAAGCAACATGTTTGTATAAATAATTATATACAAAACAAAGACATTTTGAGGAAGAGGCACTAACAACTGTTGTAATTAAGAAAGGCCTTATGTATAGAATGATTCTTATGTCAGCAAATTAGAAAAATACAAAACACAAGAAGAACTTTTAAGCAGTGATGGAGAAGGTATAGGGATAGGATGAGATCTGTGATTTCATTAGTACAGGCATCTTCCAAGAGAGGAAACTCCCTCAATCAATGAAGTTCGAACCTTCTATTCATCTTATACTCCAGAGTTATCTAGAGCACTGACAGGTTAAATGATGTGCACAGGGTCAAAAAGCTGGTATATCATTGGCAGTACAAGGAACCCAGGCCATTTAACACATATAGGAGGAAAGGGCAGCTAGGTGGTACAGTGAACAGAGCATTGGCCCTGGAGTCAGGAGGACCTGAGTTCCGTCTGGCCTCAGACACTTAACACTTACTGGCCCTGTGACCTTGGGCAAGTCACTTAACCCCAGTTGCCCTCCAAAACGTAATAAAATAAAATATACAGAGGCACTCTCCCCAGTAGGAGATAGTCACAGATAGTAGTAAGGGGGAGGGCTGGGATTTAAACCCAAGACTTCTTAACTCTAAACCTAGTACGCTTTTCCCTTATACCACACTGCCCCTCAATGTAGGGGAAAATTTGGACAAACGGAATTCTTCTCTAGGATGACAGAAGGAAGGGTAAAAATAAAGAAATGAGAAGGAAGAAAGATAAGTTAATAAACTCAACAAATTTGGGACAGGGCAGGTAAGTGGGGAGGTAGGTAGGGAGAGCCAGTGGGATTGAACTAACACAAGCAAATGGAATTATAGAAGCTAAGGTCCCACTTACATAAGAAGGAAGTGGAGAATCAATATAGAAGAATTAAAAGTCCTTGGACACCCAAAAAATAATAAACAAATGTGAAAAGACAAAATATACACATCTCTAATAGAATGTAGTAAAATAATAATGTCATTAATAGAGGGAATGCTAGTAAAAGATAGAGACCTAAATGGAAATGAAGTAATAGAGATCCTGTTTAAGGACTTGGCTAAAAAACAAATGATAGCAATAGCTACACAAAAATAGAATGATAACAAGGAGATCATGTGCCAGAGTTTTTGAAATCAAGTTAAAGTAGCCCTTAGATGAAAAATTTTATCTCTACAAATATACGGTAACAACGTAAAAGAAAGGGCTTAATAAACTAAACATGCAATTTTAAAGAATAATAGTAAATAAACAAATATATGAAGCCGAAACAAGAATAAAAAAGCTAAATCTTATTAATTAAAGAAGTAAATAAAATTGAAAACAAAAGATCACAGACATGACAAAACTAAAAGCTTTTTCAGAAAGATACCCAAAGTTGACAGACCATCAGCTAATTAGAGAAAGAATGATATTGAGCGAGCAAAACAAGAAATGAAGGAGATGAATTCATAATTAACAGAGGCAATAAAAAGAATGATCAAAAACGACTATTCGTAATCACATACTTCAATTACTATAATTACATGCCAGCAAAACTGAGAAGTTAAAGGAATGATTACCTATAAAAATTTTCAATTTAAATGCCAAAGGGAAAAGGAAACGGTAAAGACGCTAAATTACAAGTAAATTGTACCAAATATTTAAAGAGTAATTAATATCTATATCACAATAATTGTTCTCAATAATTGAGAAAATAGACATGGTAACAAGCTATTTTTGAGGCAAATATGATCCTGATCCCAAGCCAGAAAATTATGAAGCTGAGGAAGAGAATTGTTAGAGTACAATCTTACTAATATGAATATTGAAGCAGAAACACATTAAAATAAAAACAGCAAAAAATTTAAAGCAGCATATCCAAAAAGTTATTCAAGAGGACCAGGTTGAGTTTATACCAGAGATGCTAGGCTCTTTCAACATTGAGTTAATGACTGGCACAAAAACCAAATGTTTGTATCAACTAACAGAAAAAAAAAACCTTCTACAAAATGTAATACTCATGAATGTTAAGATCCATAAGAAGCATAGTTATAGAAGTCTTCTTCAATATAATCAAAAGTTTATTTCTAAAACCGAGAGTGGATATTACCTACAATGACAAAACACTGAAAGATTTCCCATTCAGGTAGGGTAGTGGCACAAGGTGGCTAGGCGGTACGGTATAGTAAATATAGTGCTGAACCTGGAGTCAGGAAGACCTGAGTTCAAATTTGACCTCAGACACATACTAGCTATATGACCCTGGGCAAGTCACTTAACCCTCTTTGCCTCAGTATCCTTATCTGTAAAATGAGTTGGAGAAGTTAATAGCAAACCACTCCAGTATCTCTGCCAAGAAAACGCCAAATGGGTTCATGAAGAGATGGCCATGACAGGAACAACTCAACAACACAGATGCAAAACAATGATGCCCCCTCTAGCCACTATGATTTTATATACTTCCAAAAATGCTAGCTCTAGCAGTAAGAAATTAAAATTATGAATATTAGCAAAAAAGAAATAAGATCCCTACTTTCAGATATCAAATATTATATATATATGTGTGTATATACATATATACACATACACACATTATGTGGTTGTATTTATACGTATAGATCAGAACGACTGGAGATGGCCCAGAATGCAGTGGGAGATGTTGACCTTTTTAAGCCCAAGTCTTTCCAAGTTCTCACTTTGGGTAAGGCAATGCCCATTCAGTGATTAGGCCTGTTTAAGAAGTGAGTCAGGGGATGATCCCTTTAATCAAAAAGAAAAGAAAAGAAAAAAATCAAACTGGGAGGGGAAAACCCTCAGTGTTGCTGGCTGAAAGAGAAACAATTACTATTTACATTCACTCCAGCTGGCAGGGCCTAAAAAATAAACATGTGGTGACTGGGCAGGATCCTTTTGTTTGCCAATCAATGAGAGCCAGAGTGAATTTGACTTAGAGGCACAGTCTTTAAGAAAGAAATCTATCCAGTAAACCCCAAGAAAACTAGTTAGGTAGGTTTCAACCATAAAAATTTATCTTCCTTTGGGCAGAATACTCTCAGGTAAGGTCATGGCACCCTGTACGGGAGGGTCAGGAAGGGGGAAG
>CM053580.1:456275524-456407921 GCA_028627135.1 Pseudochirops cupreus
GTACAGGCTCTGGGAAACCCCTTGAAGTCTGATTGAATCTTCCCACTTGATGAGGCATTTGCAGAGGCCATAAATATTTCATTGTGACTGGGCCCAAACCTCTGTTACTAGCCTGGCCCTCCATTGTCCATCTTCCTCTCACCCTTGAGATATCAATCCATTCTTGCATTGACCTCATTGACTCCTCCTGAAGACCCTCCCCAAACTCCCCTCTAGACCACCCTTAGATTCCTGTGTATATAAGAATCCCATCTCCCTTCCATGTGCTGTGAAAGCGCCACAGAAGGCCCTAACACAGACTGGCTCCTTAAGAGTCTACCCAATATGGCGAACTATTAATAAACTTTACTTTTCTTTGGCTGAGAAGACTTGAGTTGAATTCTTTTGGCAGGACTCAGCATGTTGGTATTTTGGGGTCTCAGGCAACCCTAACCCTCTTTGGGTAAACCTCTTCATTTTTATGGTTCCCTGACACCAGAAAACACTGTAATCTCAAGCTCTTCTGCAGCTGGGACTGGAAGGTATGTAAGCCTCTCTCTTTCCCTGTTGCATTGCCTTCTTGTTCTCCAAGTACCTTGGAGGTGTGTTTTTTTCGCGTGCTTTTTTGTTTTTTGTTTTGTTTTTGTGGGCCTGACCTCTCAGGGACTAGGTCAGACAGCGAGGTACTCAGCCTGATCTCAGGCAGGCTGAGTGGAGACCTTGGCCTTTTTAACCTAAGGTCAGGCAATGCCCATTCAGTGATTAGGCCTATTTAAGAAGTGAGTTAATAGATGACTGTAGAGGAGAAAGTCAGGCTGGTGACTTCGCACATCCCTGCCTCACTTGAATCCAATTTAATTGCAAGCCTAGGCATCATCTTCCTGATATCATGGTCCTCTTTGAGAATGAAGGACAACCCCCCCCCCAAAAACACACACACTTTTATACATATATGCACCAAATATGTGTATATACATACATACGTATATCTCTGTATTCATACACATGCACAAAACGGAACATTTAGCAGAAATAAACAAAGACAAATGATAATATTTCTCCAAATCATTATATTAGATAAACTAATTTATTGATTTAGTTCTATATCAAACTTTCAATGGTACTTTAAAGAACTAGTTAAAATAATAGGAAAATTCCAGCCCTGGAGTCAGGAGGACCTGAGTTCAAATGTGGACTCAGACACTTGACACTTACTAGCTGTGCGACCTTGGGCAAGTCACTTAACCCCAATTGCCCTGCCTTCCCTCCTCCAAAAAAGCAATATTAATAATAATAGGAAAATTCATTTGTAGAAATGAGAGAGGGAACATAGATCTTAAATTATACTATAACTTTCTGGTATTTGCTAAACCAAAAGGAAAGGTAGATCTGTGGAATATATTCAGTCAGTATGAGTCAAAAGCAATAGAATACAGCAGTATTTGATGAATCTGAGAAATATAAACTATTGAAGGGGTTAGGGACAGTTAGGGGGGGAGCTCTATTTGACAAGAATTACTGAGAAAATAGAATGCTGAGCCCAGAGTCAGGAAGACTCAACTTCCTGAATTCAAATCTGTCCTCAGACAGTTACTAGCTGTGTGACCCTGGGTGAATCACTTAGCCCTGTTTGCTTCAGTTTCCTTATCTGTAAAATGAGCTTGAGAAAGAAATGGCAAACCACTTTACTATCTTGGCCAAGAAAACCCCAAATGGGGTTAAGAAGAGTCAGACATGACTGAAACAACCAAATAACAACAACAAAGAACTGAGAAAACTGGACAATAATTTGGCAGAAATTAGGCTTTTATATATTTTAAATAAATTTTAATTATTGTCATTTTGACTTTGACAAACACCAAAAAACATGAAAATTTTATATACAAGAAGAATGGGAAAAGAGAACTGTGTATGAAAACTTGAATTTCTGTTACAAAAAAACTTAGATTAAGAAAAAAATCAACATGTTAGTTTCAAAGCAGCTCTGTTTATCTCTGCTCCCCTCTGTGCATTTAAAAAAAACTTCAATGACCCTCTTTTCTTTCTTTTATTTTTTTGGTGTGGAATCATTCCACTAAACTCTTTTTCTCCTCAAATTCATAAATATAATTGAAACAATACCTCCCCTGTCACAAATATGCAGAATCAAGCAAAACAAATGTATACATTGGTCATATCAAAAAAAAAATCATGCTGCATTTTGAATTCATCAGTTCTCTGCCAGGAAGTGGTATGCTATATCATTGGTTTTCTCGAGTCATGTTTGGCCGTTACATTGATTAGAGGGCATAAGTGTTTCAAAGTTGTTTTTTTCTGTTAAATTATTGTCTCCGTAAATTGTTCTCTTGGTTCTGTTCACTTCACTATGCCTCAGTTCACACAAATCTTATCATGTTTCTCCAATTCAATATTTTCATCAGTTCTTCTGGGACAATAATATTCCATGACATTCCTGTGCCATTTCTGTTTTTTAGTTTTCCTTCAATTTAGGGGAAATCTCATAGTTCCTTACTACAACGAAAAGTGCTGCTACAAATATTTTTGCACTCATGCGACCTTTCTCTTTGTACTTGGCTCTTTTTGGAGTATATTCCTGTTAGTGGTATCACTGGGTCAAAGGTGCATAATTGGTAGAATTCCAAATTGCTTTGCAGACTGGTTTGACCAATTTGCAAAATAATCAACAATGTATTAGTTTTCCTGTACTTCTATAAATCTTCCAACAATTTTCATTTTCCTTATTTTATCATCTTTGCCAATCTGATTAGGGATAAAAGAGAGCTTCACATGGTTTTAATTTATAATTTCTCTTATTAGTGATTTGGAAAATGTCTTCATGTGTTTCTTGATAACTTACTTTTCATCTTTTGAGAACTGCCTATTCATATGTTTTGACCATTTGTCTATTAGGAAATGTCTCCTACTTTTATATAGTTGAATAAATTCTCTATATATCTTGGATATCAGATCTTTATCAAAAAAGTTTATTGCAAAAACTTCCCCCAGTTAACTGTTCTAATTCTAATTAGTCCTTCTAATTCTAATCACATTGATCTTATTAGTACATAAAATTTCAATATTTATGCAATCAAAATTATTTAGTTTATCTCCTATGATCTTTTCTATCCCTTGTTTGGTTAAGAACCCTTTCCCAATCCATAATTGTGAAAGGTATCTCATTCTGCTTTCCTAATTTGTGAATTATATGACCTTTTACATCATAACCATTTGGAGCATATTGTCATATGCAAGATATGTTGGTTTAAATCTGCTATCTCCCAGAGCAGAAATTAGGTGTAGACCAGCATTTTAGACTGTTTACCACAATAAGTCCAAAATGAAATGAAGCTAAATAGAAATGTTATATCATTAAGAAAAATTGGGAGATAAAATTTGCATCGAATATACTTTAGTCTGATATAAAATATATATAGGGAACTGACAAATATATATGTATATGTATACATACATATATGTGTGTATGCATATACATACATACATATATGTGTATATGTATATGTATATGTATATGATCAAGAGGTATTCTCCAGTAGATCAGTGGTTCAAAATACAAAGGTGCTTTTTTTTAAGAGTAATTGTTAACAATCATATGAATAATTGTTCCAAATTACTAATAATTAGAGAATGTTAGGACCTTTGATTTCACTGATATCACGAACTTTTATATTTGTAAACTCCCTCTGTTAGTGTAAGTTGACACTTCACTGCAATTAATAGTCTTAGAAAATTTCCTACTACTAAGAGATTATGAGGTTCTATGACTGGTCATAGACCCAATATGTATCAGAAACAGGACTTGAATCCAACTCTTTTGACTAAGCCATTATGCAAATTAAAACAACTCTAATGCTGAACTTCATATCCCTCAAGGCATGAAAAAAAAATCATAAAAAACTGAAAAAGCCAGTTCAGGGTAGATTCTTAGAAAATATTCTCACTAATGCACTTTCGTAGTATCTATGGAATGGTTGAAACTTCTTTCTTTCTTTCTTTCTTTTTTTGTTTCTTTGTTTCTTTGTTTCTTTCTTTCCTTCTTTCCTTCCTTCTTTCCTTCTTTCCTTTTTTCCTTACTTCTTTCCTTCCTTTTTTCCTTCTTTCTTTCTTTCTTTCTTCCTTCCTCCCTTCCTCCCTTCCTTTTTAGTTTTCAACATTCACTTTTATAAGATGTTGAGTTCTAAATTTTTTCCCCTCCCTCCCCTCCATCCTTCTCAAGATGGCATGCAATCTGATATTGGTTATACATGAAAATCATATTAAACATATTTCCACACTAGTCATGTTGTAAAGAAGAATCAGAACCTAAGAGAGAAATCATGAGAAAGGAAAAACAACAGAAAAGGAGAAATAGTATGCTTTGATCTGCATTCAGAACCTATAATTCTCTAGATGTACATAGCATTTTCCATGTTTAGTCATTAGGAATTGTCTTAGATCATTGCATTGCTGAGAAGAGCTGAGTCTATCAAAGTTGGTCATTGCATAATGTTGCTGTTACTGTGTGCAATGTTCTTCTAGTTTTGCTCACTTTACTCAGCATCAGTTCAAGTCTTTCCAGGTTTTTCTGAAATCTGCCTGCTCATTGTCTCTTATGAAACAATAGTATTCCATTACATTCATATACCATAACTAATTCAGCCATTCCCCCAAATGATGGACATCCCCTCAATTTCCAATTCTTTGCTACCACAAAAAGAACTGCTATAAATATTTTTGTGCATGTGGGTCCTTTTCCAATTTTTATGATTTCTTCTGGATATAGACCTAGAAGTAGTATTGCTGGGTCAAATGGTATGCAGTTTTATAGCCCTTGGGGCATAGTTCCAAATTGCTCACAAAAGTGGTTGGATCAGTTCACAATAGTTGAATCTTTTTGAAAAATGATTTGGAATTATTCAAGAGAAGTTATGCAATTGTTTGGCCCAATAATACCACATGGCATTTGATAAATATGAGAAAAAAGTCAAAACAAGTAAGAAAGTTCCTATAGATACAAAAATATTCATAGCTGCACTTTTTGTAGTAGCGAAAAACTAAAAAAAAAAGGGGAGGGATATCTATCAGGTGTAGAACGGTTGGATGCATTGTGGTATATGAATTGATGGAATATTCCCTTATAATAGTAATATGATAAATATGATGAATTCAGAAAAGTATAGGAAATTTATATAAACAGATACAAATTGACATAAGCAGAATCAGGAGAAAATATACACCAATAGCTTGAATAAAAAACACTAATGATGCTTGAACTCAGATTAATCATAATCATCAGTTCTAAGAAATTATGATAAAACAGTTTTTTCTTCTTTTTAGAGATGTGGTGACCTATGCATATAGAAAGTTAATTTATCCCATTTAACTATGATCACTGTGTTGGATGACTTTATCGTAAGTGTATTTTCTTTTCTTTTTAGAGAAAAGAGTTCAATGAAAAGGAGAGTTAAAGCAGAATGATGTATTTTTTTTTAAAAAGACATCAACTAAATACATTAAAAGATAAATACATTAAAAAATAAATTTCACCCTCTAAATTCAGTCTAGTGTTGTACATCTTTTTGAATTCTCACTTGAACAACCAAAGTTTTGGTTTTCCTTCTCTGTTTGGTGTCTTCTTCAAATTTTATAGATTTGTTTTTTATGTCTTTATCCAGGACATTCATCACAATGGCACAGGGTCAAGGACATATCTCTGGAGATTTACAGGGTTCTCCCTTCATAAGGACCACCCTTGCAAACTGGCATCAAATCATTAGGGACTGATCTTTGGTCTGATCATTCAACCAGTTCAAAATTGATCTAGTTATACCATCATCTAACCTACATCTCTTCATCTTTTCTATAAAGGTAATATGAGAGACTTGGTCAAATGTTTAGAAAAAATCTAGGCAAACTATATCTACAGCATTTCCTGATCTGCTAGTCTAGTAATTATCAAAAAAAAAAAACAAAAACCTCCCAACTCTGTCCAGTGCTTAAAATAGTGCCTGGCGCATAGTAAGGGCTTAATTAATGCTTGTTGACTTGAAAAAAAAGATAATGAGCTTAATCTGGCAAATCTTGTTCTTAAGAAGCCATGCTGGCTCACTGTGATCATTTCTAGATGTTCCCTAGAAATAATTTTAATAATACATTCTAAAATTTTGCCAGGAATCAGTTTGGCTCATTGACCTCGTAGATTATACTAACTTTCTGTTTTAAATTGAGGAATATTTGATCTTCTCCAGAGAGATAGTAGATTTAAGGTGAAAAGTGTGTGTGTGTGTGTGTGTGTGTGTGTGTGTGTGTGTGTGTGTGTGTGTGTGTGTGTGGAGGTGTTGCTAGGTCAAAGGGCAGTGCAGTTTAGTAACTTTGGGAACCTAGCCCCGAATGGCTGGGCCAATTCTCAGGTCCCCCAACTGTGCAATAATATGCCTGTTTTCCCACAGCCTCTTTAATAACCATCATTTTCCCTTTTGGTCACCTATGTCAATCTGACAGGTGTGAAATAGAACCTCAGAGTTGCTTTGATTTGCAGTTCTCTAATTCATAGCAATTTAAAAAATGTTTTCATATAAGTCATATGAAAGCTTGAATTTCTTTCCTTTAAGAAGCATCTCTATATTTTTGACTGTCAGTTGGGAAATGGCTCTTATTCCTATAAATCTGAATGTTTCTTTTATGCCTAGGAAATGATACCTTTATTAGAAAAACTGACTGCAAAGATTCTTTCCAAGTCCCAGCATCACATCTTGTTAGTTATTTTAAGTGGAGCAGAATGATTTAAATGATTAACTCAATTGACCCTGACCCTTACATCATCAAGAGCTGCTTTCTACCTTCTTGAAAGAGGCAGCTGGTGGCACAGTGGGGAGAGTGCTGGGTCAGGTGTCAGGAAGATTTGAATTCGAATCCAGCCTTGGACACTCACTTGCTGTGTGATCCTCAACTGTAAAATGGGGCTAATAATAGTAACTAACTCCCAAGGCTCTTGTGTGGATCAAATGAGAATTTTGTTGTTGTCGTGCGGTCATTTCAGGTATGTCTGACTCTTTGTTACCCCATTTGGGGTTTATCTTGGCAAAGATGTTGGAGTGGTTTGCCATTTCCTTCCCCAGATCATTTTATAGATGAGGAAACTGAGGCAAACAGGGTTAGGTGACTTGCTCAGGGTCCCATAGCTAATAAGTATCTGAGGGCAGATTTGAACTCAAGTCTTCCTGACTCCAGGCCTGGAGCTCTACCCATTGCTCCATCTAGCTGCTCTTCAAATGAAATAATAATTATAAAAGTGCTTAACACGATGCCTGGTATATAGAAGGTATGGTATGGGTGCTCCTTCCCTGTCCATTAACTCTCTAAGGTACCCATACCACACCAGTCATTTTTGTTCTGTCCCTTCCATTTTGAAGGTCATTTATCCTCCTTGGCAGAGAAAAACAAAATTAAGTAAGAGATGAACATCACTGCCTTCTCTCCTTCTAGTCAGGCACTATTATCCAATTTACTCTGAGCAAAAGTATTGGATTTTCTTTGGTAGTCCTTCCCCACTCCCCTGCCCCTGCTCCCATAGAGTGGGAAAAAAAAAAGCCAACAACAACCCACAGGCCTCTCTTTTTTGTTGTCCTGTCTTTTCTCTCTAGCCTTAGTTCATCCTTAGGTTTAGCACCCGTGATACTATTCCTAAAAGACCTTGCCAAAGCTAGCAGAACAAAGGAAGGGACTCAACTGAGATCTCCCCCAAATACCTTTAAAAATGACTCTAAACAAATTTTAGAGCAGTAGAACCCACAAAAAGACAGAATGAAGCAAATTTCCAGCCTAAGACAACTTGGAAGGTCAACAGGAAAGGTCTCTTACACCAGGATGAGAGAGGAATGCAGTGCAGAGTAGGCTGTGAAAGCACAGACTGGGCTCCAGCAAACCCAGAGCAGGCCTCAGGATGACTGAATCACTGACAACAGTGGCAGTTTCCAGATCTCTCAACCCACAGATGCCAAAGACAACTTAGAAGGTCAGCAGGAAAGGTCTGTCATTCCTGGATAAGAGTGGAGGGCAGTCCAGCCCAGGCTACACCAGTTCAGCCTCCAGCCCCAGGAAACCAGAAGCAGGCCTTGGGAGTGACTAAATCAGCAGTGACAGCGGCAGTAGCTGCTTCCAGAGATCTCAGGCCACAGATAGTAAGGGGGTCAAACAGCTAGTCAGAAGGATTTTATAGGGGTCTTTTTGCTAGCACTGAGGCAGGACTCTCTTGCTTTGCCCATACTCAGGTATGGATCTGGTTCTGGGTGGCAGTCCCAGGGTGAGAAGGAGCACTACCATAGCAGATATTGCAGCCACAATGGAGGGGGACCCTCCTCATAGTCCCAGGGCAGAAAAGAGTGCTTGTGGTCACTCGCAGAACAGAGCACAGGCCAGGAGAGTAGGAAACGCCTCTCCTTAGATCATATCACCTTGGAAGAACTGAAAACTTATAGGTACCTAGAAGTATCTCTGAAAAAACTGCAAAAATCCCTGAAGCTTGGGACAGTGCACCCTCCACCCTGGAAGCAGAGCTCTACTTTAACAAAGACTTAAAAGTCAACTAATAGGCTGGGAAAATGAGCAAACAACAGGAAAAAAAAAACAAAAAAAACCCCTCTGACTAGAGAAAGTTACTATAGTGACAAGGAAGATCAAAACACATAGTCATAAGAAGACAAAAAAAATCAAAGCTCCTACATCCAAAGCCTCCAAGAAGAATATGAATTGGTCTCAGGCCATGGAAGAGCTCAAAAAAGATTTTGAAAATCAAGTAAGAGAGAGGGAAAATTGGGAAGAGAAATGAGAGTGATGCAAGAAAATCATGAAAAACAAGTCACAACTTGGTAAAGGAGAAACACAAAAAAATTACTAAAGAAAACAAAGAACCTTGCCAACTTTTATATTTGTTCTTCATTTCATTCCTTGGTCTTGTGTGTATAATAAAATAGCCACAACAACAAACCTAAATGGGCTGGTTGTGCATCTATCTGTGTGCAATCCTCTGAACAGCCAGCATTCTTCATCTACTTGTTTTAGCATTGGGTGACTGGTTTGTCAAACTGTTTTGAGTGATGATAGACCCTGTTGATGAAATTCTGCACTGTTCTGGGGCTTTTGTACAGTTAGCACAATGTCACTCGCAACCAGGAACATCTGAAGAATTTTACCACCTTTAGGGGCTCCCTTCAGTTTGGACTCTGCACTGGGTCTTTTCAATGGCAGACCCTTTGGCAAGAACACATCTTTCTGTTTTCTGTCTCTTCTGATATTAATGATCAGAGGGTAGCTGAACAAAGTTAACTCTGCCGTTATAGTTTTCAAGGAACCTTGTATGATTCTGACATATTCATGGGAGACACATTGTAAGAAGAGAGCCTTTCAGGCACTGTTTTGCCCTACCAGATCAAAAACATTTTTGTAGTCAGCAAACAGGAAGCCTGGTGGGAGCTTGTGTTCTCTGTGTCTCTCAGGCAGTTATGTGAAGGTATAGAAGAGATCTATGGTGAAAAAAAATTATTTGGGGAGAACCCTGTGATTTCATTAGTAAAGAGATTTGCACAGAGTGTGGGCCAGATTTCCATGGAGAGTCACACAATCCTTTGGCACACTATGTATGCCTATGTATAAAGAACTCTTCTTAAGGAAATTTCCTGCACTGATGCAAATAAGCAACCACTCTGTAGCTTACAGTCTTTAAGAGAAAGAAGTGATAAATAGAAATATGTATAGAATGATTGTACATATACGTACATATGTGTGCGCATACACACACATACACATATTTGTGTCTAATGGTAGCCATCTCTAGGGTGGGGGGGGAGAAAAAAGGGGAAAAAGAAATTTATATGATAACTTTATTATATATTTAAGAGGAATAGCAAGTCATACATAATAGATTTGCAATTTCACGTGCAATTTTTTATTATACTGTGTTATGAAAATGCCTGTTTTATTCCAGAAATTAAAAATTAAATAATTTTTTTTCCCCAAAAAAAGCTGCCAGGAAAGTAAGAGGTTAAATGACTTGCATAGGATGTCTCAGAGGTGGGATATGAACCCAGGGCATCTTGACTCAGTGTCTTTATATGGGCTATTCTGGAAAAATAATAATAGTTAGAATTTCTATAGCATTGCAAAACACTTTGTAAATATTGTCTTATTTGATCCTCACAGAGCCCTGGCTGGGTAGGTGCTGTTATTTTTTCCATTTTACCGATGAGGAAATTGAAGCAGGTAGAAATGGAATGATTTGCCCAGGATCACACAGCTAGTGTCTGAGATCACACTGGAATTCAGGTCTTCCTGAATCAAGGTCTGGTACACTATTAATTACACTATCTAGTTGCCTACACTTGAGTTCAAATCTGGCTTAAGACACTTACCAGCTATGTGACTCTGGGCAAGTCACTTAACTTCTGTTTGTTTTAATCTGCTGGAGGAGGAAATGACAAACCATTTCAGTATCTTTGCTAAGAAATCCCCATGGACAGTATTAATGTGCTTATGGTCCATGGGCTGACAAAGAGTCAGACATGACTGAACAGCAACAAATACGGTTTTCAAAGCACTCTTATTTAGGCCTCACAACACCTCTGGGAAGTAGGAGCTATTATTATTTTTTGCAAAAGGAGAAACTGAGGCACAGAGACTGTTACAAGTCTGCCTATCCCATTCCTAATATTGTCATCGAGGATATTTTGATATACAATTAGATTTGTATCATAAAAATTTTGTTTGGATAGGAAAGCAGACAGTAGACAAGGTTTTTTTCTTGTGCTTTTCTCTCCCTTTCCCTTTTCCTCCTTGTGAATCAATGCCTCAACACACTCCTAGCTGTGTCACCTCCAGCATGTACCTCCTCAATGTAAATCTGCTGTACACCTTCTCTTGCTTCTAAACCTCACTCCTCCTTTTTGTTTTCTTCAATGTTTTACCTACCTTCACTGCAAACACATCTGGGATTGTAATGCTAGGGTTCAAGGGTAGTGATTCCACTTTCCTTGAGGGTGAAAAGGGTGTGTGTGTGTGTGTGTGTGTGTGTGTGTGTGTGTGTGTGAAAAATCAGCAAGGCAAAACAACTAAGCAACATCACCCAGAACAGGTATACACATACCTACATATATGTGTACATAATCCTGTCTGGGGTCCTACTTCCTTAAATGAGCTAAATGACAGTGTTTAGTTGCTTTCCCTTGCTGATTTTTTTTTCCAAACAATTTTCCGCTCCCCTGCTTTTCTCTGACTTGTAAATCGACACTACTCATGAACTTTTGCCATCCTTCTCTGTAGATGTTATGAACAAGTTGATAACTCTAGACCAGCATTGCTTTCATCTGTCCCATCTCTCCGCTTGGCTAGGCAGACAAGTATTTTCTGATTAAAGCACTTTTTAGGGTTTTTTTTTGTCTCCTAGTCATAGCAATGGATTTACAGTGGTTAAATTTCCATTTAAAATGATTTTGATCAGTGTCTACGTCCTTTTTTTCTGTCCACGTCCCATTTTGTTGTGGTTTTTGTCAGCAATTTCTCTAGACAGCAGTTTTTGAATCATGCAATGATTTTTTCTCATTTTTCTTCTTTATTCTAGTTAAATTATTTGAATTAGTTGTTTGACCTAACTTGGAGCTTTAGTTTATTGAGTTAGTGGTCTGACTATAGAGATCTAATTCAGGTATGAGTAGCGCATCAAAGAATCACAATTTTACAGCTGAAATGGACCTCACAGGTCCACCAGTCTAACCTCTTCATTTTACAGATGAGGAAGATGAGACCCAGAGTGGTTTGCCCAAAGTCTCATGGATAGTAAGGATAGACGGGTTTTGGATACAGTTTCTCTGACTCAAATCTAGCGTTCTTTCCACATCAGTATTATACCTCTCACAATAACATAATTTTCTATCAAAATATAATCAAATTTCTTTTCTTTGTTATGTTAAAAAAAAAAGGTATTTGGTGAGTTCCCTGTGCATCCACAATCGTCTATTTAAACAATATCCTCTTCTGAAGATAATTGTTACTCTTTGTGTCTTCAGAATTTTATTCTTATGAGGTTTCCATCCCTCTTAGGTAAGCTTGCCCATAAAATTTTGGTACCTGGGAACCTTCCTTTGAAAACTTTGAAACCTGCTCTTCAAAAATCCAGACCAAATGTCAGATATTTGCTGGCTCTCCTCCTTTTCTATCATAAAATCTAAGATGGAGAGGCCGTTTCCTCCCTGGGTTTCCATAATTTACATCCCAGCAACCAAATCCTTGTTTCTTGTTAAGAATCAGAAACAACAGAATTTTCCTCTTTTGAAGGATGAAGTTATCATTAAGGCTTCAAGCCAAGAATCTACTAGCTGCTTTTGGCCAAGACAGGTTTTTATTCTTTCATTTCTGGAGAAAGAGCACTCAAGCAAATTTCTAGGTAATTAAAATGTTTCGCCAAAGCTATAAAATACCTCTGTACCAGGCTTGTCATTTGTTTCTCAAACTCCTTATCTCTTTCTGTTTTCTGTCTAGTTGGGCTGCAGCATACTTTCATAATTTGGGGTAGGAAGACCTGCATTGAAATCCTGGCTTTTGTTTGCCTCAGTTTCCTTATATGTAAAATGAGCTGGAGAAGAAAATGGCAAGTCATTCCAGTATCTTTGTCAAGAAAAACCCAAATGGGGTCTCAAAGAGTTGGACACAACTGAAAAGACTGAACAGCAATCCTTCAGGACAGGGACTGTCAATTTAATTGCATTTCCAGTGCTTGGCACACTGCTTGGCACATAAGAGATAATAAATATTTATCATGCTTATGAACTATTACTGATTATTTGCCTCTCCATCAAGTACCTAAGAAGTATCCTTCCATGTAGTAGTAACTTCATTCTTTCATTCATAGTAAGAATATCCAGATTGTGATGATTCATTGTCACCCTCAATACTATGTCCCTTCATTGATCATTGGCCAAGTTTCTCACATTTACATTATCAACAATCAAAGCTGGTTAATAGTTTTAAAAACTGGGTGGTTTTTAGCAGCCTCTGTCCCCTTTCCCACCAATCTTCTTCTATCCCTCCAGAAGGGGAAGAATGGCTTCCTAAGGGCAGACGGCAGTTCAGGCAAGACAGAACGCACCCATGAAGCGGAATGGTCAAAGCTCTCTTGACCTCGATTTTCGCTATGGCGTTGACGATCCATCTGATCCTTGGGATTTTAAGCAGAAGGTGTCAGAAATGTCAGCACAAGAAAAAACAGCCAGGCATTCACAGTGATTCACCAGGTGCTCAATCTCAGGGATCTCCCTTATTTCCCGATCCCTATCTAATGCCTCAAATTGATCTGAGATATCTAAGACATCCACTAGCACCAGCTATTTGCCACTCCTTTAGAAGGAGCTAATGGAGTTGCTGGAGTGCACAATAGGTCAGGGGAGAGTTCCTATGGATCCACATGTCTATGTATAAAGATATAAAGAGTAGGGGCAGCTAGGTGGCACAGTAAATACAGTAGCAGCCTTGGAGTCAGGAGGACCCAAGTTGAAATCCAAAAAGATTTAACAGAAAACTAGCCATGTGACCTTAGGCAAGTCATTTAACCCCAATTGCCCTACCTTTCCCCCTCCAAAAAGCAAAAAAAAAAAGTTTAAGATTACATGCTGTGTTCTCTGAGTCTTCTCTTCTGGTGTCTAAACATTCCCTTCCTACTTCCCTATAGGGCAGTGCTTCTCAACCTTCCTAATGCCGCAACCCTTTAATACAGTTCCTCATGTTGTGGTGACCCTCAACCATAAAATTATTTTTGTTGCTACTTCATAACTGTAATTTTGCTACTGTTATGAATCGTAATATAAATATCTGATATGCAGGATATATTTTCATTGTTACAAATTGAACATAACCCACAGGTTGAGAACCGATGCTATAGAGTAAGATAGATTTCTATACCTAGCTGAGTGTGCATGTTATTCTCTCTTCCAGCGAAATCCAATGAGTGTAAGGTTCAAACAATGCTCACACCTATCCCTTCTTTCTCTCTACTGTGAAAGAGGCTTCACTCAGAGAGTGAAAAAAATCACTCTCCATGTGATATAATTTACCCCATTCTGCCTTTCCCTTTCTTCTTCTTCCAGTCCAATCTTTTTTTCACCCCTTAATTTTTTAGTATCCTAACATCAAGGTCAACTCATACATGGGTATAAGGTAAGACCCCTTTATCTATGTATACTCTTTCTAACTGACCTAATAGAGATAGAGTTCTTAAGAGTTACAAGTAACTCTTGGGAAGTAAACAGGTTAACCTTATTAAAAAACACTTTTTTCCTTTTATGTTTTTCTTTTTATGCTTCTCTTGAGTCTTGTATATGAAAATCAAGTTTTCTTTTCATCAAAAAAGTTTGAAAGTCCCCCCTATTTCATCCAATATTCATTTTTTCCAATTTTTCTGGGGAGCTGATTCTTGATTGTAATCCAAGCTCCTTTGCCTTCTGGAATATCACATTCCATGCTCTCAGATCCTTTAATGTGGAAGTTTCTAAGTCATGTGTAATCCTGACTGCAGCTCCTTGATGTTTGAATTGTTTCTTTCTGGCTACTTACAGTTATTTTCTCTTTGACCTGAGAGTTCTGGAACTTGTCTTTCTGGAACTTGTCTGTAATATTCCTTGGAGTTTTCATTTTGGGAATCTCTTTCAGGAAGTGGGTAGGGGATTCTTCCAATTACTATTTTACCCTCTGGTTCTAGGATATCAGGACAATTTTCCTTGATAATTTCTTGAAAGATGCTGTCTAGGCTCTTTTTGATCATGGCGTTAAGGTAGACCAATAATTCTTAAGTTATCTTTCATGGATCTCTTTTCTAGTCCGATGAGACCTTTTACATTTTCTTCTTTTTTTCATTCTTTCAATTTTGTTTCACTGACTCTTGATCACTCAGAATCATAAGTTTCCCTCGCTCAATTCTAATTTTTAAACAATCATTTTCTTCAGCGATCTTTTGTACCTCCATTTGACCAATTCTACTTTTCAAGGAGTTGTTTCCTTCGGTCAACTTTTGTACATCTTTTTTCCATTTTTTTATGCTTCCTTTACTAAGCAATTGATTCTTTTTTCGTGATTCTTTTGCATCATTTTCATTTGTTTTCCCATTTTTTCTTCTACTTCTCCTATTTGATTTTTAAAATCCTTTTTGAGCTCTTCCAGGAGGTGGTGTTCTTATCTTTCCTGTCACCACAGTAGCATTCTATGGTCAAGGCTTTTTGTTTGTTTGTTTGTTTTTTGCTCATTTTCCAGCGTATTTCATGACTTTTAAAATTGAGATCTGCTCCTGGGGTGCAAGGGGCATTGTCCCAAGCTTCTTGTGCTGGAGGCCAAGGGCCTGGTCACTGGCTTTCTATGCCAGGGCCTCTGGGGCGGTGGCTTGCCCACTGTGCTGGGGTGGCCCAACTTAGTTGCACCTGTTGTGTTGGGGGTTCTGGGGGCTGGCAGTTTGCCTGCTATACTAGCACTGGACACCTTACAGTTGGCTTGTTGTGCCACTTACCTGCTGAGCCAGGACCTCAGGACTTTGGTTGCTGATCTATGCTATAGCAAACAGCCTTCTGGCTGGCTTGCTCGGATACTGTCTATGCTAGGCTGTGTTCTCCTTTTACCCAAGTAAGACAGACCTTTCCTGCAGCCTTTCTAAGTTATCTTTGGTTGGATAATTGTTTTGCCTTATCTTTTTGTGGTTTCTGTCACTTAAGAATTCTTTTAGAGGCTTGATTTAAAGTTTTAAGGTAAATTGGGGGGAGCTCAGGCAACTTCTTGGCTTTTCTCTGCCATCTTGGCTCTACCTTCCCCAAAGTCATTCTTGAAATAAAGTTACTATCTCAAGATAGTTAGATCCTCCATCATTGTTTATATTGACTTGTCCATATTAGAGTGTCTTCAGACTTCTCAGTAGTTCAAACAATGAGAAATCTGCTAGGCATTATTGTTAGCTGGCTCAACTTCATATCATTTATGTTGCCTGACACCATAACTAGTAGATAGATGCCCTCCTGCAAAAACATGAATTTGTATAACCAACTTATCATCCCAATAGTCCTTTTGCACACTAAAAACCTTGTACCCATTAGACCTTCAGCTAGAGTAATTACGGGTCATTTACTAGCAGTCAGTTTGGTACATCTATAATAATACCGAGTCTTCTGCCTTCTGAGAAGGCACAAATTATTTATCTCCCTATTTAGTCCAAAAGGTCAGCCTCAGACCTGAACTTCTTATACCTGGATATGCTTTCAGTGATTTCTGGATCATCTCTATTTAATAGAATATCACAGTCTAGACTCCTGGCATTCTTTATCCACTTGGTATTTCTTGTGTGGATCAGTCTTTTTTGAGTACTCATGGATAACATTTAGGGAGATTCTGCAGTTTTGGGGGGTTTGATACAAACACACCTTATCACTCCAAAAAGAGGTCATAGATAGTTATAACTCATGAGGTAATAAATAATTCATCTTCTCAGGAACTATATAATCTACTTCAGTCTTCTTAATGGTTTTTGAGTCATGGCTCCCCTGTCAAAGTGTCCTCACTTGACTTGTCTAGCTTTATCTGTTTTTCTCAATATTTTGTCTTTTCTTAGCCCAGTTTGTGGCTGGTATCTGTTCCTACCTCCTCCCTCAGAACTCCCTACTTACTTCAGTTAATCTCCCACTAGTAATATAACAAGCACTAAATTCCTGGCCAAAATTTCTAGGTAGCCCTAGCTCATCTGGGCATCTGGCCATTAACTCTTCAGTTTTTCACTGTGTGTCAGCGTGTTTCTAGGAGAGAAGGACTAAAATAACTCAAATGAAGGTTCTGGTGCAGCCAGTGTGGATAGAAAGTGGGGAAGGAGATGAGGTGACAGTGTAAGAGAGCAGGCAGGACAGCTTGCTCATGGACACAGTGGTTTTCCATCTTTAAGCAAGTGATTCACCCCCACAGTTAGCAGTTTTTCCCAGCACTTGCCTTGGTTTCACTTATAGAAGGGGACTCTGCTTTCATAGTACTTCAACCTCTGCTTAGAGTAGCCATAAATTGTAGTCACCTGGACAAGGGTTATACTCGAGAGTGGGGGATTACTGATGTCTCTGTTGTGCAGTGAGTGCTTGAGCTAGTCAGGACAGGTTCAAAAGCAGGAAGAATTGAAAGAGTAAGTGCGGTCCAGGCTAAGGTTTAAATCTGGGAAAATGTGGGAGCCAAGACACAGAACAAGATAAAAACACAAAAATCAATGGCAGAAATAGAGGTTGAAAGCAGGAGAAGCTGGATTTTGGCAAGGGCTCAGAGCCGTCGGTAATGGCTCATGTGTGGGCAGAATACCTTTTGTTTGGGAATCTGTGTGTTTGAGCTGTGTTACCTTCAGTTCCTTAAAGTTGAATCAAAGATGTCAGATGCCTGGGTGCAGTCACATATTTGAAATAGTATCAGGGTGGCTAGGTGGCGCAGTGAATAGAGCACCGGCCCTGGAGTCAGGAGGATCTGAGTTCAAATCCAACCTCAGACACTCAACACAAAAACTAGCCACGTGACCTTGGGCAAGTCACTTAACCCCAATTGCCCTCCCAAAAGCAAAAAAAAAAAGAAATAGTATTACTATTTGACTATTTGAATTATCATTAATAATTGATTAACAATAAATTAAAAACAGGTAATAGAATAAAATCAATTAGCTAAATAAATCATTAATAGTTAATTATTATTAGTTATCAAACCATTTAAATTACTGTTTGAAATTTTTTCAGGTAGAAGGGATCATACAAAGTTCCACACTGTGGAACGTACAGCCTCCTATAATAACATTCACTCTTCCTTTTGGTATACTGAAATGACCAGGTACAGCCCTAGAGATCCCATATAGCTCATAACACCTGAATGCTAATGACAGTAAATTATATGAATTGTACTCACTGAAACTCCAAAGGTCATGATGACAGAAGATGTAAAAGGAGTAGTTAACATTGACAATTTGCATAATAAATTTGAAACTAAGTTATTCTAAGAAGAGCAAGACAGATCACAAGTTGTAAAATAGCCAATATATTATGAGAGGCAGCACAGCATAGTGGTTATAAGGCTGGCTTCCAAATTAGAAAGACTTTGGATTCAAATCCTACTTGAACACATACTGTGTGACCCTGGGCAAGTTATTTTTGGGGCCACAGGCAACTTTCTAAGACTTAAGTTATGGAAGAACTGATGGACGCACATTAATGGAGGACATTCTATACCAGGTGTTCTCCAGACTGATGAAATCACAGATCCAGACAGGAACAAAACAAAATCAAATACAGTCTCAGCTCTATGGCTCTAAGACTTGGAAGAGAGAATATAGCCCGATTTTCAGAATCTAGGCAAGGAAATGCAGACGCAGAAACACAGAGTTATACCATTAAACCCTCAAGTTTAGTGGATATTATATAAACTATGTGATTGATGTCTAACGTAGTCATGCTGTTTAGTCAGTGTGAAGGGTTTGTTGTGGCAATTCAAGGTCCAATGATTGCCACTAAAAATCTTGACTAGATGGTAATAAAGAAAAGACTGCTTGACAATAGGTACAGATGGCAATCAGTGAAACAACAGAACCCATAATGGCTAGAAGCATTCTTTACAATGCTATGGATTAAAGGAACAGGCATAATAATGTGAAGATCATACACCAACCATTTGCCTTTAAAAGTACGTTATGAAATGTGTTATTAAATGTGGACCCAAGACTGTTTTAGAATATAGCTACTACAAGACCCACTGGAATAGAGCCATGATTGCTGGCCTTTGATTTCTGGCTAAATATTCTGCTATTTGAAAAAAACCAATAAGGTAATGGAGGCCACTGATAGATCCCATCCACCACAAGAAAAAGACAAATGAAAGGAAAGATATGAAGAAAAACATAAATAAACATGTAGGCTCTGACAGATGAGCTGAAACAAGCGTGGAAACAATCATAGGAGGCCATTCTTTTGCCAAGTAAAGCAGTTTGGCAGATAATAGAGGAGCAGAGCTGGAATGTATCTCAGAAGCCATATAGTCTGATTTCATTTTACAGTAGAGGAAACTGGAGCCCACAATGAGGCTCACCATACAAGTAGTGTCAAAGGCAGGATTTAAACCTGGGTTCTCCAGGTTTTCTTCCTGAGCCTGTGCTCTCTGCTTTAGTCACTGGATGTTTTAAGGAACTGAGGATTTATTATTCCTCGGCATTAATTCAGAAGCCTATAACCCCAGTAATATATGATTAAGTATCTTTGTTGTTTAGTTTTTTCAGTCCTGTCCAACTCTCCACGAGCCCATTTGGGATTTTCTTGGCAGATACTGGAGTGGTTGGTCATTTCCTTCTCCAACTGTTTTCACCAATAAGGTAACTGAGGTAAAAAGGATTGTGACTTGCCCAGGGCCACACAGCTAATAGGTGTCCAAAGATGAATTTGAACTCAGGTCTTCCCAACTACAGGCTGGGCTCTCTCTCCATTGTGCCACCTAGCTGTGTGTTTTGTAGATGGCTTGGTAGATTTGAATTTTGTTGCTTCTTATTGGAAGTCTAGTACCTCTCCCTCCTAAAACTGCCTTGCATTTTTTTTTTTTGCTTTTTTTGGAGGGGAGAAGGTAGAGCAATTGGGGTTAAGTGACTTGCCCAAGGTCACATGGGTGGTTTTTGTGTTAAGTGTCTGAAGCTGGATTTGAACTCAGATCCTCCTGACTCCAGGACCGGTGCTCTATTCACTGCGCCACCTCGCCTCCCCCTTGCATTTCTTTGTGTTTATTTTGTATTTATTCACATGTTTAAATGTTTAATTTTTAGTCTTATACCCTGAAAGCCCAGCACTGGGCCTAGAACATTTTGGGTTCTTAATGCATTCATGAAGCTTGATCAGTTCACATCCTCTTCTGCTCTTCTAGAATTGCTCTATATTATCTGAGCATTTTCTAACATGTGGTGCCAAGGAGACACTGAATTCCAGATATGGCCTGACCAGGATAGAGTACAGCAAGGCCATTATTTTCCTTGCTCTGAACATTATACTTCTAATAATGCAGTTCAAGATTTCAAGTCAACAAAAATTTATTAAGTACCTACTATGTGCTAAGTACTGAAGCTTCTTTGGTAGACACATTACACTGCTGACCTATATTGAGTTTGCATGACACAGATAGCCCTAAAGGCTCAAAGAATTTTTCAAAGAACTGTAATTTAGTTGCATTTTTTGCCCATCCTGTAATTTCCCTTTTTTTTTTATCCAAGTGTAGGACTTAAGATATATTGTCATAACATTTCATCTAGTTATCTTCTACCTACTATCATATCCCATCAATCTGGATTCTGTCATCTAACATATTAGTTAACTATTTTAATTTTATGTCATCAATGCAGTTGGCAAATATGCACACTGTCAATTCTGTGCCCTCTGTGTAAGGAATGGAGTTGAAGAATACTCATAACTAGGGGCCAATTAACAGGATCCAAGGCAAGAAACTCCCCTGGGAAAAAAAGGCCGAGTAAAAATCATGATTGGAGAAAATAAACAGGATGCCAGAGTAATTAAATCCAAGGAGCTCAACAGGAAGTAGCAAAAGGTATTAGGAACAAAGATCTAAAGTCAAGGAAGTCAGCAATGAGTGAGGGAGAACACACTAGGAAGAGGATATGCTGGGTGTTGGTGACACAAGCCGTGCTCACTCGAAATTTTCATCTGTGGCAGCATCATTTTGTTTCTGTCAGAAGTCTTCTTAAGTGCCATCTTCTAAATAAAGCCTTTCTTGATCCTGCCTCCAGCCGTTAGTGATCTAGCCTGCAATAATTTATCTTGTATACATTTTGTGTATGGTTTAGCTAGGTGGTGCAGTGGATAGATCTGGGCCCTGGAATGAGGAAGACCTGAATTCCTAATCCAGCCTCAGACACATACTAGTGGTGTGACGCTGGACAAGTCCCTTCACCCCATTTGCCTCAGTTTCCTCATCTGTAAAATGAACTGGAGAAGGATATGGCAACCTTCTCTAGTATCTTTGCTAAGAAAACCCCAAATGGGGCAATGAAGAACTGGACACGACTGAACAACAATACATTTTCCATATATTTATTTATGCAAGATGTTGTTTCCCCAATAGAATGTAAACTCTTCAAAGGCAGGGATTATTTCTTTTTTGTCTTTGAATCCCAGCCCCTAGCACAGTGCTTGGCACAGTATACTGTAGATCAGGGTGGGGAACCTGCAGCCTCAAGGCCACATGTGGCCCTCTAGGTCCTCAAGTGCAGCCCTTGGATTCAGTCAAAGAGTTGCACTTGAGGACCTAGAGGATTATGTGTGACCTCGAGGCTGCAGCTTCCCCACTCCTGCTATAGATATTTCATAAATACTTTTTGGTTGATTGATTGATTGGAGGCCCTAGGAGTCTAGAGGACTGGGGGGAGGGAGGGAGGACCAAGGGAGAGAGATACAGCTAGCTATGTTCTGAGTGTGTGGAGGGGTGGGAGGAAAGTAAGTCCAGAGTCTTGCTATACTATCATCCAGTTCTCATCTACCTTTCTTGCTTACAAGGATATGTTTTTTTTTTTAATTGTCATGTTGAAATTCAGATCACAGCATCCATGGAATTCCTTTTGCTATGCTAGTCTGGTGACTTGGTCAAGAAAGAAAACGCGGTTCTTCTGAAGTGATTTGCTTTTTTAAAAGTTCATTTTGGTTTGTAGTGATGATCTTTTTCCTCTCTAAGTGTTCATAAAGTATACCTTCATGCTATCATTTTAAAATGTGATTTTGGAGAATTTTATCAGGGACCAAGGTCAAACTCACCAGCCTATAATTCGAAGTAGTCATATTCCTCCTGTTTTTGAAAACTAGCACAATATTTGCTTCCCTTCCCACAATACTTCTCCTGTTTCCCAGGGTTTCTCAAAGATCATAAACCATAATATAGCAATTACAGGGGCCAGTTCTTTCAGTAGCTTAGGATGTAAAATGTGGACACAGCATGTTGTAACGGAGAGTAATGGTCTTGGAATCAGGAAGATATGGGTTTGAATCTTTTCTCAGATATAGAACTAGGTATATGACCCTGGACAACTCATTTAACTTCCATCATCCTTGATTTCCTCATCTATAAAATGGGCATAATATTTGCATTTTGGGCAACTAGATGATGCAGTGGATAGTGACTCCAGGCCTGGAGTCAGGAATACTTGAGTTCAAATCCAGCCTCAGACACTTAGCTGCATAACTCTGGGCAAGTTGCTCAACTTCTGTTTTCCTCAGTTTCCTCATCTATAAATTGGGGGTAATAATAGCACCTATTTCCCAGGGTAGTTGTGAGGATCAAATGAGGTAATACTTTTAAAGTGTCTGGCACATAGTAGGCACTTAATAAATGTTAGCTATTATAGCTATTAAGATTGGGGAAGTGTGGCTAGATATTATTCTGGAAAAGATCTGAAGGTTTTAGTGGACTACAAGCTCAATATGAGCCAATGTTGTGATATGACTGATTAAAAAAAAAGTTGAAATGATCTTAAATTGCTTTGAGAGAAGCACAGTATACAGGAATCCAGGATTAGGGAAGTGCTAGTATTACTGTGCACTGGCATTATCAGATCACATCTGGAATATTGTGGTTGACATACTTACAGAAAGACATTGATGGGGCAGCTAAGTGGCACAATGGATAGATTGGAGTCAGGAGGACCAGAGTTCAAATCCAGCCTCATACACTTACTAGCTGTGTTACCTTGGGCAAGTCACTTAATTCCAGTCAACTCAGGGTGGGGGGGAGGGGGAAAGAAAGAAGGCATTCATAAACTGGAGAGCAGCTAGTATGATTACCAGGAGAGTGAAGGGCTTGGAGAACATACCAGCAGAGGATCTATTGAAGAAACTGGGTATGTTTAGCCTAGAGGAGACTTAGAATGATATGATAATTGATGTCAAATATCTAAAGGGTAAAAGGCTGTGGAGTTAGAATTGCTGTGCCTCAGCCCAGTGGGAAGAACCAGGAACAATCAGACTTGATTTAAAGAAAAACTTAATAACAGAGATTATTCTCTGGGTTCTTCCTCAGTAAATGAATCCAAACAAAGGGTGGGTGACTTCTTACCATGTAAGCAGCAGATGTAAGCTAGGGATGGTTTAGACTTAGGTGACCCTGAGATCCTTTCCATCTTTGAGTTTCTCTGTTTCTGCGACATCAATTAAATGAGATAATATCTGTAAAGCACTTTGCACAGTGCCTTGCATACACTAGGCACTAAATAAATGCTTGGTCCTTTCTCCTTTAATCAAATTAGTGCTACTTCCCGCAAGTGGAGGTTTTCTTCTAGTTCTCAAATTCCGGCTCCCTCACCCAAATTGTTGTCAACTCCCAAGCACAGGTAAGCCCTATCCTACCTTTCCCTGAATCCTAACAACTAACTGACTGGCTATTTAATTTCTTGACATGGTGAAAAGTCATTTGTCCAGTTATTACTGGTCAAAACAGAGCTTCCTGATATAAGCCAGAATCTCCAATCAGATTTTCATGTGGATATGACTTGACAGCAGCCATCTTGGTTAGGGTCTCTTCGGCCTTCCAGCTAGATCTATTCTCCCTCCTAATATACTCTGAAAGTGCCATTGGCAGCTCCCTTCTGGAAGAAACATGACAAGTTCCCTTCCTCATCTTAGAGTTGACCAGGGATGAGTGAATGAATGAATAAACAAATAAAGCCGCCATATGCCTAGACTTAAGGCTACATAACTTCTAAGTCCAAATAGAATGGAAACATTGTTTTGTCTGTAACACAATCAAACAAAGGGAATAAGGTTAGTTTGATAAGACTTTTTTTGGTCTCTCCTGGCACCTCTTTCTTTTCTAATTACTGATAAATCCCATGTCTAATTATCTACACTTTTTCCAGAAAGTAATCTGTTTTGTAAGTTTGGATGAGAATACCCACAATGTGTTGCAGTCAGATTAATACTAGAAATTAAAAAAAAAACAACACCATGAATGTATTTATCATCTTCATGCAAAAAGCACAAAATCAGATAAACATTTATCAGATCCCTATGATGTGCCTGTCTCTGCTTTAGCTAACGTAGGAGAGACAAAGGAGTATAAGGCATGATTTCTGCATTAAAACAGCTTAGCGTGGTGTAGTGGAGAAGAAGCCTTGGAGTCAAAAGATCATATACCGGCTAGGTGAACCTAAATAAGTGAATTAATCTCTCAGTAGTAACTGAGAGTTACTCATGTAACTCTCTAAGACAATACATTACAGAGAAGGTACTGATTGGCAATAGTAGCAAAAGTTCCTCACTGAGAGCTTCCTATACAGATATAATCATAGGATATATATGTGTACATGTACATATGCATATGTATATATGTATGTATATGTGTATATATGTGCATGGGTATGTGCATGCACACATATGTATACATATGATTTCTATTTAATGCATGTGCAGCTATATCTAGCTAGCTAGCTAGTTGTATAAACCTAGTTCTATACATATGGCATGTATATAATAAAAACTCCTACACGAGTCCTTTCCTGATCCCCCATTTGTCAGTTCCTTCCCTCATTTGAAATTACTTTGTCTAGACTCTGAACTCACTCTCCCATGGGACCCACACTCACATGGTAGATCAGATATCCTGAACATGGATACTATTTTACCCTTCAACATCCTAGGGGTAAATCTGAGGTGCTAGGGGCTGTTTTCCTAGTCCTTTCACTCATAGCATGTTCCTCATACCTCATTCACCCAGTTAACCTGTTCCCAACATCAATGGCTAGTTCATATCTCCTTAATAGCAATTTAGGTGGTTGAAATCTACTCTATATCAATTAGTCAATTCATACTAATTAGCCCTTATAAAGGGCTAATATTTGAGAGTACATAGCAAGGATAGAAGTACACAAAAATTTCCCAAACTAGATATATTCTTTCTTTTATATGCTCACTCAGTCACTAGGACAGTGGATTCAAACTTAACATAGTAGTTACAAAGCGTGCACCTTCCCAAGTTCACTTCTGTGTATAGTATAGCCAGTGGCTGGGTTCCTCTTTCACTCTTAGGACACGTCTCCTCAACTGATGGGTCTCTTCATTGCTGAGCTGGATTAAGCAAGAGATTCTTCAGAGCTGGCTCCTCATCAGCTTTGACGACCACTGGCTATAGAAGTCTGCTATGGACTCAAATTGTTGGTCCACTAGTGGCTCTTCACATATCACAAAGTTTAATCCAGTGTCCTCTGTCTCTGATTTTCATTCATCTAAATTCAAGAAAGAATAGACACAACAGGGAAAGAAGAAACATGAGAATCATGTATTTAAGGCGGTGTGGAAGCACCAGTATTGAGAGAAGTCAGCTGAACTAGTGCATGCTGCTACTGCTATTGCAATCTATCTTTTTCCCTACGCAAGAGTCCACAGCACTTCTTCCAGGATCCAGAGAGAGAAATTTCATTTGTTTATGACTTTTGCATACACAGTCCATTCCAACTCAGTAGAAAGTTAAAATACTTTTTATCACCATGAAGTAAGCTGGCAGGAAATGGTCAGAAACTCTCTTAATGCTCTGAAGCAGGGGTAAAAGGCTTTCCCTCCATCATGTAAGTCTTGAAGCAGGCTCACCAAATCTCCACATAGATTGACTGATAGCAGGCAAAACACATTGTGCATGCTCTAAGCATGGGGCTCTCTTTGGTAGGTACTCACCTCCATAAAATCTGTATTTCTTTGAATATAGCTCATATTTACTTAAGTGTGTCCATGCTGCATCTTTTCAGTATGCATGTGAAACCTGGACAGTCTACCAGTGCCAGGCCAGGAAACTGAATTACTTCCATTTGAATTGTCTTAGGAAGATGCTAAAGATCACCTGGCAGGATAAGGTACCAGACACTGAGGTCCTTACTCAAACTAAACTGCCAAGCATTCAAACTCTGTTTCAAGGAGCACACCTCTGATGGACTGACTACGTTGTTTGAATGCAAAACATACACTTGCCAAAAAGACTGCTTTATGGAGAACTCACACAGGGCAAGTGCTCACATGGTAGTCAGAAGAAGCAATACAAGGACACTCTCAAAGTCTCTCTCAGGAACTTTGGAATTGATTGTGTGACATGGGAGACACTGGCACAGGACCTCTCAGCATGGTGTACCCACATCAGAGAAGGTGGGGTGCTCTATGAGCAGAGCAGAATTGAAATAGCTCAAACAAAATATAGGATGCACAAATTTGGAGAATCCATCCCAAATGTTCACACAGACTATTTGTGCCTGAGCTGTGGTAGGGCATTCTGAGCTTCTGTTGGTCTGATCAGACATAGTTGGACACACTGAAACTTGACTTTAACACAGTGATGTCAATTTGGTCCTCTTCAAGAATGAAGGACAACAACCAACCAACCAATATCTTCAGGGGCAGAGATTATTTCCTTTTTGTCTTCATTTGTGTAGTTCCTATCACAGTGCTCCATATATTGTAAATATTTCATAAACATTTAATGAATTAAAGACAGTACAAACATATATGGGCAGCTAAGTGGCACAGTGGATAGAGTGCTGGACCTGGAGTCAAGAAGACATCTTCCTGAGTTCAAATCTGGCCTCAAACACATACTAGCTATGTGACCCTGTGTAAGTCATTTAACTCTATTTGCTTCAGTTGTTGCTTGTCCTTCATTCTTAAAGAGGACCAATGACATGGCGGAGGGGGGAGGGGTTTGCTGTCTTGACTCAGAGGTGAATTGGATATAAGTGAGGCAGGACTGTGCAAAGTCATCAACCTCACTCTCCTCCAGGGTCATCTGAGTCCAGTGGCAAGACATAGGCCAGGATGACTGGAGATGACCTCCTCCTCATCTGTAAAATGAGCTGGAGAAGGAAATGACAAACCACCCCAGTATTTCTGCTAAGAAAACCTCAAATGGGGTCCCGGAGAGTTGGACATGACTGAAAAACAACTGAATAATGCACATGTATACATAACCTGCATCACAGGATCACAGATTTAGACGTAAAAGCTAAGTTAGAGATAAAGGCAGTGTAGTGTAATGGAAAGAGCCAGAAGGCTTGTTTAAATCCACCCCTGAAGTGTACCTGTGTGGGACACATCACTTCACTTTCATGAGTGCTGGTTTCCGCATCTGTACAACAGATTGGATTAGATGAACTCTAAGGTCTCTTCCAAATCCAGATCTAGAACTTTCTGAATTAGTCCAACCCTCCATCTTCTCATTTAAGAGTTGAGGAAACTGAAAATCTAAGCAACCTGCAGAGAGTGTCACATTCAGCAAGTGTTGCAGGTGGATCTCAAAGCCTGATTTGTGAAAATAAATAAATGAAAGAATGGAGCCAAATAAACCGTGTAGGCAATAAAAGATATATCTATATCTATATATATATAGATATATATATCTATTTATACACACACACACACACGCACACACACATATATATATGTATATATATATATATATATATATATATATATATATTCATAAAAGAAAGAAAGATTGGGGCAGCTAGGTGGTGCAATGAATAGAGCACCAGCCCTGGAGTCAGGAGGACCTGAGTTCAAATCCAACCTCAGACATTTGACACACTTACTGTGTGACCTTGGGCAAGTCACTTAACCCCAACTGTTCTGCCTTCCCTCCTCCAAAAAAAGAAAAAAAAGAAAGATCTTTGGGAGCTGGGGTGGGTGGAAAAATTTAAGGAGGTGAGATTTAAGTTGGGTTTTGAAGGATGGTGACAATTCAGACGATTAGAAGGTATCCCATACATAGTGTGATCAAAAGTAAGAGGGAGCATATGTGTGAGATACATCTCAGGAGGTTAACAAGGTAGGGTGGGGTCCCATTGTGCATGTTATATTATTGTAAGCAGAGGGAATTTCTCAACAAAAGGATTAGTAAAGATTCCAAACAGATAAACTAGAAACTAAGGATAGGAGGAAACTAGTATATTAAATAGGAGACATCATCTGTGAGGTGAATTCATTTGTTTAAAACAGGCTGTGAAACAGGCACAAAGACATCCCTTTCTTTCCTCCCCCAGCATGCCTTACTAGAGGATGGGGGAATTATGAAAGAAAAATCATTCCAGCTTTTAGGGGACTTTTGAGCGCCTTAGTGCTATGACACATGTGACTGAGTGTTCTTCATGACTAACACACTATTGTGGAAGATAGGATCTGACACCCACTCATTTCCTGGCAATTGAAATGCTGAGCAGTTTCCTAGTCTAGGACTTTTCCCAGAAACCCTAATGCAATTTCTGGGGTCCAGCCTTCCATTCCCTAATGCTCACACTTTGTTCAGGGTGAATCAATGTTTGGCATATGACTTCAGCTGACCAGGAATATGTGCAGGATGACCTTAATTTCCCAATTCTATGGGCAGTTTGGAGCCAATCTCAGGAGGACTGGCCTGGATTTGGGTTGCATTCCAACATAGAGGACTCCAAGGAGACAAAACTGTTACTAGAGTTACCTTCTTCAACCCCCAGCATTCGATTTGGATGTTCATGTCATTGTATTCTAGTACGGGCTGAATTTGGGATCCTCTCCAATTGAAGTCCTAGATTATTTTATAGTTAGGAGGATGGTGAGCTATATCATAGAGACGGTTCTGGTATCAGAGAGAGGCACCATGGGACAGAAGAAAGCAGGCTAGATTCAGAGTCAAAGAACTTAGATTCAAACCTGTGACTTTTGGCAAGCCACTTAACTTCTCTGGGACTCAGTTTTCTCATCTGTAAAATGAGGGGGTTGGACAGCTATGATTCTCTAATCCTATGACAGAATCAAAAGTCCCCTCCAACCATAAATCTATGAGACTATGATCTTCTAACATAAGACTAAACTGTGTCTCTGCCACTTACTCGCTGGGCAAATCACTTCAGCTTTCTGACCTTGGGTTTTTTTTTTAATCTATAAAATGTTTTTAACAATATCTTCACTATCTATACTTGTGAGTTTCAAGGATCAAATGACCTAATGAATGAATCTACAATGCTTAAAGTTATTAAGCTCCACATTCATATCAGCTATATTACTAGATTTGAAAACAGAAGGTTGACTTATCAGTGTAGCTACAAAATGGAGTCACATAAATTTTTTAGATGGAAGCATTTCTCACTGAATTGCCATTTTTTTTTTACTATAAAGAGTAAGCATTTGTTGAAGTGAGACATGATTAGGATAGACTCATTGATTTTTCCCATCTGAAAAACCTATTATTTCATCAACACATTGAGATCACTTGGAGTACTGAAAGCATGAGGAGAAAAAAGTCGTCTATCTTTGTGTTAACAAAATCAGTGTTGAGGACTCTTTCCTCCACACAACAACAAACCACTTTGTCTGACTTGCTAGGGTGGTATTAAGTGTGTGTGTTGGTGGGGAGGGAATGGGCTGAAGACAAACTTGACACTTTCACCATTTTGGGTCCAGGGCCACAACTGCTCCAAGGCTACTGAGTTGCTATTCCTAAAGTTCCTCAAGCCACTTCCTCATCAGCAAACATTTCTATTGCTCTTTGTCAAGAACCATACTTCTAAGTTAACTGACGTTTTGGGTTTTATCATGAAACAGATCACTAAAAAAATAGAACTATAACATACTCTGCCTAATTATAAAAGCTAGTGAGATTGAATGAAAAGGTGGAAAGGATAAAAAAAGAGGGGGAGAGGGGAAAGAGGTAGAAAGAAAAGTAAAGAAATTTAATTAATGAATATGGATGCAAAAATCCTTACTGAAATGCTAGCTAAAAGATTACAACATCAATATATTACAAAGATTATGCATTATGACCAAGTGGGATTTATACCAGGAATATAGGTATGGTTTAACATAAGGAAAACTATTGACATAATGGATTATATCAATAATAAAAGTTTTTAAAAGTAATATGATTATATCAATAGATGCAGAAACGATAAAGTACAATACTCATTTCTACTAAAAACACTTGAATGTATAGGTACATATAGATTTTTCTTTAAATTGATAAAAAAAAAAAGCATTTATCTAAAACCATCAGCAAGCATTATTTGTAATGGGGATAAGCTGGAAGCCTTCCCAGTAAGATCAGTTGTGATACAAGAATGCCCATTGTCACCAATATTATTCAACATTGTGCTGGAAATCCTAGCTATAGCTATAAGAAAAGAGAAAGAAATCAAAGGAATCAGAATAGGGAATGAGGTCATAAAACTATCTCTTTTTGCAGATGATATGATAATACACTTGGAAAATCCCAAAGATTCAACAAAAAAGTTAGTTGAAACAATTAATAATTTTAGCAAGATATAACATAAATCATCAGCATTCCTATATTTCACAAACAAAACCCTTCAAGAAGAGATACCCTATTTAAAATAACTCTAGACAGTATAAAACACCTGGGAGGATACCTGCCAAAACAAATCCAGGAACCATATAAACAAAATTACATATAAGAACCTTTTTATACAAGTAACATCAGATTTAAATAATTGGAGAAATACTAATTGTTCATGGGTAGGAAAGACCAAGATAATAAAAATGAAACTTTTACCTAAACTAATTTATATATTCAATGGCATCCCAATTAAGTAGTTAAAAATTCTTTTACTGAATTAGAAAAAATAATAACAAAATTAATTTAAAAAAACAAAAAAAGTCAAGAATATCAAAGGAACTAATGAAAAAGATGTAAACAAAGGAGATTTAGCAGTACCAGATGTTAAACTATATTATAAGGCAGCAATTATCAAAACTATCTGATGCTGGCTAAGAAAAAGAAAGGTAGAGCAATGGAACAGTAGACCTACAATTTACAGGAGCAAATAGATATAGCAGTCTTGTATTTGACAAATGTAATGACAAGCTTTTTGGATAAGAATTCATTATTTACCAAAAAAAAAAATTATTGAGAAAACTGGAAAGCAGTATGGCAGAAATTGGGCATAGACTAATATCTTACACCATTGGCCAAGATATGGTCAAAATGGATATATGTCCTAGATATAAAGAGAGAGATTACAGGAAAATTTGAGGAAAATGGAACATATTACTTATCAGACTTATGGATAGGCAAATAATTTGTGAATAAACAAGAGATAGAGAGCAGAGTGAGATATAAAATGGATAATTTTGATTACATTAAATTAGAAAAGTTTTATATAAATAAAACAAATGTATCCAAGATCAGAAGGAAAGCAGAAATTTTGGGGGAAAATTTATATACAGTTCCTCAGATAAAGGTCTCACATCTCAAATATATGAAGAACTTTGTCAAATCTTTAAGAATATGAGTCATTCCCCAGTGGTCAAAGATATGAACAGGCAGTTTTCCAGTGAAGAATTCAAAGCAATTTATAGTCATGAAAAAATGTTTTAACTCATTATTTAATAGAAAAATGCAAATTAAAGCAACCGTAGGATATAATTTTACACCTACACCTATCAGATTGACTAAAATGCTTGAAGGGGAAAGCAAAAAATGTTGGAGGGGGATGTGTTGTTGGTGGAACTGTGAACTGATCCAAGCATTTTGGAGAGCAATCTGGAATTATGCCTAAAGAGTGATTGAACTGTCTATATACCTTTTGACTCAGCAATATCACTGAACAAAGATGTTCAGAGAAGAAGCAAAAGAACTTATATATTCTAACATACTTGTAGCAGCTCTCTTTGTGGTGGCAAAGTACTGGAAATTGCAAGGATGTCCATCAATTGGGGAATAACTGGACAAGTTGAGGTATAGGATTATAATGAAATACTACTATTCTGTAAAAAATGATGAGCTCGATGGTCTTAGAAAAACACATGGATAGACTTGCAGGCAATAATAAAGCGTGAAATGAGCAGAACTAAGAGAACATTGTATACAGTAACAGTAATATGGTTTTAAGAATGAATTTGAGTGAATAAGTCATTTTGACTATTATAAATACCCAAATTAACTACAAAAGACGTATGAAGGAAGACACTATCTGCATCCTGAGAAAGAACTGATAAATAGAAGTATATTTAGAATGATTATACACATAATATATTATAGTTATGAAAATGCTTGTTGTATTCCACAAATTAAAAACAAAATAAATAAAACTTGAAAAAAAGAAAAAAAAGAAGAAAGGAAGAAAAAAGAAGGGAAGGGAGAAAGGAGGATGAAAAAAGAGGAAGGAAGGAGGAAAAAGAAAATGAAAGAAAGAAGAAAAGAGAAAAAAAATTAATAGTATTGTTTTAACTCAAAATACTCCATTCCCACAGAATTATGAGGCTGGTACTTGGAAAAATTTCCTAGGTAGAAATACTAATGACTGGCTGTGCAGTGTTATACCTTATTCAAAATATTTATGGTAATATAAAATACCCTGTCAAAGCATTATGGAAAAGAAGATTGAGCCCAGAGGGAAAAGATACTTCCATAAATGGGAAACACCCATTTTAAAATAATATATGTTTCTAAAGGAAAAAGATAAGTGAGCATAATTTCTCCTTGCTTTCTGAAGACAAGAACACTGGTTTAATTTAGTTTCCTATTATTTGCTGCTGTAACAGCCTTACTATTTACAAAGAATATAGTCAAGTGGATGCCACTTTTTTTCCTTCCATTTATTGCCTTTTACACCACTTTGCAAACTAATTTAAGGAATGAATGCAAAGTGTGTCCCTCTAAAAGCTTCAAAGAGGCTAAGATAGCAATTAGGTCCTTGTGCAACAGTGTATAAAGGTTGTCAATTGGAGTCCACAGTTAAGTAGGACTATAGAGTCTTAGAGAAGAGCTTGTTGTTTCCTTCACCCGCTTAGTCTCCTCTGGGTTTCACACTTAGTGCTATTAATCCAAAAGCAGTCAAATGGCAACTCTTCAAGGCTGTCACTGGCAAAAGACAAAATCAATTCATTTCACCCTATAATGATGTTAAAGGTGCACTTAACTTCTGTAAAAAATTGAGTGCAGGGAGAAAACTTAAGGGCACTTCTGGTTTGATAAACCACCGTAATTTAGTGTCATACCTCTTCTTACCTAGGCTAATATAATAGCCTTAAAATTGGTCCTCCTGAAGTCAGTCTGAATGCTCATCTTCCACTACACTATTGCCCAGATGATGAGAGTGCTATATTTGGAAGCAGAGGACTAGAAGCCTGCCACTTAGCAACTTGGTTAATTTGAGTGATGAGACCAGGAACCTCATCAGGAGGAACTTCATCATCCTTCAGGATTGCATCAGTCTTGGTACTCACACCTCATCAGTTTCTCTGATTAGAATACTGAGAGAAAAGGGCTTCTTAAAGCCTCTATTTAAGAAGAATACCCAGACCAGGCATCTCTTCATTTCTCACCTGACTGTACTCCTTTGGACTTCTTCATCAGCCCCCGGTTGTAAGACTCTTGAGGGCATGGACTGTTTTCCTTTTTTATCTAGTTGTATTCCCATTACTTAGCACAGTGACTGGCACCTAGTGGTATTTATTGGCTATAAAATAAATGTTTCTTGATTGACTATGGTGGTAGTTTCATGAATAGAAATTCTCATGAATTTGAGAGATACCATAGAGGTAGAATGAACAAAACTTGACAACTGATTGAATATAGGGGATGTTGTTGTTCAGTTATGTCTGACTCTTTGGGAGCCCATTTGGGGTTTTCTTGGCAAAGAGACTGGAGAAGTTTCTATTTCCTTCTCCAGCTCATTTAACAGATATGGAAACTGAGGTAAACAGGGTTGAATGACTTGTGTAGGGTCGCACAGTTAGTAAGCTTAGGAAGCCAGATTTGAACTCAGTAAGGTAAGTCCTCCTGACTTCAGGACCAGTGCCACTTAGCTGCCTTATGGGGGATGACAGAGTAGGAAGAAATAAGAGTTAAAATCCGAGGTGACTGTAGGATGGTGGTGTCCTTGATTAAAATAGGGAAGTTTGGAGTGGGGGAGGGGGGAGTCAGGGGAGAAGATAACAAATTCTATTTTGTAATTATTGAGCTTGAGGTACCAATCTGCCACCTAGTTGATGTACAGCAGATTGCTAACATTGATGGATTAGAGTTTAGGAGAGAAATGAGACCAGACATATTGGTGTCAACAGAACTTTTATATAGGATGAGGCAGATAATTTAAGGATTAATATCCCTATGTTAAAGGTAACAGGTACGGAGAAGTTAAACAACATGTTCAAAGTCTAACAGGCAATTGGAAGAACTGGGATCTGAACCCTGATTTCTGATTCCAAATCTAATACATTTGCTACTTTCTACTGATCTCATCCCTATTCTTGTAGAGCTTAGATTTAGAGCTGTAGGGGGCCTTAGAGATCACATGGTCCTAGACTGAAAGAGGCCAAATGACTTCTTCAGGGTCTCCTAGCTAGTAGACTCCTGAGAAAGGATAAAAATCAGATCTTTCTGACTCCACACTCAGTACTCTACCCACTGGGCCATCTGGTTGCCTACATCAGTTTTCATCCTTGGAAGCATGCACTCAGGACATTCAGATTATGAGACTGAATTACTGTCTTCTGGTTTTTTGACTTTCTTCTTTTTCACAGAACCTTTACTATCAGAAAAGAAGTTAACAGATTATATAGTCTTATTCCCATCATTTTACAAATGAGGAAACAGGCTCAGGGACTTAGAGGGACTTTTCCCAAGAGAGACATATCTAACTAGTGACGAGCTAGCACCAAAAACTTTCCCTCCTGACTCTTAGTTCAGTGTTATTTTGACTGCCCTGGACTGCTTCCACATCTCCACCATCTCTCCTCAGTTAGGTCTGCTTACCTATGACAAATGCGTCATTCAGTTTAGGTGGAGTAATGGTCTGTGCCCAGTAAACCCACAGTCAGATGTGAGCAAAGATTTGTCTGACATTGTGATTTTTCCTCTCCAGAACAAGCCAGCTGCTGAGCTCCAGGATTTCTTGTAGTGTGTATAGAATACCTTCAGGGTGTGGGGGAGGAGAGGAGAGAGAAAAAACTGTAGGGGAGAAGAGGAGAGGTAGTAGGGAAAGAGACATAGAGAGACAGAGAAAAAGACAGAGAAACAGAGAGAAGTGTAGGGAGCAAAGAAAATCAGTTATTTCTGGTTGACCTAAAGCTGCCTTTAAAATGATTCATTCTCTTTCCCCTCCAGAGAGCCATTTATGTGATTGATCAGCATATGCTAATCTACAATGTCAAATGGAAAAGAGAAAAAAAAGATCCCTGAAGAATCCTAAACTAACATGTATCTAGCTAAAGGATGATGTGCAGTTGATAATAGCATGGTTTGTAGCTTGATGCTTACCTGTCAGTGACTTGAGCCCCAAAGGACTCTAATTGGATTCTTCAATCAAACCTCAAGGTTGGTGTACAACCCTCAGACACCAGAGCCTGTATTTTAAGGAGATGTCAAGAAATGCTTCCTGAGTGAGGAAGAACTGTAAGCAACCAAGAGCTCCCTTTCTGAAATCAAGGGCAAAGCCAGGCTTATGGTTAAGCAAAGAAGGTGGTATAATGAAGTGATAAGGATTGAGGATCCTAAATGTGTGTGTGTGTGCGCGTGTGTGTATGTGTGTTGTGTGTGTGTGTGTGTGTGTGTGTGAAATATAGCACAAATACCAGGTGAATAAATATACATAGATAGCTACATTCATGTATATATTTATGTACATATGCACATATGTATAAACATACATACCTGTACAAAGTAATTAAATACAGAGTAGTTTGGGAAGGAGGGTATTAATCCTTGGTGGGTTGGAGGAAAGGCTTCCTGCAGAAGATGGCCCTTACATGAGTCTTAAAGGAAGAGGGGGACTCTCTGAGGCAGCAGTAAGGAGGGAGTACATTCCAGCCATGTGGGATGGCCTGTGCAAAGGCACACAGAGAAGGGAAAGAAAGTTTGTGAGGAACAGAGGAAAGGCCAGGTTTTCTGGATTGTGGTGGGGTAGTAATGAGGATGAAAAGTAGCATGGGAGCCTATATAGGGCTTTAAAAGCTAAACAGAGTAGTTTAACTTAGACATAATAGGAAGGCACTGGAATCGATTGAATAGGGGAAATCACCTAGTCAGATCTTCCCTTAAGAAAAATCACTCTTGTGGCAGTATGTAGACCAGACTGAAATAGTTAGATATTGAGACACAGAAATCAATCAGGAAACTATTGGAATCATCTAGGCAAGAAGTGATGAGGACCTGAACAAAAGATGTTAAGTATGATGGGAGAAAATGGGTTGTATGAAGAGGTGTTATAAAGGCAGAATTGGCAAGATTTGGCAACTGATTGGATATGTGGGGTGAGGGGGAGTGAGGAGTCCAAGATAATGCCAAGTTTGTGAGCCTGGGATACTGGAAGGATGATGTTACCCTGATAGAGATGCTGAGGCAGCAAAGGAAGTGGAGAGTTGGAAATTAAAACAGATTGGAAGAAAACCAAAGGCAAGTATTATGAAAACTCAGAGAGGACATAGTATCCAGGAAGAGAGGGTAATTAAAAGTATCAAATGCAGCAGATAGTTTAAGAAGGATGAGGACTGAGGAAGATCTTCAGATCTGGCAATTAAAAGTTTGTTCATTATTAATTTTGAAGAAAACATTTTTAGGTGAATGATTAGGGTGGAAATGAAATTGAAAGGGGCTAAGGAGTAAAGGAGAGGTGAAGTGAAGGCAACGGATGTAGAAAGCAAATAAAATAGATAAACCCTTGGTTAATTTGATTTTAAAAAGAAAGAAGAAAGCCAAATGACAAGCATCAAAAATGAAAGGGGTGAATTCAACACCAATGAAGAAGAAATTAAAACAATTGTTAATAAATTTAACAATCTAAATGAAATGGATTAATAGCTACAAAAATATAAATCACTCAGATTAACGGAAGAAGAAATAGAATACTTAAATAACCCTATCTTAGAAAAAGAATTTGAACAGATCATCAATGAACTTCCAAGGAAAAAAATCTTCAGGGCTAGATGGATTCACAAGCAAGTTCTACCAAAAATTTAAAGAATGATTAATCCCAATGCTATATAAACTATTTAGGAAAATAAGCAAAGAAAATGTCCAATAGAATTCCTTTTATGACACAAACATGGTGTTGATACCTAAATCAGGAAGAGCCAAAACAGAGAAAGAAAATTATAGACGAATTTCCCTAATGAATATTCATACAAAATTTTTAAATAAAATACTAGCAAGGAGATTACAGCAATACGTCACAAAAATCATACACTATGACCAGGTGGGATTTATACCAGGAATGCAGGGCTGGTTCAATATTAGGAAAACTATTAACATAATTGACCATACCAATAATAAAACCAACAGAAATCATATGATTATCTCAATAGATGCAGAAAAGGTCTTTGACAAAATACAATACCCATTCCTATTAAAAACACTAGAGAGATAGGAATAAAGGGAGATTCCTTAAAATGATAAGCAATATTTATCTAAAACCATCAACAAGCATTATCTATAAGGGGGATAAGCTAGAAGCCTTCCCAGTAAGATTAGAGGTGAAGCAAAGATGCCCATTATCAACTCTATTATTCAATATTGTACTACAAATGTTAGCTATAGCAGTAAGAGAAGATAAGAAAAACCAATCTGGATCCAACCAACCTGGAGAGCAATTTGGAACTATGCCTGAAGGGCTGTAAAACTGTATATACCCTTTGATCCAGCAATACCACTGTTAGGTCTGTATCCCAGAGACATAAAAAAGGAGATGGGGGGAAGGACATATTTGTACAAAAAAGATTTACGGCAGCTCTTTTTGTGGTGGCTAAGAATTGGAAATTGAGAGGATGCTCATCAATAGGGGAATGGATAAACAAGCTGTGGTATATGATTATGATGGAATATTATTGTACTATAAGAAATGACAAGCAGGATGATTTCAGAAAAACCTGGAAAGATTTATGTGAACTGATACAAAGTGAAATGAGCAAAACCAAGAGAACATTGTACACAATGAAGAACTGTGAATGCTTTAGCTATTTTCAGCAATGCAATGATCCAAGACAATCCCTAAGGACTAACGTTGAAGCATACCATCTGCCTCCAGAGAAAGAACTGATATTATCTGAATATAGACTGAAGCATGCTTTTCTCTCTTTCTTTTTTTCTTTCTTTCTTTTTTTCTTTATTTCTTTCTTTCTTGTTTTCATTCTAATCTTCTTGTACAAAATGACTAATATGGAAATATTTTACCAGATTAAACATTTATAAACTGTATCAGATTGAACCCCAACTCAAGGAAGGGACAGGGAAGGAGGAAGGGAAGAATAGATTTTAGAACTCAAAACTATTTTTTCTAAAATGTTTTAAAAATTATTTTAATATATAATTGGGAGAAAACAAAATATATTTTAAAAAAGAAAGTCTTAATAAAGGCAAAGAATAGGTTTTAGAGGGGTTGAAGGATTAAAAGAGGTGGAATGATAGTTAGTTACGGTCAGATAAAAGAATGTGAGGGTTTCTAATAAGAGAAGTCCATCATCCAGGACAGGCAGCTAGGTGGTACAGTGAATAGAGTCCTGGGCCTGGAGAGAGAAAGACTTATTTTCCAGAATTTAAATCTGGCCTCAGATACTCAATAGCTGTATGACCCTGGGCAAGTCGCTTAACCCTGTTTACCTCAATTTCCTTGTCTGTAAAATGAGGTGGAGAAGGAAATTACAAACTGCTCTAAGATCTTTGCCAAGAAAACCTCAAATGGGATCATGAAGAGTCAGACATGGCTGAAAAATGACTGAATAACAACATTATGCAGGATAAGCTGATTATTTGAAATGTCATCACCACACTGATTGACTCCATTTTTGATACTCAGTCCCTTCTCAGCTCCCTCTGTTGCCTCTCCACTCTGATTGGAGTGCCCGCTATGTACCAGGTATTGTGGTGACTCTGGAATAATTTCCCCCCAAAGTCTTCCTTTATAAAGGGCTCAGATCTGAACTTTCCAGGTAACCCTCCATTTTCTATCAGCAGTTCTGCCTGTTTTCAACTCCATGGATCATCATGTCTCCATGCTTCCTGATTCCTTTCCCATCCCCCACCCACCCATTTTCAACTTTTTTTATGTGTATTATTTTCCTGCATTTAGTTATAAGCTCCTTGAAGGCAAGTACTGTCTTTTTCTTATTTTTAGCCCCAGAGCTTAGCATAATGCCAGGCATATGGTAATCACTTAATAATTTTTAAAATTTTATTATTTTTATTTTTTATTATTTACTTCATTATTTATTATTTTTAAAATAAATTTATTAAATTTAATTGAACTTTTGTGTCATGGCAAGATCTAACTTGTGATCATCCCTGTGTGTGGCTGAGGTGGAATGAAAGAATAGCTCATGAGATTTAAGGGGGCTGAAGAATTAGAGTGTGAGGGAGTTTTCAGGACTATCTATATGGATATTAAAGTCTACTATAACAAGGACAAGAGTTGAGGAGGAGCAGAAAACAGTGCACCAAGTGCTGTACTACTTGAGAAAGGAAGAAATATGATAGTTGCCGTTATGTTGATTATGATATAACTCAACTCTCAACCAAGGTGAATGGGGAAGAATTAGCCCTGTGCTACATGCTAGCTGAAATTCCTGGATTGGTGGGAAGAAAGGGGACACAACCCTACATGAGATCTTGCATATTTATGCATGATGAAGTCTATGCGAGAGTTTTGGAGTGGAGAGACATTTTTGATGTCTGTTTTGAGAGAGGGTAGACATGGTTTTGAACCCTCTTGGGGACTGACTTGAAAGACATGGTAAAAGACAGAACTTTGAAAGACTGGCATGTAGACAATTTGTCTCTGATTTCCACCTTGCCTCCCTAGAGACTTTGGTGAATATCCTGTTGGGTGAGACTGTAGCCTCTCCTTTGATTTGGCTTAGATCTCGTCTCATTTCCATCTTAAGAGTTCATTCACTTTGTGTGTATTTTCTGGTATATTCTAATCTATATGACTGCACTGATTTCTGCTTATTTTCAAGGATGGTCTTTCATGTAACTCGGGCCCAAATGGCAAAAATGAGTTTGGAGTATCCTTCTCATTTAAGAGATAGTGACCAGGGCATCTAGTGACTTCAGAAGCTAAAATTTATGCTTCTATATCAGCGGTTCTCAACCTGTGGGTTGCGACCCCTTTGGGGGTCGAACGACCCTTTTACAGGGGTCACCTAAGACCATCAGAAAACACATATTTCCAATAGTCTTAGGAACGGAGACACTGCTCCTCTATCCATCTCCAGGCAGGTCCACACACATGCAGATACGCCCACATACGAGTATTAAAGGATGACGGCATTAGGAAGGTTGAGAACCACTGTTCTAGATCTTCAATAATTAGGGAGGCAAATAGATATAATTCCAGTCTAGTGCCCTACTCTTTATAAGGGACTAGGTCAGCCAGCCTCATGGCTCCTGCTCCTGCTCCCCTCAAGGCAGGAATCTTAGTCTCCCTTGGAAAGGAGTGGGTAAGATTCTAGAAATATTTACCCAAATATCTCCTTCAGCCTCCTATCTAGACATAGATATCCCATGTGGATACACACATCTTAAATGAACAAGTACATATATCATAGGTAAAGAAAAATTTGACTAAGCAGATTTCAAAAGAAGAAAGGTTGCTAAGGGAAGGAGGTAAAGGAGAATCTGGAAATGACAGTGGAAAACAAGGAACATTCTGATTCTTCCTCTAGGACTAGTATGTCAGAAGATATTAAATAAGTTAATGCTGGAGAGGATTGTTGGGATGCTGTGTCATTAGTGGAGAGCTAGATATCAGTAAAGGATAAGAGATGGAAGGAATATGAGAGAAAGAGGTCCAAGTTGAAGGTGATTTGTTCACTATTGAATGGAAATTTCAGAGTGTTCAGTGGAAGGAGTGGATAGGGTTGTGTTGAGATATGAGTAGGGTAGGGTTGTTGAGGACAAGGGTGAGAAAACAGAAAGAGGGAGCTGGGAATAGATCTCTTCTTCATGGCTAGGAATTAATTAGGAAAGGACAGTGAGAAAGAGGAAAAGCAGCAGCAATAATAATGGGTTTCAGCTGAACAGTGAAGCCCATAGTCTCTAAAGGGTATTAAAGATATAGCTAGGTGGGGCCCAAGTATGCTCCTTCACTGTATCTGCTTCCCAGCCTGGTTTCTAATCCATGGAACAAGATGCCCCTCTAGTATAAACCCATCACTTCTAAACTCACCACCATGCTGCTAACTCAAACCTTGATTAACACCATTCAGCCTCTGATTGAAGTGCTGGAGGTGAAGTACCAAAACACCCCACAATGTTCCTTTATAGAAGGTAGAAACTGGACTCAGCTAGTGAGCTACTTTGCATTTGTTACCCTGCCTGGTTTCAGCTCCACAGAATGAGCTGCCCTATGCTAGGTAACCCTTGTAACAGAAAACAAAGTGCCAATCCAAAGAATCTGCAAGCTTCTTCTGGAAGGAAAAACAATCAAATACCTATACAGTAAACTTCAAGGTGCATAGCAGTTAAATCGAACAATTCTAATGACAAGCAACAAATTTTGCAAACCACTATAATGAAAACCTAAAAAAACAAAATAAATTTAAATAAGACAAGACTACTCTGCACCCACCAGAAACTTCAGAAAGGAATGGAATTATGTTCCAAAGAGCAAAAGAGTTCAGGATGCAACCCAAGATTACATAACCTAAAAACCTGAGCCTAATCATCAATTTAAAAAAACAAGAGAGACATTTGAAGCATTCTTATGAAAAAAGAAAAGACATAAGCTGATTATTTGCTCTTCAAGTATCTCAGATAATGGAAACACAAGAAAGATGAATACTCACATTTGTCAAAGAAAGCACAACTAAGTAAATAAATTACCCCAGAGAAAAGGGGGGGGGTTAAAAAATAACAGCAAAAACAACATAATAATAACAGAGAGATCATCAACAGATTTCTTTCTAAAAGTACACAAGGAGATACAGAATAAAGCAGAACTTGAATAGAAGTAATGGTGGAAGAACAGTCCTGAACCACCATGGACTAAATATCATGCCTACAGGTAAATCAATGCTTTTTATGGGACCAAAATGCGAATGAAAAAGGAGAGGGCAAGAAGAATTTAGAGGGGAATATGATGTACCCTAATCAAGTCAATAGTAAACAATGAAAGGAAAATAAAAGGCTAGGGAAGAATGGGTGAGGTGGCAAAGAAAGGGACTGGAATAAAAGGAAGGAAAAGAGGTATTCTTGGTTCAGTGGTGAGAGGGGCTTCCACTAAAGAACACTCCCATAGGGGGAAAGAGAATTGCTATAATGAGAGATCAGGATCTTAGATGGTGTCAACCAGCAATACTAGTGACAGAAGAGGGACTAGAACCCAGAATACTTCACTGATTGTCCAGAGTTATGCTTATCCTTCCACCTCCCCTCCTACTTCCATCTGTATGAATGATAACCATCCCCTGGAATTAAAGTGATTCACTCTTAGTTTCTAACCAATACACAGGGAGGACCCTAGCCTTCCAAAAGAATGGGGTATCTTACCTTTGCAGAGTCATTATAAAAATACGTATATAATATATATAAATATATATAATAAATATAAATGTATATAAAATATATATATATATAAATTTGACCTAAGCCTTGAAGGATGGGTAACACATCAATAGGCAGAGGTGGGGAAGGCATGAGAAAAAGTGAGGAAGAGGAGAAGTATAGGATACATTCAGAGGAGCATAAATAATTCAATTTGGCTAAAGCATAGAGCACATGAATCATACACATAGAATGACAGAGTCTTTAGAGGTACTTCAGAGGCCATCTAGTCTAACCTGTACCTAAATGGGAGTCTCCTTTTCAACATAACCAACAAGTAGGAATCTAGCCTCTCCCAGAACATCTCCAGTGATGGAGGAGTTCACCACCTATGAAAGTAGCTTATCCCTCTACCATCCAGCAATGATTGTTAAAATGTTTTTCCTTATACTGAACTTAAATTTACCTCTCAGAAACTTTCACCTACTGGACTTAGTTCTGTCCTCTAGTATAAAGTAGAATAGTTTTGATCTCAGTGTGATATAGTAGAAAGAGCACTGGGCTGGAAAGGAATCTTATTTGCTTTGTGACCGTATTACTTTATCTCTCTGAACCTCCTACTCGTCTGTAAAAACAGGGATGTCTATGGTCAGCAACAAGTTCACAAATAGACCTGCTAAAGTTAGTTTCCCTCCCTGGGGTAGTTTGAAATCCAAAAGACCATTTTTATATGGTCTGGAACATAGATAAATGGTTTGAGGTAAAATCCTGTGTTCCAGATCATATCCTAACCTGTGTATTTGTGTGTGTTTGTGTGTTTGTGTGTGTGTGTGTGTGTGTGTGTGTGTGTGTAAAAGTTGTTGTCCTTCCTTCTTGAATAGGACCAAAATGACATCACTACTGGAGTCAAGGTACAATAGGTTCCACTATGGCAAATCAGACCAATACTAGCTCAGGAGGCTTTATCACAGGTCGGGCACAAATAGTTCACATGAACATTTGGAGTAGAGATGTCTCTAAATTTGTGCATCTCATGTTTCTTTTGAGCTGCTACAGTTCTGTTTTACAGAACATAGCACCTTCTTTGATGCACATCATGCTGGGTGATCTTGTTCCAGTGTCTCTCTCCCCTATCTCACGATCAGTTCCAAAGTTCTTCAAAGATAGCTTGAGAATGTCCTTGTATCACTTCTTCTGACCTCCATGTGAGCTACTACCTTGTGTGAGTTTTCTGCAAAATAGTCTTTTGGGCAAATATATGTTTGGCATTCAAACCAAGTAGCCAGTTCATTGGATACCCTGGAAGTAGGGCATGTTTGGAGCAAAGGATAGTTGTGTCATATAACCTCAGGTAGGAGACTTTTCAGGAGGGGATAAAGTGGCTCCTCTCACCAACACAGTTCCTTGACGAGTGGTACCCTGCATAAGAACTTTGAATGGACCAGCATTCCATTAAGCTCTTGGTTGAAACTCAGAGCCCCACAAAACATCAGAGCCGAGAAGGGCTCTTAAAATCATCATCACCATCATTATCACTGCAGGTTGTAAAAGTTTAGCTGCTCTCAAATGCCAAATAAGACATGAATTGGTGGTTACTAGCATTATATATCAGCAGCTTCCTATCTTTCAAGAACTGACAAATAACAAATTCCCATAATACAAAAAGAGACCCGAAAATATCTTGGAGGACTTAACCAATAAACCATATTAGAATTGGAGCATTATCAAAAACTAAATTATTGACCTAGATATAATTGCCTAGATATAATAATTCAGAAAAATTTAAGAATATAAAATGTTCCCACTCTAAATAATCATAATTTCCAATTCTCATGAAACAAAATGCTTTCAAAGTATAGTGACTTGGCCAAGAGATTAAAATCAAATGGGACAAGGAAGAAGAATGTATTAGTCCTATTATCCTATCTACTACTGGAGCTATACCAAGGATGCTTTCAGAGAGTCTATAGACCATAGCAGATGTTCTTGGGGTTAGTGAATTTGTTTTTTAAAAATATTTTAATATTTTTCTAATTCTAATATGATGGTTTCCTTTGTAATCCTAATGTATCCTATTTTATACATTTAAAGACATTGGTCTATGAAGAGGTCCATAAGCTTCATCTGACAGATAAAGCTGTCTGTGACATAAAATTGGTGAATAACCTCTGAACTAGAGGGTAAACTTACATTATATTACTTTTATTTGACTACAAAAAAGCAGCTGTTTTATCCACCTATGGAACAGTTCATAGAACATTGAATATATAGAAATAATAGCAGGATAGCTTTGCTTTAGGGGCACTTCTAGCTGAATACAATAAAAATGAGCTGAAATAAAGGAAAAAGCATTTAAACACTTAAATGTGTTTCCATATATGATATGGAAAGCACTACACTAACCACTGGTGATACAAGTAGAAAAAAACAAGATGGAGCCTGCCCTTAAGTGGCCCATATTCTACTGGGGAGATACCACATATAGAAAGTTTCAGCTTCAAGTCAGATGAAAAGACTTAGGATACAATGGCAAAATAGATGGTACTACATCTTCTTTAATAGCACTTCCATCGCAAAAACTTCGTCTATTGTTGGTGTCACTTGATGGTGTCAAGGACTCTGGTAGCAAGAACTTTCTGTGCTGGGTCTTCAGTAACTAATGGTGCTGATGAGGCAGGAAAGGCATTTAGCAGGTTATGTCTCCACAAGGGCTATTCTGTTAGATGATGACTGTGGGGGGCCAAGCTAAAAACAGAATCTGTGGTTGAAAGAATGCTTTAGTTCCCAGGACTCTTGGTCTCTGGATACTTGGCTCCTTAAACATAGTTATCTGCATGCTATTTCTCCATTAGACTATGAGGTCCTTGAGAGTAGGCATTATCTTTTGCCTTTCTTTATTTCCCCAACATTCAACACAGTGGCTGGCATATAGTAAGTATTTAATAAATGCTTATTTTAAAAAAAGAAGTATCAGGGCACAAGTTTACTTTCATGGGAGCTGTCCTTCAGACATAGGTCCATGTTCTCTAATCTTATCAAGTATTCTATTTTGTGTCTGTCAATTTAAAAGTAGCTTTAAAAAAGCAACCAATCTGATTGGCTTACTACATTGATATAATCATGTGAATAATTAACTACTAGGAAACAATTACTTACCAGTCCCCCCATCCTCCAGAACACACAGAGATTGTTTTTCCCCAAAAGTAACAAAGTATATTCAATCATACTGTTCCCATATAAAAGCATTAATAAAAAATTTTTGGAGCAAAAAGATTTTAGGTTATTAATAAATTAAATTAAAATTATTTTAAAGTTTTATTTGATTTTTATCTCATTATTTTATGCCTTTTGTGCTTTACAAATTACAAAAAACATTAGTTGGTTAGTTATTGGACTCCATTAGGCCATGAGGTCTTTGAAACCAGTAACTGTCTTTAATTATTCTTTGTATCCCCTTAGCACAATGCCTGGCATGTAGTAGGCACTTAACAAATGTATGTTGACCAACTTAAAATAAATGTTTGTTGACTGCTTCCACCAGAGTCTGAGGGGAAGTAGTTTTCAAGGTCATGGTGGTGTTGGTTTGACCCCTCAGGTGCATGTTGCTTTTCATCAGGAAGCCTTGTACTCTAACTAGGCCGGCTTGCTTACCCTACTGTTGGCAAGTGGTCATCAGTTGGTATTGATGGTTTCAGGGCAGTAGGCTATTTCATTACAAAACTTACTCTCCTCAATTATAGAGGTAGGAGATGGGCAAGATAATAATGATAAACAATCTATAAAATATAGAGACTTGATTGAGAACATCAGAATCATGTGGGATCAGGAAGTGGTGCCTGTAGTCCCTATTGTTGGCTATTGGAGTTGTATCAGGGTGCTGAAGGTGAGTGGTGTACAATGGTCTTGCAATGTCTATGCAACTTCAAATATATGTGCTTGGGGGGGATGGTTAGAGAGCGAAGAGGAGAGAGGAAGAGAGAAAGAGGAAGAAAGAAAGAGAAATAGAGAGACAGAGAGACAGAGACAGAGAGAGACAGAGAGACAGAGACAGAGACAGAGACAGAGAGATTTAACTATATAGCAGGAGCTTGCTGTCCAACCATCACAAGCACTGAGAATACCTGGAGTTGATTAAGCTGAGTGAAACTTGCTTGCCTCAGTTACCCTCAACCTGTGGGTTATGTTCTATTTGTAACAATGAAAATACATCTTGCATATCAGGTAGATTCATAACAGTAGCAAAATTACAGTTATGAAGTAGCAATGAAAATACTTTTATGGTTGGGGGTCACCACAACATGTGGTACTGTATTAAAGGGTCACGGCATTAGGAAGTTTGAGAACCTCTGCACTATACAAACATTAGAGAGCGCATGAGTACTTGTGACTACTTTGTACTTGGGTGACCAAGAAGTGATGTCAACAGTCTGAACTTTAGTCCTACTGGGCCAACCAGGTCTTAAGGAAGATGTTGATCACTTTTAAGGAAAGACTAGTTTAATATGCATGGAAGGGTAGGAGTACTGCTCCTACAGCAGCCTACTCTGTGTCCTAAGGATACAAGTTGTCGTTTTGTCCTTCATTCTGGAACCATTCATATATATGTATCTATATATCTGTATCTGTATCTGTATCTATATCTCTCTATATATATACACACACATATATATGTGTATATATAACATACAAATGCAAATATATATATATACATATATATCTAGAGAGAGACACACAGACAGACAGACAGACAGACAGAAACAGAGAGGAGGTAAACACATACAAATACATACAAAATGCGTGGGGCTTGGATTAAGCAGATAAGTGGTATAGAGGATAGAGTCCTGGACCCGAAATTATGAAGACCAGAGTTCAAATGTGGCTTCAGATGCTTACTAGTTATATGACTCTGGGCAAATCACTCTACTTACCTGTCTCTCAGTTTCCTCATCTATAAAACGGGCATCAAAATAGCACCTGTCTCCCAGGGCTGTATTGCTTAGCACAGTGTCTGGCACATAGCAGTTGCTATATAAATGCTAGCTTCTTTTAAATCCCCCGAAATCCCACCTTCTTCAGGGAGCCTTTCCCAAACCCCTTAATTCCAGGGCCTTCTCTCTTCTAATTATTTTCTTTCTTCCTGCATAGAGCTTGATTTCTATATATTTGTTTGCATGTTGTTCTAATGGGGGGAAGGGCATTAGATTGCAAGCTCTTTGAAAGTAGGGACTGTCCTTTTTCTCTTTTTATTATCACTTAGCATTGTGCCTGGTACACAGTATGCACTTAATAAATGTTTATTATTTGATTATTCTCTAATTTTTTTTTTTTTGCTTTTTGGAGGGCAATTGGGGTTAAGTGACTTGCCCGAAGTCACATGGCTAGTGTTAAGTGTCTGAGGCTGGATTTGAACTCAGGTCCTCCTGACTCCAGGGCCGGTGCTCTATTCACTGCGCCGCCTAATGGCTACTGATTATTCTCTGTTTTGATCCATTAGGAACCGCCTCCTTTTAGATCCAGTTGTTAAATAAGACAACATAATTAGGTTAGTAAAAGCATGGTAATATTAAGAGGCATCAAACGACAAGTATAACACCCAAACATCACTTTTTATTTCAACTCCTTTCCTCTGCCCAAACTGGAGTCCGGTGTCTCTCGGCTCCTACGTCCCTAGGGTGGAGTCCAACATCTCTCTTCTCACTGTGTTTCCTCTGTACCACAGGAGAGGAAATTGCCTTCTTATAAACGTGCCAATCTATTAACAAAGTAGGAAGGGGATTTTAGTTCAGTCACACACAGAAATGACCGAAGGGGGAGCTGTCAGCAGGTATTGGGGTGTATTAATTGCTCTTTATGACTCACATGGTCATGGGACTCCTCATTCTGCCCAGCGACTCTGTACTGTGCAGATTTCCAAGGTCTCAGCAAGATAGAAACAAAACCCAATTCAGCTACTCTGGTGTCTCACTGATGGGAGAAAGCTGACTTCTACTCTGCCTAGCCCTGAGGAATGGAAAAATGACTCACGTGAATTTAGTTTTTGCCTTTAAGAAATATCAATCCAGCGGGTGGGGAGAGTTGGAGATGGATCCAAGTCAGGATTCTCTCCCAATTCCCCCCTCCCCCTTCCAAATGCTGACAGATTAAATAGTTAATTTGCCGGTTACTTGAGAGAGTTTGGGTTCTCCTTCCCTCCACCCCCAAAATTCCATTGTTGTTCTGTTGTATCTGACTTCATGACACCATTTGGGGTTTTCTTCACAAAGATACGGGAGTGGTTTGGCATTTCCTTCTCTAGCTCACTTAACAGATGAGGAAACTGAGGCAAAGAGGGTTAAGTGACTTGTCCAGGGTCACATAGCTTGTAAATGTCTTAAGGCAGATTTGAATTCAGGAAAATGGGTCTTCCTAACTCCAGATCTGGCACTCTATCCACTGAACCACCCAGCTGCCCCATAAATTCAGTAGAGGAGGTCATTTATTCAACCTTGAAATAAGCAAACATTAGATTAGCCCCTGCTCTCCCTTTCTCCGTGTCACATGCATTTACACCACAGAGGACTTCCACCATTGGTCTCTTAAACTGCTCTAGGCAGCGCCTTTCAATGGGTTGTCTAGCTCTGGGTCTTACTGGTTATTAACCTCTACCATCTTTTAGGTTAAAGAAAAAAAAACACGTTAAGAAATGATCTTTTCTCCCCATCCTGGAAGCCAAATCAATTATTCTGCCAATTATAATCTAGCACATATTATTCTGCCCTTTCCCCTCCAACAGAGCAACCTCCTGTCACAAATCATTCATTGTGTCCTGGCAGAAATTATCCCCAGAACTCCCACATTAGCCATTAGTGTCAAATAATAGATCATTAATAGACTTCTATTAATTGAACCTTTACATGCTGGGCCAAGAGCGAGCACCATATGTGTCTTTGCAGTTCTGTCAAGGAGCTGGCTTCCCCGAGACAGGGCAGTTTGTCCCTTGGTTCGGTGCCAAGTGTCTGATAAATTACTATTAAGCATGACTTTCTATCTTCATCAACAAATCCATCCCTGTTTTTACACATCAGTCTCATAGCAAAACTTAAAAAGAACAACCTCCTTCTAGAAGTGAGAAATCAGGGCCCTTACCAGACCCACTCACTACAATAAGCAGAATTCAGAATTTTGATATGGAAATGTCCAAACCCTCTGAGTAACTGAGAGAAGAACAATATAGACTATGAAAGCCCTAAAAATGAAGGGTTTCTGATGAGCGGCTTTCTGCTTTGCTTTGTTTTTTAACATCTTGAGAAACCCCACAAAAGACCAAAAAGTCTTTGTTAAGAGATATGGGTATCTTTTTTGTATGTAATTTTGAGAAGCATTAAAAGACAGTTTAAATTACCCTGAAAATATCTGTTAGATAGAAAATATATGGTGCTGTTTCAGCTAATCAACATATTTAGATGGCTGTTTTTCTAAATGCTTACAAGCCTTTTTGCATTTCCTCCATATAATTCTGTATCAGAGTTAATGATATATCCTTGGTTCTCTCTGGTACAGAAGTACTTCAGTCATGGAAAGTTTTTGCTCCTTCTATTTCTCTACAGCAATAATTACCAATAAATCTCTCAGCATGAGGAGTAACAGAACTGAATGACTCTGTGATGGATAAAGAAGGTCCTTGGCTTTCTTCCATTCGTCTTGATAATCTTCATGGCTACGCAAACAGTAAGACGTATTACCACAATTCACATACATAGCATTCAGCTCAACTCTGACTCCAGAAGAAATTCTACTTAATAGATTGAATTATTAGGTTTAAAAAGGGGCAGTAGAAAAAATGGCAATGTCCACAACCTCACCCACAAAACGTTTGAGACAGAGAGACAATAATAAATCCTCGTGAGAATAGACTAATTTAACACTTCCAAGCAAACAAATACTGGTAAAAAGTTCCTAAAGTGGCACAGCAGATAGAATGCTGGACTTGCAGTGAGGAAGACTCAACTTCTTGAGTTCAAATCTTGCCCTCAGACACTTACTAGCTGTGTGACTGCGGGCAAGTCACTTTTAACCCTGTTTGCCTCAGTTTCCTCATCTGTAAAATGAGCTGGAGAAGGAAATGGCAAACCACACCAGTATCCTTTGCCAAGAAAAACCCAAATGGGCTCAAGAAGAGTCAGACACAACTGAACAAAAGCTGTCACTTTAATATTTCTTACCATAGAATCACAGATTTAGAGCTGGGGTAGATTTTAGAAGTCATCTAAATCAAAGGCTGGCAAACTACTGTCCTTCAGGGCCTCGACTTAAGAATCATTTATGTTTTCAAATAAAGTTTTATTTAAAAATACAAAAATTATTCTTATCTCACAAAATCAAACAAAAACAGACTCTGGGTAGGATTTGACCCTCAGGCCTGAGGCTGTCAATCCCTGGTCCAGATTAGCCCCCTTATTTGACAGATGAAAAAACTATGGCCCAGAGAACTCTTGACTCTCCCAAATTCATATGAGTAGTAAATAGAAGATTCAAATTCAGTCTCTCTGACTCAATAGCGAGGGCTCTTTTTATTTTGATACAGACTTTTCATTGAGACCATTTCAAAAATAAACTGAAGTGTCACTGATTCAGATTTCTCTGATGTCTACCAAGTCAGGCTTTGCGAATGTGCCACTATATTTAAATCAACATAATTTCTCTTAGGAGTTCTGGGAGGGGATGAGACTATACTAAAGAAGTCCTAGAGTTCAGAGGACAAAGCTCCCAAACATTTCCAGTCTTTTTTTTTTTTAACTGCAGCCTGACTGGAACAATGGTCTCAACAAAGGAAAATAAATGTCGGGCAGAAAGAAAAGTCTGTGACTGCCAAAAAGATTCCAGCAAAGCACTTTCCCTCCCCAGGATACATGACTTTGACCCATTTTACATAATGTCCTACCTGCTAGAAAACCAGCTGTAACAAACAAGACCTGCCTGTCTCTTCCTTCTGTACCCAGGGGAAACCAAACTCCTGATGTTTTTTTTTTTCCCTCTGAGAGTTGCATCAGCTCTCACATGCCAGGGTTATTTTAAACATGTGGTTTAAAATAAGCTCATGGCCACATTGTTCAATGTCCCCACAAATGGCCAGATTTATATAGATACGCTCAGTTGAAGAGCTCCCTATGGTTGAGTGACCCAAAAGTCACCTTCCTTCACCAGCTAAGGAACAGGTTTCTGAAGATTTGCCATCTTTCCACAAAACTTCAACATTTTTCATTTTCTAAATCAAATATTAGACTTTTCCACATGGCTATTGGATTCCTCTCTTAGAGAGGCTTTGTAAGTTATCTAAGATATGTGAATGGCTCTTGATTATGTATGTTAATGAGGAAAATGATCAGGGAAAATGAAATGCATTTGTAAATCACCAATTGTCACTTAATCAAATAGTTTGGTTTAATTTCTCTTCCACTCTGTTTTGAATTTGTTTCACCAGCATTTAACATAGTGCTTGGCATACAGTAAGCACTTAATAAATGCTTTACATTCATCCATCCATTCATTCATTTATCCATTCAATCATCCTCCTCCTTCCCCAGACTCTACAACAGTGGTACCAGAAAATTGCTAGCATGATTCAAAAGAGGGGGAGAAGCCAAGGGTCTAGGTAAATCCAAGGCTGGAAATTCAGACTTTTGATAACTAAGAATGAATAGTGAAGCACTAGGGACACCAAGGGAAAAAAGGGCCAAAAACACAGTGCCTTCTGTCTGGGAGCTCATAGTCTATTGGGGGAGCTGACATGTAAACAATTATGTACAAACAAGGGTAAATTGGAGATAATCTCGGAGTAATGGGAAAAGTTTTGTTTTTTTTTTCCTGAAAGTAAGACTTTCACTGATACTTGAAGGAGGCTGAGAGGTAGAGAAAAAAAGAAAACCATTTTGGGCATGAAACCAATTCTGGGAAATTGCTAGTGAAAAATATTTACATGGAATTGAGAGGTGGAATATGTTGTGCAAGGCCAGTCAGTGTCACGGGATCACAGAATTTGTGGTGGGATGTAAAGGATAAGACTGAAAAGGCAGAGGAGGGGGACCAGAATATGAAAGACTTTAATGGCCAAACAGAGGATTTTATATGTGATCCTGGAGATCATCAGGAGCTATTAGAGTTGATTGAATAGGGAGATAATGTGGTCAGACCTGAACTTTAGGAAGATTAATTTGATAGCTGAATAGAAGATAGACAGGAGTGGGCAGACAGTGGAGGCAGGTAGAACAACCAACAGTTGCTGCAATAATCCAGGTGTGAGGTGATGAGAACCTGTATGAGGGTGGTGGCAGTGTCAGAGGAGAGAAGGGGATGTATTTGGGAGATATTATGAAGACAGAAATGACAGGACTTAGCAACTAACTAGATAAATGGGGTGAGAGAATGAGGAATTGAGGTGATGCCTATGTACTTGAGCATGGGTGACTAGGAAGATGGTGGCACCATTGACAATAGTAGGGAAGGGGGAGGACTTGGTTAAGATAATGGATTCAGTTTTGAACATATTGCATTCAACATGTCTATGAGACAGATAACTGAAGATGTCCAATAGGCAATTGGAGACATGAGACAGGAGATTAGGAGAGAGGTTAAGGATGGACATAGGTGAGAATCATCTTCACAGGGATGAAAATTGAATCAGTGTCGATGAGACAGTAGTGAAGAGATCACCAATTTAAAAGAAATAGTATAGAAGAAGAAGAGGGGGCTCAGAACAGAACCTTGGGAGACACCTATGATTAATGGGCATGACCTGGACAGAGATCATGCAAAGGAGACTGATAAAGAGTGATCAGATCAATAGAAGGAGAAATTGGATAAAGCAGTGTCCTGAAAACTTAGAGAGAAGAAAATATTAAGAGAAGAGGGATTGACAGTGTCAAAAGCTACAGAGAGGTCAAAAAAGATAGGGATAAAGGCCATTAGATTTGACATGTGAGAGATCACTGATAACTGGAGAGAATAGTTTCTATGGAATGATGAGGTCAGAAGCCAGACTGTAGAGAGTTAAGAAGAAAGTAAAACAAAAGGAAGTGGAGGTAGATGGCCTTCTCAAAGAGTTTGGCCATAAAAGATAGAGATATGGGATAATAGCTTGTATGGATGGATCAAGTAAGGGCTTTTTGAGGATGGGGGAGACATAGATGTGTTTGCAGGCAGTAGGGAAGCAGTCAGTAGACAGTGAGATGTTGGATACTAGTAAGAGAACCAGGAAAGATGGGATGAAATGAGATTACTTGTGTCCATAGACAGATTTGCTTTGGTAAAGAGAATGGCCTCTTCCTCATGTGGGATAAGGGAGAAACAGGGTAAGATCAGTGACACTAGAAGGTGGCAAGGGACTTGAAAGAAGAGGACAGTATGGAGTCAAAGTGGTTTGCCAACAAGTCAAGATGGAGAAGAGAGAAAGCATAGTGAATGAAGGGCTAATGGCCTAGGAGACAACTGAGGGGGTCAAGGGATCAGAGATGAAGAGAGTTAGAGGTTGTGTGGCAAGAGTAAAGGTGAAATGACATCAGTTTATGATTAGATAAGGGAATTTCAGAGTTCATGAACATGGAAATGCAATACTTGTGGGTGATGACAGGATCAAGTACATGACCATTTTTTTGTGTGAATAGCTGAGGTGGGGGAAGGAAATGGGTCATAGGAAGGAAATGAATGAGTGGAAGAACTGGGAGATTTGAGAGGTTGAAAATGTTTGAGAATATGTATGTGATAGTTTTCTAGTGTGAGGGCAGGAAAAGAGAAGGAGAGAAAGACTTTGACCAGGCATTGAATTTGTTGAAGAAAGAAGATTGTTTAGGAGGCTGCTAAACAACAGCCACCAGAATCTTGAGTGGTGGGAAATATGGATTGTTTGAACCTCAAAGGAGGAGAGGTTATTGAGAGATGATGGTAGAGAGAGCATGGAAGTGGCAATGGGGAGCAAGGAGTATTCCAACTCCCCACCATCATGACCAGTGAGTCAGTGGTCAGTGGAATGAATGGAAGCGTAACCAGTGCTGGAAAAGGTGATCAGGGAATAAGTGAAAGTGCAGCAAGCAGTGGAAAAGGTGACCAGGGAAACTGAGTCATCAGGAAGAAGCCAGGTCTCAGTGAGTGCAAGATGGTGAAAGATCATTTGCTACCTGTGGAGCATGCATTCCAGAGAGCACAGTGGAAGGGGTGGGTAACTTTACTTAAATTGAAGGTGTCATCTCCCTACAATAAGGTTCTATTTCAATGCCTGACCATGTCATGGAGGTGACTCTAAATTATCAAAGATATATTAATGGAGTGCATGCTCTAGCACAGTGGTCCTCAACCTTCCTAATGCCGTGACCCTTTAACACTCATCTGTGGGCATATCTGTATGTGAGTGGACCCACCTGGAGACAGATAGAGGAGTGGTATCTCGGTTTCTAAGACCATTGGAAATATGTGTTTTCCGATGGTCTTAGGCGACCCCTATGAAAGGGTCATTCGACCCCCAAAGGAGTCATGACCCACAGGTTGAGAACTGCTGCTCTAGCAGGTCCTATCAAGCTAGAAAGGCTTCAAGTGAAGGTTGATGAACTGTGATCTAAGGATCAGCCTCTTTGATAAGAGTGGAGATCAGCAGCAGCACAGGATGGCTACCACTAGGGGCTTTTTTTTTTTGCCTTAGGAACCTAAAAAAATTCTTTACTAAGGCAAGGAAGGACTATGATGTATGTTGCTGAAGTCTATTGTGATGAAATCCCAAATCTTTTACAATATTGAAGTATGCTATCTCATCCTTCCTGCCCAGGCTGTCACAGAAATATACGTTTCATACATTTTGAGATAAACCAACCATCTATGATCTTCCATTCATTCATTTATACACTTATTATTCATTCATGCATTCAAATGATTACTGAGAGCTATCTAAATGCAGTTTCAAGTGAGGTTTGAGATTTCAAAGTGAAGTGAAAGGAACACAAGTAGATAGAATCAGCAGAGAGAAAGTAAAACATCTTTCTTGGGAGAAATACATTTATAATATGTTTGAGATAACATTTGTAAGGCACTTAGCACAGTGCCCAGAACATAGAAGGCACCATGTAAATACTAAGTATTTTGTTCTTGCTGCCATCATCCCCATCATCATCCCCATCATCATCATCATCATCATCATCATCATCATCATCATCCCCATCCCCATCATCATCATCATCATCCCCATCATCATCATCATCATCCCCATCATCATCATCATCACCATCATCACCATCATCATCATCATCATAGAAGTAAGGGAGAATGAACACAGATCAGGTCTGTTGGGATCCCAGGTAGAATTGTGCAGGGAAACCGGTCAAGTCTGATGAAGTTTTATAAGCATCTTATCTGGATGAAGCAGGACCAGGCACTGGAAGGTAGGGAGTGGGGACCCTGGATGTGGTACACACATTAAGGTTTGGGAACAGGAGCTGATTCGTGCTTGTAGAGTACAGGAATTAGCTACTTAGTTAATACTCAAATCCTCCTCAAAGGAAAAGCAGATTCTGGTAATTACTGCTGGCTTTACTTTGACAGTGTGGCTCAGGGAATTTAAGCCCCTTTCCAGCAGCATCTTGTTTTGGTATGGGGGCCATCTCCAATCATCCTGATCTATATCTTGCTGCTGGATCCAGATGACTCCAAAGAAGAAAGTGAGGCTGGTGACTTTGCATGGCCCTCCCTCACTTAAATCAAATTCACTAGCAAGTCACAGTATCATCTTCCTGATGTCATGGTCCTCTTCAAGAATGGAGGACAAACAACATCTTTTGGTAGGATTCTGAGGCCCTTAAAGGACCAGCATTGTGCAAGGGCCAGGGGACATGCTAAATAGAAATACTACATAGTTTCTGCTCTCCAGGAGTTTACATAACTAATTACCCGCAGGAATCAGCTAAATTAGCTCACAAGTTAGTTCACATTCATATAGTGATTTACAATGGTTATCTCACTCCTTGTTCTCATTTTACCCTTCTTAAAAAAAACTTTTATTAGTGTTGTTAAGGATTTACATTAAAAACAGATAGTACAAATCACTGCTTTCTTCCCTACCCTCCAAACTTTTTGAAAGGTCTCATAACAAAGTAAAAAAATTAACTATACAGTGACCTCATTTTAAAGTACGTGCAACATTCCACATCTGTAGCAACCCCCCAAAAAAGTCTTCAAAATTGTTCATTTATATTAAAAATACCAATGTCATAATATAAATTGTTCTTCTGGTTTTGCTTACTTCACTCTGCATCTGATCATATGTCTTTCCATGTCTCTTTGAAATAATTTATTTCCTCCTTCCTTATAGTACAATAGTATCCCATCGTCATATATCACAACCAAAATACCACAACTTAACTTGGCCATTCTTCAATTGATGGGCATGCCTTTATTTTCCAGGTTTATTTGTTGCTGTTGTTTGTGTGAGTACAAAAGAGCTGCTAGAAATATTTTTGTGCATAGAGGAACTTCTCCAATTTCTTTTCTCTCTTTTGGGTATAGAACTAACTAGTAGTACCATGCCTGGGTCAAAGAGCTACCCCCTGTTTAGTAACGTTTTGTGTATAATCTCAAATTGCTTTCTAGAATAGTTTTTCCCCATTCACAGATCCACCATCAATATGCCTGTTTTCCCACAGCATTTCCAACATTTATCATTTTTCTTTCTTCTTCCTCATCTTTGTCAGCCTGATGAGTATGATGTGGAATCTTAGAGATGCTTTAACTTGCATTTCTCTAGTTAATGGTGATTTGAAGTTTGTGTGGTTTTATATGGCTATAGATAGCTGAGGTTTCTTCTTTTGAGAACTGCCTGTTCATATCCCTAAACCATTAATAAATTAGGAAATAACTCTTAATTTTATAAATTTGAATCAATTCCTTATATATCTTGGAAATGAGACCATTATTAAAGAAACATCATTCAAAGATTTTTCCCCCAATTATGTTCCCCTTTTAATATTAACTTTATTGGATTTGTTTGTGGGGAAAAACCTTAAATTTTATGTAACCAAAATTATCCATTTTATCTTTAGTGATTTTATCTGTCCTTTGGTTATGAACTTTTATTCTGTCTATAGGTCTGATACGTAATGTCATTCAAGTTTCTCTAATCAATTTATGATGTGACCTTTTATAACTAGTTTATATATCCATTTGTTACTTTGGCGAAAAAAGTGTTGTAACTCTAATATCTTCTATACTGGTGTTCAGTTTTCCCAGCATTCTTGTTAACTAGTGTATCTTTAATCAAGGGAAATAATATTTTTAAGCACAGTGCTTGACAAACAGCAAGTATTTAATAAATGTTTATTCTCCTTCTGCAGGAGCTGGGGTCTTTGTGTTCATTGGATACTAGCTCACTAGATACGTTTGCTTCTGTGTGTTGTATATATGGCTAATCTGTTCCAGTGAGCAATCTCTCTATTTTTAATCAGTAAAAAATTGAGGAAATCTATTAAGTTCTTTCCTAGTTAAGAAATTGAAACTCGGGGATATTAAGTGATTTGGCAGAGATCACACAAGTAGCAAATAGGCTAATCAGGACTGTGTACCTGAGTACCAAAATAAAAATCTCAAAATGATTGCACAAGAATACAATGGAAGAGACACAGTTAGGCACCATTTGATCTGAGAAAAGAACTAGGAATTTTACTGGACTGCAAACTCTATGAGTTAGCACTGTTATTTGGGGGGGGAGGGGAATAATCCTAAGGCAATCAAGGGGTGAATTAAGAGAAAAACAGTTTCTAAGAATGGGGAAGTAATCACCCCGCTGAACTTTTTTTCCCTGGTCAGACTTCATCTTTAGTATTATTACTCAACTTTAGGCATCATGGCTTAAGAAGAATCTGGTTAAACCGAAAAGGGTGGACGTCTTCAAACAGAAGTGGTTTCCTTTTGAATATGTAGGACTAGATTGCTTCTGAAATCACTTCCTGTTCTGCATTTCTGTGTCTATGTTATGACTAGCACCCTAAGCTTCTGACTCCAAGTCTAGTGGTATGCACTATACCACACTGTAAACATTAGAACTCCCTTCAAACCCATTACCTTTAATATTTCATAGGAGAAAAATCAGCTGAGTTATTTTTCTTTTTTTCTTAACTTCCCTTTCATCACTCAAACCATTTTGCTTTCATGTTGAAGACTTAGCTTTTACTTCTTGCCATTTCTCACCCAACAGTCTCCAAATATTCATTCATTCAGCAATGTCAGGTTCCAGAAATCATAGAAACACAGAACTGATGAAGAAGAGCTCTTAGGGATAATTTAATATAATCTATTTATTTTACAGATGAAAATTGCAAAATCAGTGAGCAACCTGCCCAAGGTCATTCGGTAGGTAACTGATAAACCTAGGACTAGAAGCAAGTTGTCAGGATTCCCAGATGAGTTCTATTTCCACTAGACCAGATTTCTTTCCCTTTTTTCCATCTAAAAGCCAGCATTACTTTTCTAAAGGACACTTGCAGTTTTGGTCTTAACTCTTAACTATTAAATGAAACCTTCCTCCCATGTAAAAAGGAACTTCAAGCATCACAGAGCAGTTGAGAAGTATATCTTGTAAAGGCCAGTTCTGATTCTCCTGAAATCACTTAGTAGATGACCTACTAAGCACTTAACTATATTCTAAGCACTATAGTAAATCCTGGAGGGTTTTTTTGGGAGGGGGTGGGGACGGGAGAAATTGGCAGAAGGGGAAAATAGACTTAATTTTGGACACATTGACATTAAAGTGCCAGTGTAACATTAAGGCAGAGATGTCTGTTGGCATGTGGAAATAAAGGTTTGAAGCTCAGGGAAAAAAAAAAGTCAGGACCAGAGATAGAGGGCGGAGAGTCATCTTCATAGAGGTTTATACTGTGGGAGTAAAGAGATTATCAAGAATTCTTTCTTATTGAAAAAAAATTGGTCTATGTAATTTCTGAGCTATCAATAGTAGTCAAAAGATTGCGGAGAATGGGAAAAGTGCCACAGGATGGGAGAATGGCAACTGTTATCCTGATTTCCAGAAAAGGAAAGAAAGTAGATTCTTCAAACTATCAAACGAGGAGTTTGATTTGGATTCTTGGAAAAATTCTGTAATTAACAGGGTAAAAAAGAAAGGGAATGGTGATCAGAAAGAGCCACCATGACTATGCTAAGAACAGGTCATGGTCAATTAGCTTTATTTCCTTTTTGGAAAGGATGACAAAATAGGTAGACAGAGTAAGCAGTACTAGTACTTAACATTTATAAAGGGCTTTAAGATTTGTGAAGGACTTTACATACATTATTTCATTAGATCCTCACAATAATCCCATGAAGGAGGTGCTATTATTATCCTTGTTTAATATGGGGAAACTGAGGCTTAGAGAGGTTGTGACTTGCATCACTAGTAAGTGTTAGGGGCAGAATTTGAACCCAAATCCTTCTAATTCCAACTCTTGCTTCTTTACCATACTTTCTTCAGCTTTGCTGCTGTACCCTAAGGACCACTGGGCTTTTCCGCTGGACTTACAGCTGTCCCTTCTTGCATCTATTGTTACCGTCTATTAGAAAGAGAGCTCCTTAAAAGCAGGGACTGTTTTACCTTCCTGTTTCTATCCTCAGCACTTATTATGCTACTTTGTACGTAATAACATTCAATAAATGATGATTCATTCATTCTTGAATCAGTCTGTGCAGTCAGACCTACTTTACCAACTTGTTAGAGCAAAGCCCAAATTTACAAAGCTAAAAGAAAAATATGGTGTGCAACTAAAAAAAACTCCAGCCTGAGTTATATAAAGTTATTGATGCCAAAGAATGGGAATACAGAAGAAAGGACAGTGACACAGATTACAATAATTTCACACAGCAGTTTAGCACATGTAAAATAATTGCCGTACCAAAGACACCAAAAGAGTCTGATCATTTATTCAGACAGCAAACAATTACCTTATTTGCCAAGTGAGGAGATATGACAGCCTATGGCAAGACTTGCTTACAATATAAACTTATTTGTAAAATCTTATAGAGGAAGTTGGGGAGGATCATGAGCAATGTTTTTGTAGAGCTGCTTTTTAGTTGGGTCCATGACCCCATTTTGGAATCTTCTTGATAAAGATAATAGCATAGTTTGTCATTTCCTTCTCCAGCTCATTTTAAAGATGAGGAAACTAAACAAACAGGTTAAGTGACTTGCCCATAGTCACACAGCCAGTGTTTGAGGAAGATTTGAACTCATGAAGAGGAATCTTGTGACTCCAAGCCTAAGTGCTCTATCTGCTGCACCACCCAACTGCCTTCATTACCTAGCAATATTGCCTCATAAAACAATGAGAAACAGTGGAAAAGTCAGTTTAGAGAAAGCTTGTTGAGACACCCAACTAAGCAATCACATCCTGAAGGCATTTAAGGAGAAACATGATGAAAGATGGAATATATGTGCAGAGATATTTATTATAAACTCTGCACCGTCAAGGACCATGAAGCCACCACATTTCTACTCTAAAAACCACAGTCCTAGATTTGCTTCTTGAAGAATTAAAAATAGCACTGAAGCAAAGAAAGAGGGGAAAGACAGTTGCACTGGACCAAGTAACCACAGAGTAATTTGCATTGGAAGTGAGCGTGTTTTTGAGAGTGTTGCTTGAGGGAGTCTCAAGGTATATGAGGAAGGAGGAGATACCAAAGATGTGTATATGGAAGGGAAAACTGAGAACACCAGAATCAGGAACAGTTGAGTTCAAATTCCATAGTAGATACCTACACAAAAAAAAATCTCTTAACTTCTCTAAATCTAAAATCTCTTTAAATCTTTTCTAAATCTGAAATGGGGATAATAATAGCACTCTTATAAGAATTGACTTGGATAAGTATGTAAAGCATTTGGCAAACCAGAATTACAAAACTTTAGAATTAGAAGGGACCTCGGTAGTCAGCCTCTAAGCCCCACACAAAAGGCATTACCATTATAGCATACCTGACATGTGGTCATTTAGTCTCTGTTTTCAAAGATCTCCAAGGAAGGGACCACCACTTCTCAAGCCACACATTCTACTAAAGAGTTCTGGTTGAAGTATTTCTTTATATCAAAACAAAATCTTCAAGTATTACATAAATCTCTAATATTCTGTTATTATTTATCTCCCTAACTCTGGAGACCTCTCAAATAGCTGGTTCTTGTCTAGATCAGTGGTTCTCAACCTTCCTAATACCGCAACCCTTTAATACTTGTATGTGGGTGTATCTGCATGTGGGTGGACTCGCCTGGAGACGGATAGAGGAGTGGTGTCTTGGTTCCTAAGACCATCGGAAATATGTGTTTTCTGATGGTCTTAGGCAACCCCTGGGACCCCTGTAAAGGATCGTTTGACCTCCAAAGGGGTCTTGACCCACAGGTTGAGAACCGCTGGTCTAGATTCATCTGGACTTCAATTTATTATGAGAATTCCTGACTCCAAAAAGGGGTGAGGTGGGGAGGGTTTTCAAATTTTCATACTTTTTTTCCATTCATTATGTCCCTATCCTGGAAGAGAGCCCCAGGGAAATTTCTCTTAAAAACTTGGGTATGGCTCATGTCTAGGGTCTCCCCAAAATGTGAGCAACAGGGTCCCTTCTAGAAAAGATACATTCCTGGGCTTTGGCCAGGCCTATACCTGTTACAAGGAAGGGAGCAGGCCCTGTGACAGAGATAGAATTTCAAGGGAGAAGCAACTAGGTTATGGACAATGTCGGGACCTAGGGAATTCTGCTAACCAGTAGGCCCTAACATTCAGGAAACTATGGTAGAGCCTAAAGGTTTCTTTGTTTTAGTGTAACAGAAAGTTTTGCACTGGTGATTGGATTGGTGGCAGTCCCACAGTTATTTAAAAACGCCCATCATTGGAAACTCTCAGCCTCCTCACTCCTGGTGGGTCCCTCTCTCCACCCAAACTAAATCTCCCACCTTCTTGGGTGTTATCTCTGTATAAGGAAAGGAAATAAACATTTATTAAGTGCCTATTATGTGCCAGACGCTGTGCTAAGAGCTTTACGTTCATTATCTCATTTAATCCTCACAGCAAACTTGAGAGCTAGTTGCTATTATTATCATCATCTTACAGTTGAGGAAACTGAGGCAGACAAAAGCTAAGTGATTTGTCCAGGGTCACACAGCTAGTGAATGTCTGAGGCAGGATTTGAATTCAGGTCTTCAAAGTATATGAAGAAGATACTAAAGGTATATATCTGGGGGGAACACCAGAGAGAGTCAGGAAGACTGGGTTCAAATCCCACCAAAGACATCTTAATGTTTGTGTGATCCTCAGCAAAATCTCTTAACCTCTCTAAATCCCAGGTTCTCCAACTATAAAATGGGCATTGCTGTGAAAATCACTTAGACACATAAAGCACTCTATCCCCCAGCTGCCTCTAGGTAGCAAGGAGACAAAGGGAGGAAAGGAACAGCGCTTGCATTCTCAGTATTTCACATTTCAGCTCTTGGATTTAAGTTGCAGTTTATCAATGCGTTGTACTGAAAGGAAGGATATGTCTGTGTAATTCTGGGGGTTGGAAAGATTGGCCAGTGAGGTCCCAGTCCTTTTGTATGTGTGGTGTTTTTTTACCTTGTGTAATACGCCCAGTGGAAGCTTGGGGAGGCTGTCTGCAGGTGTGTATACCTGGAGTCCCCACCCCCTCTACACACCCTCCCCACCCCACACACACACAATTTTTTTAATTGCTTCCTGTCAGTTTACTGTGTGGGAATGAAAAACCTTTTAACTGGATGCTGAGCCAGAACTGAGTGTGCATTAAAAAAAAAAAGCTTGAACAAACAAAAGAACCTCCCTCTTCCATTGTGTTGGGTGAGGCAAGAGCTTTTGTGAGCCTCTAGGGTAAGGGCCTCAAGCCCTCTCTCTCACCTGGCCACCGTAGGGCCATGAATGCTTGCCATTGCTATTCTGCTTTCTGTGTTATCTTTATTCTTTTCTGATCCCATGTGAATGCTTATCAGAGACAGAGCGGACTAGGCTACTATCTTGTTAGCTTCAAAAGGTCAGAAGAGTCACCGGCAATTGGAATCCATAGCAGAGCCTGCTGGTGGCCCCATCAGCCAAGTCCAATGAGGAATCAAGCCTGAGAAGTGACCCACTTGACCCAACCCAGGAGTGGATCACCATTGCAACTGAGAATCTGTGACCTACAAGTGAGGAAGTGACTTAATCATTCTTGTGCCTCCCTGAACTGCTCTGTACAATTCAGTTGTGTTCAACCCTCAGTGACCCCATTTGGGGTTTTCTCAGCAGAGATACTGGAGTGGTTTGCCATTTCCTTCTCTAGCTCATTTTGCAGATGAGGATACTGAGGCAAACAGGGTTTGTGACTTGTCCAGGGTCACACAGCTGGTAAAGGTCTGAGGCTGGATTTGAACTTATGAAGAGGAAGCTTCCTCATTCCAAGCCGAGCACACTATCCAGGATGCACCACCCAGATGCCCTGTGCTTCACCCAGAAGCCAATTTATTGAGGCAGTATGGGGAATGCTTTGTAGTAACCACTTTAACCTTAAACCTGTACTCCCATGGATTGAGTATCTATGTAGAAGAAAGAGTATGCCCTGGTTTAGGGATACACATTTGTGCTCTGGTTATTGCTACACTTCCTCAGTAAATAACTCTCTGTAAAAACTACTTTATGGTAATTAATTGATCTCAAAGAGGGATCACCTGATCAAAATTATATTAAGGCTGTAATTACTGGTGGTTGATATTGAGGTCACACTGCATGGGGGCTTATGAACAACATATGTAGAGAAACTCCACTAGACCTTTGGAGTTTCCGTTAGAGCATTAAGGGTAGATACAATCAGCCATGCTCTGGGGACCCAACCTGACAATGTGAGTAAGGCCTTGGGAGTGAACCAGGAGAGGGGCATCAGACGTGTATACCAATGCAAGTAATCCCTAGTTATAAATATAATAGGAAGGAACTGGAGTTTAATGAGTAGGGGATTGGCATGGTCAGACTAGCACTTTAGGAAAAAATCATTTTCTTTAATATAAAGTTGACAAGATTTTTGTTCACGTGTTCAAAATTAGCATTTGGAAGAATTAGGCAAATTCAGCTTCTTTGCTCATCCAGCAACTCTCACCTTTAGAACAGGGGGAGCCCAGGATGATTGCAGCATGGATTTCTTCCTTCTGCAGTTGTCTGGTTTAGCTACCATCGTGTGCTCTCCACAGCTTCACTCTATGCCCATCTGCTCTGGGCAGGAGGGCTCCCCAGCTGTCTGTGGTGGTGCTTCCAGTCCCCAGGTGATTCAGCCCTATGTGAATGAGCTGCCTAGACCAGAGAGGATCCCCACGCTTGCTGCGGCTAGTAGATGCTAGTATCCTGAGCTAATGTAATCAGAGTGTGGGCTCCCTGCAGTTCATGTTTCCTGCTCTTCCATTTCCTTCTTTTAAGGTCAGGTGTTAGTTGAATCAGCAATATACCAGATGCCTTCTCAGCCCCAATGTTACAGCGCTGGGTGAGGCTGGGGACACTAAACCCCAAAGGAGTGGCAGATCAGCATTGTCACCAATTACCTCAGTGAGCCAAATATAGACTATATCCCTTGGCCCCTCCTCCCTTCCAAATCTATCTTCCATAAAGCCAGGGTGTGGTCTACACTAGAGTTTGGTTTGCATTTTTGTTCGTGTTTTCCCCAGTGTGTACCTATATATTTTTCTCCCTTTCAAAGATGTATTATTTTAGTAATGTGGCTGACTGTAATCAGACAAATGTGGAATGTTTCCTCCAAGCTCCATTTCCATTTCTCTCCAGTCCTGTGGCCCCACCCTGCTCCTCCTTTGTTTACAACAAATTCCTAAGCACTGAGTACCAAGAGTCCAACATCCATCCAGTGGGAGCTCTTATCACTCTGGGTTTTTTATCTTCCTCTGGTCCCCTCCTGGGCAACTGAAAGTGGCAGGAAGTCTAACTGGGAATAGAATGCAGTGAGCCAAACAGCTGTTTTGACTTCCGTGCCATGACCCTTCTTCCCAGAGATGCAGCTCAGGGCTGAGTGAACAGACGAGTTAAAGACCCCAGTCAGGCTTTATCACGCAGTCCCAAAGTTCCCCGGGAGATTGGGTCATAGGACTGTAGACTCTTGGAGCCAGAAGGGATCTAAATAATGACTCATATTTAAATATAACACTTCAAGGTTGATAAGTCCTATACTGTGAAGAAGATAATGAAAACATTATCATCCTTATTTTATAGAAGTTAGTGACTTGTTACTTACAGCTAATAAGTACTGGAGGCCAGAATTCAAACCCAATTTTCCTGATTCTTAGTTCAATATTCTCTCTATGGTATGTTACCCCATGGAGCAGGGAATTTCATCCAATGGAGTACACAAAGGAAATATTCAGACCGAGGAGAGCACAGTTGTTCAGCCCACTTGGCAACCAGTGGGGGTTTTTGCTAATCTCCTCCTCCCCCTCCCCCAAACCCAGTGTGGGCTGTACTGGAAGGTAATTTATGGGTTCCCCTCCCCAGGCAGGCAGATGGGCAGGCAGTGTTAATTCTTCTGGATTCCATATACCTCAATCCTTTCACCCCTAAACTCACCAGCACAAGTCTTTCTCTTCCTGATCCAGGGTCTCCACCACCCAAATCCCCCTGTGTCCCTAAGGAACAGCAACAAGCAGATCCTGCTTCCTCAGGAGCAGGGCCTTAGCAAAAGGGTAAGTTAGATGGGATGTATGTCTTCCATGCCTCTTCCCACCTCTAAGACAGAAAGGGGCCACCACCAAGACCCCAGGTACTGAGGCTATAAAACTGGGACACATAGAACCTACTTCCCTGAAAGTGGGGATCCTTTTAGGGCCTCACTCTCCTGCGAATGCAGATTGTGTTCTATACCCCAAGACAGACCAGGGACACATGGGATAGAATCTTCAGCAGGGCAGTCCTCAGTGGGTTCAGGCAGCAAAGTTGGTCCAGGAAGAAGGAAGTGTTTCCAGAGGACTGGGCTCCTGGCAATCTGCCAGCTTGATTTCTCCCCCTGCTCCCGGAGGGAAGGGAAGGCTGAAATCCATCTGGGAGGAGTTACAGGAAGGGGAGCCCAACAGGAACATGCATAACAGAGAAAGCAGCAATGGGAAAGGACGCTATGCAGTAGCTCGGAAAAAGGCTCCACAATTATTGTGGCCTTGGCCTTGGAGCTCGGGTAGCCAGGCACAGAATTCAAGCAGATCTGCAACCCTTCCCCAAGACCCACTCAGACCTATTAGATAGCCTGTAAGCAAATGAAGAAAGGCATCCTCCACCAGGAAAATAGGTACACCCAGGCACCTTAGCATTCATTGTCTCTGTCACCACCCTCTTCCCTCATCCTGGAACTGTCAAACCCTGGATCTAGGACCTGACCTGGTCATTCTCCTCTCCCTCATCAGGGAAGAGCCGAATTTCAACAAAATCTTCACATATTTGGAGGATGGGACAGAAAAATGAGTGTCATGATTTAATAAGCACCACCTCCATTTGCATCTTCATGCATCTGTGTTCTCTTCTTCAGCTATGAGAGCCATTAAAATGTCAGCCATCATGACAATAAGTTCCATTAAAGGAGAGAAAGCCTTATCTCCCCTATGCCTAACACAGGGATACATGCACACTGTGAACATAGAGTTTGTTGAATTTAACTGAAAAATAATTCATTATTCCTATCTTCAATATTACTTCAGTATTTTATAATAGTAAAAGAACATATCTGGGTCTCAGTTTCTTTACCTGAACAATTAGGTAGTTGGATTAGATGACCCAACTCTAAATCTATGGTCCTAGGATCTCTAAGGTCCCTTCCGGCTCTATTTTGTTGTCATAATAATCATTGCTATATTTAAAATCACACTCTATGGTAACAAAACACCTCTATATTAGTATCCCCTGAAAATGATCGACAAAGTATGGTCTTCTGAAACAAACCTTACTATTCATATAATATTCAAATAAATGTTTGTTGAATATGACACCAACAGAAATGCCTAGGGTCCTCACCATATCAACTGAAGATTTTATTCTCACACTAGAGAGCTCAGAACTAATGTGTCTGGCTGACCTTGAGACCATGGGGTGGGGAAGATAGGAAACGGTGAGCTAGGTTGCATGTCATTTAGAGAAAGAAGAAGGTAAAGCAGGTCAGGAGGTTAGGAAGAGGAGAAAGAAGAAGAAAGTTTAATTTCCTTTTCTGGTGTAGAAATATCAAGTATCCTGCCAGAAGTACTCAGCCCTAAAAAGAAACAGAGTTGGTGGTCACATACCAAAGGTCATTGTGTCACTCGCAAAACAGCTGTTCAGTTGCTCTGCGGCAATAATTTTATTTCCACTTTTGAATGCTTTGTCAACCCTGTTAGGCTGTCTGAAGCAGGGAACTCATGCCCCCTTGAATCTGTTCTTCTCCAGATTAAACAACCCTACTTCCTCCTTTAACCATAGATTGATAAACCTGGAATAAAGAGGACCTGATATCAAATCTGGCCTCAGATATTAACTGTGTGATCTCAGGCAAGTCACTTAACTTTTGTCTGCCTTAGATTTCTCATCTATAAATGGGGACAATAATAGCATCTAACTCCCAGAGTTGTTATGAATAAAATTTATAAAACACTTTGAAAACCTTAAAGCCTTTAACATTTTATCCTTTTCACATCAAAGATAATTATTCTTGCTACAGAAAACCAGCACAATGACAATTAAATGGCCCTTTTTCTTTGTTGTCTATTGATATTACCCAGGTTACTATAATCCAGGTCCTATTACTTCCTTGTTTCTCTTCTTGCTAATAGCACAGGCAAATATAACAGCAAACACCACCACCACCAAACCCATTCTTGCAGTCCTTAGCATTTTTTTGTGAATCTCAGCTTAAATTCTGGCTTCTGTTATTGTTACTGTTGCTACCTTTCTCTATAAGACCATCATGTTGAGTCTTCTCACCTTCCTAGTCAATACTACTCAGTCCCCACCTTTTGGCTATGTCCCTCCTAAAATGTGGGGTAGTTAGGAGGGGCAGGAGCACTGGGTTTGGAATAAAAAAGACTCATATTCATGAGTTCAAATCTAACCTCAGACACTTATAAGCTATGTGACCCTGGGCAAATCACTTAACTGTTTGCCTGTAAAATGAGTTGGAGAAGGAAATGGCAAACCACTCCAGTATCTTTGCCAAGAAAACCCCAAATGGGGTCACAAAGAGTCAGACATGACTGAACTACCACAACTCCTAAAATGTGATGCCTATACTAGGCACAGTGCTTCATATTTAGTGGGTCCAAAACAGAGATTGCATTAACTTCTTGAGCTGTCATTCCAAACTTATGTTGGGATGTGGTTGCTTTTCAGTTGTTCATTTACTTGTTTGTTTGTTTTTGGAGACTGGAGTTGGGATTTCATTTGCATAAGGAACTTCCAAGTAAGGAATATACCTCTACCAAAGCCGATCAGCAATTCTTACATAACTTAAAAATCTTAGGGAATTCCCAGGAGCGCTATTAAATAAGTTACTCATGTATTAAGCATCTACTACGTGCCATGCTGTACACTGTGCTAAGTGCTGGGGATACAACTGATCAGAAAAAAGAAAGACGGTCCCTGCCTTCAAGGAGCTTATGATGTAATGGCAGGAGACAACATACAAAAAGAGTCAGGAAAGCGGGAGGGCCACAGGGGCACTTGGTATGGGGATATCTTGTTTAATGGAGTTGAGACCAGGCAGAACAGCAGATGCAAAATGGGATGGACTGAGAATTGAATTTTTTCACTTTATAAAGGAAAGCATCGGCAAGAGTTTGACAGGAGTTTAGTACTCCATCCTCCGACCCTCCAATCAGAGGGAAGAGAAGACTGAGGAAGGTGATGGTGTCAACCAAGGCCTGAGTCAGCAGCGTGGTGGTTAGATTGGAAGTAATGAGCTTATCCTGGTGACACGTGCCTCCCAAAGCCTCCACTGGTATGCTTCTCCATAACATTTGAGCCAATAGACTCATTTAGATTTTTACCAAAGGTATTTACTCAAATGGCAGAGCAAGAATAGTAATTACAAAGGATTTCCCCCAACACCAAAAATATCTACCCTTATGTATTTTTTCAAAGAAATTGATGTTTGAGCAGGACTTCTCCATCCTGTTGACTTTTTAAAACTATGTGTGAGACTACATTTAGCTCTAAAAAATTTCTTCAAGCTATATTCAGCTTTATGTCCAAGCTTGTTAAAAATTAGTTTAATTACAGTTCTGTCACCCAATATATTAGCTGTCCCTTCTAGTTTTTTGTCATTTGTATATTTAATGATTCAATCTAAGTCATTGATAAAAATGTTGAACAGAATGAGGGTAAGGACAGATTCACCAGACACCTTCCTCTAGGGTGGCTTTGATAAGATGAATATTCTTTGGATGTGATCATTCAATTAATTACAAGTTTGTCTGTTTTGCAAACCTTAAAGTGCTATAAATATCAGTTATTATTATTATTACTATTATCAAACCTGTATCTTTCCATCTTATCTAAAAAGATATCATGAAAGAATGATTCAAAAGACTTTCTATATTATATCTACAACATTCCCCTGGTCTATCAGCCTTTCAAAACAGCGATAAGGAGAAGGAAAAAGAAAAGGAAAGAAGAGAGAAAAAGTAAAAGGAAAGAAGCAAAAAGAATAGAATAAAAAAGAAAAAAGAGAAAATGAGAGGAAAGAATAGATTTTGTTAAACTCAGTATAGTCATTTCCTGGATAATTTAAAACAATATATTTGTTTTTTAAAATGCTTTCAATTTTAAAAAGGCAAACTCTAGTTATAGCCACAGATTAATCAAAATTCACTTAAAGCAACTTAAATTAGCAACAGGAAAGGAAGTTTCATCAACTTGAAAATCAAGCTCAACAGTGTTTTGTTTATTATTTGGAAGTCAAAGTCAAAGGGAAATTTAATAGTCATTTCTTAATAAAAAAGCATGTGTTTTCAGGTTCCCACTGACAAATTCAATAATCCGAGCCACAATCAGATTAGGCATATTAAAGCAGCAAATGGGGGGACAGGCAATGAGGAGGACAATGAACAGAGCCCTAGTTTAGATGTGTACAATATGGTGGTGGTTGTGTAGATGTTCCTAGCAACAAAAATGTTAATAAAAACAACTCACTTCTACAGGGGCATCTAAATGGCACAGCGGAGACAGCACTGGGCCTGGAATCAGGAGGACCCAAGGTCAGATCTGGCCTCAGACACTAGATATGTGGCTCTGGACAAATCACTTAATTTTCCTCAATTCCCTCAGCTCTAAAATGGGGATAATAATATCATCTGCCTCCTAGTGTTGTTGTGGGCATCAAATGAGATAATATTTGTAAAATGCTTAGTACAGTGTCTGGCTAAGGTGCCTAAAAAATGTTTATTCCCGTTCCTCTTCCCTGTAGTGTTTTAGTAGGTGCTTGACAAATGCTTATTGACTGACTAATGAAGTTGTCTTCTCACATGGGACCAATGAGTTCCATAGTCTAAGTCTTGTTATCCAGCTAATATGTGGCCTGGGGCCTTCTCCAGCCCCCACACAAAGACTTTGTGGATACATGGACCATGTTCAGTTTTAAGGGCTGAACCTCAAAAAAAGGTTCAGCCTTTTTTTTTCTCTTTTGCTCTTTATTTCCACCTAGAGTTGCTCCAAAAATATCAAATAAAATACTCATGGTATAGCTTGTGTCTAAGTTCCCGCAGGTGTTGGAGGGAAAGAGAGCCCCAGTTCCCATAAAGGTCTTCAAAGACTAAATGCATATTAGGTTCAGGGTAGCTTTTATTTTACCATAGAGAAAAGTCAAAAGATTCATAAAAGTCCATAAATGATAAAGAAAGACATAAATCACTCAAATAGTTCATCAGGAAGTAAATTTGGACTAGACAGTAGGGCGGCACCTTGACATTCTAGTGAAATCCTCCTTTCCCACAAGGTCATATACAGTCTCTCCCAGATTTATTGTACATTCTGCCTACCTCCATCCCTTTCCCTTGGTATGGATTTCCCTCAAGAAGGTATGTACGCTTTGGGGCAGCTGAACAAGCAATCCCCTTCCTATGTTGTGTGGATAACTCATTGACTTTGCTCTTCAAGTAGGATTACACACAGCAACTATTTAAACTATTTTTTTTCCTCTAAGGAGTACACTGCATCAGGAACTCTTTTCCCTTTAAAAGGTCTGATCCTTGAATTCTCAAACTTGGGTATTTTGAAACTTGAGGTTGCTCCTGAGGCAACTCTAAAAGCTAGTGTTGCTCAGGAAACCTCTTTTCTCTAGCTAGAAGTCATTTCTAGGATGACTTTGCCTAAAGAATTTAAGATACTTCTCACTCCACAGAGGTGTCTGGGATTCAGGAGCACCACCCACAAACTAACCACTCAGGCCACATGTAAGCAGCTTTGCCATATATTTCTGCCACTAACTGCTCTGGAAGATAATGGAAGAAGATAAATCCTCTCTCCCTCCAACTCCCAACTGCTGCACTCCAAAAGAAGGTACAATGAAAAAGTCAAAGAGGGAATCTTGAAAAGTAAGAGAAGGGGTGACAGAGGGCATCCAGATGGGTTTCATGGCTCCCTTTTATATGCCATAGTAGGCAACTTCTATGAAAGTGTGCCCCGCCCCCAGCTTCAGCCAATCCTGAGTTTCTTCTTTCTTAGCAATATGGCGATGGGCATGCTCACTTTCTGTGAGTAGGGGCCCCTCCAATGCATCTGAAGATCCATACCCTATAATTTCATGAAGATGTTTGGAGAGTTCACAATTCCCTTCTGCTTCATCTTCATTTTATACTTGAGGAAACTTGCTCAGAGAGGTCATATTCCTTGTCAATAGGCATATAGCTAGTTAAACACCAGAAGCAAAATCTGAACTTAGTTATCTTGTCAGGGCAGGTAGGTGGGGCAGTGGATAGAGTGCTGGCCCTGGAGTCAGGAGAACCTGAATTCAAATCCAGTCTCAGACACTTACTAGTAGTGTGACCCCAGGGAAGTCCCTTGAGCCTGTTTGCCTCAGTTTCCTCCTCTCAAATGAGCTGGAGAAGGAGATGGCAAGTCACTCCAGTATCTCTCAAAGAAAACCCCAAATGGGTTCACAAAGAGTCAGACATGACTAAAATAACTTAACTAGACTTCAAATCTAGCATTCTACCTGCCATATTGGATGGGTGACCTGTTGATTCCCCACATGACTGCAGATACGTTACTGAAATCTGTTGAGCTCCATTTTTCATATACTCGTTTTAAAAATAATGTTCAGTTCATATTTTCCCCCATAATCCAATTTGGGATGCAAAGACATTCTTGAAAGCTAAATACCTGAGAAGAAAGTTGCTATGAAAAAGAAAATGGATAATCATTGATGTTAGGAAGCCTTACTAGAGGAATTCTGGCTATCTAATTGCTAAATCATGTCTATGCTGCTGTAATGGACAGATGGCAAGCTTTTTTTTTTTAAATTTCCTTGAAATCTTCTGATCACTTCCAAACAGTGGAGGATAGGGGTACTGATAGTGGAAGTTAACTGAATTGACCAACATGACTACCCTTCCTGGATGACATCCTCCTTGAAAGTCAATCAGGTAAGACTTCAAGATTGGCCAGTAAATCAAAATTGACCAGTTGAGGACCCTTGAGATATCCAGGGATCTAACTAAATCAGGGTGCCTGGCCTAGGATGCTGCATTAAGAGGATGCTGAATTTTGAGATCTCCAAAAGCATTTTCAGTTCTTTAACAAAGTAGATACAACAGAGTTCAGCATCTACTTAGCAAAACTTAGTTCAACCATGAAGCTACCAGGTAACATGTGAGTTCTGTCCTGTTTCCTCTCATCCCTTTCTCACACAGTGACCTCCTTAGCAGTAGCCTCATGTCAGTATCCCAGTACCTTTTTCCATGTGACCATGTTCACCCCTCAACAGAGGGTACAATTTTGTGACACTTTCCCAAAGTATAGTGTTTGCCCTGGGCAAGTACTGTAAGGTACTTGTTCCAGGTATCAAAATTCCTAGTTGTAGCTCTGGTGACTTTAAATCTATGGCAGCCAGGGCCCAGCTATGCCTGTATTGTTTGACTACAGTTGCCACCACTGTCTATACATAATCAAACACTCCTTTTGGCATATTATATACAAAGGTAGATTGAGGGAGATAGGAAAGTAGAAGGAAAGACAGAAACTGTGACAGAGGGACAGAGAGAGATGGTTTGTAGGAAAACAATTTGCTATTTATGTAATTGTTCAAGTCTATTACAGGGTATTAGAGAGTGGATGTCTCAGAGGTCATGTAATCCACTTTATAGATGAAGAATCTTGAGTCTGACAAGGGAAAATGGCTAGCCTACAGTTGGGCACATAATTACTTGGTGACAGAGCTAACTGGGACTAAAATATAGGTCTACTGATTCTTGGTCCAAGAGTTTTTTTCCATGATGCTGTGTCTTGAGGACAATCAGTTCTTGTACCTTTCCAGTTAATTTTTAAGTCATGACAGAAAATACAATAAATTTTCTGATGACCCACAGTGCAGAACCATCTCATTCCTATCATTCCTCAGGGCAGCAAAGTAAAAGTCTTTGACTACTGGACTTAGTGAACCAGGAGCATGCTAAGACTACTGTGCGGGCAAGCTCTCCTGGGAGATCTTAAAGGCTCCCCACCCAGCCCCTTCTGGCAGGTAACCAATATCTCAGAGACAGAGGTTGATGTGATTAAAGAAGGCACTAATTAGGTTCAACTTCTTTCTCCACCATCTCCCTCCTGGGTTACCTTTTCATCCCCCCCTACTCCCTTTTGGATTTCTTTTTATATGTTGCCTTTACCTATTAGAGTATAAGCTCTGTGAGGGCAGGAACTATGGTGCCTTTTGCTTGTATTGCCATCTGTAATAGTTAGCACAATGCCTACCACCTAATAAGTCCTTAATAAGTGCTTTTTTTCTTGACTTGAATTCGTTAGGGTCATAGATTTAAGGATTAGAAGGAATCTCAGAAGTCACCAAAGACACTAGCTCTGTGATACTGGGTAAATATCATTTAACCTCTTAAAAGCTCAGTTTTTTCAATTATAAAATGAGTTTAGTAATTCATGCCTATCTCAGGAAGTCATTATGATCAAATGAAATAATATACATAAGGCTATCTGCAAATCTTTAAAATGCTATATAAATATGAATTATCATCATCCTTGAGAGAGATTAAGTGTGATGGCATACTGGAGAAAGAGTTGGCCTTGGAATCTGGAAGTCTTTAATTCTAGTCCAGTCTCTGGAACATATTTGTTTTGTGATCCTGAGCAAGTCTGAGTCTTAACAGAACTCTAAAACTGTGTGTCAAAGAAGAAGGGTGATCTGTACCAGTAGAGAGATTTTTCTCACCAGAAACTCTACATCCATGAAATCATGGTTCTGTTCAAAATTTTATATGTATATGTATGTGTATATCTGTGTATATATATACACACACATACACATACACACATATATAGACATACACATGTACACACATATATACATACATATATCTATGTATGGGTTCACAGATATACATATATAATAATAATAATAATAATAATAATAATTATTATTATTATTATCATCATGGTCATGTTGTCTAGGGGCCCTTAACCTTCTCTTATTTTATCATGGACTCCTTTGGCTGTCTGATGAAACCTAGGAACCCCTTCTTATAAAATAAAGTACAAAGGAAACCAATTATATTCAAAAGCTGTTATCAAAACATTTTTTAAAAAAATAAATGTGTAGACCCAAAGAACCTCTGATATAGTCCAATAAAATCATTTTACAGATGAGGAAACTGTAACCCAGAAAATTTTAGTAACTTGCCTGAGATCTCACAAGATTTGAACCTACAACTTCTGGTTCTAAATGTAGCCCTCTTTCCTTTGCTCTGAGTTATATGTAAAATAAATAGTAAATGATACATGTATTTTGGGCCTGTAACATTTTTAAGGGCTTGGTTCATCTAACAGGCATTTCTGAAATTCCCTAGTATTTATTAAGTACTTCTTAAGGACTTGTCCTTATTAAGATTAGACCAAAGAATATATTCTGAGGTCAGTGAGAATTACTATGATTAATTCATGAGTATAGATGAAAAAAATATAGAGTTTGATGGTAATATTTTTTTTAGACCTTTAAACTGCCTTTCACAGACATGAAGTCATAACAAGGAAGTGTCTTTTTTTTTTTTAGTGGGGGGTGATGAGGAGGAAGGAAAGAGTTAAACCGCAGAATAACTGTCAGTTCTTTTATAAAGGGGGTGAAGGAGCTTCATTGGAAGATTCTATGAAGAGGCCACATTGGAAATCATGCTCTTCCTAAGACTCTGGAAAGTACGCAGAACCGTAGGCACCATCAAGCTTTTCTCCTCTTCTGGTTGGAAATGTTCTAGCCAGTCAGTCTGGAGACAGGGGCAGAAGGTACAGGCCTTCGGCAAAGTGAGCCAAGTTATTTTTAGGTAAGACTTGAAGTGATGTAAAACACCCCAGGAAGCCAGTGACTCAGCCCTCATCTGCCAGACAACCGAACAATATAAAGTAGAAAGCATGGGTAAAGGGGACATTTTCTTGGTGGAAAAACCTGAACACAGTCAGTGAAAATTTCTGACACAATGTTTGTCTGGAACTAGTTAAGCTAAGTGGCATAGAAGATAGTGTACCTCACCTGAAGTAAGGAAGACTCATCTTCCTGAGTTCAAATCTGACCTTAGACATTTACTAGCTGTGTGACCCTGGTCAGGTCACTTAACCCTGTTTGCCTCAGTTTCTTCATCTGTAAAATGAGCTGGAGAAGGAAAGAGAAAACTCCAAATGGGCTCATGCAGAGTCAGACATGACTGAAAAATGACCAAACTGAAATTCTGCCATACTAGAGGTCACTCTCCAAGCAGAATGAATTGTGAGCGCCTAATGAAGAAGCTGTAACAAGTTTATAAGCCTGACCTCTTGCCTCTGCCTTGGTGTAGACTTTTTGATTGTTGGTCAAGTTAGGTCAGATCAGATCCAGCTCAGTAATAATGGGAGAATGAGAAAGTTTGTCTTTTGGAACTCTGGGGAAGAACACTAGACACCTGGTTAGAGTCAGGTAGATGGTGCAGCGGATAGAGCACCAATCCTGGAATCAGGCTGACCCAAGTTCAGATTTGACCATAGATACTTCCTCGCTGTATAGCCTTGGGCAAGTCACTTAACTTCTATTTCCTCAACTGTAAAATTGGGATAGCAATAGCACCTACCTCTCAAGATTATGAAGATTAAATGAGATAATATTTATAAAGCACTTGGTAAATAATAGTTACTTGATACATGTTTTTTCCTTCCTTCCCTTCTTCCCACCTTCCTTGCTTCCTTCCTTTCTTCTTTTCTTCCTTCTTTCCTTCCTTCCTTCCTTCCTTGTTTTGCATCTCAGAGGAATTGGTTTCAAGTCCCAACTCTTTTAGTTAGTAGGTATAGAATTTAGGGCAAGTCCCTTAACCTCTCAAGGTTTCGATTTCCTTATTAATAAAATGAGGGGATTGGACTAGATGACCTCAAAGGTCCCTCACAGCTCTGGATGTATGATCTTAACACTTCTTTGACATGTATCCCAACCTCCTGTCCTGTCCTGTCTGACACATCTCAAACTCCTATGTTCTATTCCCCAAGGACAGTGGTTCTCAACCTGTGGATCGCGACCCCTTTGAGGGTCGAACGACCCTTTCACAGGGGTCACCTAAGACCATCAGAAAACACATATTTCCGATGGTCTTAGGAACTGAGACATTGCTCCTCTATCCATCTCCAGGCGGGTCTGCCCATATGCAGATACACCCGCATAGGAGTATTAAAGGGTCACAGCACTAGGAAGGTTGAAAACCACCGCCCAAGGATGAGAATATTGAGCCACAGAATCAGTGACTTATCCAGGTTCACACAACTATAAGTAGCTGGATTTAAAGCTAGGACTTCCTGACTACAAACCCAGTGCCCTATCCACTATACTGAACTGCCACTAACTGAATCAAAGATATTTGAAGTATAACTCATACAGGACTCTTTTCAATAGGCAACCCTTGAGAGCCAGGATTCTTTTAATACCCAAAGTTACTGAAACTACAAAGATAGAAGAAGAGGTAGCAGTGAGAGATATTTTTTGGATGAGAGGGTCCTTTCCTGGGCCCCCAGATTACACTGCCATTGGCAATCCCTGCCCACTTACTCACACAGCTGGCCTGCCATGAGCGATTGACAGAAATCTGGCTAGATTAGTGCCTCTGGATTTTGAGGGAGCTGTTTGCATCAATGAATCAAGCCAAGGGCAGAAACTTCGTCCTCCATATCTACTTTTAAAGAGATGGTTTTGAAAGTAAGAACATTAGCATTCACACCTGGTTAGTGAGCTAGGACCAGTTTTGACATAAAGAACTGTCATAGTCCCAACCCCTGCCTTTTATCTTAATTTGATTAGAAGACTAGAAATTGTGCTCCAAAAAAGATTGGAAATATCCCTGGGGTTGCAGTCCTAGAACTACTCCGTAAAGGGTTCCAGGTGTGAGGCAAGTCATTTTATGTACTAAAAATCCCTAAAAGTTTTATAAGGAAGAAATAGTTAAAAATGAAATCAAAGGTCAGTTTGAAAGTGAAAATAATTTTTAAAATGGGATCTGAGAGGAGGACTGGGAGGAGGACAGAGAGGCAGGAGAGGTTGTAAGTTGATGAATGCAATAATTACTTCTCAGATTTATCAGTTGCTTAGAGATGTGAGATCTATGAGTTGCAGGCAGGTTTGATTCATAGACACCTGCATTGGATATCAGCAAGATAAGATAGTGAGGTGTGCTAACCTGGCAAAGTTCCCTTGGCACCTCTCTGAGTGTGAAACTTGTGACTACCATGATATCTCAAACCAATTATACATTTATGGGGAGGCTTTAACTACAGTTATGCCTTCTACATCTTGGAGGTTAGGGGTGGGGCACCCCTGTGATCTGGAAAATCCATGTAAAATGTTTTGGCCTTCCCTTCTTAGCAGAGAAGTCTGAATTATTATAGTATTAAAAGAGAAAATATGCTGATATTCTACAATACTATATAGGTATTTTCTGCATTTCTGAGTTTATAAATTTTTTCTGTGTCATCTGCTGACCTTCTGCTTCCACAAAACTCCTCCAAAATTCCAATTTGATTTCTTATTCTGACCTATAATATATCAAGCCAGAATGGGGAAAGTCGCCAAGTCAAAGGGATAATTGTAGTTGACAGAGGTAGGGTTTTGTCCTTTAATCCTTTCTCCCACTAACACACCCACACATACATCCATAGTTTTTCTGACAGTAGTACAGATAACCCTTCAAATGAAATGGACTTAAATTTCATCACTAGGAAAAAGAAAGGGAAAAAATAGAGGAGAGAGTGGGAACAATTTTGAGTATGCAGTGGGGCTGTTGTGGGTTGGGCCTACCTCAGGCCAGTCCTTTAGGGTTCAATACTAGAACAAAATAAGACACTTGTAGGTCATTCGATGGTTAACAAAGGATTTACTTACTCTCTGTTATAACAGGAGAAGCTATTTAAGGATCATGAGCATTGAGAACACCTCCGGTTGGTTCAGCTGAGCAAAACTAACTTACCTGAACTGCTTATAATTGTTCATCAAGCATCAAAGATAATGCACCTGGAGATCCTTGTGACTCTTTGATCCTCAAGTAAATTAGAAAGTGATGTCAAGAGCCTGAACTTTTAGTCCCTTGTGTTAAGTCTTGAGGATGGTCACAATATCTTTTAAAGGAAAACTAGCCTAACTTTCATGGGAACATAGTTAAGATACTGTTTTTGAGCACAGTAGTTTAGGATTTTATTATGACTTTCTATAGCTTCTTGGGCAGCTAGGAGGCACAGTGGATAGAGTGCCTGGCCTGAAGTCAGAAAGACTCATCTTTCTGAGTTCAAATCTGACCTCAGATACTTACTAGCTGTATGACCCTGGACAAGGCTCTTAACTCTGTTTGCCTCAGTTTCCTCATCTGTAAAATGAACTAGAGAAGGAAACGGCAAACCCACTCCAGTATTTTTGCCAAGAAAACCCCAAATGGAATCACAAAGAGTTAGGCACAACCAAACAGAAAAATAGTCTCTTAACTCTCAGAAGTCCCATGTTTAGAGTTCTAATTTACTATAACTAGAATCATTGTCCAACTTTTCTTATTTTATCAATAAGTAAACTGAAGCCCACCCAAGTTCAATCACTTAGTAAATGGCAGAGCTTGGACTATTTACCCAGGTCTTCTGACTTTGATTCAAGTATTCCTTCCACAGCACCATCATTCTGTCTTGGGATGAAAGATGTGATCTGAACTGCATCCAAAAATAGTGGTGATTTGGAATTATTATTTATTTTTAAATAATTATACCAAAATATGAATTTTAAAACTCCTCAAGGATCTGGAGGAAGGAAAGGAAGCAGTCAAAGATGACATAGGGGTTTCAAGCTTGGATGACAGATACATGTATATTCTCTCTGTCTTTTTCTTTATTTTTTTTCTCTCTGACTCTGTCTCTCTGTTTCTTTCTGTGGCCTCATCAATTCTCATGCATTTAGTTGTCATCTCTGAAAAAATGGCTTCCAAACTCTCTGTCTTACCCTTGTCATTTCCTTAAGCTCTAGTTCCACATCACCAGCTGCCTCTTGATCATTTCAAATTGGATGTCCTGGAGACATTTCACACTCAACATGTTCAGAGTGGGGTTCATTATCATTTTCCTCCAAACCTTCTTTTCTATCAGACTTCTCTATTTCTATCAATCTACCACCATTCTTCCAGTCTCCCAGATTCAGGACCTTGGCATTATACTTGACTCTTCACTCTCTCACTCCTCATATCCAATGAGTTGCCGAATTTTGCTGGTTGTGCCAGTACAATATCTCTTGCATCTAACTCCTCTCTTTACTCATATGACCACCATCTTGATTTAGGCTTTCATTTTCTCACTTAGACCAGCACTTCTTAAATTGTGGGTTGCAACTCCATATGGGGTTGCAAAAAATTTGCAACAATAAAAGGTTCCTGAACACACAATGACCAAAAATTAAATAAAATTAAATAAAATTTGATTAAAAATTAAATAAAAATCAAACTGTAATAAATCTAAGGTGTTTCTGGCAGCCATTGCCTTTGTTTTGCCATGCAACTTCACTGCAGCCTTGCTTCTGAACACAAAGTATACACACTTTGCACTGTGCAAGCCCTCAGGCCACACAATGTCAGAGGGAAAGGGGTCAGGAGTGGAGAACATTTAAGAAGCTCCGACTTAGACTACTACAGTGGACTTCTAACTGGTCATCCTGCCCCATATTTCATATTTCCCTGTTCCAGTTCATCTTCCACATAACTGCCAAAGTAATTTTCTTTAAAGTATATATCTGACCACAACACTCTCCCTCCCAATAAAATCCAGCATTAACCCATTGGATTTAGGGTAAAATAGAAACTCCTCTCTTTGCCTTTTAAAGACTTTTGCAACTTTGCTATGTCTTATTTTTCCAGCCTGATAACACACTTCTCACATGCTATAGTCTAGCCAAGTTGACTATAGAAATAGCCTCACACATAGCATGCCATATCTCTCATCTCTGTGCCTTTGCCTTGGCTGTCTCCTATGTGCATGAGGCACTCCCTCTTCTCCTCTGCTTGACAGAACCTCTTGCTGTCTTTGAGACAGAGTTCAAGCCCTATCATCTTCTACGCAATATATTTCCCCATTCTCTCAACTGGTACTGTTCTTCCTCATTAACTTTTTGTTGTTGAGTCATTTCAGTCATATCTAACTCTTTGCGACCCCAGTCGGGGTTTTCTTAGCAAGGATACTGAAGTGGTTTGCTGTTTCCTTCTCCAGCCCTTTTTACAGAAGAGGAACTGAGGCAAATAGGGTTAAATGACTTGCCCAGGGTCACATAACTACTGAGTGTCTGAGGCTAGATTTTAACTCATAAAGATGAGCCTTTCTGATTCTGAGCCAGTGGTAGCTGCCATCCTCATCAACTACCTTATATTTAATTACTTCATGTTAATTTTGTATATATTTATATAACTACATGTTGTCACCCTTATAAAATGTGTAAAGTTCTCAAGAGTAGGGATAGGTGTGTGTGTGTGTGTATGTGTGTGTGTGTTTTATCTTTGTAGCCCTGGTACCTGGCAAAGTGGGGGCAACATCCAATTATCCTTATCTATATCTTGTCACTGGACCCAGATGGCTCTGGAGGACAGAATGAGACTGGTGACTTTGCACAGGCCTGCCTCACTTAAATCAAATCTACTTGCAAGTCATGACATCACCTTCCTGATGTCATGGTCCACTTCAAGAAGGACAAACAACACCTAGCAAAGTGCCTAGAGCTTAATAAAGGCTTGTTGATTGATTGGATACTTATTGACAATAAAATAATTAAATGGGAATTAACAAGGCAATCAAGTGTGAGAGAAAATTAGGGGAGCATCCAGGACAAGGTCTTTGAGTGTACCCACAGTTCAGGGGCATGATATGGATAATGATCAAGCCAAAGAAAATCTGATCAAACAGGCAGGAAGAGAACCAAGAGAGAGCAGTGTCATGAGAGTTCATACAGGAGTATCCAGGAGGAAAGATATTTAGCAATATCAAGTGCTGAAAAGGACAGCTTTGAAAGTTATATGTTGAAATTATTACATATTTTAAAATAAAAGTAAACCACAAATTAAAAAATAAAGCATTAAAATTGTTTTATCCCATTGTATACATGGAAATGCTCATTTTATCTGGTATTTGTTAAGTTCAGATTTTTAAAAATTATAATCTAAAAAGTCAAATACTACAAAGAGAGTAACAGTAGAATTATGAATAATAATAGTAATAAAAATAATAGCTCACATTCATATAGCACTTTACAATTTAAGAAATACTTTCCTCATAGCAGGCCTCTGAAGTAAATGGGGCAAATGGCATTATCACCTCCTTAGAGAAGAGGAAACTGAAGCCCAGAGTGGGTGTGACTTGATCAAGGTCACACAACTGATTGGTGTCAAAACCAAAACTATAAAAGGAAACTTTTGAAACTTCCCCACAGTAAATAAAGCTTCCCATCCACACTCCCTTCTATAGAACAGTTAGAATTGTGTTTCATGAATTCATGCAATACTCAGGGAATAGTAGAAGTTTGCTCAGTTTCTATGGAATGTTTCATAAATGAGGTTAGGATTGGGGGGCAGTACTTCTTATTTTTTTAAATTAGTTTGAGTGTACGAAAGAATTTTTTTTCTGGGTCTAGTTCCTATCTCTTCTTTTTCCCAAATTACATTTTCATCTTTACTTTATAGAAGTGGATTTTTTTCCCAGATCAAGTTTGGCATAGAAAGTGAAAAGTACATTTATTCCCACCATTAATACTTTCATATTAGAAAATAAATCCATGATTTGATTGATGCAGATATCACAATTCATCAACACTTTCTCTTCTTACACAATTATTGTCCATAGTATTTCATATATCCTTTTAAGCAATAAAAGTTTCCCAGAAGAACATATGTCACAAAACCCAAACACTATTACACAAACATGATACAAGAAAACTACTCTGAATCTCTGAACACAGAAGACAAAGGGCAAAGCAAAAGATTCCATAGATTGCTCTCTGGTAAAAATCCTATGCCACAAGCTCCAAGATATATTATGGTTAAATTGAACAATTCCACCAATAAACAAATTCTGCAAACAACCATCAAAAAGACTTTCAAATATAAAGGAAAGGAAATTCAAATAATACAACAGTGATGTTTACTCCCTAGAAAATGAAGGGAGGATATGGGAAAATGCGCTCTGAAGAGAGAAAGAACTCAAGTTGCAGCCCAATATGACCTACTCTGAAAATCTAAGCCTCATGATAAATGAAAAATGTAGATGTTTGATAACAAGAGTTATTTAAAACACTCCTAGAAAGAAAACTAGACCCAAAGTACTGATTTTCTTCTCAAATACCCTTATTTACTTCATGCTTATTTTAATTAAAGAAATACAGCAACCAAAGACAACAATAATACTGATATAACAACAGAGAGACTGTTACAAGATTCTTTTTTCTAAATGTATATGTAGAGAAAATTAAAAGTAGAGGTGAAAACTCAAGTCAAATGAAAGTAATGTTGGAGAAACAGTCCTGAGACATCATGAACTAAATCTCACAACACCTGACCAATGACAAAGGTGAATCAATATTTCTTGTGATACTAAGTTACAGAAGAAGAGGACAAAGAAAAGGGAGAGAAGAAAGAAGAAAATAGAGGGAAATGTGATGTACCCATACCAAATCAAAGGCTAACAATGCAAGGCAAATAAGTCTTCAGGAAGAAGAGAGCCTATAAGAGAATGAGAGGAGGCAAAGGAAGGGATTGAAAAAAGATGAAAGAAAGGGGGCAAACTTTGTTACAGTTGTGGAAAGGGGGATGGTCGATGAATGTTCCAGTGGGAGAAGAGAGATATTCTATAAAGGGAAATGGGAATAATTGGCTTTATCTACAGGGATTTGTTGCTCAGAGAGGCTCTGAGCTCATCTTGCCTCAGGAAAAGGGGAATCAAAGCTGCTGGGGGCAACTGACTCCCAGAAGAATGGGGAAAGTATGGAACTAGGAAAGAGATTTCGATGCAAATGAAGAAAAAACAATCAGGGAAGGACAAAGATCAATAATGAACTGTACAATCAGTGGCATAGGAGGATTTCTGTCATGGGGTAATATCCTATCACCTGCAGGAATTGTATTTCTAAGAATGGGGTACAACTACAACAACAACAGCAATGGAAGAGGCCAAAGAGTAATATCTACAAGGCAATAATTGAAATCTTTTATAAGAGGAGGCAAATGTAGGGATCTCAAAAGCTTATTTTCATGAAAAATATTGAAAATAAACAAGGACTAAATAAGAACAAGTGGGATAAATCAAAGAATAGAATTCTAGAATAGGCAGAAATGGAAGGTAAATAATGAAGAGAACAAAGTAAAGTATCTTTTTTCTTTTAAGAAAAGGTATAGAAAATAACATTTTAAAAATGAATGAACAAAGCAAGTTGAAAGGGAAGAGAGGAAGAGGAATTCTATTTGAGTATTTAACTGAGAGGGAAAAGAGAGGGGAAGAATTAAATAATGAGATAAAAGCAAGAAATAGACATAAAATCATATGCAAAACTCCAAAATTAGGGGAAAGGGTAACAAAAAGAAAGGAACTGAGGGTGAGGAGAAGAGAACCACTGGGAATAGGATCACCTTAAAATAGATTAAGCTAAAATAACTAAAGAGACAATACTATATTTAAAAAGAAAAGGAGTGAGGAAAACCAAAATTGGAAAAAAGATACATTAGAGACAAATATAGGAGAGTATAAACCTAATTTATAACTTTAAATGTGAATGGACTGAATAATCCAATAAAATGAAAAGGAGAGACAGATTGGCTAAGAAAACAATAGCCCACAATTTGTTGTTTGCAAGATTAAAAAAACAAATCTGTAGAATAAAAATAAGAGACTAGAAAAAAATGCACTATGCATAAAGTCAGTCAAAAAAGTAAGGAGTTGCAAGCATACTAACAGACAAAACAAATATAGTCAAAATATAAAAAGGATAAAGAAGGAAACTACATTATGCTGAAAAAAATTGAGGACAACAAAATAATGTCAACATTAAACTTATATATTCCAAATGTCTCAGCATCCAAATTTACAAAGGAAATAATTAACTAAGCTATAAGAATACATAGATATAAGAGTGACAGGATTATCTCAATTCTCTAAAAGTCTAACAGAATTAAACAAAAGGGAAAGTATAGAACTGAACAAATTGCTAGAAAAACTAGAGCAAAAAAAACTTATGGTGTCTTCAAAATGGGACTGCTAAAGAATATACATATTTCCCATCACTACATGGAACTTTATAAACTACTGGAAACCTTTCTCTCATGCTTTTTACATGACATAGTTGAAAGTGGATGTAGAAAGTAGGTTTTCCAACTGTTATAACTGGTTCTCACTGCATGATTGAAACAATAGGGAAGATAATTTTTTTTCCTAGTTTACTTTGAATTGTGTTTTAATGAAAAGTCCTTTGATGTACTAGGGCAACTGTTTTACTCTGACTTGGTCAGGAAAAGTCAATGGAAATGATGTTCCATGACTTGTAGACTGAGATGGTAATGTGGTATAGTAGATAAGTCACTAGACTTGATGTAAAGAAGATCTATTTTCAATCCATTTCAGATACTAAATAGCTGTTTAACTTTGGGCAAATCATTTGGTCTTTTCTGGATTCACTTCCTCATCTATAAAATGAGGGTGTTGTATTTGACCACCTGTAAATGATCCTTGAGTACCATGAATGTAGAAGTAACGAATAGGGGCAATGCCAAAGGGGATCCAGTGATTCATATACATGGATGCTTATATTTATATAACATTAAACTTGAACCTGATCAAGATTCTTTTTTTTTTTAATGTACAAAAAGATTTCATGAATTCAAAATGTTTGAAAACTGTTGCCTGTCTTCAAAGGTAAAGGAAAATGGTTTTCCATGTAGAACCTGATTCTTACACTGTGTAAACTTTTTCCTTATTGGGAACAGCAACTTCTCAGGTGTTACTTAGTCCTCTGTGTTGATAGCCTAGCAGGTGACAAAGTGAGGTGGCTGACTGCTTAGTGCATTAGAAAGGACAGTGCTTTTATTCTCAGAGATCAAAGGCCACACCACTCTTGTAGGCAGTTTTTCCATGCAAGGGTAAGAATAACTCTAGACCAGGAAAGAGTTTTTCATCTTCTTTTGTTGTTGTGGACCTCTTTGGCAATCTGGTAATGTCTACAGATCCTTTCTCAGAATAATATATTTTTTAAAAATCCACAATTGAAGGAAATGCTAAATTTCAGTTAGAGATTAATAAAAATAAAGATGCATTTTTTTTCTTATCCAAACTCACAGAACTCCTGAAATCTATGCATAGTTTCCTTTACTTTGCAGCAACAAAATATATGAATCAAGAGAACTGAACATAAAGGAGAAAAGGAACAGTTTCTCCAGTGACACAGATACAAACAAATGCCTTGGGGAGACTGGATACCCCCCAGCCTCATATCAGGCCTCCTTTGAGGTTCTCTTGTTTTAATTTGATGTCTGTATTTATAAGATTGCTGCTGGTTGTGGGTTTCAGTTTTTATTTTTTTGAGTTGGGGGAAAACTAGAATTGGGTGGTGCAAAGTCCCAGGACAGCAATACAACAAAAAGGAATTTGCCTGATGCAACAGTGCTCTGAAAATACACAGTATGTCATCTATGTGGCATGTACTCACTTAGGCTTCCCTGCCCCCCCACAGGAGTTTCCCAAGAGGCCCTAGGTCCCTGGCACACTAAAGCTGTTTTCTTTTTTGTGTAGGAGGAGTTGAATATGAACTGCAGGTGATACACACCTGATGCCCAAGAGCTAGTGCAGTATCCAACTGTGTCTACCAACCCCTGGGGAGCTCCAGAACTAGAGGAGTCTGATTCAAAGTCTGGACAGCCCAGTCACCTAAGAAAAACTGCTTGGTTATGTTAAGAACGTCAGTCACCCATGAAACATATGACCGCTCTCACCCCTGCCCCGAGAATACAAATGCCAGCCTAGTGCTTGCCTCAAAGAAACTCTTGCTTAGTGGGAGGCAAATATCAACAGCTCTGACTTCACTATACTTCAGAATTGAAGAGCTGTCTGTCCAACAAAGATTCCAGATGGTAAAAAAAAAAATAACTGTACTCTGAGTTTATCTATTTTGATTTTAGGACTCCCCTCTCTACTTAACATTTTTAATTAAAAAAATTTAATTAAAAAATTAATAATTCTATCTTAAGAATATCATGGTATCTGTTGAGATTCTTGGAGATATTCTGGGATGTTATGAAATCATGGATAGGAACGACCATTCTAAAGCAATGATTTCCAACTGACGAGCCATGGATCATTGAAGGAGCAGGGGGTTATCATGAGAAATCATGTGATTGTTGGCACAGCAAAATGAATAAACATTTTTTAGAATGAAGAAATAATATTTTTTGCTCACATACACATCTATTTACATATATACATACATCGATTGTATATATTATATATATAGATAGAGAGTTAGGAGAGGAAGAGGGAGGAGAAGGAGAGGGGAAGAGAGAGAGAAAGAGAAAGAAAAAGAGAGAAGAGAAGAGAAGAGGAGAGGAGAGGAGAGGAGAGGAGAGGAGAGAAGAGAAGAGAAGAGAAGAGAAGAGAAGAGAAGAGAAGAGAAGAGAAGAGAAGAGAAGAGGAGAGGAGAGGAGAGGAGAGGAGAGGAGAGGAGAGGAGAGGAGAGGAGAGAGGAGAAGAGGAGAGGAGAGAGGAGAAGAGGAGAGAGAAGAGAGGGGAAAGAGAAGAGATGGGAGAGAAAGGGGGAGAGAGAGAGAAGAGGGGGAGGGGAGAGAGAGAGAGACAGAGAGAGAGAGACATTATTGTGCTGTTGTGTCCTCTCGCAGCTGGGCTCCTGACTTTCCAGACTTTACTACACTTCCAAGTCATACCTCCACTGTTGTCTCATCCTGGAACTTCCCTCATCACCTGGGACCTCTCTGCCCTCCAACATCCTACACTGTGCTACCTTCTCACCATGAAAATATCCTTCTACAAGGACCATTCCATCCTTCTCTCACTGATGAGTTGCTTCTAGAGTTTCCATTTTGTGAACGGGCCAGGCCAGCCTCTCTTCATTCCCTCCCAGGCCCTGTTCCTGAATTTCTGGATTTCAGAATCATGCTCTCATACTAGGTATCTTCATCTTCCCACCCCATTCCCCACCTACCTTTTCAATTCCCTTCTGTATGTTGAAATCTCTGATTAGAATGAAAGCATCTTGAGGACAGGAACTGTTTTTCTTTTTGCACAGTGTTTGACACACAGTAAGCACTTAATGAAATCTTATTTCCTTTCTCCTTCTTTGTGATTAATAAAATAAAAACTCATTTAATCAATCCAATTTTAATAGCATTTGTTAAGTGACTTTGGTTTTCAAGGCACCAGGCTGAGTTCACAAAGACAAAAATGGAATAGTCCCTGCCTTTAAGGAGCTTACACTCTTCTTGGGGTGATATAACATGTAAACAGATAAGTATTTCTATAAGAATTTGAGGAGGAAAAGAAAACTAACACCTGGGGAGATTGAGATAAGGTTTCTCATAAAAAGTGACACATGAGCTAAGCCATGAAGGAAAAGTAGGGATTCTAAGAGGTGCAAGGAGATTAGGGAGTGTGCACTAGGCATTGGAGAAAACGTGTATACAAAGGTGCAGAAGGGGGAGATGGAATACTGAATTTGAGAAATAGCAAGTGACTAGTTTGGCTGGAATGTAGAGTTTGTGAAAGTAATGTGCAATAAATCCTTCTAGGTAGATTGGAATCAGACTGTGAAATGATTTAAGCTCCAACCTAAGATGGACTTCATCAGAGTGTTGGTAAGGAGCCATATTTGAGTGAGGGAGTGACATGGTGAAGTTTATGTTTTAGGAAGATTATTCTAGCAGCCATATGGCAGATGGATTAGAAAGGACATGGAATGGAATCCAGATATCCAATTAGGAATGCTATTGCAATACTCTAGATAAAAGGTGGGGAATGTCTGAATTAAATGAAAGCTAGAAACAGGAGATGATGTGTGAGATACCAAGAGACATTCAGTTTGATTGGATTGTAAAGTGAAGGAAGGGAAATAAGGTAAAATGAGTTTAGAAAGATAGTTTAAGGCCAGATGGTAAAGAGTTTTAAAAGCCAAATAGGCGAATTTATATTATATCTATAAGGCAATAGAGTGCCATGTGAGTTTATTGAATAGTTACATGGTCATATATGAACTTAAATATAATTTAAATGTAATCACTAAGGCTCATTAAAGTATCCTATTTTTTAGAACAGGTGGTCCAGAAGGGAATTTTACCTCAATGTACACAATCACAGAATGTTAGACATGGAAAGGGCTTTCTTTTTTTTTTTTAATCTTAGGATTTAGAGTTATAAGAGAAAGACAGAAGAGACACAAGGGACCATCTAGTTGAACCTAAATCTGACTGAGATTCCCACTACAATTTATCTAACAACGGGTCATTTGTCTTTCTCTTGAAGACTTCATCTGAGGGGGAACATAATATAAATGATCAAATCTAAACTTCCCCTGCCCCTCATTTTATAGAGGAATAAATTAAAGCCCAGATAAGGAACCCAAGATCACGGAAGTTGAGCACAGACTTGGGATATGAATGCAGCCCTACCAACTCCAAATTCAGTGGTCTTTCTACCCTAACATGCTTATGTAATCCACTCCAATAATTTTATAGTTGAAGAAACTGAGGTTCAAAGAGTTAAAGGTTACAGTTAGAAGCAGAACCAAAATTCATGCCTAAGTCTTCTGACTTAAAGTTCATCTCCTTTCCCTGGTACATAGTGTGAACTTTATATAGAGATTCTTTCTTGAACTAAACTTCCAAGCATTCAAACTCTACTGCAGAGAGTGCCACTGATAGGCTGGCCACATTGTTCAAATGCAAAATGTACATTCACCAAAAAAACTATTTTATGGAGAACTCACACGGGGCAAGTGCTCAGATGGTGGTAAAAAGAAGTGTTGCAAGGACATTCTCAAGATCTTTCTTAAGAACTTTGGAATTGATTGTGTGACATGGAAGACACTGGCACAGAACCGTTCAACACAACATGCCCTCATCAAAGAAGGTGCTGTGCTCTGTGATCAAGGCAGAATTAAAGTAGCTCAGAAGAAACACAAAACACACAAATTGAAAGAATCCACCCCAAATGTTCACATAGACTATTTGTGCCTGACCTGTGGTAGAACATTCCTAGCTTGTATTGGTCTGATCAGTCACAGTTGGGCACACTGTAACTTGACTCTAGCAAAGTGATGTCATTTTGATCCTCTTTGAAAATGAAGGACAGCAACCAATCAACTAACCAACCAACCAGTGGGAACGTTATAAATGCTTATTGGTTGCTTGGTTATATTTCTCCCAGTGTGCTTCTTATATGTCTGCTAATGTCAATGCTATATTTTCAAAGATTACTTTACAGGTCTTTTGAATTTTGAAACTAAAAGGTACCTTAGTGATCATCTTGTCTAATGCTCTCATTTAACAAATTTTATCCAATTCATAAATAATCGTTGAGTTTTTAATGTTCTTAAGGCTCAAAAAGATTAAATAGGCCCAAAGTTAGAAGGAACTTGTCCGTGGCCATAGGGACAGTAGTAGCAACAGATTGAGAATTTCTTGGCTTGTGCACATATGATATTAGAATTATGGATCTGGAGCTGGGAGGCATTTTAGAGGTCATTGAGTCCATCTCCCTCATTTTTACAGATGAGAGGACTGAAACACAGATAAATGATTTGCCCAGGGTCACACAGCTAGTAAAATGTCTTAGGGAGGATTTGAACTCATCTCTTTGTGACTGACTCCAAAGCCAGAGCTCTGTCTACTACACCATGCTACAGCCAATTCTTTCTAGTATGGTGGTATACAATACTAAGGAGCACAGTGTTCAAATCAGGTACTGCCTTTATTTAGTAGAGCTCCACAAAATTTTCTAAGACCCTCTTAATGATCCAAATAACAGTTCTGTAGCCAGCTAAGGAGCTTCCTGCTGAGGGCAGCCTCCATATTCTCCTCAAAGAGATTCTTCCTCTCCAAATGTCTGCCAATATGAAGATCCCCACCTGAGCCTCAGATCATCCATGAGGGGCAGTTCCCCACTGACTCACCAGCTGGTCCTATTGCTCCCTGTGGCCTAATTCCAGCCTGCCACAGTTCGGTGTGGGAATTTTATGACAAGATTTGGAAATTGGGAGTTCTATGCTATCAGAGTCCAAAAATTAGTAGGACAAGTCTTCAGATGTTCATTATAGTCAAACTCTTTGATGAAGAGGCAGGATAGTATAATGAGAAATTCAAAAGAATTAGGATAAAGTTCTAGTTCTGCAACTTATTAGCTGGATGACTTTGGATGAATCTCTAAGATCCTTCAAAAAGCATGAATCAGCAATTTGCTGGAACCGACTTGTATCAGCTCTTGACTGTTAAATTTTAAGTATGAGTATTTATACCTCAGAAGTGAAATCAGCAAACAATACAGATTTATCTATTGTTCTGCTGATTGTCTAGACTTGAGATAGAAAAAATGTTAATAATGCAAATTAAAACTAAAAATCTGTCTTGTTTACATTTTTTTCTTAAAGAGTAAGTTGTGAAACATTTTCCAGGATACCACTGATTAACATCATATGAAAACCATCTTTTTCTATCTAAAGGGCTTCCTTTATCTATGGAAAAAAGGTATCTTTTTCTTGTTTGATGTTATTCAAATATCCTTGTTTTCAAAACCACCAGTCTGCTAAACTCCTGTGCCCATTATCTTCATTCCAATCCATTATCTATAGGATTATATGGATATATACCTGAACATTTTTATCTACCATATCTTCATGATCCATAACTCTGAAATCCCTCTCTCTAATCACAACTTCCTGTCTTTCCATCTTTCCCTCTTTTGCCCTCCTGCTAAACCTGTTTTTCATCTTTACTGAGATCTCCATTTCCTTCATTCCTCCCTGTTCTCTGTTAATTATCCTTTTCTGACCTCATATTCCTCTTTTCACAGCCTTGGCAATTTGGTGGACTAGTACAAATATGAATTACTGCATTATATTCTACCTTTGGATCACTTGCTCTCTTGTACTACAACCAGTCAAGTTTTGTCAAGCCCCAACCCTAGGGCATACTCTCTCTCTACTCTTAAGGGGAATGTTATTTGAATGCTGCTCGAGAAAGTCTCATTTCCAAGGTGACTGTATCCACTATAATTTATATTGTCTAATCTCGATTAGTCCATTACTGCATCACAATTCTTTTAATCTTCTCACATTGTCATTCTATCATGCTTTTCATAAACTTTAGTGCAAAACGTCTCTCATCAAGCTCCCTAAACAATCCACCTCACCTTCCTCCTCCTCCTTCTCCTCCTCTTCCTTCTTCTCCTCTTTGTTCTTCTCATTCTCAGACCCACCAATCTCACCCAATCTGGAAGTACAGTTTACATTCACAGACCCAATTCAAAAACTGATCAACATGAAAGCTTTCACCCGCTCCATTTTTCCTGATCTGGACCAGTCCCCCACCCACCACGCCCCCTAATCTTGGCAGCTTAGTAACCCCTCTTAGATTCCTAGGATAACCCCTCACCATATTTGTGATGGACTACTGCCAATACTCAAATGAATTTAGCCCTACTGCATCTCAGAACTCCCAACTCAAGTGATCCACAGCCTCAGCCTTCCCAGCATCAAGGAATACAAGTGTCCATCATAACGCCCAGCCTTTCCCTTCCCTCTCAGCAGAAGTCCCTCCCTCCTACTTTGCCAAATATGTTCATCCAGTCTGCCTGGACTGAATCTCAAAACACCTTTACATCATCACCCTCCTCTAATCTCTTTTTTCCCCTAGTCTTAGAGAAAGAGTTGATACTTCTTTCCCAGGCTAACCCTTCTTTTTGTGTTCTTGATTCCCATCCTCTCCTTCTTCCTCCAGGAGGGGGTCTATGTAGTCAGTTATAGCAGTGGTTATGTAAGTTGAAAGAAGTAAATAAATGTGAGAAATAAAATTGACATGAAATGTGAACTGATCAGACGTAGGGGATAAGGGAGAGAAGAGAATCAAGGATGAAGTTATGAAGTAAGTAAATAGAGAAAATTAATAGACTTTCTTTCTAAGAATTCAGCTGAGAAAGAGAAAAAACAAGACAATAGCTTGAAAGGATAGCAGCTTCAAGTGAAAGGTTTTTTTGGGGAGGGTTCTGTTGTTGTTTTTAGGGAGATTTGTGCTGGGCAGGGGAAAGAAACAGTAGAAAGGGTAAAATGATAACTAGAGCAAAGTAGCAAGATTAAAGAAGTCCAGAACAATTATAGATTTTGTTTGTTTGTTACCAACAATACCCAGCAGGGAGAGTACTAAACAGAATTTCCTCATGATAGCTACAGAGCATATAAATTATTTTGGAGTCTACCTACCAAGGCACATACAGGTATTATGTGAATACCACTGTAAAACATTCTTTACATAAATTCAGAGTTGAATAATTGAAGAGACCTTAATTGTTCGTGGTCGAGTCATGTTAATATAACAAGAATGACAATACCACCTAAGATGATTTACTTATTCAGTGCCATACCACTCAAAATACCAAAGGATAGCATTAAAGAGTTAGGAAAAAGAATAACAAAATGTATCCGAAGGAACAAAAGACTAAGAACCCCAGGGAAACAATGAAAAAGGTAGAGTAGAAAAGGAACTACCAGTAACATATCTCCAATTATACAACTAAGTAGTAATTACCCTATTTGGTACTGATTAAAGAGTAGAGAATTTATCAGTGGAATAGATTGGGGGCACAACATACAAAAGCAAGCAAACATAGCAGCATAATATTTAGTTCATCCATATCCTACCCCTCTACCCCCCACCCCACACTAAGGCAAAGACATCCTAGATGACAAAAACTGCTTTGAAAAATTGGAAAGTAGTCTGGATGAAATGAAATTTAGACTGACATTCTACAACATATATAAAGTTCCAAATGGATACATGATAGATATAAAATATCACATCATAAACAAATTGGAGGTGTGAGGAATGAAACATATGGCAACTATGGATAAAGGAGAAGCTCATCACTAAATAAGAGACAGAGATAACAGGGGGAAAAATGAACAATTCTGATTATATAAAATTTAAAAGATTTCTCAGAAAGCTAATGCAATTAAAATTGGAAGGGAAACAGCTGACTCCGAGCAAAAAAAATCTCTGCAGAAATCTTTTCTTATAAAGGTCTCACAGTCAAGTTATAGAAGGAACCAGTACAAATAAATAAGAAGAGGGGCCATTCCCCAATAAGTGGTCAAAGGATATTAATAGGTACTTTTCAAAGGCAGAAATCCAAGTTATTAACAGTGACATGAAAAAAATGCTCCAAATAACTAACATTTAGAGAAATGCACATTGAAACAACTCTGAGGTTCTACTTCATACCCATTAGATTGGCAAAAATGACCTAAAAAAAATTGAAAATTGTTAGAAGGGCTGTGGGAGGACAAGAACACTAATATACTATTCACGGAGCTGTAAATACATCCAGCCATTCTTGAAAACACTTGGAAATATATCTAAGAAGTCATTAAATTAGATGTAACCTTAGACCTAGTAATACTACTGGCCTCAGACACTTACTATCTGTGTGACCCTGGACAAGTCACTTAATCCTGTTTGCCTCAGTTTCCTCATCTGTAAAATGAGCTGGAGAAGGAAATGGCAAACCACTCCAGTATCTTTGCCAAGAAAACTCCAAATGGAGTCACGCAAAGTCAGATACAACTGAAAATCTACTTAACAACAACTAATCCCCCCTACCCTGAGATTGAACAAAGAAGGAAAGGACATACATACAAAAATATTTATAGCAGTTCTTTTTGGAATGACAAAGAACTAGCAGCTAATATTAGGAAAGTCCATCCATAAACAAATTATGGTAAATGAATGTATCAGAATATCATTGCACTATTTCAGAGAAACCTAGGAAGATTTGTATGAACTTATGTCAAGTCAAGTGAGCAGAACTAGGAGAAAAATGTATGCAATAACAATAATATTAATTATGAAAAACAAGTAAGAAAGATTTAAGAATTTTGTTCAATGCAATGACCAACCACAGTTCCATAGGACTGATAATAAAGCATGAGATGATGAACTCAAGATGCAAAATGAGGCATATTTTTGTACACAATCAACATCTAATGACCATACATATTTTATACAAAGATTTTTATTTTCTTTCCATTTTTTTCTTTTTATTTTTGAGAGAAAAGGAAATGGAGTTACCTATTTTATTTATTTATCTTTCCATTTTTTAAAGGGAGCAGGTGATGGGGACCATAGATAGGATTACCTAAATGAAAAAAAAGAAGAGCAAAAAAAAAAGGAGCCATTGAAACATTTTTTCATATAATGCATAGACAAGAACATGACGATCAGTATGATTGATGGAAGAGATAAGCAGGACAACTTTGATAGCAACATTTGAATGTGTTGTGTTCTTGGAGGGAGACTCAAGCTATTTGTGGTATATGTTCTTGGCTTCCTGCGCAATTCTTATTTTCTGTTCTGTTTTGTATGTGGAAATGCTCCTCTTATTTGGTGTTTGTCCTTGTGATGAGAGATTGGCTAATGAAGGTCCAGATCTGGAGTCTGGGTAATAGGGTCTGCCTGCTACCAACCCCCATAGCGGGTCTGGTTAGCTGACTTCTGGAAGCGCAGATGGCATGTGATGGAGGGACTGTGCTCCCCAGGCACAGAGCATGTACAGATATTCTATAATTGTGTCCTGTCCACTGCTGGGTGATGAAGAAAACCCTTTCTATTACCTACTAATCCAAAACTGAGTGTGTATTCCCACTGACCAAATCACTCTCTCTTTCCTGGTGGCTTCTGAGAAAAGACAGGCTCCTTCCCTCTTCCCACTATGGAGAAAGAGGCCTAGGAGCCCATTATGTCCCCACTTGGATGCCATGTGGCCTGTGACCAGGATTTGTGCTGCTTCTCTCCTTTCTGGCTTTGAGGACTTGAAAAAGCTACTTGGCCCAGTTTGTAAAGTATTGGTCCTGGAGTCAGGAAGATCTCAGTTTGAATTTGGACTCAGATACCTAATCAGCTGCATGATCCTGGGCAAGTCACTTAACCTCTATTTACCTAGTTTCCTTCTCTGTAAAATAAAGATAACAAAGCACTCACCTCCCAAAGTTATTGTGAGGATCAAATGAGATAATAATAATAATAATATTAAATAAAATTAAATAATAATAATAAAGTATTAGCAGAGTGCTTGACACATAGTAAGTACCATTTAAATGTTAGCGATTATGATTGTTGTTATCATAATTCTCCAAAAGATCAGAGGAGCCAACAGAAACCCAGTGGCAGAGTTGGTGACTGCAGCAGAGCCTGGTAAAGCATCAGGGCAGCCCTAAGGAGTGACCTGCAGCGTCATTTCCCATAGTGGAGCATCTCTGGAACCAAAACAACACATCCTACAGACAGGGAGTGACTTGGCGGGTAGCTAGCCCATGCCCAGAAGTAAAGCTGAGGCCAATGTGTGTTTGTAGCAGCTGCTTTGATTTTAACCCACTTTCCCCTAGGGACCAAGATGGTACAGGGGAGAATATACCTCATTTTGGTAGCTGGTTTCGCACTTCGGTTCTTGCTATCTTTTCAGTTATATATACCTTTGTTAAAACGAATTGATATTAATGACATTGGAGTGTTAATCACTAGAGAACGACATTGGAGGTAACCCATAGGAATTGGGGCTGAAGCAGATAGCATTGGTATCTTTCAGTACCACCAATTCCTTAGGGGTACTCTTAGAACCTAGAGGGGAAATACAACCAGTCACACTCTGACCTGCTAAACGTATCTGTGGGCTGGGAGAAGAGGTCTGGTCTTGCTCCATCAAAATCAGAATTTTTTAAAAAGTAAAAGTTAAGCAAAGGATAACAACAAAGTCAACATTATGTCAGAAATTCCAGAACTCGATGTCCTCTGAGATTCCTTCTGGTTCTGGAATTCTATGACTCTATTAGAATAGCACTGTACAAGTCAGTTCCCTCTTTTGGCCTTAATTTCTTCATCTATAAAATGAATAGTTTGGGCTTTTTGTTGAGTCATTTCAGTCATGTCCAACTCTCCATGGGGAGACCCCATTTGGGGTTTTCTTGGCAAAAATATTGTACTGGTTTGCAATTTCCTTCTCCAGCTCATTTTAAAGATGAGGAAACTGAGGCAAACAAGGTTAAGTGACTTGTCCACAGTCACACAGCCAGGAAATGTCTGAGGCCATAGTTGAACTCAGGGAGATGAGTCTTCTGACTAGAGTCCCAGCACTGTATCCACTGCACCACCTAGCTGTGGTTTTTAAAGTTCCCTTCTAGCCTCAAAGCCCAGAATCCTAAAGAGGTTTCAACTTGTATTCTATTCCTCTGCAAAGAACCTTATGAATGATGATAACAGTAATAACAATGACTTAATGGAATTGTCTGATGCTGATGAGTCAGGGACCTAATGATTCTGACTCATCTTGATTGCCTTTAAATGGAGGATAAATGAGAGGATGAAGAGGCTGTTAATGCCAAGGGTGGGAAGCCACTTAAGATATAATTATTATGGAATGGCAAAGAGATTCCAGGTCATAGATTCCTGAAATGCTATTCTTCCACAACTATAATTGACATCCAGTGTGGATCCCAAGGGAAACTCTGCCACCTGATCCAGAATTTAATGAACTAGAATTTACTAATTCCCCACTGAACAAGTGGTAGTTAAGGAAAAAAAAAATCATGCTCACGTCAGTGAGCTGTATTGATCTCAGTGGCTTGCCCTGATTGAATGCCATTGAAATGCTATCTGCTCCCACATTCTCCATCATGGATGCTTGAGGGCATTAGGTCAATTGAGGAAGAGAGAGAGGGAGATAAATGGCATATTATTGAATTATTTCTCTCTTAAATATCTATTGCTTTTCATCTGTAATAATACAGCCTTCTCTATTGACTTGAAATGGAATTTATATCACTTTCTCCTGGGTGAACAATATTACTGGTGATTGGGAACAATAATACAGTTATATATGTATGTCTGTGTGTGTGTGTGCGTGCACATGTGTGCATGGGGCCAGGAATGAATTGTTTACCTTCTATGTACGTAAAATGTAAAACATATGTCTAAGATTGTTATTAGTAATTGGGTAGCCCATAGGGGCGACTAGATGGTGTAGTGAATAGAGGACCAGCCCTGGAGTCAGGAGGACCTGAGTTCAAATCCAGTCTCAGACACTTAACACTTACTAGCCGTGTGACCTTGGACAAGCCACTTAACCCCAATTGCCCTGCCTTCCCCCTCCAAAAAGCCAAAAAAAAAAAAAAACCTTACATACAAAAAAGGGAAAAAAGCATATCATATGCTCAACAGAACATGAGAAGATTCCAAAATACATAGGAAGAAAACTTATAATAAATAATGCATGTTATGTTGAGAACTGTCCATCTTTGCTTCCTCATCAGTTTTCTTTTGTTCTCTGCTGTGCACTTTTTACTTTGTTCTCTTTTCCCCCTTCCTCTCCCGTTCCCCCAAAGGCTACAATTAAGTGTGTTTATATTTATGTAGAGATATATAGATACACATATACATATATACACATACATGCATACATATACATATGCTTTCCCTAAACAAATTCTACTTCTGATCTTTGCTTTTATGTTTGTGTGTATCTTTTATTTCCTATCTCTCCTAACTCCTCTAATTTACTTCTGCCTGCTACCTTGCCCTCCTATTACTTCACCTCCCTTCCCCTCCAAAGATCCTTCCCTTGCTCTCCCATTCCTATCCATCTAAACACCTTTCTATCCTCCCTCTTTAACCTATTTCATCACCCTCCCCTCTTAAGATTCCTCCATTATCCTCTCCCCCTCCCTATCCACTTAGTATTTTATTTCTTTCTGAATTTAGAAATATGTATATGTATTGTTCCCTCTTGAACCTATTCCCAGTGAAAAGAGATTTCCAGAATTACCAGCCCTCCTCCCCCATCTAATTCCTTGGCATTGGTTCTTCCTTTTGCACCTCATTTGTATAAAATAATTACTCTCTTTAGCTGTTCTTAAACGGTTTTACTTTTTAAAGTCACATCATGCTCAGGTCTATGCCCAATCTTTCTGACAAACTACCCAATTACTAATAACAATCTTAGACATATGTTTTACATTTTATGTACATAAAAGGTAAACAGTCTGTCTTTATTAATAGAGTCCCTTGTAATTAGTCATTAGTATGTACCTTGTTTTTCTTTTGGCTCTTGTATGTCAAATCATCTATTAAGTTCAGGTTTGTTTGTTGTTGTTGTTTTTAGCAAAGTCATGAAAGCCTGACAGTTCAATACATGCCCATTTTTTCATTCAGAACTATGCTTAGCTTGCTGGATACTATATTTTCAGCCAAAACCCCATTCTTTTGCTCTTTGATATATGGTGTTCTAAGACCTATGGTTTTTTTTAGTGTCATCACTGCTAGGTCTTGAGAGATTCTAATTGTGGCACTAGTATATTTAAATTGTTTTGTTTTTCTTGTTACTAATAACATTTTATCCCTGAGCTGGGAGTTTTAGAATTTGATTTTAATATTCCTATGGGTTTTTCTTCATAGGATCTCTTTCAGGTGGTGATCGACAAGTTTTTTCTATTTCTATTTTTCCCCTCTTGTTCTAATGCTTCAGGGCAATTTTCTTTAATTATTTCTTGTATTATTGTATCAAGATTCTTTTTTTGGTAGTCTGATTATTCTTATGTTTTCTCTTTTTGAACTGTTCTCCAGATCAGTTGTTTTTCTTTGTGATGTTTCACATTCTCTTCTATTTTTTCATTCTGTATATTTTGTTTTATTATTTCTTAAGCTCTTACAACTTCCCCAGCTTCTCCTGGCCCAATTCTGATTTTCAAGTTGTTTTCTTCCTTAAGAGTGTGGCTCTCCTTTTCTAATTGGTTGACTTTCTTTTCATAATCATCTTGTTTTTCTTAGATTGTTCTTTTTTTCTTTAAATTTTTCTTCAATCTGTCTCATTTGATTTCTAAAAGTCTTTTTAAAGTTCTTCTATGAATTCTTTTTAAGCAGTTGACCATTTGACATTACTCTTTGGGGTAGAAGAGGGGGTTTTTTTGCCTCAGAATTGTCCTCTGAAAACCCTCAGTCTTCTCTATTCCCATAGTAATTCTCCGTGGTTGGATTCTTTGTCCTTTGTTCGTTTTGTTTTAACTGTAATAGCTTAGTTTTCACAATCACCCCTAGTCCAGGGATTGGGGGGATGATAGTCTCTGGCCTCTCATATCCTCCTCTCTAAAAAAATACTATTTGTCATATAAGCCTGAACTAGAGCGACAAGCTGTGTGAGTGGAGAGAAGGAGATAATGCAAGAGACGAAAAAAGATCTGTTAACTTACTGGATATGTAGGTTGAGTAAAAATGAGAAATTGAAGATGATACCAAGGATACAAAGCTTGGTAACTAGAAAGTTAATAACATCCTTGACAGAAATCAGTAAGTTCAGAAGAGGAGTTGGTATCATGAGACTGGAGCTTAGGACAGAGACTGGGACATGATACAAAGATTGGGCCATCATCAGCATAGGCATGATAAACAAACCCATAGCAGCCAAAGAGGTCCCCAAGTCCAACTGGATAGCAAGAAAATAGAAGAGAAAAGGGTCTAGGACAGTCTTAGGGCACACCTACAACTAGGGGGTATATTACAGAGGTTGACCTACCAAAGGAAACTAAGGAGCTGCCATGAAGGTAAAAGGAGAACCTAGAGTGAACAATGTTATAAAACCCAGAGAGTCTAGAGCAGTGGTTTTCAACCTGTGGGTTGTGACCCCTTTGGGGGTCAATCGACCCTTTCACAGGGGTCATAGGGGTCGCCTAAAACCATCAGAAAGCACATATTTCCAATGGTCTTAGGAACTGAGACACTGCCTCTCTATCTGTCTCCAGGCGGGTCCACCAACATGCAGATACACTCACATACGAGTATTAAAGGGTCACGGCATTAGGAAGGTTGAGAACCACTGGTCTAGAGGATCCAGAGTATGTTGGTAGTTGTAGCGATAGTAATGATAGCTAACATTTCTACAGTACTTACTATATACCAGACACTATGCTAAACATTTCACAATTCTTATCACATTGATCCTCACCATAACCCTGGGATATAGGTGGTATTATTATCCCATAAGCTAAGGGAGAGTGCTGGGCAAGTATCAAACTCGACAACCTTCATTTCTCAGGTCTTCTCTTTGGATTAGCTCTTCTTGTTATGTGGTATGCTTAATGTTGATTTACCCATCAGAACAGCTCCCAACCTCCACCTACTAGAAACCCCACTATCTCTCCCTTGAATCTACTAAATTTCACTAAGTCCTACTCACATAATTTTGACATAGTAGAACCAGCCACCCATATTAGTCAGGATTGCTTGGCTACTGTATACAAAATTTTATTGCATATAATGTTTTTTGCATAAAATCACTTAAAGATATGTGTATATATATGTGCATATGTATATATATATATATATATACACACATAGATATAGAGATAGATAGATAGATAGATAAACAGTGTCTGCTATTTAGTCAAGTGCCTTCAAGTTTCTTGTAGACTGAAGCTGATTTCTTTTCTGTTCTAACCAGAAACTCTGGGGGTCCTTCCCTCCCAGAATGATTCATTTGTGAAGTCAAACTAGTCCATCCTTTGCCTCAATTCTTACATAGCCTTTAATCACTAAATGGGTGTTGCCTCAAACACCCAAACTGAGACCGGGAGGGACTTTAGTTTAAAAAGCCCAGGGTCTCCTGCTGCATTTGGGACTATCACCAGTTGTCCTGATCTATAGCTTGCCACTGGACTCTGATGATTCTGGAAGAGAGAATGAGGTTGATGACTTTGCACAGCCCTGCCTCACTTAAAGCCAATTCACTTGCAAGTCAACACATCACCTTCCTGATATCATTGATTCTCTTCAAGAACAAAGGACAAACAATAGACTGAGGCTACTTCCCAGAAGTTCCAAGAAAAACATAACTCAATTATTTGGTCTACCTGCAACCACTCTTTCTTTAAAAAGTCCCAAGACTGTAGGAAGTACATTCTCCTAAGAGATGTTTGAGTCATCGCATCCCACTAGGACCAGGCATTAAAAAAAAGCACTCAGGAATTCTGTATGGAGGACTAAGCTCAGATAGATCAATAAGCAGGGGAGTTGATGCTAGAAGTAGGAACACAGTCCAAGTTTTCTCCCACTTGTGACTCTTGCCACTAGATTTCAGCAATCTCTTAAAGTCTTCATATTTCATATTGCGATTGACACTGGGGACAGAACCAAGATGGAAGAATAAAGGCAGGGACTCTACTGAGCTTTCCCCAAAACCCCTCCAAATATCTTTTTAAAATAACTCTAAACAAATTCTAGAGCAGCAGAACTCACAAAAAGAAAGAGTAAAACAAATTTCTAGCGCAAGATAACTTGGAAGGTCGACAGGAAAGGGCTCTTGCAGAAGGGTGAGAGAGGAGTGCAGTCTAGCGCAGACCCCAGCAAATCAGGAGCAGGCCCTAGGGAGACTGAATCACCAGCAGTAATGGCAGTTTCCAGACCTCTCAGTTCACAGAGTCCACATAGAAAATAGTCTCCTGAATTGACCCTTGAATGAAATAATTCTGAAAAGTTGAGATCAGTAGAGAATATCTTCTAGAAATGGGAAATTACAGCTGCATGGAAACAGAAGGTGGAAAGTCTTAATTCAAGGGTAGCTAGTAGTCTAGGTTGGCTGGAACAGAGAGTTGGTGATGCTAAGTAGTAGGAAATAAGACTGAGAAGGTAGGTGGGAACTCTATTGTGGATGTCCTTAAATGCTAAACCAAGTAATATACATTTTGTCCTATGGGCAATGAGAAGTCGTTGGAGGTATTTTGTCAGAGAGAAAACTTGTCTCTTTGCAACTTACATCTGTTGCTTTCTGGAACAAATATAATCCCTTTTACAATTTGCTAACCCTTCATATACTTCTTTCCTCTTTTTCTACCCATAACTTTCCTTTCTTTTCCTTCTTTCTTTCTGTTAATCTGTCAACCAGCATTGATAGAATCTTTACTATGTGCCAAATCCTGTGCTGGAGAACTGTGGGTGATTATAGAAAAATCTAAGAATGTGAAGAAACCCTGGGATCAGTACCATGCTTAGAAGGATATGAAACCAATGGCTATCCCTAGGAAGCCTAGGGAAAATCAAACTGTGCTTACTTTCCTACGCTATCTCTTCCCAATCATTATCCTCCCCTTTTCTAAAGGTAAATTTAAAACTTACATACACAGAGGAAATCAGGTTATAATGAACAGTAAGGGAGCTCTTGAAGGGGAAAAGAAGTTCCAGACAGACAGCCTGTAGTGGAAGATAGGGTAAGAAGAATGAGAAATGAGAGGGATGGGAGATTTATAGACCTTCCTGCAAAGCCTCAGGTCTTTTTCAGCACATGCTGGAAGAGTCAACTTCTCTACAAGCTGTAACAGACCGGTTCGATCCCATGCTGTTCTCGGATACAACCCCACCCCACCCCCCACCCCCTGCCACATTGGCCTCCCTGCCCAGCACCAGGGGCATAGGACCATTCCCACCCCACCTACTATCCTTCCTCAAATGACAAAGCTCAGGACTAGCCCCAATTCATTCCACCTGAGGCAGGGAAGTCAAAACTTCCAGCTAGTGCAGGAGTTCTTAACCTGGACCATCTGTGTGCATAGATTTCGGGGGGGGGGGGGGGGGTCCATGAACTTAGATTGGAAAAAAAAATCATTAGTTTAATACAAATGGTTTCCTTTGTAATCGTATGTGTTTTATTTTATGCATTTAAAAACAGATTGAGGCGCTAGGTTTCCATGACACAGCCACACATTAAGAACCCCTGCACTAGAGGGTAAGCTCCCAGAAACAAGGTCAGATCATTCCCACTATTTCTTTCATAGCGCCCACATCACCAGCAACGGCTCCGTGAAATAAAGATAGAGAGCTCACGCTGCCAAAGTCTGAACTCAGAACTTACTTAAAGAAATCGTCTCACCCCCCACCACCTGCACAGCCCACTTATGTAACCCGCTCTGGCAGGTCAGATTCCCCAGCCAGCCCTGGATGCTGTCCAATCTGCCCCACCTGCTGCGAGCAGCCACCCTGCAGGGCTCCGAGCCAAGGGGCTGGGGAAAGGGGGAGGGGATGAAGCAGGTGGACACAGCCACGGTTTCAATTAAGCAGAAACACCTCCCTCTAATTTGGAAAAAGGAAATAGCTTGCCTGAATGCATGTGCACATGCATAGCCTGTGGTAAAATGAAGAAACTAAAAATGGTTCTGCAATGATCACATTGGAAGCTATGCTGAAACACGCCACAGGGGAAGGGAGGGGGGAGGAAGAGAGAGGAGAGGGATTAGCCCAGCTCTGTAATATACACAGGGGATTTCTGAAGAGCAGAAGTCATGGGAAAAGACCTTCCACTACGGGCAGATGAAATAAGCTTCTATTTTGGTCCAACCCAGGGGGAAGTACACACAGAGATGAAGGGCTTGCCTGTGGCTGGTGTACAGACGGATGGTCCGCGAGCATGCCCTGTGTGGTTTCCTGGCATCAGGGAGAAAGCAGATGAGGAGACTGTGAAACCCCAAGAGAATGCTCAACCCCCGCTATTCAACCACCAGCTGTGTCAGTCTGAGGGAAGGATCATCTGTCAGTTCCTGCTATCAGCCCAAGAGACAAGCAGAGGGCAGCCTCCTTTGGAGAATCAAGTTAGAGACAAAGCATTCTGAAAGAGGAGATTCAGATCCTTAAGTAAATGTGTATAGAGCTATTCTGTGGTCGAGTGGGAATAAGAGGGGTTGCTTTGAATAGGTCCTCGATAGGTCCAAGAATCGAGCATAAAGGTCCTCAATAAATGTTTGCTTGATTAATAAATCTGGAACCTATTTCCTATGGGCAATGAGAAATATTAAGAAATCTACCTTGTCTTAGACACAAGAGTAAGAGACTGACCTCCTCCTTTCTCATCTTCAATGTTAGTTCCTATTCCACTCTTGGTTACTACATGATCCAAGTGGGATGTGACCACCTTGGCCCATGTAAACTGAGGCAAGGCAGCCACAGCCACCAGGCTGACGTCTTGGATCCCATCCCAGTCCCAGACCCTCACTAGAGTTGTGATGGAGAGAGTCAGAAAGGCGATGTAGCTGCAACTGAGTCACGCTGTTGAGAGAAATGATTGTTTATTTCTTTGTATTCATAACTAATTATTGAATCAAGACCAAGACTTTCCCCCTCTTCTGCTTTCTCATCCAGAAATCAACCAGTGATTCTCCTCTTCTGCAAGTCATTCTTCTCTTTTCCCTATTACCAAGTTTAGCCTCTGGTTACTGCTGCCCTTTCTCCACCACAGCCTCATGGTTATTGCTTCTACAGAAAATCTAGAGCAAGGGTACTCAATCTTGGTTGTTGTTCAATTGTTTTAACTACATCTGATGCTTTGTGACCCCATTTGGGGTTTTCTTGGAAAAGATACTGGAGGGGTTTGCCATTTCCTTCTCCAGCACATTTTACAGATGAAGAAATTGAGACACATAAGGTTAAGTGCCTTGCCCAGGGTCACACAGCTCATAAGTATCTGAAACCAGATTTGAACTTGCAAAAATGACTCTTTCTGACTCCAAACCTAGTACTGTGCCAACTAGCTGCTCACAAAAATAATAATAACAATGATAGCCAGCGTTTATATAGTACCTACTATGTGCCAGACACTATGCTAAGTGCTTTATTAATATTATCTCATTTGATCCTCACAACAACTTTAGGTGCTATGATTATCTCAATTTTACCCCAGAAAAGACTGAAGCAAACAAGAGGTTCAGTGACTTGCCCAAGGTCAAGTTCTGAGGTCAGATTTCTTGGACTCCAGACCTAGCACTTTATCTACTCTGCCCTCTCACAGCCTCATGATGGGCTTGGGCTTGATGATTACAGAGGTCCCTTCCACTCCTAAATCCATGATCCCATTTTGGTTTCTGATGGGGTCTTTCTTTTTTATGAGTGACTTCTTTGGGGTATTTGCTAAGCAGTGCATCTCTGGGTCAGAGGTATCAGCTTAATCCCAAATGGCCTCTAGATTGGTTGGATAAGTACACAGCTCCTCCAACAATGTATTTGCGCACCCATATTTATACAACCCCTAGTCCTATCCTTTGCCGTCTTTGTCACTTTCATGAAACCTCAAAGTTGTCTTTATTTGTATTTCTCTTACTGAATTGAATTCTAAAAGCAGAAACCTGACCACACCCAAATGATCAGAAATAAAGAAATGAACACTCCCTGTCAGCTCTCTGAACACAAGGAGCTCTTACATATTTTTCCTTTTTTATTATTAGAAGAATGGAGAAAGAAAAGAGCTTAGTATTGCCTCTGGCCATTTGCTAACACGAAAGCCCATGGTTATCTGTTTCCAATCAGAAGAGAATAATTTTCCTTTTTCTTAAACTTATTTCTTTGCCCTTTGAAGCTATAACTTCCATTATTTCTAATGTTCATAGAGTATTCCCCCATGAAATTGTCACTAACTCACTAATCATGCTTCAACTCAACTCATTTTAACAAAAGAGCTTTCAGTGGTAATATTGGCTTACTAGAACATAACTCTTTAAAACATATTTAAACAGAAGATAGAGTTTTGAACCAGAGTTAATGAGCGACTTTGCTACACATCTCCCTCCTTTTCTGCAGTGGAGCTATGATATTTATAAAAGTTAACAGTATCATGTATACCTAGAGTCGTACATATAAAATTATAGTCATGGAGTGAGAGAGCTGACAGCATCTGGAATTAAGAAAATACCAGTAAATTCACTCATTCATTCATTCATTCATTCAGGAAGGTTTTACTGCATTTCCAATTATGAGCTAGGCACTATACCAGGTTATCAGCCTGCCCAGTCCTGTATGATCAGTATTATATAATCACCTGCTCTGATATACCCCCAGGGTAAGGAAATGATGGCACAGAGAGTATTCTCTTGATTGTAGCCTCAGGTGGCCCTGACCAGTTAATGAATCTATCGGTCAACAAGTAAATACTCGATAAATGTACCTACCATGCCCACTGGTAACTGGGAATAAAAATACAAAAGTGAGATAGTCCTGGATCTCAAAAAGCTTATATTTTAATGCGTGAATGAAATACATGCACAGGAGTTGTTGGTCAGTAGATTTTTATGCCCTTTCAAGTAGTAATGTTAGCACTGATCTGATTACTGTTCCCAGAGCAAGAGAGAAAGGTAGAAAGCAAGGAGAAAGAGATGTAGACAGTGGGCAGATGGTAAGATGTCCAAGTGGGGTAAGCTGTGATATTCTGGTGGATGGCTGATGGGCTATAAAGCATAGTCTGAGATAATGGGTTCAGGAGAGTTTTTACTCACAAACTTCAGTTAGGACATTTCACCTGAGCAGAGTTCCCAGGCTGAACAGATTGACCAAGTCTTATCATCATAGTCCCTCATACTGGAGTACAGACAGACTGACTTCTAGGTAGCAGATAGCATGGTCTAGATTCTAGAATACATACCGACAGCCTCCAGGACACAGACACTACATCTAGTGATGTTGTTCCTCACGTGCAGCACAGGGGCATTTTTGCATGGCACAAAGGGAGAATGAGGAGGTTGAACTGGCTGAGCTCTATGGTCTCTTCCAGGTCTATCATTCTATGTGGCATCCTACATGTGCTCTCTTCTTCTTCCTTGCACTGCAATCTTTCTCTCTCCCTACTCTACTGATCATGACCTGTGACTTAAAATTGCAGCTGTGATCCCACACAGACTGGTTTCAATCTCCAAAGCCTTTTTCAGAAATCCATTTGGATAATGTTCTCACACAGGATTTTCCCTGCAAACACCAAAATTTACCTCTTTGGGTTCCTCCAATGCTCTTGCAAACACTCTAGGTAAATAAAAGCATTTCACATAGAACAGGTTAATTTAAAAGCATTGGGAGAAAAAGAACATAACTTGGTCGTCAAGAAAAGAGTGATGGTACACAAATAAATGAATGACATCTGATTTCTTGTCCACCCCCTAAATACTATTTTTAAAAACCCTATCTAAATCACAATGCTAATAGGTGAAGTCCCTTCCATTTCCAAGTCTCAGCACAACCTTAGTCCATTTTGTAGTTGTTGAGATCTGTGATTTCAATTATGTAAGAAACCAATGGTTAGGAAGCTCCCTACAGATTGGCAACTGTTCCACAGTTTAGTATTGTAAGACTTGCCTAGATCACTGAGTGCTTTTAATGCCTCAGCCAAGGTCAGACAGCTAGTATGGAAGAGAACTTGACCCCAGAGCTTTCTGAATCCAAAGCCAGCTCTATATTTATTTCTCACCAATGGAAATGTTACCCTCTCAATGTATTCTATTGGGTGGATACTCCATGTATAGATAAGTAAGTGAGAAAGTAATTTGAGGAAGGAGAAATCCTTATCAACTAAGGGAGGTAGGAGAATCAAGGAAGGCTTCCTAGAGGAGATGACACAGAATAAGCCTTAAAAAATTAAGGATTCTCAGAGTTCCTTCTAAGGAAGGAATACATTCTAGGAGAAAGAGAGAAGAGGGATTTCACAGTAGATAGCCTCAATATTCTCAATTTTGCTGATTATTTCTTTTCTACTTTTTTCTTTTAAAAAAATTGTGTTATAAGGGGGTAGTCCTTGGGAAGGGTAGGAGGAGAGATATAGGAAGAAATTCAAGCAATGTAAAAGCAAAAGATATAAATTTTTAAAAATTAAAGAAGAGTTTGGGTAATTATTTTTCAGGTTCATTGGGGAAGAGATCCCTGTTAAAATATGGTAGACCAGTTGACCTCTGAGGTCCCTTCTAACTCTGAGATTCTTTGATTCTCTGACTTTCTCTACAGTTACTCATAACTCTATAATTCTGAAGTTAATCCATATTATAAATGTCTCACCAAAGTTTCTCTAAACATCCCATACACTTCTGCTGATATTTTTGTATAGTTTTTGATAGAAATTTATTTCCTGATTTTTTTTTTCAGCATCAGATCTTATAATGAAACTGTGTCCAATTCAGTATGTTTCCACAGGGAGAATTATGAAAACTCTGGAGCTCTCCAAACTTTGAATTACATCAAAGATCTTTCTCAATATTTCAGAAGCTTTTTTGACATTTTCACAATAAGACAGCACTATTGCATTTACCCTTTTCTTTTAAGGCATGCAAAGATACAGTGATGGTAGCCAAATGAGACACATTGTTAATACGATTTTGTGGTCAGTACAGTGGCTTTACTTGTGTTAATTTAGAAGCCTGTCAGTCTCAAAAAGTTTCTACTTTAATAATGTGTCCCACATATCTGACCCCCAGAATTCCAAATTATCATTTCCTAATTTCTACTGTAAGACAAATTTGTAGATTATGTTTGGCACCAGTCCAAGATATTTCATACGTTCCTGTATATTCTGGATAAATATAGTTATATCATCCATATGACCTAAGGAAAATTTCTAGATCAATGGATAAGTCATTAATAAATCTTTAGAAAGAGAGGAGATAATGAGAGCCTCTGTCCAAAGGGGAAAAAAAAAGGTACTCAATTCATATATCCTATCTGGCATTAGCAATGCTACTCTTGGTCTGGATTTCTCATCCAACGTCATTTGCTAAAAATCTTTATATAAATCAACAATCTTGTCTTTCCCAAAAAATTTCACAGAATTACAGAACCTATCAGAGATGTCAGATGGCCAATTCATATATGAGCAAAAAACCCTCTGCAGAATAGTACAAATTAATTAAATGGATGCTAAGGTGAATCAATCAATCAACAAGCATTATATGTCAAGCACTGTCTTAGGTACTGGATGTTCAACAAGATTTCCAAGCAAATCTCTAGGGATGAGAACCCACTATTTTGAACACAATCCATTCCATTTTGAGATGACTGATTATTAACAAGTTTTTCCTTCCAGAAAGCTGTAATATTCCTTTCTTCAATTTTTACTTGTCACTCCTGGTTCTGCCCTCTGGAGAAAACCACAACAATTTCTTCTTCCGTAGTCTTTAAGCTACATGAAGACAACTGTGATGTCTCCTCCAAATCTTCTCTTCTTCCTACTAATCATTCCCAGTTCCTTCAACCAATCCTACCATGGTTTAACCTTTTTTTTTCTTTAAATTTATTTATTTATTTTTTGGAGGAGGGAAGGCAAGGCAATGGGGGTTAAGTGGCTTGCCCAAGGTCACAGAGCTAGTAAATGTGTCGAGTGTCTGTGGCCAGATTTGAACTCAGATCCTCCTGACTCCAGGGCCAGTGCTCTATTCACTGTGCCACCTAGCTGTCCCACCATGGTTTAATCTTAAAGTCCTTCACAATTGTAAGTCATCCTCCTTTGGATCCTTTCCAACTTCCCAATTGCTGAAATGTGACACCTAGAACAGAATACATGCCCCCAAATGTTGGGGCACTTTAGTAGGTGCTTAGTAAATGTTTGTTGATTCATAGCTACAATAACCCTTGAAGATAGAGAACAATGAAACTATGACCTTCCTAGTCCTTATGTCATTCATCTGTCAATATAGTCTAAGATTGTACATTAATTAGCCTTTGTGCCTATAGCATCAATGCAAAATTCACAGAACCCACAGTAACTATAAATATCCCTGCATAGTGCTCAAGCACAAAATATAACAGACTCTCCATATAGAAGACAGAAACAAAACATTTATTCAGACACCAGAAAACCAAATCCCAACATCAGGAAACTGAATCCATCATAGCAACATAGAAATTAATGTACCACAACGTAGTAGAGAGCCACACCATCCTTTAGCCTTCCCACAAACCAACACAAGACCAATATTTACTCACAAGGCTGTCTCCCTGGGAAGCATCCTCTCCTCCCAACCATCTAGCTTGCTCTGACTCCCAGCTTCCTGTGGGCTCTGCTCCACCCTTTAGCAAATTCCTTTTATCACAGGCTCCATGTGATTACATTCAGCCTATTAGGGGGCAGGGTATATTTTCAAAGCAGGGAAGGTCTTCAAATTCCCTTAGGCTTATTAAGGGGCAGGGAAGATCTTTAAATTCCCATTACCATTACAGTGGCTGCTACATTACCCTGCTGACTCATAGAGCTCTGCATCAGTTCTAGGCATTGAGTTTGATAGCAGAATTTAATTTTCCATAATCTACATGGAATTTTACAGTACTGTCATCCTATTTTGAAACCAGAAGCCCAGAGTTTGAAGAAAACCTGATCACCCCTGGGTTTAATATTTATTCCATCTTCTTCACTGCACATGCCACAGCTTTTTAGAGCCACAGGTAAGAGTTGGGTGAATCAGGTGGATGCCAAAGGTAAATGAGCAGCCCTGAAAAAAGCTCAACAAACCCTCACCCCAGAGGTACTAGTCCTCCTATATACCCCATACATGCCCATTGATGCCTACAGGATAAAGAGAGGGCTGGATAGGCATGAGAAGGACCAGAACTGAGATAGAGAGCCAGAAAGAAGCTGGTCTGAGATAAGAGGGAAGCCTGTCCTGTCCAATAGCTCCACACTGTACCAAGTGCATCAGTCCTGGGAGAAACCATTGAGTGGCAGAGATGGGTGGGGTTGAGCCACGACAAGTTCTTGGGCAAAGAGGGGAACTAAAGAGACAAAGCCTAGAGCAGGGGAGTGGCAGTGGTTGAGCAACAGAAAAATTTTTGGATAAGAAGAGTGATTTCTCAGCCAGCCTCCTGAACACCAAGAAGGAGTTCCCAGAGAACAGTGAGTTTCTAAACCAACCCTTCTGGATCAAGGAAAAGAACCAGGACCAAGGCAGAGCCAGAGTCAGAGTGGTAAGGGTTAGAGCAAACCTTGACCTTGCTCTTCACTGGTACCATAATAATGTGAATTGTGAAAGTCTGTGCTTGTGTATTTCAAAGGGCTATAGATCCCGAGGCCAGGTGGGAATAACAGGTTGGTGGTTCGACTCCCTAACAACCTGAGAAGGGGAATGTTGGAGGTGCTCAATCCTAAAATAGTAGCATGAGTCTAAGACTGTTTAATTCACTGACGAAGGTAGAAGCCCGCTAGAAACAAAAGGAGAATTGCTTTAACTGTTTCTGGGTTCAGGCACAAGTCTTTACATCTTCTGTTGGATGAAATAAAGTCTGTCCTTTATTCAAGGGTTTGCATGTATGGGAGGTGAGGATCCTCTCCCCATATTTGTAGAGACCTAGACATAAGCTAAGTGTTTATGTTCCAGGAGAAAACCCTATGTCAAGGCAGAAGCCAGAGAAATTAAATTCAATTTGACCCTGAGATTGAACCCAGTCCCTATAAAACCATTGTTTTATGCTCTAGGCCACGGGTTGGCAAACTACAGCTAAAGGTCAAATCTGCTCCCATCTACAGCCTGTTTGTTTAGCCTATATACTTAAGATGGCTTTTACATTTTTTTTAATACAATAAAACCTTTTTTAAAAAATGTAAAAAATCATGCTTAGCTCACTAGCTGTAAAAAAATAGGCATGCTGGCCCAATCTGGCCTGTGGTTTGCCAACCCCTGTAAGCCATGGGGTTACTTTAGAAAAATAAAACCTCACTCTCACTATTTACATTGCTAGGTTGGGTTTTTTTTTTCCTTAATGTGTATGGCCTTTGTATTCAACTAGAATGTATTTCTTTGAGGACCAAGGATTGTTTTCCCCCTCTTTGTATCTATAGTGTCTTAAGCATATTACATTGCCAATAATTATTTGTTACAGTTGTTGAAGATATCAATTACTGCTTCCCTTGGAGATGCTGATTTTCCCCAACAGAAGAATTATTTGGTAATAATGGATTGATTTTTTCCTTGCTAACATATGGCTTTAGCCTATTGACATGTTTTCTTGGGAACTGTCGTAAGGTTATTGATTAATCAGTCAAACAGCAAGTGTTTCTTTAATTCCTACTATGTGCTGGGCATTGAGGTTATAAAGACAGAACTTGGGCAGTCCTTACAGCCAAGGAGCTTTCAGTGTATGAACAAGTCTGTAATATGGTAAAATATATGTAAAATAGGTATATGAAATATAAGTATGTATATGAAATACATGCAAAATGAGACTCTATAGAAAGAAAAGAAAACGTGTAGGGCAGAGCCTTGTAGTACTCCTGCAGTTAGGGAGAATGGCTGGGCTGACAAACCAGCGAAAGAGACTAAGAAAGAGTGGCCAGACAGATAAGAAGAAAACCAAGACAGGGCAGCGTCAGAAAGGAGAGAACACCTCGGAGAAGAAGGTGCTGTTGTTGTTCAGTTTTGTCTGCCTCTTCATGACCCTGTGGACCACACTGTCTGTTGGATTTTCTTGGCAAAGATATTGGAATGGTTTTCCATTTCCTTCTCTAGTAGATTAAGGCAAACAGAGGTTAAGTGACTTGCCCAGGGTCACACAGCTAGCAAGTATCTGAGGCTGGATTTGAATTCAAATGTTCCTGACTCCAGGACCAGTACTCTATCCCTTGAGCCACCTAGCTGCCTACAAAGGAAAGAGTAATCAATGTCAGATGCAACAAAGTAGAAAAAGAATAAGAATTAAGAAAAAGTCATCTGATTTGACCATTAAGATATCGTTGATAACTTTGAAGAGAGTAGTTTCAGTTTAGTGATGAGGTTGGAAGCCAGGCTGAAAAGGGTTAAGAAATGAGTGAGAAGGGGCAGGTAGGTGGCGCGATGAAAAGAGCACTGGGGTCAGGAGGACCTGAGTTCAAATTCAGTCTCAGCCACTTAGCACTTACTAGCTGTGTAACCTTGGTCAAGTCATTTAACCCCAATTACCCTGCCTTCCTGCCTCCAAAAATGCAAAAAAAATTTTTTTTAAATTTAAAATAAAATAAAAGAAATGAATGAGAGAAGAAGTAGTAGGAATAGATAGCTTTGGAGGAAAGTGAGATTGAGAAGAGGAGTGATAGGGAATCTCACACTTCTAGGAGCTCTGAAATGTACCTTTGACCAAGTGGAAATGTTATCACCTTATCTTCTACTATAAAATTTCTGAATTACTTATATCTTTCTCATATTTTTTCCACCAGAGTACATATCGCTCATCTTTTCTCCATAAAATTCAATATATAGTCTTCTACTGATGTTCTGTGTTCTTAAGGCTTCCTTTCTGTAGCCTCTTTGCCTAAATTCAATCGACTTGTCTCCTTCTTTACATTACTCCCAATGCCAAGAAGGCAATGGATTCACTGGAGGGCCTCTTTATATATGCAAACAATAAATAACAACTTACTACCTGAGATCTGTATAGCCCTTTACAGTTTTCTAAAGTGCTTCCACCCACAGCTTCTCATTTGATTCTCACAACAATCATGTGAGATGTATGTGGTAGCTCATCATCCCAGTAATCACAATGATTGCTGTAAGTCTTAATCATTCCCTTCAGACTTGCATTAAATCCTTCTACTGTGCCATTGCATTGTGGGTGACATTTTTACACATTTAACTATACTTTCTATAGATATTACATCTCCTCGGAAGAAAACGATTCATAGCCTTGTCTGTAGAGCTTTCTGGAGACATCCCTGATTGGGGGATGGGAGAGGAGGAGGGAGGAATGTACTCAGTAAAACCTTGGTTTGGGACAACCACACCAATGTCCTTTCCTGGGTCACTGACCCAAACCAACACTACCTCTTCTTGTCACTTTGTTGTATAATCTGTTACGTCTCCACTAAAGCCCTAGCCCAGGGCTGGAGAACCTATGGCCTTGAGGTCACATGTGGTTTTGTGGATTTGTTTTGTGAAGTTTGGATTTGGTCAAAGGGCTGCACTTGAAGACCTAGAAGGCTCCACGTGGCCTTGAAGCCACAGGTTCCTCACCCCTGTCCTAGCCTAATAATGCCTCATCTTTTGGTGTAGATGTGACTGTATATTCTCAAACGTAACTCAATCAAATAGAACAAATACATATTAAGCACCTACTATATGAAAGATATCTGTAGTTAAGGGGAGTGGACATGGCTGATGAACCAGCAAAAAGAGACCCAGGAGGTAGGAGAATCAAGATTGAGCAATGTCAGGCAGAAGAAGAGCATCCAAAGAGAGAGGTTAACTAGCAGTGTCAAATACAGCAGAGAAGCAAAGGAGAATGAGAATTTGGCAATTAAAATATCACTGGTAATTATGAAGAGAATATTTTGAGTTGAGTGCTTGGTATACAAATACAATATTGGAAAACAGACACTGTGGGAATACAACACATACATAGAAAAATAAATACAAGGTCATTTGAAGAGGGAGACAGGGCCAACAACCATGGAGACCAGGAAAGGATTCCTCAAGTCTAGGACATGGAACTTTGAATCCTAAAAGAAACTAAGGTCAAGAAGGACAACACCCCAATCATGGAGTTGGTTGTTGTCTTTCATTCTCAAAGAGGATGAAAATGACATCACTAGGTTAGGGTCAAGGTACAGTGTGTCCTACTGTGGCTGATCAGACCAATAGATGCTTGGAATGCTCTACACATAATTCATGTGAACATCTGGGGTGGATTCTCTAAATTTGCACATCTCACATTTCTTCTAAGCTACTTCAATTCTCTTTTGCTCATAGAGCACAATACCTTCTCTGATGAGGGCAGACCATGCTGGGTGGTCCTGTTCCAGTGTCTCCCATGGCACACAATCAATTCCAAAGTTCTTATCTCCAAATCATGGAATACAACTTGAACAAAGGCACAAAGGTAGGAGATAATAACGATAACAATAGTGACGATAACTAGAATTTATACAGTGCTTTAAGGTCTGCAAAGCAATTTGCAGATATTATATCATTTTGAGAAGGCACGCCTAGCTAGCAAGTTGGTTCAATCTCAGTGTAAAGTACATGAAGAGGAGTAATATGAAATAAATCAAGAAAAGCAGGTTGTAGTGACTATAGCTTAGATTTAGAGCACAACCCAAACTCTATCAGATCTGAGCAAACTATGAAGGGTTTGGTTCTTAGCCTGGCAAGGGGGGGGTATATGTTAATTAATCCAAGTTAATTTCAGAGAAGCTGATTGCCAAAAATCTGGCTGCTGGGTGCTAAATGAATGTCTTTTGGCCTCAGCAACTCATGAAGCTATATATTAAAGCATGGAGAAACTGTGACATGTCACAGCTATAACTATGGCGGGTAACTTAGATTCTGCCCCAGCCTGGGAGATTTAAAGAGCTCCTACAGTATTGTGCCAAAAGTGCTTCCTCCAATGCCCACTCACTCCACTCCCATGGTGACAGCAGCAGAAACCTGATCCTTCATCAAAAGCTTAGGCAACCTCATGATATTCTAGGACATAATTCTTCTACCAGCAGTTGCTCCTTGGGTGGACTTTCCCATCCCCAAAGCAAACCGCTAGCTCCAGGTGCAAATAGCTGGTTTATGACCGTGTGAGCTGTGTCAGTGGAAGGAGTAACCATGAATCCTTGAAATACTGAAGCAATCTGTCACAAGCTTAGTAAGCCACCTAAAATTTTCAAGCCTCGAGTGTGTCATCTCTTCTAATAATGGATAAAAGTCCTAAGATCACTTTAATTTGGTCCTTGTCTTTCCCCACCTGTGGTGCATTACACAGAATGTGTAATAAATACTCCATCACCTGCTGCGTCATCCCAGACCAGTAGAAATTCATCAACAGCTGCTTTTTGGGTTTGCTAATCCCTAGATAACATGAGTGGGGGAAATCATGAACCAGTTCTAGCAACTGTAACCTATATTTTGGAGGGCCAGTCATTGTTTATGGAGTTCCCAAGAAGCTATTCAATTTCTGAATATCCATAAACTATACAAAAAAAACCATTTTCCCATGAAATTTGTTTCCTTTATTTATTTTATTTTATTTTTTTTTTTGGTAAAGGGGATCTATTGCAGGAAAGCAGCTTCTCCTACTGGTTTTAATACTAGCTATTTAAAGACTTCTTATTAAAGCTGGTCAAATTCTCTCACACAATTAAACTTTTCAGGGTGTCCCAAAAATCTTAGTGCAGCTTTAAGTTCTGAAAGTTTAAATTAATTAAGCTTAATTTAATCTATGAAAGCTTGAAACTGACCTCAGACTTTTGAGATGTTCTGTATACTGACAGAATTCATTTTCCTAGAAAGTTGTAGGAATCTGTTTCTTCAAAACTTAGTCATTGTTATGGAATGTTTTCCCTTACCATAAGAAAGAACTATTACTTTTTTAAGGTTTACCTTAATTTCACGTAGATTGACAGAGTAATGAGGGTCATTAGAGGAAGAACTCATGAGCCCACATTTTTGTCTTTTTCCCTACCATGGGCACCTAATTCTTGCAACTCCATCCCTTTACTGTGGCATTAGATTAGCACAAAAGATCAATTTCCTTCTAGCAACATTTGTCTTTATATATTTGGGGAGACAATATTATTTGAAACTCTATCACACTCACTTAGATTCATAGAATGTCAGATCAGGAATGGGTCTAATCTGTCTTTTGGTATGATTGACTCATTTTACAGATATACTCCTTGACCTTCTCTCCATTCACAGAAATATGAGGGTTTTCAAATGGTTTGTTCCCCAAACCCTGGTTTTCTTAGTGCTTCCCTAGAATATAATTAGTTGGAAGATTCCTAGCAAATGACTGAATGTGAGTTTATTTCTAAACCTAGCTCTCCAGCTGCAACAGCAAGCACCCTAGCATACCCAGGATGGCCTGCTAGCATAGGTTCTTTGATTTGCTTTTCTAAGAAAGATTGCTCAAAAAAGGGTTAACAATCCTACTTTTAATTGCATTCACTAGTTAAGGGGAAAGGTCAGCACCCTGAATGTCAGTGAAAATACAAGCAGAGAAATTAGCATAAAGACCAACAGACAAGTCTCTGACTGCCTGAATCAAAGCAATATTGCTATGTACTTTACGTATAGCACTGGATCAAGAGAGGCTTTACATCTGAGCAGTCAGGGGTTTTAAACATATGGCTGCTCAGAGTCTCAATCAGAAAATCAAACAGTCTTTCTCGTCAGCAAAGCCCAAAGCAAAATACCAACTCAGAGTATATATATACTTTTCAGAGCCAGAAGGCATCACAACCCTCTTCACTCAGTGCCTGATCAAGTTAGTACCAAAAGGTGTGAAAGCCTTCCTACAAGCAAGCCTCCCCTAAGCAAGCTTCTCTTTAAGGAAGTTCCTCCCCAAATGGGCTCGCTCGCACTTGCTCTCTCTCTCTCTCTCTCTCTCTCTCTCTCTCTCTCACGCTCTCTCTCTCTCTCTCACACACACACACACACACACACACACACACACACACACAACAGTTGTAGAATAGGCCATTAACAAAACATCCTGATGGTCATAGGCAACAGACATCTCAAAGACAATAGTACTGCAAGAGACCATCTACCTTCAAAGGCCATTACACTCTCCCCATTCTTATCTTTGTCCATCAATTTCTAGAGCCCCTTGGTAACCTCATTCTGGAACCTCTGTTTTTCCTAGTCAGATGTCCACCAAAACAATTACCTTAGAACTTTACCCTAGTGTCAACTAGCAACTCCATTTGAGACTCCCGTTTGCAAAACTGGCCTGTACCATTCTCAGGCATTGTTGACTTGCTTAAGACAAGACCCTTTCAACTCAACCAGTCCATTTAATACAAATGGAAAATCTGACTCAACCAATCAAGCAAGCAACTGAGCAACCAACCAACAAGCAATTATTAAATATTTGCAATGTAACAAGAGCTGGGGATAGAAATTTATGGAATGAAGCAATCCCTGCTCACAAGAAGCTTACATGCCCAACAAAGTCTATCAGAGGTAATATTGTGTACTTTAAAGAACAGATGTGGAGTGAGAAGATCTAAATTCAAATCCTAGCTCAGCTACTAATGAGCTATTTAACCCTTTAGAGCTTCTCAGAGTCCGTAGAACAAAGATGGATTAGATAATGTCTGTCTTGTAGTTCTAAACTGTGATTCTATGCTGGTGTATACCTTAAATAGGAATATTGGATTATACATATTTTAAAATTTATTTATTTCCTTTTTAATTTATGAAATAAAATAGCCTTTCCATAAGAATTTTTAAAAGATGATTGCACATGAAACTACAAATAAGTTTTATGTATTTTTAATGTCATATAAAGAGATTACAGTTCTGATTCAGTTAATCCCAATGATTTCAGCCAAAAGTCCCTTAATGGTCTTAAGAAGAAGAGGCACAGAGGAAAGTTTAAATATAAATAATCTATTCAATTGACAAAATAAAACCAAATAGATAGCTAGCATTTCCATAACACTTTCAGGTGTGCAAAGCTCTTTACATATATTAGCACATTCGATTCTTATAACTCTACAAGGTAGGTGTTATTTATCATTACAGAAGAATGAGAGCAGCTGGACTCGACTCTGTGCTCTTTGGCCTACAAGGGCCTACCTCACACTGCAAATCGCAGACCTCAGACCAGTTGTGACACACTGGAAAAGCCATAGAGAAGAGACACAGAAATTTGTGCATTTATTTAAAACTTGCAGCTAAGCAGCACTGTGCATTTTATAATTATCTACTGCAGTTTATAAGTTATTAGCCACGGCAGATTGGTTTTGAGGAGATGGAAAAACAAATTGGATTCACTATACCTTATGGTATATCCATTTGATGGTCTAAGAAAAAGGAACTAGTAATGCAATGTAGTCACAGAAGAGATCTAGGTGCCAATTTATTTTACTCCAATGGAAAGAAGGATACAAGGAAGGAAGGAAGGAAGGAAAGAAGGAAGAGAGAGAGGGAGGGAGGAACGATTTATTAAATTTCTATCACGTGCAATACACTGTGCAAAGTCCTTTACATATATTATCTCATTATCTCCTCATAACAGGCTTGGGAGATAGGTGCTGTTATTATGTTCATTTTACATATGAGGAGTTTGAGGGAGATAGAGACTAAATGACTTGTCCAGGATCACAGAGTTGGTGTCTGAGGCCATATTTCACATTGTGTGCCTGACTCCAAGTCCAGCACTGTATCCACACTGCACAACCTGGCTGCCTGTAAGCTATCTGCATTACAACCCTAATGTGGTCATTGTTCCTTGTTGGTCCTTATTAATGGATGTGCTTCTTGAAAGATCTGATAGCCTTGTTGTTGTTCAATCATTTCAGTCATGTCCAGCTCTTTGTGACCCCATTTGGGATTTTCTTGGCAAAGATACTGCAGTGGTTTGCCATTTTCTTCTCCAGTTCATTTTACAGATGAGGAACTGAGGCAAACAGGGTTAAGTGACTTGCCCAGGGTCACACTGGCTAGTAAGTGTCTGAGACCAGGTCTAAACTCAGGAAGATGAGTCTTCCTAACTCCAAGTTAGTACTTGTGGATAGTACTCTATCCACTCTCCCACCTAGTTGCTTCCTTCTGACATCCTACCTAGGAATGACTAAAGCTCCATTTAGTGAGTGAGCCCCCTCACTAAAATTAATTAAATCCTTACCACCTGCAGTAAACACATGAAGGTAGCAAGGAAATTACCAATTCTTCATCCCAGCTTTCATTCAGCATGGAGACACAGAGAGAAAAGGTTTTTTTTTTTCAAAGCAGAAAATCAATATAAAAAGTTATCTATCCTCTATCAAATGAAGAGAAGCTTTGTTCTTCTAATGAGCACTCTTCACCTTCTGTTCCTAGAAGGAACCCCAGCTTAGCAGACTTTATTCCCTTTTAAATAATGCTCAAGATAGTTTAGTCTTCATCATTTAGTCAGAAGGTCCAGAGGGTCCATAACTATAAGGCTAAGTAGAGTTTTCATGTTTATTTACTTCTCCCATAACAAGAAAATATCTTCTAAAAGCAGCTAGGGAAAGGTCCTCAATAGAACTTTCAGTAGGTCATGGGCAAATTCAAAACTTTTCCTGCATCTCAGAGACCTATTTTATGGTCACTCATTGGGAAATCAAAAGCCCAAGGTCTAACAGAATCACAGAATTTGAAAGCCGGATCAGTAGCCACCTAATTGAACTCATACACAGAAGAATCCCCTTTGCAGCCTACCAGAAAAAAATAACCGCCCAGTCTCAACTTAAAGATCTCTAAACAGAGGGAATCACTACTACTCAAGATGCCCATTCTACCTTTTCATGGCTTTAATTGTTAGGAAAAGGTTTTTGTTTGTTTTTGTTTTCCTGATATCTAGGCTAAATTTGTCTGTTTGCATTGCTTCTGGTTTTCTCCTCTCAATCCAAACTTAATAAGTCTAAGCCCCTGCACTCGAATACAAGACTTTTTTTTTCATTCAACATTTCTCAGACCAAAGTCTGCTCCAGAATTTCAGCTGCAAAAGGAAAAGGCTGCCAGCCCTGCCTCCAAGACCACCTTGATGGGGGCCAAATGGAATTATGAACATTTTTACTTCTAGAGTCAAGAAATAGAAAGTACTCATGAGGGGAAGGAGTGCTGAACAATGCAGAGAAAAATAACTCTGTGTGCCCACAGAGCTTCTCTGTGAAGATAAATAAAACCAGACTGTGCCTTTAGCTGGACAAGAGCTTGACAAACATTAAGAGTGAGGTGTGGATGGAAAATAACCCTAGCTGTACTCAGAGTACCAAGTGTACAAGAACAAAGTGGCTACACACAGACTGTACCCAGGAACTGGCTCTCAGCCAGAATGTTTGCTTCCAGGTCATCTCTTGATGATGGCCAGAACAAAATCATACCACTGAGGGATGGGTAAGGGATCCTGTGTCATCATGATTCATTAACTCATTTGGTTGTTTTGTACTCAGACTCCCTGGGATGATGAGGCATCATGGGCTCTTTGGAATAATCACCAAATACAAAATAAAAGAGCTAAGTCAGTTTGGGCTCCAAATGTACTCCACAGTGTCAGGTTCAGAGTGGCTCATTTAGAAGAGGCCATGGGACTTGTCACTTCCTGGCCTAAGGCACACTGTAACAGGAAACCATATGCAAGTTTTCATCTGGAAGCAAAAACCACAATAAGAAGCAAGCACCAAGGTCACAGCGCTGAGTCCCTGAGGTAGGAAAAAAAATATTAAACTTGAAGGTTTCTTAAAGAGAGATACCCAAATTATATTAATAAGTCAGGTTCTGGGAAGGAAGATGAGCTGAAGTGTGCATCAAGATTATAAAGAGGGAATAAAAAGAAAGAAAGAAATGGTAAAATCCTTGTGACCTAGTTTTGGACCAGGAGAAGAGAAAGGGCAGAAAAATAAGATTAGACCATTCCAATAATAGATTAGTAGTGATGATTTCATTCCTTTTCTTTCCCTTCCCATTTGTTTGTTTTTAAAGATGGGCGAGAGGTTATCAGATGGGGCAGCTAGGTTGCACACTCAATAGAGTGAAGGGCCTGGACTGAGGAAAACTCATTTTCCTGAGTTCAAATCTAGCCTCAGATATTTACTAGCTGTGTGACCTTGGGCAAGTCACTTAACCCCATTTGCCTCCATTTCCTCAACTGTAAAATAAGCTGGAAAAGGAAATGGCAAACCACTCTAGTAATTCTACTAAGAAAACACCTAACGGGGTCACCAAGAGTCAGACACAACTAAAACGAGCAAACAATAACAACAGAAAGGACACATAAGTGAAGAAACTTCGCAGTAACATAAGACGGAGAGAAAAGCATGTCTGAAATTCATAATCATGCAAGTAAGTGGCATGAACTTAGCCATAACCAAAGAAGGGTAGCAGAATATGGATTAGAAAGCAAAGACAAGGAGCATATTTTCAACATTAAGATTTACACACTGAAAAAATGGAGACTATTTGGGTGAATCTACCAAAGGATAGGGCAAATCACGATCTCGTGCAAAACAACAGCAAAAATAGACCTAGTTAAAAGAGATAAGTAGAGAAGCTGCGTTACGCTTAAAGGCATCACAGACAATGAAAAATAACGAACAGATGTGTATCAAATGGCACGGAAAAATACTTAAAGGAAATCAAATGGAACTAGAGGGAAAAGTAGTAAAACAATAATAATGATGATGATGATTGTTGGGGACTGTGATGTGACTCCTTTCAGACTTAGATAAATATAACAGAAGGATAAAAAAAAAAGGGAGTTAGGAACCTGAATAAAATTTCCGAAGAAGAAGGGAATGAACATTTTCATAGTGCCTATTATGTGACAAGCACTACGCTAAGTACTTTCATAAATATTTAATTGGAACCTTTCCATTTTACAGTTGAGGAAACTGAGGCAAACAGAGGTTAAATGACTTGCCCATGGTCATGTAGCTAGCAAATGTCTGAGGAGAGATTTCAATTCAGTTATTTCTGACTCTAGGCCCAGGGCACTCTATAGGAAGAATTACATATGGTTAACCTCTGGCAATTCGAGAATGAGACTCATAAATAGCAGACATATTTCTCAGCTAGGGCATAAAGAGAGAAAAGCTGAAATATTAGGCATTTCTATATAGTATTTATAACAATGCAATAAAAATTATAATTAATAAGCATATCTGCAGAAAACATGAAAACATAAATGGAGGCTAGATAATTTAATCCTAGAAAATCCACAGGTCAAAAGACAAATCATAGAAACAATAAATTATTTTAATCAAAGAAAATTATGGCAATGAAATAAAATAACAAAACTTTTGGGACATAGCCAAAGCAATCTTTGATGGAAAGTGTATATCTTTTAATACTTTCATCAACAATGGGAGGGGAAACAATCGGTTAATTGGGCATGCAACTAAAAGAACTAGAAGAATAACAAAAAACCTAAATAAATACAAAAATAGAAATTCTGAAGATAAAAATAAGAGATCAACAGAACTGAAAGTGCAAAAAATTGAATTGGCACATAAAATTAGAAATCAGTTTTTAAAAAGATGAATAAAATAAAAAAATTAATAAAAATAAAAATTAATAAAATTAGCTAGTTTTTTTATTTTTTATTTTATTTTGTTTTAGCTAGTTTTATTTTACAAGAGATAGAAAAATCAGTCATTATAAACCGTTTTGCATATTATATGCCCAAAAAAGAATCATTTAAATGAAATGGGTGAATGCTTACAAAAAAATTTAAATACTCACACTAATAGAATTATAGAAAGAGAATTTTTAAAAACCCAATGCAATAGAAAAATAACCTCTGATGAGTTTTGCCTTCAATCCAGCATGGCAGATGAAACTCCCCCGTGCCCAATACTTTACAATCCTTAGCAACGTTCTCTAGATTCCTTCTAGTATTGTCATTTGTCCCCACAGTCAATGGCAGAAAAGTGTGGTAAACAATAATTTTGGTGGATAAATGTCTGAGGAAGATAGCCTTTCTGCCTTTAACTGGGAGGCATTAGTCTCCTAGTAGCAACGATGGACATCCAAATCCAAGATACAAGTCACACAATAATAAAGGGTCTGAACAGTCTTAATCGTTCATGAAGACATGCCAACAAGAAAAGCCAGAATGCAAGTACCGTATGGGAGTTCAAACTGAAACAAAACTATTGTTTGTGAATGTCTAAGAGTTATTAATGAAAGGCCTTGAAGGAAATGTCCATCAGTTAATAAACATTTTTTAAATGCCTACTATGTGCCAGGCAACATGCTAAGTGCTTCAAAGAAAGGTAAAGGGAAGGTCCTTCCCTCAAGGAGCTGATTGTCAACTGGAGAAGACAACAGAACATGTACACAACTATGTACAAGAGAGCTATGTACAGTATAAACTGGAAATAATCAAGAGGGGGAAGGCATTGGAATTAAGGAGGATAGGGAAGGGCTTCCTGTAGAAGGCATGATCTTCCCTGGGACCTGAAGGAAGTTAAAGAAGCCATGAGACTGAGATGATGAGGGACAGCATCCCAGGCATGTGGGACAGCAAACAAAAATGCCCAGAGTCAGAAGGAGTGACTTGTTTGAGGAACAGCAGAAACCCAATATCAATGGATTCAGAGCAACATGGTGGAGGGGAGAGGTGTAAAGTGTTAGAAGACTGTGCTAATTCCAGGTCAATAACTGGATCCATATTCAACTACATAAGGAATCTTCCTAAGGGTTGGGGTTAGGTCCCGAAGCAGAGAATTGCCATTGTGAATGGGACAGAACTGGTTGGCCTGAGACTTGCACATCGCATAGCTGCATCTTATGCCCTGAAGCACCAGCATGTGAATTTCGGTGCCCATTCCCCTACGTAATGAATTAACACGTGTAGGCAGCTGTGGTGTGGAAACATCTGCACGGTACCTCAAAGCTTCCAGGAATAGGAGAAAATTGCTCTTTTCCTGCTCACAATTTCATTCCCTTAAACCCTGGGGAGGGCCCCTATATGTACCAATCAATTTAATTCAATTCTGTGAATATGCCCTCAGCACCTGCTAAAGTGCTACAAAGCCAAAGGCAAAATAGCCCCTGCCCTCAGGGCACTGCTTACACTCTACTGTAAGATGAAGTGAGCACACAGACCAGAAAACTGCAAACTCTAAGGGAACGTACAGTTATCCCCTCCACATCTCCACTTTCTTCACCATGGTTTCAATATATCACAGGTCAGCTTAAGAAATTTAACGGGAATTTTTGGAGAGTTTGCTGAAGTTGCAGATGACACAGAAAAAGTTTAGAAACTCAGAAATTTAAAAAAATATATATGATATCAACCCAAATGTTACAGTAAGGCATTGTAAACACTCCATAAAAGAAAAAGAAAAAATTCACACTTTTCTGGTACAAAGGGAGGGCCAAAATAATTTTGCTTAGATTTTGCAGATTGTGGGATGGTATCCTTACCCCCAGCGATGTAGAAAGGGTAACTGTACTAGCGAGTGTACAAGGCTGGGCCTTGAAGGAAATTATGGATCATCATAATAGAAAGAGAGGTGAAGAGGGAGCGCATTTCCAATAAAATGTACATGGTTTAACGTGGCTGTAGCCCAGGGTTCTGTCCTAGGCCCACTTTTCTTCTTTATCTATACCAGCGGTTCTCAACCTGTGGGTTATGTTCAATTTGTAACAATGAAAATATATCCTGCATATCAGATATTTACATTACAATTCATAACAGTAGCAAAATTACAGTTATGAAGTAGCAACGAAAATAATTTTACAGTTGGGGGTCACCATAATATGAGGAACTGTATTAAAGGGTCGTGGCATTAGGAAGGTTGAGAACCACTGATATATACTCTCCCTCAGGGATCCAATCAGTTACCATGGGTTTGATTTCATTTCTATGAAAATGACTTCCAAAGCTACCTATTTAACCCTCTTCTCTCTCTGTCTCTCCAGTTCTGCTTCATCAACTGCCTGTTAGGCATCTTCACATGGCTGTCTCATAGGCATCTAAAATTCTACATGTCTCTTTTAAAGAGAACTCATTACTTTCCCCCAAAACCTGCCCTTCCCTATTTCTGTCAGAGGGACATTCTTCCAGATCTACATGTTTGCAGCTTCAGAGTCATCATCAACTTTTCCCTCTCCCTCACATCTGGTCAGTATCCAAGTCTCATCAATGCTTCCTCCATAACTTTTCTCATTGCCATCCTTTTCTCACACATAGGCACCATCTTAGTTCAATAGCTCATCTCCTCTGTCACCTGGACTGTGACAATTGCTTCCTAACTGGTTTCCCCGTTCTCTTCTCCAATCCATTCTCCATGCAGCTACTGAAATAATCTTCCTAAAGTTTAGATATGATGTTGCTCTCTCACTCGAGAATGTTCATTGGTTCCCTGTTGCCTTGGGGATGAAATGAAAACTCTTCAGTCTGACATTTAAAACCCTTCACTATCTAGGGCATCTAGGTGGTCCAGTGGATAGAGCACTGGTCCTAGAGTCAAAAGGACCTGAGGTACAGAAGGACCTCAGATATTTATTAGTTGTGTGACCCTGGGCAAATCACTTAACCCTGATTGCCTCCAAAAAACAAAAACAAAAAAACCTTCACAATCTAGCTTCAGCCTATTTTTCCATATGGTTCACTTTATTTCCCCTAAGAGTTACACATAATTCTTCCCTCTCCCTTATGCTCATATACAATAATTTACCAAGCGTTGAGATTCATTCTTCATTCCAGTCAAACACGACCATTGCTGTTTTCCATACAAAGCATTCTATCATATTGCAGGTATGTGCTGAAACCAGCTCAAACTAAGCTTGATAATTAAATTTTCAATGTGAGCATTTATGCCTCAGCAATCAGTAAATGCTACAAAAGCAGGCTTAATTTATTGTTTTGTTTATTTATTGTTTGTCTAGATTTAAGACAGTGATGGATAAAATGTTTTGCAGAATGAACTGAAAAGTGTTGTGTATACTTTTTTTTCCCAGGGAGTCAGTTGTTAAACATTTACAGGGACACTACAAAATATGCCTCATGCTTTTGCATATTGACTCTGGTTGAGGGCAGATTTTCTACTCATCAAAACCTTGATGATCTTTTTCCCGGGATTTCTTCTGGTTAAAGAGCACAGGTCTTCTCTGTACAAATAAAAATCACCTTATATAAACACCCTATTAAAAATTATTCCTGAAAGAGCAATAGGAAGATAGAACAGAAGTGTCTATATCTGTTTGTCTCATCAGGAGGGAAGTCTTCCTTTAGACTTATTGACACATACCTATATTTTTATGTAAGTGATGTAAAAGAATCTACTGTATTTGATTTTTTAAAAACTCAGTAAATGTGAATTGCCCAAGAAACTCTACCACCCCAAAAAAACAAAATAGCAGCTCTGGATGAGTAGTAGCATGAGAGATAGCGGCCTCCTGAATTACTGGAGAGAAGGGGAAACAGCAAATGGAAAAGGTTACAGAAAGGGAAGAGGAAACAGGTAAACGATAATCTTCATTTCCTACTATTGCTGTAGATGAGGGATACAGCGTCAGGGATGTTTCTTTCCTTCCTAGTGAGATTGTGAGAAAAGATGAGGATCCTTCTCCTATGAAGAGGTACTTAGGTGTTGAAACAGATGGAGCGCTGGGCCTGTAGTTAGGAAGACCAGAGTTCAAATTTGACCTCAGAGGTTTACTAGCTGTATGACCATGGGCAAGTCACTTACCTTCTGTTTCACTTTCCTCAACTACAAAATGGGGATCATATACCAACCTCAAAGGGTTGCCGTGAGGATCAAATGAGATAGCACAGTGTACATAGTAACACTATAGAAATGTTATTATCATCATCATTATTAAGTAGCTGTGTGACCTTACTGAATCGCTTACCCTCATTCAGACTGTTTTCTTATTTGTCAAATAGGGATAATACTTTTTTTGTTGTTCAGTTGTGATTGATTCTCTGTGACCCTGTTTGGGATTTTCTTGGCAGAGATACTGGAGTGATTTGCCATTTTCTTCTCCAGCTCATTTGACAGATGAGGAATTAAGACAAACAGGGTTAAGTGACTTGCCCAGGGTCACACAGCTTGTAAGTGTTTGAGGCTGAATTTGAACTCAGGAAAATGAGTCTTCCTGATTCCAGGCTCAGTGCTCTATCCACTGAGCCACCTAGCTGCTTGAGGATAACAATTACACCTATCTAAAAGGATTTTTGTGAGGATCAAAAGAGATTGTATTTAAAGTGTTTTTTAAATTTTCAAGTGTTATGTCAAGTCAGTATTATTATGATAATCATTACTGAGAGTCTCAAGAAAGGAATATGTAACTGTCTTTAAGTACAAGGACATCTGTCTTTAAAAGAGATCAGCGTGTGAGCATCTAAACACATCAAACAGATAAAATAGAGAGGTAGTCATTTGCAGCTAGGTGGAATGGCGGATAGAGTGTTGGACTGAGATCGGGAAGACTCATTTTCCTGAGTTCAAATCTGACCCTAGACATTTTTACTGGCTGTGTGGCCCTGAACAAATCATATAACCTTGTTTGCCTCAGTTCCTCATCTGTAAGATGATCTGGAAAAGAAAATGGCAAACTACTCCAATGTCTTTGCCAAGAAAAATCCAAAATGGGGTCACTAAGAACAGGAAATGACAATAACAAAACATTTGCAGTGCTGTAACTTCGGAAATCACTTCAAAGTTTTGTCTTTGCAAAATCAGTACTTCAAAGATTCCTTTATTTCCTGCATTTGGGGGTGAGCTGCTAGCAGGTAGATGGTAATGCCCAGGCTTATGGCGTTCTAGAAAAATTTCCCCCAAATGTGGTTAATGGATTTGTAGATTAAGACATGCCATTCCCTTATAATCATGCTTTTTCTATTTTTAAAAAATCTGTATTAAAATTAATGAGCATAGATTTAATACCTAAATAGAATACATTTCAACAGCATTTAAATAGTATACGTAATATGAATGCAAGATTTAAAGAAACCAAAACACAGTTATAATTTAATACCTCTCTCACTGATCTTCCTTTATTTCCTATCAATTTAATCTTCTAGTTATTGATAAATCCAAACCTGGTTTTCTCTCCACCTTAAGTAGTGAAAAGTCATATATATTATTTTTCTTTATTGATACATTTCATTTTGATACAGTAGTCACTTTACTAAAAAAACAAATTGGTACTTCCCCATAAAGCATAGTTAAACAAATCATTCTATTAAAATATAGTTATTGTAATCAACAGTACTCTTGATTCATAAATGAAAAAATATTTTAACCTCAAAAATCTAAAACTGACATCCACTCTCTTTGACTTGAGTTTGGTTCCCTTTTAGTATTGTCTTTATCTACATTATTGTAGTAATTGGATATTTTGTTCTTTTGGTTCAGTTTTCCTTACTCTGTATCAGTTCATACAAGTCTTCCTATGTTTCTCTGAACTCTTCATTCTTTATGGTGAAATAATATTCCATTATATTTATATAGAACTTAGCTATTCCTCAATTATTCAACATTTCAGTTGGGGTTTTTTTGCTATTAAAATAATTTTTTAAAAAATATTTTGTCTATTTACTCTCATGTTATATAGTGACTATTATGTCATTTGCTTCCTTGGTGACATAAATTTGGTTTTGGTTTGTGTCATAAACCATAAACTTGGTTTTTACTTATATCATTGAAGGGAGTTCCCACTAGGGTAAGAAGAAAATAACAGATCCATGAATTTACTTAACAGTTAATTTTTATGATTGCTGCTGTTAGAAACACAAACACATTTGATACCAAAATTTGGGTATCAAAAGAAGCTTATTGGAGGGCGGAGTCAAGATGGTGGTGTAGAAACAGGAGAACTCCCTGAGCTCCCCCTAATACCACCTCAAATACCTATAAAATATGACTCTAAACAAATTTTAGAGCTCCAGACTCCACAAAAATGATGGAATAACAAAGCTCCCATGGAAGGTTGCCCAGCAGGCGGTCATCGCAGAGCACTGGAAGCAGAGCCCAGCCCCACACAGTTTCAGCCCCAGGGCATCCAGGAGAAGCCCAGGCTGTAGCTTTCAGGAGAACAGCAGCTGTGGTGATTTGCAGAATCACCAACCCACAAGAGCCAAGGACAAAGGGAAAAGGTCAGTGGAACTTGGCTAAATTTGGGAGAAATGGTCTGGCCAAACTGCCTCCAGAACTAGAAGCAGTCTGAAATGGTGCAGCCTCCTCCACATGGCTGCCTCAGAACTCCTGGAATGCAGATTGCAGGGGGGTCAAATGATCATTCAGAGGCTAAGTGCCCTTGCCTTGAGCTACCTGGATCAGATTGCAGTCTTGGGTGGTAGTCCTGAGGTACGTTTTCAGTGAGCCAAAGCTGGTGGGGGATGCAAAAAACAGAGGCCTCTAATAGCTCCAGCAGCTGCGAAAACCCCAGTGATCTGAAATAGAGCTCTCCCTCTGAAAGAAGAGTTTTACTACTGAGCTCAAAAGCCAAGTAATTGACTGGCAACATGAGCAGGCAAAGGAAGCAAAGTAAGCCCAGCAATCCAACTTTAGATTCCTTTTTTGGGGACAAAAAGGACCAAAGCATGGAACTGGAAGAAGATAACACAGTCAGAACTCCCACACCAAAAGCTTCCAAGCAAAATATGAAGTGGATAGTGGCCATAAAGGAGCTTAAAAAGGATTTTAAAAACCAAATAAGAGAAATGGAGGAAAAATTGGGGAGGGAAATGAGAATGATGCAACAAAATCATGATAAAAGAGTCAACAACCTGACTGAAAAAAATAACACCTTAAAAAACAGACTAACTCAAATGGCAAAGGAGGCCCAAAAACCAATGAGGAGAGGAATGCCTTAAGAAGCTGAATTTGCCAGATGGAAAAAGAATCTCAAAAGCTCACTGAAGAGAATAATTCCTTCAGAATTAGAGTGGAGCAAATGGAAGCAAATGACTTTATGAGAAATTAAGATACTATTAAACAGATCCAAACAAATGAAAAAATAGAAGGCAATGTGAAATATGTCCTTGAAAAAACCACTGACCTGGAAAATAGATCCAGGAGAGACAATTTAAAAATTATTGAACTACCTGAAAGCCATGACCAAAAAAAGAACAGAGAAATCATCCTTCAAGAAATCCTCAAGGAAAACTGCCCATATATTTTAGAACCAGACGGCAAAATAGAACGTGAAAAAATTCACTGATCACCTCTTGAAAAAGACCCCAAAAAGAAAACTCCTAGGAATGTTATAGATCAAGGAGCAACTATTGCAAGCTGCCAAGAAGAAACGATTTGAATACTGTGGAAACACAATTAGGATAACCCAGGATCTAGCAGCTTCTACATTAAGGAACCAAAAGGCCTGGAATATGATATTTTGGAGATCAAGGGAGCTAGGATTAAAACCAAGAACCATCCACCCAGCAAAATTGAGTATAATGTTTCAGGGGAAAACATGGCCATTCAATGAGGTGGAGGACTTCCAAGCATTCTTGAGGAAAAAACCAGTACTGAACAAAAAATTTGACATTCAAACACAAGAAGCATGAGAAGGTAAACATAGAAAAGAAATCATAAGTAATTTATCAAAGTTGAACTATTTACATGCCAACATGGAAAAATGAGAATTATAACTTGTGAAACTTTTCTTAGTATGAGGATAGGTAAAGGGAATATAAATGTATACATATATGTGTATATATATACGTGTGTGTGTGTGTAAAAATATATACATACACATATGTCTATATAGGAGGGTATATATGCATATGAATACATATGTGAATGTGGGTATTTATGTGTATGTAGACAGA
>CM053580.1:456408421-456462658 GCA_028627135.1 Pseudochirops cupreus
GAACAGTCATTCAGCAAGCATTTATTAAATGCCTACTATGTTGCAAGCACCAAACTAGGGATACCAAAAAAGCTAAAAGACAGTCCATGTGCTCAAGAACCTTGGAATCTAAGGGAACAGATGCTGCACCTACATGTTTAGAATGACCAAAGACGTAGACGATGGACCAGAGAAGTTCCGGGGATGGCTGGAGAGGCCCTCAGTATTTCCAAAGGTGTCACAATCAGAATCAGTACAAAGTAGGCACGGGGACAGGGGAGAGGAGTATTTCAAGTGAGATCCTTCCTTCCCACTTGGTTTCCTAAATCATCAGAAATAATGAAAAGTTATGTTGTCATTGCCTGTTGGGGATGTGGGATGTGTGAGAGTCTTTAACATAATCTATTCAGCTACATTTTTTACCTTATCTCACCACTGTTAGAAAGATCAATGACTGTTTGGCAATTTTAAGTTTGCAAAAAATTTTTTCTGTCCTTGGAGAGAAAGGTACTCTGTCTCTCTGTCTCTGGCTTTGTCTCTCTGTCTCTGGCTTTGTCTCTTCCTCTCTCTTTATGAATATTTGTGAATATATATATGTGTGTGTGTGTATATATATATGCACATATATGACAATTACCATCACATATTAATGAAGTCCTCCCGAGATTCCCCTGGGAGAATCAGCGCTTGGTATAAACCCTGACAAGCCAGAGGGTAGGAATTTCAAAGGGGAGCTACAGGAACTTGTTTGCTTCCTCTTACCTTGGCTGACCATCCTTCTCATCTAATGTGTTTTATGTCTAAATTGTCAGGAACCTGAGTATCTTTGAGTAGAATCTAGTCCTGTCATTCAGTTTGAAACTGGCCCTTATGATATTCAGCAGTAAGTCAGCAACAGAAAATTGCAAGTGAAAAATTGTAAGCAGCTCCTTTCTTATCTCATCCCACACTCTGGCCTCTAGCCAATGCGGCAAATCCAGAATTCCAGTACTCTTCCTTTCTCCCCTCCCCCCACCCTGTCTCACTGGATTAGAAACTTAAATAGTACAGAGAGTTGGTTCTGGTTCTGGGAGATACCTCCAATCTTCCTGTTGCCTCAGCCTTACCAGGAAAGTAATCAACTATCCCCCTTTACAGAAACCAGTCCCCTGACAGGGTGGGGAGCCAGGTAGTAATGAGGCTAGCTGTATGAGGCAGGGCAGATAAGGGAAGGAAATAGGACAGTGATGCCCTTTGCCTCTGCACCTTTAGAAAAAAATCTTGTTCCACTCATCTGGCAGGGCCCAGCAAAAACTAATAACAGTTTGACAAACCTTGCAAGCTTTGTCTGAGTTACATACTGGGTTTTTTCACATTAATGGGGACCCAGTGGAGAAATTCTCTATGCAAAACTATTATTATTGGACATCTTGATTTTAGGGCCCGCGTGATTAAATTAGTATTTTTTTCTCACTTTTGTTTTAGACTATAATTGCAAAGTCATCAGTTTTCCTATTTCTTTCTTTACAAATCAAGCCAGTTTCTTTGTGATAACATTTGCTTGTTTGAATGCTTAAGTTTTAATATATGTTGTATTACTATATTCTTGCCTATGTAGATGAGCCATGTGAATTTTCACATGTTTAAAATACTGGCACATCCATAGGATAAGCTTTGCCTTCTGTCCTAATCACCCTTGAGTAACCAACCACAAGTGCTTAATCTCATTAGGGAGCCCCACAGGTGTTTGGGGTTTATTTGATCCTATTTCTTTTCTTTTAAAATTGAACCTGCTTATCCTTCTATTTATTAGGCAAGTTTGAAATTCCAGTCAAATTGACATTGCAGTGGCAGGGATCCATTGGGGAAATTTCAAGCATTTGCCGGGACCTCCAAAGGGATTGCCTTTGGTACAGGAATCCTGGAACAATTTTGAAATGCCTTATATCCAAAGGTACTCATAGGGAATTTGTCTGGACTTCCCTTAGATAATCATCTTTGGCGGAGGAATCATGAAAGAATTTTCACTTGGGACAGTTTAGCGTTTCACGTTAGCACGAGACAATGCCCGCGTCCACTCTTAAACCCCTCTGGGGAAAGCTTCACGTGTTTCGGGAAATTCTGAGCAGAATAAGTTTCCTTTTGAGATAGGAAGCTTAATTTTCTCTTAGTTTTTCTCTTCTTTCTTGACATTTAGGTTGAGGAAACCCATTTCAAGCACCAGGACAGGTTCCTGTAAAGAACTAAGCAAACTATAACCTCTGATAAATATTGTAAAATGTTCTGTTTGTGGGATCTGCATAACTGTTTGCGGGGGCGGGGGAGGGGCACACATTTGATTTCTGCTGTATAAGCCGGCATATATAAGGCCTGTGACCCAAAGATTTTTTTTGGAGACCCTTTCCTGTGTGAGACTAGAAAAAGAAGTGAAAGGACAGTGTTGGAGCCTCCCCAGGATTCCAGAGGAGTTTTCTAAGAGTTTGGAGAAAATGGACAATATATTCAGAATGCACCCCAGGGACAGCTAGGTGGCACAATGGATACAGCACCAGCCCAAGAGTCATGAGCACCTGAGCTCAAATTTGCCTGAGACACTTGACACTTACTAGCTATGTGACTCTGGGCAAGTCACTTAACCCCAATTGCTTAACAGAAAAAAAAAGGTACCCCAGCTGGTTCGTCAAGGATGGCAACTTTTTTTTCTAAGAGGGTAAAGAGTACAATGGAAGACTGACCAATAAGGCTCCAAGCCTCAGAGCAGATGTGGTTATGCCTTACCTCATAGGTTCTACAGAGCATGTATGATATCTTCTGATGGCTTCACTCCAACACACAGAGTCTTAGTGAATCTTCCTCTGGATGTATCTGACCATGGGCCTACTGCTACACAGTGACAAGTTTTCTGATTAGCTTTAGAGTCAAAAGGAATGATAACAGAATTTGTATCTAAGAAAAGGATCAATACCACCCCATACTCATACCTCTATTGACCAGCAATTAGTTGCCTGGATTAAAAATGGAAGCTTAGCAGAAAGGAGAAAAGAAAACCAGTCTTTGCTCTGAGGTTTGACTTGAATGCTGATCCCTTTTCTGCCTAAGATTGGGGGAGAGGGGTGGGAGCAGAGAGGCCATGGCTGCTGCCATGTTCCCCTGTGCATATGATATTGTATTTGTTATGTTTATTATATGTTTATTCTTTCCTTAGGTTAAGTAGTGTATCCTGAGATGTGATTGCCCAAGTTACTGATGAGATGAGGAAATCCAACAAGGTCAGCTCAGATTCCATTGACAAGTCACATTAAACAAAGCAATGATTCACCATTGGCTATACCACATCTAGGTGTGAACTTGATGAGGAAGAAAAGGCTCCTACATCTAGGAGGTAACCCTAAGCCCCATATATCTCCTACTTAGGGGCTTCAGTACCTATATGCCTCAAGTTTGAGCCCACTCTCCCCAGGTAAATAATGTATGTATAAGAGAGAGAGAGTACCTCTTTTGGGGGAAGAGGAGAAATTTTGTTCCAACCATTATAAGTTGTATCCACTCTTGCCAGAGAGTGAGCGTATTCAGAGAGGTGAGTGCACCTCAAATCGGGTGGTGGATGTTTTGTACCAACAGCTTTAAATTTGAGCCCACTCTCCCCAGGATCCAAGGGTATATAAGGAGAGAATGTGCCTTGGTCAGGGGAAAATATTTTTGTAATTTCTGTTCCTGTTACACCTTATTAGTAATTCCCATTTTGTAAAAGCTAACTAATATCAATTGGTTTATTGATATTGGGAAGAACACACTTGATGGGGGCATTAGAAACTCCAATTCTTCAAGGTTCCCTCTAGGACAGTGGTTCTCAACCTTCCTAAAGCTGCGACCTTTTAATACTCACATGTGGGCGTATCTGCCTGTTGGCAGACTCGCCTGGAGACAGTTAGAGGAGCGATGTCTCGGTTCCTAAGACCATCAGAAATATGTGTTTTCCAATGGTCTTAGGCGACCCCTGTGACCCCTGTGAAAGGGTTGTTTGACCCCCAAAGGGGTCACAACCCACAGGTTGAGAACTGCTGCTCTAGGACTTTGGAAGAAGTAGTTGGCTGCCTTCTGAAGACTCAGGTTGCTAGGCCAGTGGGAATGGGAAAGTGAAAGGCCTGAGGGGATGCTAAGAAGAGACAAGATAGCAACCCTCATAAATCGTATAGAATAGTTTGGGCAACAGAAAACAAAAACAGATAACTATAATGCCTCTCTCTCTCACACACACACATACATACCCATACATACTTGTTTTGGTACGAATGTGTGATCTTATCAGCCTAGAGAACTACCTGTGTGGAAACTCCTTCCACCAAAGCAGACTAATGCATGAATAATACATATCATTACATACATTAGTAGAGTGTTTTTTGAGATCTGAGGGGAGGTCCATCCTGAAATGGGACAAGATCTAATGAAAGTTATCATGGAGAAGGTATTGTTTGAGTTAAATAACGGGAAAGATTAAGCCCATCAAGTGGGGAAAGAATGGACTTCCAAGTATAAGAAACAGCATGAACAAAGACACAGAGGCAGGAGATAAGCATGGTATATTGAAGGGACAATCAGTCAATCAACCCGTATTTATTAAGAACTATGAGCTGGGCCCTGGGCTAAGCACTAGTAATACAAAGAAAGGCAAAAACAGTTACTGCCGTGAAGGAGAAACAACAGTAGTCCAGTTTGGTAGGAGTTTTGCCTGCCTGGATAAAAAGTGGAAGCTTATCAGAGAGGAGAGGAGAGGAGAGGAGAAAGCTCATCAGAGAGGAGAAAAGAAAACCCAGCTAGGACTGCTCTGGGGACTGACTTGAACACCCATCCGCTTTCTGCCCAGGGTGGCTTCTTTACTCTCTGTGTGAATAACAAGCAAGGGGAGAGGAGGTCAGGTGCCCATGTAAAACACCTGCTATTTCTGACCTGCTGTCTTTGAAAATGGCATCAGGATGATAAGTGACTTGGAAATACAAGAACTCTAGCAGCCGTTTCCCACTTTCACTTCAACTCTCCATGTGGTCTGTGCCTTTATGAGGAAAAAAACCTGGGTATTGAAACAGCAGGTTAGGCCTGAGCAGTTTTCATTCTCCCCTTCCAAAAAGTCTAAGTCCAATAAAGCGGTCACTCAAAAAGCCTCTTTCTCTTTTTTCTTTTCTTGTCCAAGTCAATAAATTCCAGTAAACTGTTTTAAGTTGATCCTTTGTCATTGAAGACGATATCTTCCTGATTTACCCTTTTCTTTACTTAGGAAGGAAGATCAGTGTGAACCAAGGAAAGTAGGTCTATCCAGAACCTAGCATGAAGAGCTTACATTTTCCCCTTTATTTCATAACTCTTAACATCCTGCAGTTATGCAGCCCAGGCTTTGTCATTGAATCCTGGCTTTTTATGTCAGCAGAAACCATTTGAAGTCAGAAGTATTGTTCTGATAATCCTACTGAGTAAGCATACTCTTTACTTATATAATCTCTTTGCCATATGAAAGAATCTTAATGCTAGAAGAGACATTTTATTAAACCCAACCATTTTATAAGGAAGAGCTAAGATCCAGAGGTTAAATAACTTCCATATATTCAAAACTAGTTAATTGCAGACCTAGAACCCTGTTTTCCTGACTCTCTGTCTAGGTCTCAGAAAAAAAACATACACACACATATATCACATACATATACACGTTTATACACATATAGCTACATACACATACACATATACACACAAACATATACCTATATACATACATATATGTATGCGCACTCATATTCAGATACATATATGCACATATACACACATGCATATATATGTGTGTGTACATGTGTGCATACATACAAAGTTATGGTGATAGTGACCCCATAGAATACATACTCTATCTCTGTGGGGCTAGAAATGTTCATTAGCTTCTTGCTAATCAATAAACATATATTAAGTGCCTACTATGTGCCAGGAACTGTGCCAAACCCTGGGGACACAAAAAGAGGCAAAAGACGGGCCCTGCTCCCAAGCACCTGCCAAGACAGATCCAGCACCAGTTCCAATGTTGAACTTGCAACAAGGATTTCTCCCCACTCATCTAGCACTAGTATCAGTTACAAGTCAAACACATAGCATTGAGAACATGTACTTGCCAAAATGAACATGGGACAGGGCCTCAATTCCCCGGCTGCCTCTTCTGTTTTGTGTTTCTTTCCTTTAGTACAGGTCACTCAATAGCAATCCTGAGAAATAGATATTTCAAACCCTTGTAGTAACTTTATGAACTTGAAATGTTGGGAGCTCCCTGAGTCAGGAATAGTTGCCCATTAGGAGACACTGTTGTGATGGTTGTTATTCAGATGTTTCAGTCATGTCTGATTCTTCATGACCCCATTTGGGGATTTCTTGGCAGAGATACTGGAGGGGTTTGCCATTTCCTTCCTCAGGTTATTTTATTTCCTTCCTCATATGAGGAAACTGAGGCAAACAGAGTTAAGTGACTTGCCCAGGGTCACACAACTAGTAAGTTTCTAAGGCCAGATTTAAGCTCGTGAAGATGAGTCTTCCTGACTTCAGGCCTAGCACTCTATCCACAGAGTCAACTAGCTGCCTTCCAGCAAGAGATACATCTACTATTATATCATTTCTCAGAAGAGGGGGTGGCCACTGATTGGATATCCTGAACCTGACAGAACTGAAGACCTATGCTGGACTGATCAGAAGATGTAAATCTTGTGAATTATTGGAACAATACAGAGTCAAGGTGAATGAGATAGCCATTCAGCAGTCCTACAAAGTTATCTTTACCTTCCAGGAGAGTATAATAGATGGAACTGGTTAGTTTATTTTTAAAATATTCGTTAACTTAGTCCTATAAATCTTACATGTTCTATAACTTTCTTTGTGGTGGAAGAAATAAATACCTGTCCCATATCTAATATCTAGTTTACATTTCTACATAGGACACTGTTAACCCTAAATATGAGATATAGAGATATATCAAAGCTTTTTTAGGAGTTTTCCCTAAATTTCTTCTTAAGGGTGGGAGTATAATGAGCTAGAGTGTATAAAAAGCCTGACTCCCCTCTTTTTGTGGTCAAGCTTCCCCCAGGATGTTTCTGGTCTGTATGTTTCCAGAGCAAGCTCCCCTTTTCTGAGAATATAGCCCTTGGGCAGCAGGTCACAAATTAAAGAGACATGCAGGTAAATCTTCTTGGCTTATCCTTTCTCTGGTTTAACATATTGAAAAGTTATAAAGTGAACAAAATTTTCTAGTCATCCCCACTGGTCTTTCAGTATTCTTCTCTAACCTTGTTCTCTGTGGCCTCAAAAATAACTTTCCTGTTACTCTGGTCTACCCAGGATCTCCAACTGGGATAATCTACCCAGTCAGGTTTTCCCTACATTCCTACAGAAAGTTCCAAGTGGGTGGTCAAAAAAGCACACACACCACCCCCATGCCCTTCTCACTCTATCTGATTTTACCTGCACCATACCCTAGGCCACCTAATCTACCTGTCAGTTGGAAACCATTTTCATTCAACCTTCATTTAGCAATGGGCAGAACACTTTACAGGGCACTAAAAGAGACAGAAAGACAATTAAGACATGGCACCACACCAAAGAAGTTTTCAGCTAGTCGGAGGTTTGCCACATACACTAATAATACAAAATAAAGTATGAGCGATGTACAAGAGAGGCATAAAGCTCTGGGTGAGATTTAGGTGGGGAGTGATCCTTATTGCCTGAGAGGATCAGGGCAGGCATTAAAGTTAGAGGCGATAGCCTCTCAGTTTGACTTTCAAAGAGAAGGGGAATTTTCAAAAGAGCTGGCCACATGTAGTGTTATGTAAATGATAATGTATTAAATTATGCAGGGTGTCTCTAAAGTCTGGACACATAGGAAATCTCATTAACTATGCATATTTTCAAGAAATGAAATGAATGAAATTTTCAACATTTTATTTAATTAGCATAAATGAGATACAGGAAGACACACAGGAAGCCTCCTTAATTAATTAAATTAAATTAATCTCATTAATATGGAAAATAGTCCCCAATAGCTAACAAAAGCTTTTATTCTATATGAAATTTTCATGGCTAAAATTTATGCTAATTATGATGCTGAAAATTTCATTCATTTCATTTCCTGAAAATACACATATTTAATGAGATTTCCTATGTGTCCAGACTTTAGGGACACCGTGTATATTTCAGTTTTACCTTGGTTATCATTTCCTCATATAGCTATAGGGCAAATGGAAAGAACCAGACTTTTTAACGGGGCAGAGATGGGGCAAATAGAAAAGTCCAGAGGTCCTCAGGTTATATAAGTAAACAATATTGAAAGCAAAGCCAAGGCACTAGAGGACAGAGTAGATGGTAAGACCTGGTATTCTTTAGGGAGCAGTGGCAGGGCAAAACAAATTGTTCTTATCTTCATTCAGAAGCTTCATATCCAAATTACCTTGAAATTCTCAGAATTTTTGTCTCCCATCATTTCATTTCCTCACCTGTGTAACAACATAGTACAGTGGAAAGAGCATTGATTAGATATAGAGTAAGGGGACATATATTTGCTATTTATGTGACATTAGGCAAATCACAATGTCTCTAGATCTTTTCTGTGAAACAAGAGGGATTGTTGAGAAAATTTCCAGCTAGAGAATCTATGATCTTTTGTACCGTGATATAAAATAAGCACTCTAGTCCAACTTTTAACTAATATACCTCCAATCTAAATCTCATCATTCTGATTCCCCAATTTCTATCATTCAAGCTCACTGATTTAGATACACATGACAAAATTTTATTAAGCACCTAGCATGTCCCTGCAGGTACTGTGAGAAGTCCTGAAGATACAAATGAGAAAAAAAAAGTTCTTGCCCTCAAGGAGCTTACCATTCAATGGGGAAGACCATTCACCAAAGGGACTTGAAAAAGGAGTGGGGGAATGATGATGATGATGATAGTGGTAGTGGTGGAGTTGAAACTTAGCAAAGAAACTTGTAACAAATAAAAAGATGACTGGAATTCTGAGCCCTCTATAAAGGTAGGCCATGGGAGGCCTTTCTTTTGCTTTGCCTTCCAGCCCTCCAATCAGAGAGGCAGAAGCAACTAAAGGTACTGATGGTGTGTGAGTCCCAAAGCTGCATTGATCTCCTTGATTATTGTTTCCTGATAATAAGCCTCTCAGGCATGATGATGATGGTGCAGTCAAAACTAAGCAGAGCAGCTGGTGGTAAATGAAGAGATGGCTGTGATTTTGAGCCCTCTATAAAGGGAGTTTATGGTTGGAGGTTTTTTGCTCTGACCTTAACCTTCCAATCAAAGGGACAATCAATCAATCAACAAGCATTGACTAAGGACCTATGTGACAGGCACAGTGCTAGCCACTGAGGATACAAAGACAAACGTGAAACAGTCCCTATCCTCAAGGAGCTTACCATGTTTCAAGGGGGAAAATGTGGAGAAAGAGGTGGAGAGAGAGAGAGAGAGACTGAGGGAGGGAGAGAGAGGGAGAGAGAGAGAGACTGAGGGAGGGAGAGAGAAGGAGAGAGAGGGACAGAGGGAGAGATTGAGAGAGAAGTACATTAAAAAGATACAAGTTAATTTGAGAGAAAGGGTGACACACTAGTAGCTGTAAGATTCAGGACAGATTTCATGTGGAAGGTGGCACAAGCTAAGGTTCAAAGGATGGTAGGGGCTCTAAGAGAGAGATGAAGAAGGAAGTCGGGACAGAAATAGGCGACAGTCAGTAGAAAGGCTTAGGGACAGAAGATAGAGTACTATATATGAAGAAAAGTAAAAAAGTCATTTTGGCTAAACTTCACTGTGACTGAAATTGAGTAATGTTTAATAAGGCTGGAAATGTAGATGTGAGCCAAGATGTGGATCAGTTCACATTATCTAGAGTTGGAAGGAACCTGAGAAGTCATCTACTCCAAATCTCTTGTTTTATAGCTGAGAAAATGCAGGTTCAGAAAGATTGCAACCTTGTTGAAGGTCACACAGGTACTAAAAGACAGATGGAATTTGAGCCCAGGCCCTCTGACTCCAAGTCCCTAACACCAGAGCTGTACATGACCTGCCATCTCCTCCTGAGTGCTCATCTCCATCCAGATTAGCCCTGCCTCTCCTTAGGCACACTCAGACCTGTGTTGAGTCCTCTTCCAAGCTGATATCACTGAGTCCTTATAATTCTATTTTTAATAAATTCCCCCTATATCTTCCAATTTTTCAACCCTCTCAATCCACATCCTCACTTTTTTCATCCGGCAGCATCCTTCAATAATCTTTCTTTTTCTTATCAAGTCTACCTAATTCATTGATCCCATCATTCATTGTCAGATGTTACTGTCATCTGTGAACCTCCAAGTCATTCTCCCAACTTCATTGATAAATTTAACTCCTGCCTGGAGTTCTTCCTCTATATCTCACCCCTTAACATCATCTGTACTTCACTGTTTATGTTCAAGAACACTCTGACACCCTGACCACAAAATTCCCCAACTTCTTCAATTCAAATTATTTTCTTCTCTACTGTATTCAACTACACACTAATGCAGTCGCAACTTATACTTTATCATAAACATCTACAAGATCTGAACTTCAAAATTCCACCCCTTGCTAGCCCTTATCATGACCTCTAGCCCTTTGTAAATTGTTCCAACCAATTTTTTTTTGTATTTTAAAAAGTGTTTATTGAATTGGATTAACATTTCCCATCAAAATTCTGAGTCTAGGATCTCTTCCATGACCTTTTCTTATAATCCAACAGTTCAATTACAAAGAAGAGTTACCTTGAGTTTTCTTAGCTGATGGAGAATTATCCCCACTCCCATCTGTAATGCCAATGCAATATTTACAGCACCCATGATCATGATAAATATACTGACTGTGACTATAAATATTCCCACATGGTACTCAATTGCAAAATATAACAAACTCTCCATATAAATGACAGAAGCAAAACATTTATTCAGACATCAAAAAACCAAATCCTAACACCAGGAAACCAAATTTATCATAGCAACATAGAAGTTAATGCACCACAACATAGCAGAGAGCCACAAACCAATACAAGATCAATATTTTACTCACAAACCTAACTATTCCTTGCCTGAGGGTCCTTTCTCTCCCCTGGTCTCTCTGGCTCTGACTCCCAGCTTCCTGTGGGCTCTGCTTCACCCTTCAGCAAACTCCTCCCACCATAGCCCCATGTGAATACAAGCAGGGAAGTTCTTCAAATTTCTCTGTGCTTATTAAGGGGCAGGGAAGATCTTCGAATTACCATTGCCATTACAACACCTCACTCAAACACACTAGAGCCCCTAGTTGACCTGAGACCCCAGTCTGGTGTTCTACAACCTGGAGAGATGTTTGTTTTTAATCCAGGTTTTTTCTACTTTAGGCAATTTCCAATTCAGCCTAAATTTAGTTCAACTTACTTTTTTTTAAAGTTAATGTATTTATTTTTAATTTTCAACATTCTCTTCCATTAGTTTTAAATTTTCTCCCCCTCCCTTCCCTTCTGCCTCCCCAAGATGGCATGCAATCTGATACAGGCTCTGTACGTACGTTCCTATTAAATGTATTTTCACATTAGTCGTGTTGTATAGAAGAATTAGAATGAACAGGAGAAACCATGAGAATGAAAACGAAACAAAACACAAAAAAGAGAATAGTTTCCTTTGCTCTGCATTCAGACTTCATAATTCTTTTTCTGGATGTTGATGGTATTTTCCATGATGAGTCCTTTGGAATTGTTTTAGGTCCTTGCATTGCTGAGAGGGGCTAAGTCTATCAAAGTCAGTCATCTCACACTATGTCTATTATTGTGTACAACGTTCTCCTGGTTCTGCTTAATTCACTCAGCATCAGTTCATATAAGTCTTTCCAGATTTTTCTGTAGTCCACCTGGTCATCTTTCTTATAGCACAATAGTGTTCCATTACATTCATATTCCACAACTTGTTCAGCCATTCCCCAATTGGTGGGCATCCCCTCAATTTCTATTTCTTGACCTCTATAAAAAGAGCTGCTATAAATGTTTGTGTACATGTGGGTCCTTTTCCCATTTTTATGACCTTTTTGGGATACAGACCTAGAAAGTGGTATTGCTGGGTCAAAATGTATGCACATTTTTATAGCCCTTTGGGCATGGTTCCAAATTGCTCTCCACAATGGTTGTGTTCCAAACATTCTTGAAAGCCATTTGAAATTGCATAAGAAAAGGCATTAAACTGTTCATTCCCTTCACCTTAGGAATTCTATTACTGGGCATGAAAGAACACCAAATTTTAACAAAATATTCATAGTGCCACTTTTTGTGGTAACAAAAAAAAGGGTGCCTGTCACCTGGGGAGTGGTTAAACAAACTGTAGTATACAATGTAATGAAATGTGATTTCACAGTAATAAATAATGACAGGGTTCTTATTACCTTAAGGAAATAATGGCAGAAACAAGAGAATGATCTACAAATGATGTAAGGTGTGAAAAACATGGTTGTGGGGATCACAGGACTTTCCAGGCAGGAAGAGCCACATGATACACCCATTCTCACTGAAAGAACTCAGAAGCAGAGCAGGCAGAGGAGGGCATTTACTATGTTTTAGAAGCAGGTGAGAAACACTCTAGGAACACTCACTTCATACAAAAGCAAGAGGCAAGTTTAAACACTGTTAAGGTATTCTGACTCCACTCCTGAGTGGAGATTGATCCAGACTCCTCAAGGTTACAACTCTTCCCTCACTCCCACTACATGCCTTCATTACATATTCCCCCTCCCAAATCATGCATCTCATTAACATTAATGAGGTTAGTTGAGCAGGCACAGTAGTGAGGACCCTGGTGAAGGGGGCCTGACCTCTCAGGTTTGAACCCCATGTCCTCTCCCAACCTTTCTGATTCCTCCTGGCATCAGAATGGCCATTGTCTTGGTAAAATAAGATCAGTGAGCATCCCCCACAGCTTGGGAGTGTTAAATATCTCCCAATAACATCTGTGGGAGCAAAAAAAAAATACCATAATACCCCCTCTTACAAAGGGAAACAAGTATTAAGAGCAATCAGTGAATAAGGCATTGCCTAGTTCATATAGATATATTTAATTTACAAAAAGAGATAGGAAAAGGACATTGGGATGAGAAAAGCAGCTTGAGAGTCCTCTGAGAACCTGAGAGAAATTGCCCCTTGGATAAATCTCTTGGGAAGACCTATTCAAGAAGCTCAGAGGAACATTGCTACACTGAGATGAGGTGAAAATGGCTGCAAGACATTGTGGCCCATCCATTCATTTACATGTACATCCATACATTTACATTTCAGTGTTTTGAAGGACATAACTGAGGAACTATAAATATTCATAGATTAAAGGAAAATCTGTATATAGTCTGTTTGTGCCATAACAGATAAACTGTGGGCTGAAATTATTTTGTTTTGTTTTGTTTTTCAAGCTGAATTAGAGCTGGATCATTGCTTTAAAAAGAGGTTCTTATTGGAGACATTAGAAACCAGATGAAAACAGAAGTTGAACAATGCAGGAAGAGTCACAGGAAGGAGAAAGAAAAGACACAGCAGGTGTCTGAAGAGAGAAACTGACTGGACACTGCCCCCTGATGCTTGAAGAGAAGCCAAGCCAAGGAGAAGAAGAAGATGAGAACAGCTGCTTCAAGCTGTCAGAGGAGGTGTGAGTAAAGCCAGACCTAAGCTTGGCGGCTGCTGTTCTCCTTGAAAGTAAACTAGATAGCTGCTGCTAGCTTATGGAGGCAAGCAAAATCATCCTCCTCCTGTATGAAAAGCTGGATAAGCGATATGACAGATTGAGTCTATATAGCCTGAGAAAGGAGAAGCCTCTCAGGGGTTTGTCTATGTTGCTTGAGAGGAAGACACCCAGAGTGAAAGATACGTTTTGCATCTGTTTTGCTGTGGGCTGTTGCTCATTGAAGAAGAATCATTGCTTTGCTGAAAGCTAATTGGAGAAAACTGAAACTCTGCTACCTGAAGATATTGCTGGGGAAAGTGACATTGTTCTCTTGCAGGGTGTCTAGCACAGTTGATGAATTGTTGTGGTTTTTTTAAAAAAAATTTTTGAAAACTACATTTGGGCGAAATTGGTTTTCTTTGCAATCCTGTGCATTTTATTTTATGCATTTAAAAATTATTCTGAAGCATCCATAGTCTTCACCAGATGGAATGCTTGGATATCTTTGGTCTCTTTTTAGGAAATAGTTTAAACTGTTTCTCTAAGTGCTCCCCTTCTGATCCTCATAGACTTCCTGCTAAGGAAAGCTGCATCTCTAGAGTCTGTCAGCCATTAAAGTAATACTACTCTCTTTAAAAAAAATTTTATTTAGTATTTTATTTTTCCCCAGTTACATGTAAAAACAATTTTTAACATTTGTTTTTAAAACTTTTGAGTTCCACATTCTCTCCCTTGCTCCCCACCCGACCTCATTGAGAAGGCAAGCAATTCAATAAAGGTTATACATGGGGTAATACTATCCTCTTTAAGTGAAATAGTAGAAAGATAGTAAGCTGTGGGTGCCATTGAATAACATCCATACGTCTCTTTACATGTGTTCTATTGAAGAGGAAGAGTATTGGGAAATGTCAATGAAGTAAAGAACAAAAACAAAAAAGAATCAATTAAGCATTTTTAATGGGAAAAGTTGTTGGAACCCTATGCAAAACAAATAGACCAAGAGAATAATATATACACAATGACCATGATGATGTCAATGAAAATAACACTAGAAGTTGGTCAAACTCTAGTTGTAAAGACATCTTGATTCTGGAAAATTGATGATAAAATATCACTTCCTCTTTGGAAAAAGGTGGGAGACTATGAGTGTGGTATATAGCATGAGCTGATAGACTTGGTCAATGTGTTTGTTGGTTTTGTTTACATGGAAGGTTTTTTGTTTACATGGGATTTTTTTTTGTTTACATGGTTTTTTGTTTGCATTGGTTTGGTTTTGTTTGTTACAAGGGAGGGTTCATGGTGGGGTTAGGCAAGTATTCCAGGAGGAATGATAACAACATAAGAGTAAAAGCCAATGACAGAACTCTTAAAAAATTAAAAGACTCCTAGCAGAGACATCATTAGCAGCTCCTGTTGGTGTCACCAACTCTGACCAGGAACGTGTCATTCCCACATTTTAAGCCATCATTCAGAAATCCAAATTTTGTTCTTAGATGGTGTTATCTTTCCTGGTTGTTTGCCTACCAAATCTACGTTTTTCTTCTGAATCCCATGCTTCTGAATGAAAGCAGTGATAAAAATACTACCTGCGTCCCTAATGCCGTCAGTTCTTTGTCCAATACTTTAAAAAAAATTTTTGGAGGGGGAAACTCAAGGTAATTGGGGTTAAGTGACCTGGCCAAGGTCACACAGCTAATAAATGTGTCAAGTGTCTGAAGCCGGACTTAAATTCATGTCTTCCTGACTCCAGGGCTGGTTCTATTCACTATGCCACCTACCTGCCCCCACTTTTTAATTTTTATGACTGTTTTCTAGATTTATTCTTGCAAGTATCATTTGTTCCTATATGAATCATCAGAAGTGGGTTGTAAACTTCTGACATGACAATTCTTGGGCAGTCTTCCATCGTATCTCTGATAAATGCCGTGGGAAGAAAACAGAGCTTTCTACTGTTCTTGGCTCAAGAAATAACCATCTTAGAACCACTCAGTAGAGAGTCACCAACCACCACTATTCATCTCTTCTTCTCAGGTCCCTTACTGGAAGATCTCTCAACTGGCAGTAGTTGCAGATGCCTGTCATCATTCTTTAGAGTACAAGTAGTTCTTTCCTCCTCAGAAGGCTCAGTTCCCTGCTCTTGAGGCAAAGAACCATATATCTGTGGTTCAGCTCCAATGATTCAATGAGTCTTCCTTTTCTATGTCACATTCTCCCACCCATCATCCTCCTGACATAGGTAAGGCTTAACATCTGCCTTGTAAAATCCTTTTTTTTTTCCAGGTAGGGGAAGGCAAAGGAATAAACATTTTACCTACTATATGCCAGGCATTGTGCTAAGCTCTTTACAAATACTGTTTCATCTGATCTGATTTGGGGTGTTGTTGTTTGAGTCATTTCAGTCATATCCAACCCTTCATGATCCCTTTTAGGATATATATAAGCATTGGAGAATTTGAATCTGCCTGCAGACACTGATTTCCAATGTCATGCTATACATAATTATCACTAAGATTTGATAGATTGATACTATGGCTAGAGAATATGGTTCTAGGAGAGCCAGAGCCATAACTGGTCTCAAGTGTACTTGGTGTGAATTCCACTGTGTGGGTAAGGAAAAGATGAGTAAGAGAAGAGGAGAGCTATAAAAGCAACACAAAGGGTCCCTAGTCCTTCTTTAGGTACAATTTCACTGCAAGGAGGCAATCATTCTCTGGTTAGAGGTGAAAAATTTTCGAAAGAAATCACAATACTGGAATGGAAGCGTGATATAATATTGATAAGGGACTTCAATGACCTAATCATCTTCAGGATTTCTCTTCTCAAAGACCAAACATGTGAAGGCACATGGTTTTCTACCTTACATTTTTTAATATAAATTTTTTTTATTTTAAATTTAAATACAAAATGAGAAAAGAAAAAAAAACTGCTAAGTACACAGCAAACCATAGGAGAAAATTCAATATAAAACAATAAATTTCCATTTCAGGAAAACCTATATAATAAATACAACATATTGTTTTCAAAGCTTCCTGACTTTTCTTTGCTTCCTTGGGATTTTTTTGTTCTCTGCTGTGAACTTTTTTCTTTATTTTTTTTCCCTCCCTCCCACCACCATCTTAAAGAAGGCTACAATTAAGAGTGGAGATTATATATATATATATGTATAAATGTATATATGTATATATTTGTATATCTCTGTATATACATAGATATCTAAAAACATACACATTTACACTCATACACATACATGTAAGACTGTACTATGTTTATATCCACCTATCATCTGTTTCTCTAAAGGTGAATAGCATCTTCCTTCATAGGCCCAAGACTTTCCATGTTTTTTTCAAATCAACTCTCTTATTATTATACCACAGCAGTATTCCAACCCAATCACATCCTATATGAGAGATTGTCTATGAAAGTTTTTTTCCCAATTGTCTGTGTTCCTTCTCTTCTTGACTAAATGGGATTTATTTATACAACAAAATTTTAATTTAAAATAATTGAAATTGTTCTTTTTACACGTCAATAATGCTCTCCCTTGTAATATAGTTTAAGGTCTGATACTGCTGGATCTACCTCCTTTATGTCTTTTTTTCTGGATTCTTTGAAGTTCCTTGACAGTTTGTGCTTCCAAATGAACTTTTTTTTTAACTGGGTGAAATATTTTTTTATAATTTAATTGGGATGGCATTGAATAGAGTAGTCAAGTAAAATTGTCATTTTAAAAATTATATTGACTTTACCTACCTATCAACAATAAATATTGCTTCAATTATTTAGATCTGAGTTTATTTTATTAAAAATGTTTTATGTTTAAATTCATATAGTTCCTGGGTCTGTTTTGGAAGGTACACACTCAGATATTTTACACTGTCTAGGTATTTTAAATTATCTAAAGCTATAATTGAATAATATCAAAATAATTGTTCTCCAGATCAGTTGTTTTTCTGATGAGATGTTTCACTTTCTCTTCTATTTTTTCATTCTTTTGATTTTGTTTTATGATTTCTTGATGTCTTAGAACATCATTAGCTTCCCCTTGTCCAATTCTAGTTCTCAAGGAATTATTTTCTTCTTTAAGTTTTTGATTCTCTATTTCAAGTTGGTTGACTTTCCTTTCATAGGTTTCTTGATTTTCTTGAATTGTTCTTATTTTTTTCTAACTTCTTCCTAAATCTCTCTTATTTGATTTTTAAAGTCCTTTTTGAGTTCTTCTAAGAATTCTGTTTGTGCTGGGGACAATTTGACATTTCTAATTGAAAAAGGAGTGGCTTTTTTAGCTCCATTTTCTTCCTCTAAATACGAATTCAAATCTTCCATATCCCTATAGAAACAATCTATGGTTGGGTTCTTTTTCCTTTGCTTACTCATTTTTTTGTTTGTTTTATTTCGTTTTCAGCCACTGTTAGTGTAATCAAGTAGTAGTCCTGAGGTTTGGGGGATGATGCCTTAAGTCTCAGGTCCTTCTTACTAAGGTCTGTCTCAGGGCCTGACCTTGGGCTCTCCTCTCCTCTCCACTTCTAAACCCCCAGCCACGCTGTCACACAAATGGTTTTACCCTCTGCAGTCTCCCCAGTAGCTGCAAAGCACAGCTTTCCTCTCTGCCCTGGAACTGAAACCAGGGATTCTGCTCTCCTGCAAGTACCCACAGCCAACAGGGTCCCCATCCCCTCGTTGCTGCACTGGCCAACTGTGTGGTAACTCCTCCCAGTAGCCACAGCCTGGGATGTGTGGTCCGCACAGCTGTGCCTGGCACACCTTGACGATGGAAGGTCCTTCCATCTTCTCCTATTCAGCTGTCAGACTCACATACTGTTTGCAAAATGAAAGTTTCTAAGGTGAGGTTGCCTCCAAACCCAGCTGTCCCCAGGCTTTATTGTTTGTTGATTCTGCACAGTTGGCCTGGAGCTGTTTGCATTTCACTGCAGCCAAACCTCTGCCCCTAGAGGTTGGGTCTTGCCTGCAGTCTTCTCAGATAGTTTTAGGAGGACAATTGCTTTACCCCAAGTTTATTTCTACTGCTTTGAGGTGATGTTCTGTCTTTTTTGTGGAGGAAATTTGGAGAGTCAAAAGTTTTCTGACCTACTCTAACATCTTCCCAGAATCCTCTCCTCCCTTAAGGACCTTCAAAGTCATCTATATCTTATCATTTTATTGTTGAGAAAACAGATTTTCAGTGACTTGTCCAACATCAAACAGGTAATAAATGTCAGAGCCTGGATTTGAACACAAGTCTCTTCAAATCCAGCTGTTTTCCCATGGTACCACATTCATTCTTTTCTTAATCCCAAGTGGTTTTAGCAAGCCTGTGGTCAAACATGTGTTCTAACCACACAGCCCACAAGGAGATCAGCAGAGTTTCAGAGAAGATCTGCCTTGCCGTCAGTTAGAACACATCTCTAATCCAGTAACACTTCTCCTAACGACATGCCTGTAGCTTGATTATGGCCTTCCCATTGAACAGGTAAAATATAAGATATTAACAAGATATTCAGGGACAGCTAGGTGGCAGTGAATAGAGCACCAGCCCTGGAGTCAGGAGGACCTGAGTTCAAATCCAGCCTCAGACACTTGACACACTTACTAGCTGTGTGACCTTAGGCAAGTCACTTAACCCCAATTGCCTTCCCCCTCAAAAAAACAAACAAACAACAACAACAAATAAAACAAGATATTCAGCCATAGTAGATATTTAGCAGGCAGTCTGTGAACATGGGTCAGTGGAGACTCAAAGACATCATTCAAATATAACATTAGATATTGAATGGTCTGTAGTTCTTTGCAAAATAAAACCCAAGAGAGGCACAAATGGATGTGCATTATTAGAGGCAAAGACTCAACTGGCTGAAAATAATACATTTTCTCCAGCTGTTTTTGAGCCTTTCATGTGACTTATTTGCTGGGATGTCTCATCACCATAAAAGTCCTATCTCCCCTTCCCCCCCTCACCTGCCATTACCCTCCCATTGCATCATCTTAATATTTTGTCAGACTTGATTGTATAAAATCTAAAGCACATCCTTGAAATTGGCCTCTAACTATCCCGGAAATATATTCTGAAGATTGTCCCATAGCCTGCTTGGATCCCTGCCATGGGCACTCCCCTTTCCCTCAAAAGCGGAAAGAAAAATTGCCATTCACTGTCATAATATCTAGATTTGACAAGTATAATGCTAACTGGCTCCATGCCAAACAGATCTGCAAAGATTCTGTCTCATTCAGAATTCAGCTACCAGCCTAACTGCATGGATTAGGTCAGACTATTTGTAACTCCCTCCTAGGAGCTTTCATAGTGACTTATACTACCTGTCAATATTGGCTCCCAAATGTTGAATTTCTGATGGGTCCTTCGTTAGTGAGTTTCTCACCTTTAGACTCTTTACTGTTCATGTGACCAGGGTCAATATACACAAATCTTGGTTAACTCTGTGGCTGATCTATTAAGGGAGTATCTACCATTCAATTTTTCTCCTATCCTTCCCTCTGGCCCCCTGCCTTTTGACCATGTCATTGCTTATTAGCACCTGTGCATTTGCACAGGTTTAATAAAAATGAAGTTTGGGAATTAATAGAGGCTTTGGGTTTCTATATGCTATTCCCAATCTCCTTAACCCCACAAGATATTAATAATATTTGTCTATGTTTTAAAAATAGCTTTAAAAAACAAAATCTCTTTTCTTTGACTGTTCTAGACAAAAGCTGAAAAACCCTTTATGGGTGAGAGGAGAATCATTGGTAACATATGAGAATCAGGCAGGAATTCCTGTAACTCAATTCAGAGCACAGGAAAATAGAGGACACATGATTAGGTCTGGGTTTTTGTAATTCCTACCATTTATCCTTCAAGATGACTTTTCAGGAGTCCTTTCCCAGACCAAATAAATCCTTTCATACTTCTATGACCAAAGTCGAAAAAGGAATAAGAGCTGCTATAGTTCAATCTTCTGTAATTTGGCTATAGGGTAAATTATCCCCTGCTAATTTGGTTCTTTCAAAATAATCTCACCTTGAGAAACTTGTTTTATCCCCAGCTCCATGCTGGGTTTGGTGCTTATGAAATGTTTTGTTTTGGAGAACAAGGTACAAGGATAAATAGATCCAATATTTGTATTAAAAATTTGACTGGAAACCTGCCCAGCAAGGTTGGGATTCATTCTTTTTGCTGATGATATTTCTTTTTATCAACAACAATGATAATAACTCACATTTTTATGGCCCTATAATAAGTCACAAGGTGGTCTCTTTTTAGCACAACTGGGATTGAGATCCAAGTCCAAAAACTTCACCAATGATATTTTGGCAGCAGGTAGAAGTGTGTGTTGCCTGAAATCTACTAGGTAAATTCAAATCCCAAATTAAATAGTTGATTAGAGCCTTTCCAGAATTACAAATTAAGCAATAGGCAGGTATTTTTATTATGAATATGGAAAACATTTTCTCAAAATCTGCACACAAAAAGTTTTTCAAAGCAGAGTCAAAAACAAGAAGTATAGAAAGGGAAACAAATTTGTTTAGTTTGTTACTACCTTGTTAAATTAAATTAATGGAAATTAGTTGTCATAAGAAAGATACCAAAAGAACCCAGAAAGCACTTTAATCAGGAAATATCTGACTTACATGGCAAATGAAAAGAGATGATTTCCAAAAACAGCACTGAATTATAATGGAAATTTGTTTCTAAAAATCTAACGATGATGGACAGCTCTGATCAGTTTTTCATCATGAAATAAACTGAAGCAATGGAAGCTAAAACCAGTTTAAAGAAACCTTAACAAGATATCAAATTCAGCAAAGTCATGCCAAGGGCATTCAAGGATGAAAATGGTGGATGGGGGAGGCTACAAACAAAAGAAATTGCAAAAAATTGCAAAAAAATTAAAAGCACTTTAAATGTTTTCTTTGTCGAGGACAGTGGAACCACCACAATTGTCCCTTAACATTACACAATTATAAAGGAGGTAGAAATTACTCTAAATTGAACAAAGACAGGAAAAGCATTTGCATTGAACCAATTACACATAAAGAAGAACCATGCTAGAGGTGACACAATTGTAAAGGCATTCAAGATTTGATAAGCAAGGTATCTGAAGGAGGAGGAGATTCCAGAGGCATGGAAAAATCCAACACATTAATACACCCCCACAAAAAAAGCAAGCAAGAGTAATAAAAATAAATACTCATATACTATATATGCCTCATCTCACAAAAATCTTTATAAGGATCATTGGTCATCGACACATGAATTGCAGGGATCTTCCATGAAGCTTCTAGTAGGGAAGAAGCTGGCTTTTACAGGGAATATTTAAAAATGGACTATATCTTTACCATCTCATAACTGATTCATAAGATGTACAGAATATGAGATCTCATTGTAATTATTATTTGTTGATTAGGAAAAAGCATATAATTCATCAGAATAGAATGCAGCTTTAAAGACTTGTTTACAATAAGAGGTCTCCTATCCACAATTCAAAAATCATTCAAGATTCCTTGGAAGATATGACAGATATGATAGAAATAACACTGTCAATGACCCCTTAGTAACAAACATCAGATGATGGCCAAATGATATGAGAAGACACTTTTCTAAGAAAGAAATTGAAGCTATCAATAGCTATAATGGGGGGAAATGCTATAAATAACTAATAATTTGTAAGATGCAAATTAAAGCAATCTAAGGTTTCATTTCATACCCATCAGATGGATGAGGTTGATTTTTTTAAAAAGGAAACTGACAAATGTTGGAAGAGTTGTAGGCACACTAATGCATTGTTGGAAGAGCTGTGAGTTGGCCCAGTGATTATTGAAAGCAAATTGAAACAATGCTTCAAAGTTACTAAATTATGCATGTCCTTTAACCCTGTAATACCACTACTAACCCTATACCCTAAAGAGATCAAAAGAAAAGGACGAACATATTTGTAGTGGTTCTTTCTGTGATAGCAAAGAACTGGGGAAAAAAAAAGATGGTTCCAATCGATTGGGAGGGAAATGGAAAAACAAATGTGGTATATGCATGTAATGAAATGTTTTTGTTCTCTAATAAAAAATTAAAGGGATACCTTCAGAAAAACCAGGGAAGATTTATGTGAACTGATATAGAGTGAAGTGAGAAGAATTAGGAGAAAAATTTATACAATAACAACAAATTTTTTTTAAATGGTTAAGAAGGACTTAACTCTAATCAATGCAGTTACCAGGCACAATTCCGTAAGATCAACATTGAATCATGCTATCCACCTCCTAACAGAGAAAGGTGGAACTCAGTATGGACTAAGATACACAGACACACAGACACAGAGAGAAAAAGAGGGGGCAGGGAGAGAGAAAGGAAGAGAGAGAGAGAGAGAGATGGACATGAGCAATGTAGAAATTTATTTCTCATGACTACTCATATTTGCTACAAGTTTTCTTATTCTTTTTTTTAATGGGAGGAAGAGAAAATAGATTTTTGTTAATTGGAAAAATTTAATTAAACATAAATAAACCTAGACAAGACACAAAGCAAAGAGGTATATATTCTCCAGAGGCATTTACCATTGTGACAGAGGAAAAACAATGCAGTGCCACGTCAGAGGAGATGGTGAAGTCCTGTAGATGTGCCTGTTTGTAGATGACTCTGTGCTGAATGCATCAAGCCTCAGAATATTGCAGGGCCACCTGGAAGAAATACGCTATCACTCAAAGAAGTTTGGCCTTTCCATCTACGAAGAAATGAGCAAGGGGACAAAGAATATCTATTGCCCATATTTCAACATGCATAGATGGAAATCCTACAGAGCTCGCCCATCCATGTTTGTAGCTGGAACAGAAGATCCAAATGGTTAACAAGTTGAGGCCAAAGTTGAATAGGTTGGAGGGAAGAGAACAGGCTGGATTTCTTTAGGGAAATTACAAAACTCCCTTACTGACCCCAACCTTTCTCTGAAAGCAAAGGTCAATTTTTTTTCAGTACTAACATTCTACCAGTTTTTCTCTATGGCAATGAGACATGGAATACAACTCCAAAGAATTAAAAATGAACATCACTAGCCATTCCCCAACAGTAAGTGGTTAAAGGATATGAACAAGCATTTCTCAACAGAATTGCAAAGTATTCACAACCATGCAAAATAATGTTCTAAATCACTAATAAAGATAGAAATGTAAATCGAAACAACCCTGAGGTTGCCCTTCCCACCCAGCAAATTGACAAAGACGACAAAAAATGTCAATAATCACAATATTAAAGGGGCCATGAGATAATAAGCATGTTAAACATAGTGTGGGTGGTGCTGTGAAATGGTATAACCATTTTGGAAAACAATTTGGAATTATGCATACAAAGTGACTAAAATGTCCATCACACCCTTTGAACCAAAGACTCCATTACTGATTGGGCTTATGCCCACAAGAAAGCCATTGATGAGAAGAAAGTCCTTATGCAGGCCAAAATATTTGTAGTGACACTTTTTATGATAGCAAAGAATTGGAAACAAAGAAGATACCCATTGATTGGTGAATGGTTAAACAAATTGTGGTACATGAATACAATGGAATATTATTGTACTGTAAAAAATTATGTATGTGATAAAGAAATATGGAAAGAGCTATACGAACTGATGCAGAGTGAAGTAAACAGAACCAAGAAAAAAATACACACAGTAAGTATGGTAATATAAATGGAAAGAATAATCCAACACACAGATCAAACACGACTCAAAAAAGAGATATGAGACAACGCCCCCAACCCACCCTTTCATGGAGCTGAGAGGTCCACAGATATTGCACATTGCACACAGTTTTGGACTTTTCAATATATTGACTGGTTATACTGATTTTTTCTACTTTTTCCAAATTTTGGGGATCTTGAGGGGGATAGGTTTTAAAAAATACTATTTGTTATGTGGGATGGCTCTCTGGGAGGGGAAGGAAGAGGAATACAAGATGATGTAAAAGCACAAAAGATATCAATAAAAATTATTTTTACAAATGAATATCACACATGGGCTTGAGTGTCATGTGGAGATGTTTTGTGACGGGAATGAGCAGGCTACAATATGGGGAGCTCTGAAGAAGACCAAGATTAAAAGAAATCATCAAAGAATTGGGTGACAGGAGAAGAAGATGGACTGGTCATGTGCTAAGAATGAAGGAAGACAAGTAGACAGCCAGAGTGCTCCACTCATACCCTTGCAATGTCAACAGAAAGTGAAGAAGTTCTCCAGTACCTTGGCTGAACTCTCTGTGAAGAACATATGGCCCAATGTGGGAAAGAGTCATGCAGGATATGCAAGGATAGGTGGCCATTTGTATCAATCAGGAATTCCCAAATCAATGAGATCACAAATCTTTGAGTATTTAAGCTTATATTTCTTTAAAATTATTTTTTAAACTATGTAACAGAATTTTACGATTCGTGATACAATCCTCTTTCTTGTTCTTTTTGCATTAAGATGCTTGTGTTTGTTGATTCCTTTCAAGTTAACAAAAAATTTAAAAACAGATTAACATTGGATAGTGCCCAATCTGATTTCTTATTTATAAATTGGGTGGTTCTAATGCTTTAAAAGAAAGCAATGAGTTTCCATCCTTGGACCATATATTTCTTCTAAGTGTATACCTTGGAGTTGGTTGCAATGAGTGCTTTTCTTTCTTCCCTCCTCCCCCTTGAGATGGCTGCCATTAGACATAAATGTGTGTATAAATATGTGAGTGTGTGTGTGTGTGTGTGCATATGCGTAAAATTATTCTATACATACTTCACCAAACTGCCAAAAGGGTCCAGAACACAAAAATAATTAACATCTTCCCCTCCCCCAAATGAATGTTGTGTTTTATTATTAAAAGGAAATTTTCATTTTCTTGTCTCAGTTTTTGTTTCATTTACCCAGTCTTACAATTGGTCATATCAGACCCCAGCGTATGAGACAAGACCTCTCAACTCCAAGTCAGGTTTCTCTCTCTGCCTTTTATTCAGATCAATAAAGTCTAATAGGCAAACCAAACAGGCACTACCAAGATAGAAGGCTGGCCAGTTTGGTTTTCTTATAGACAAAAGAGTTATCCTCAAAACTGAATCCAACAAAACCACAGTTTTTGGCGCAGTTAGCGCAGCAGACTAATAGCTTTTGGCAGAGAAACATGGGATTGCAAAATCATAGGAATTAGAATTGAAAGGGGCCTTATGATCATTTAGTCAGAAGCCCTCATTTTTCAGATGAGAAAACTGAAGGCTAAAGAGGAAACGTGACTTGCACAAGGTAGCATTAATAAGTAGCAGGGGGTTTGGGTTGGTTTTTTTGTCTTTGTTTGTTTGGGTTTGGGATTTTTTTGTTGTCATTTTTATGCCTTGAATCAGCCCCACCTTAGGGCCCTCAGTTGTTTGAAACACAACATATTGCTTTGCCTTCTGTGTTAACAAAACTCAAATAATCTGGTTTTGTGATACGTGGCTATGTATGTAGTATTCTGTATTTAACTACACTTGGTATATGATATGATTTTGCAAGCATCCTCAAAAAGAAGATTGCTTCCTCTATACCAGCTATACCAGCACAGTTCATTAACTGTAGTCTAATTGGAACTGATTAGGGAAGAGTGTCTGATCAGGTTACAGAATCTGGGGCCATAACTTGATTCTGCCATTCACAACTTATGGAAGCTCGAGTGAAAGTCGTATCACCTCTGCTGGTCTCAATTTCTATAGCTATAACATTTGATGCTATAGTAATCTGAATAATTATTGCTGCCTCCAAAAATTACAACCCAGAGTATCTAAAAATCAGAGGTTCCTAACCTGGAGTCCATGGACCCCTAAGATTTCAGGAGATCTGTCAACTTATAACTTTTAATATTTTGATAACTGTAGTTCTTTTTTTCTAATTATTATTTATTTTATTTTTAATTTATGAAATAACACAAGCATTTCTTTAACAGAATAAAAAAAGATCAGTAAAACTGAAAATCTATTATTTATAACTTTCTCTTCCTTTTAAATATATAATAAAGTTATCATGTAACTTTTTTCTTCCCTCCTCCCCCTTGAAATGGCTACCATTAGACATAAATGTATGTATGTATATGTGAGTGTGTGTGTGCATGTGTGTGCATGCATATACATAAAATTATTCTATACATACTTCACTGGACTGCCGAAAGGGTCCAAGACACAAAAATAATTAACATCCTCCCCTCCCCCAAATGAATGTTGTGTTTTATTATTAAAAGGAAATTTTTATTTTCTTGTCTCAGTTCTACATGAGCTCTACAAAAACATTCCTCATCTAAAGGTCAGACTTACCATAATTTTTGCCATCAAGAAACTAGTCCTTAATAGAAAATTTTTTTTAAATGGTCTTTATGGAGGCAATAGCCTACTCTGGTCTGCAAGAGTCCTCAGAGCTGCTGAGGGGAACTGAAAGGGTTTCAGATTGAGTGCAAAATTCAGTCTCCCAATTTAACAAGATGAATTATCAGGTTCCCCATAGGTCATGGCAAACAGCAAATTAGGAACAAATCCATGCCACTCCTGTCCACCAGGTGCTGGTAGAAGAGGAAACACTAAGAAATTACAATTAATAGAGAGAGAAGCCATGGATGATTGGCTAAAAACTAGTTTGGGTCCACTTACTGCAGGGGTTGCTATACCAGCACAATTCAATTGGACCTAAGGGCATCATTGTATAAACAGGTCAGCATAGTAATTCATGGTAATGATGATCGTTGAGTCATAAAAAACTTCCACTTAAGAGATTCAGAAAATATATATTTTTGGAATATATCCACCGAACATCATAAAAAAAGAAAAAAAGTTTAATGTTTAAAGGGTATAAATTTAATTACCTGGAAAATTCACATATATGGAATACCTTACTTGCCAAAGGTCAATCAGACAATCAACAAGCATTTGATAAGCATTTATTATATACCAGGCAATGTGCTAAATGCTGGAAATACAAAGAAAAAGAAAAAGCAGTTCCTGTCCTCCAAGAGCTTACATTCAAATGGAGGAGATAGCATGTATATAAACCAGTAAATGTATGATACACACAGAGTAGATGGAAAGTAGCCTTAGAAAGGAAGGTGCTAGCAGCAAGAGGGACCTGGAAAGGCCTCCTATGGGAGATGGCACTAAGTCTAAAGGAAGCCAGAGATTCTAAGGGTGAGAAGTGAAGAGGTGAAAGCATTCCAGACATGGAGACAGCCAGTGCAAACACATGGAATCTGGAGATGGAATTGCATGTGGAAGGCAGAACAAGAAGACCAATATAGATGGACTATAGGAGGGATTTATTGTGCAAGGAAAGATAGGAAGGATCCAAGTGGTAAAGGGCTTTTAAGGTCAAAAAGAGGAAATTATATTTGATCCTAGAATTAATGGAGAGACACTGAAGTTTGCTTAGTAAGAGGAATGTCATTGTCTGTCTAATCTACACTTTAAGAAAATCATTTTGTGATAATCAGGATTGTTTCAGAAAAAACGGGGAAGACATGTATGAACTTAATGCTAAGTGAAGTAAGCAGAACCAAGAGAACATTGTACTCAGTAACAGCAAGATTGTAAGGATGATCAATTGTGAAAGACTTAGCTACTAAAGATAGTTATCTAAGACAGTTCCAAAGGACCCATGATGAAAAATGCTGTCCACCTCCATAGAGATAATTGATGAACTCTGAATGCAGACTGAAGCATACTCTTAGGAAAAAAAACAAACCTTTATTTTTCATGGTTTTTTTTCGCCTGTTTTCTTTTGCAATGTGGCTAATATGGAAATAGGTTTTGCATGACTTTTTGCATGTATAATTAATATCAAATTGTTTGCCTTCTCAGGGAGGAGGGAGGGGCAGAAGGAGAGAGAATTTGGAACTCAAAAAAATTTTTAAATGATTGTTAAAGTGATTTTACACATAACTAAAAAATATTTAACAAAATAAATAAAAATATTTTTAAACAAGGGGGAAAAAAGAAAATCATTTTGGCAGCTATGTGGAAGATGGATCAGAGTAGAGAGAGACTTAAGGCAAGGAGACCAATTAGATTGCAATAATCTAGATGAAAAACAATGGGTACCTAAAGTGAGGTGGTAGCTGTGTGTGCAAAGAAGTGGATACTAAAGATGTCCTTGAGGTAGAATAGACATGATTGGTGGGATGAGGGAGAGTGAAGTGAGATCAAGGTTGTGAACCTGGGTAATTGGAAGGATGATGGTGCCCTTGAGAGTAATAGGGAAATTCAGAATCAGAGAGTATTTGAGGAGAAAGATAATGGATTCTATTTTAGACATGTTGAATTTGAGGTGCCCATGGGACATTCATCTTGAAATATCTAATAGGCAGTTGGTGATGTGGCACTGGAGTGCAAGAAAGAGGCAAAGACTGTATATATAGCTTTGGGAGTCATCTGCATAGAGATGACAATTTAACCCATGGGTACTAATGAGATGAGATGAGAGAGAGACAGAGAGAAAGAATAAAGAAATTAAGCCAACAAACATTTGTCAAGAACCTACTATGTGCCAGGCACACTGTATAAAGCAGTGGAGATACAAAGAAAGGCAAAAAATAAAGATAAAAAAAATACCTTCTCTGCTCTTAAGGAGCTCACATTCTAAAGGCAAAGAGAGGAGGGTCCGGGACAGCCTTGGGAGAGACCCCCAGTCAGTGGGCATAACCTAGATGAAGAAAAAGCAAAGGAAACCACTAAAAATGGAAAGTCAGGCAAAGAGGAAAACCAAGAGGATTTTTGTGTTTAAGATGAAACATTCTATTAATTATTGCATGACAGGAAGAAGGGAAGAATAGGAAAGGTAGGATGCAATTTAAAATGTCATCTATTCCCAATCTATAGGTGAGTCAGAGAGGACAGAGGAAGAACTAAGGTTCATAAGGTACCATGGCTATAATATCCATTTGTTTGCACTCTAGCTAGGTGGTATTGAAAAAATCACAGAAAGAGTCTTGACCTGGAGTCTGGAAAGGACAGAGTTCAAATTGTACCTCTGATGCTTAATTGCTGCCTGAGCATGGTGAAGCACTTAGCATCTCAATCGCCCTTTTGTAAAACCAGAATAATAATGCCAGTAGTACCCACCTCACAGAATTGAGGTGAAGCTCAGATTAGAGTGTACAGAAAGGGCTTTGTAAATCTTAAAGCACTGTTAGAGCATCTGCCATTAGTATAGGCTGCTCCTACCACCTTGACTCCCTCCTCCCCCCCCCCTCCTGCTCTTCCAAAAGCTTGAGCAGTGAGAGCTCCAATTCACACATAGCCCAAATCTAAGCCACAATTCATCTCCTAGTGGCCCAAAATAACATGGGGGGGGGGGGGGGTGAGGAAGACAGGAAAGACAGGGCCATGGAGCCTTTAAAGATTCCCACCTGATTTTTTGGAGGTCTGGCCTATTTTCTTTCAAGCCCCAAAGCAAGGGCCCACTTATAATTCTTACAGCATTCCAAAAATTGAAGGAGAAATTGTGGAGGGCCTTGTCTACAGATACCAGGGGGAGACGCTGTCAGGACAAGCTGCTCTAGCTGGGACAGCCTCATTAGAGCAGAGGTCGCGGGTTTAACTGCACTGATTTCTTTATTTCTTAATTCTGCCTTAACAGCCTTCATCTTTAAATTGTTCTTTTTAACCTGCTCCTATGAGGAACAAATGGGGTGGAGGAGATCATAAAATCCTTCCCACAACTCCTTAACTTGACTCTCAACACTCTTTAATTTGTGGTCCTGAATTCCAATCTGGATATATTTCTAGAAAAAGCAGGGTACCTAAAGCCAGTAGAGGCCCTGAGTTCCTGAGTCTGGAGGAATGCTGGAGGGCCTGGAGCCAAAGCCCAGAAGAATGTAACTCACTGGCTTAGGTCAGTTTTATAAGGAAACCTCTAACAGCTGCCTGGCCTGCCATACTGGCTGTGCCTAACTTCAGTGTCTTTGATGCATGTGAGAGGAAATGTGTTTATCCTAAGAAAAAGCAATGGAAATGTCTCCCAGACCACCTCCTCTTTAAAATCCCAGTTTCTCGTTTGTTCTTGTATAGAAAGCAACTTGAATGAGTGTTTGTTTTCCGTATTTGTGTTTCTGCCATTTCCAGCCTCTCTTTACTGGACATACTGCTCTTGAGATCATAGAAGGAGATAAATGAATCTATCAATAAACATTAATTAGGTGGGTACTAAGAGCCAGGCACTGTGATAAATACTGGGGATACCAAAGTGGCAAAAGCCAGTCCCTGCCCTCAAGGAGCTTACAATCTAATGGAGGAGACAACATGCAAATAAATATATACAAAGCAAGGATAAATAGGAACTAATTTACAGAGGGAAGGCAAATGATTAACAGCAGGGACAGAGATGGGTGGAAAGGAAGTTGGGGGCGGGGGAAGGGAAGTATGCCCAAGCAGAGCCTGTAACTAGATGACAGACCAGCATTTCCCTGATGCATCTTCTTTCATCCCACCCACAACCTGAAGTTCAAAAAGAAGACAATGCCCCCTCAGGACCTGAAGGCCCAGCTACCCTGGTGTGGCTTCCTGAAAACCTCCGAGGTATGTACAGTCCAGGCCCCTCAGGCTTGGAGGATTTAAGAAGGCCACATAAGTTACCACGTTCTTCATCATATCCTGCTGCTCTGAGATAAGGGGGTGGCATCCTCAGATGCTGAGTGTCACAGCGTCCTTATAGATGTTGCTGTTACAGCAAAATAAACCTCCTTTTGTTCACTGTTCAATGACTTGGGAGTGTTTCATTTCATCCCACCATCGAACCAGACCTAACTGCTGGCATTAAAGCCTCCTCTCATACAATAGACTGGATGGTGAAAGTAGTTGTTGAAGTGAGTTGCTGTTCAACCATCTCTTGGAGTTGGGGTGTGGAGGGAAAGACGGTGGAGGCTCAGCTGGTTAGACCAGAACTCTGACCCAGTCTAAGGTAAAACTTAACACTGTCTCAGGGCTAATAGTGACCATTCAAAGAGTCAGCTCCCAGAACACTTCCTTGTCTGGGAAGAAGGATGGGGAAGAGGAAGTCATTCTGTGTTCTCTCAAAATGAGAAGGCTGGGTAGGCCTGTAACAGGCCAAGGGGTCTCTGGTATGAGAAACAAAGGTCTCCTCAGCAAGGCATGACCTTCCTTTTCCCTTTTGAGGTTTGCCTTCTACCGATAGCTCTCCCAGTTTGTTCATGGCCTGAATTTCTGAAAATCATCCCCCACTGAAGGGTCATCCCTTCCTAGAGACAGTGGGGACAGTCAGTCCTATCAATCACTCTTGACGATCAAGAAGCATTTATTAAATGCCTATTATGTCCAAGGCAATGAATTTACCCACGGGAATTGGAGTTTGGAATAAAGAAAGACAAAAACTGGCCCCTGTTCTCATGAGGCTCACAGTATAACAGGAGAGGCAACTTGCAAAGAACTACATACAAACATAAGATAAACTGGAGAGAGGGAAGACATTAAAAATAAGGAGAACTGGAGAAAACCTTACAGAAGGTGGAATTTTAGCTGAGATCTGAAAACGGAGACTGAGAAAAGTTAAGTGACTTGCCTGGGGCCACACAACTAATGTATATCAGAAGCAGGATTTGAACTCAGGTCTTTCTGACTCCAGGTTTTGATACTCAATCCTGTTGTACCACCTAGTTGCTTCAGAAAGAGGACAAAACAGGGAAAGAAAAAAAGGAGATGTGGATTAGGATAGTTAGTATAGTTAGCCATCCTGTGTTTGGGGAGGGGACCTAGAACAGGGAGGAAGTGGGGTTCCTGGTAGAGGAAAATGCTTCTCTTCCCCTAAGAGATTTCTGTCTACTGTGTCTGCTTCCTGATACAATTTGCTCGGAGAAACGTTGGCTCCACCCAAGTGAGGATAAGGAGGACAGGGGATGGGGTGGAGAGGAAAGAGGAGAGAAAGGCTGTTTCTCCTTCTCAGCCAAACACTTCCAATCCCCTACGAGAATCAGAAATTCAGGCCACGAGCAAACTGGGAGAGCAGTGAGCTATCGGTAGAAGGTAAACCTCAAAAGGGAAAAGGAAGGTCATGCCTTGCTGAGGAAACCTTTGTTTCTCATACCAGAGACTGTGACTTTCTCTTGAAACTTTGTCCTCCCATCCTGCAAACTTTCCTACCAATTTAGAGGCTGGGGAGGGAAGAGAGAACTTGTTGCCAGATTGCAATTGCTATTGGTCCCAATCTATCTTCTAGTCCTTAGTCATGAGAACAGAGGAGACACTCTGGAAGGAAGAATGTCTTCAGAGGAAGGAACGATTTTCAACAATATGGCTGAAAGAGTGCTAGCCTGAGAACCAGGAAGGCTAGGTCCCTGCTTTGACCCTAACACTGGGTCCCTTCTGCCTTTTTTTTGTGAAATAAAGGGTTTGGACAAGGTGGTCTTCAAGTCTTTTTTTATAGCTCTGACAGTCTATATAAGACTGAGATCTGGTCCCCATTTACCTCACTTTAACCTTAATTTCAGTAAGAGCTAAATGAGTCCTATTCACAGAATTGCTATGAGGACCAAATGAGAATAAATCCAAGAGAATGTATATAAAGAGCTCTGCAAACTTTAAAATGCTTCATAGAGTTTACTATTATTGTTCAAAGTCACATTGATAGTAAGTAATGAACTCAATCTTTGTACTCGTGGCCTCTAACTAACTCCAGATACCACACTGTTATTGCCATGGTTCTCTCCTTCAATTACATGTTATACCATTTACTCCTACCCAAGTGAGAAGGGGGAAAGGCAGTCCTATGCTCTATGTTGGGTACATGGAAGGAGATGACTCATGATTTGTTGAAAGAATGCTAAATACTACACTGCTTGCCTGACTTAAAAAACCCCACGGGAAGCAGGAGAGACAGAGAGGCACAGACAAAAATTCACAGAGACAGAGACTGAGAGGAGTGACAGAGAGAGACAGAGAGAGAGAAAGAGAGATGAGAGGAAGAAAAAGAGGATAATGAAGAGGAGGAGGAGATGAAATCTTTTGAATGGATACTGGGAGCTCTTGGAGCCACATACATGTATAGGAAGCCAGCCCCATCAGGTGCCCTTGACCTCCACTGCGTATAGGACTAGAGGCTGCTGAAAGTGAATTGACATTGTAATCTCTTCTGGTCTGGGATGAGATTTTCTCTCACAGCTAAAGAATTCATTTCCTCTTATATAGACTTTGGTATATTCAGATCTCTTGAATTTCTCTAATTTCTGTTTGCTGATTTGCTTGGATAAGTGGGTTTTGCTTGCTATTCATTATTCATGATATCTTTTATGTAACCAGCATTTGGAGGAAAGGGACTAAAACCGTGAATGTCAAATAAGGTCCACCCTCCCACTTAAGAGGGATCAGAGAAGTGGCTTCCCATTCTGAATTCAGACTCAAACACCTCAAATAGAAATATTGGGGACCAGGAATATGTGTAGCTGACAGATATAATTCTAGCCCAGTACCCCTGTTGGAGACTGGAGGAGAGGTCACCTAGTCTTGGCAATATGAAACCCCGCCTGGACTTCACCCTACCATGCTAGCAATGCCATCACAACTTTCCTCCTAATCTATGCAAAGGTGAGACAGATCTCAAATCATATCTATTCATGCCACCTACTGGTCACATTTTTATATTTAGACAAGCCACATACATAAATATTTCATAATAGCAAACTCAGAGTTCAATTCTCCAGTCTTCTTCTAATGCAGCACTATGGGGAGGAAACTTATAGTGATGGGACAACAGAAATAGCTAAACACACAAAAGTATGCAAATAGTGTGTGAAAAGTGCTTCCCTCTAGAGTCCAACTGTCTCCAAATGAGGTAATATCTCCTGGTTTTATTTTTTTTTTAGGGGGCAAGGTGGAGCAATTGGGGTTAAGTGAATTGCCCAAGGTCATGCAGCTAATAAGTGTCATGTGTCTGAGGTGAGATTTGAACTCAGGTCCTCCTGACTCCAGGGCCAGTTCACTGTGCCACTTAGCTCCTTACAGAGCTTAGTTCTACTTTCTATTATGTATGCATAAGAATGGAAACTAAAATAATTTAAATAGCAAATCTGAAGAAAAAGAAATAGCCAAATGTAATTTTCTTTTGGGCAGACCTGGAAGGGGATACAGAATAAAAGGATTTTCTTTACTTACTTATTTATTAATTCCTGTTAAAGCTTAAGAGTTTGGAGCACAATTCCGCCCTTTGTTCTCCATGTTTATTTTTTTTGTTAATAATTATCAAGTTTAACAAAAAAAAAATTAATGGTAATGATGAAGTTTTCTCAGACACCTCCCACACCAAATCCCAGTGTCTCATGTGCGTTTATTCCTTATCTAGGTGTTCCAGGAGAAATATCTCCTTTCTGACTTCATGTGGCAGATAGCTGCTGCCAAAACAAATCGACCACAAGTCAGAAATTATAAAGGTAAAAACCTAGGTTTTCTTATTGTGCTGAAGCATAGGTTGAGTTCTCAAACAAAAAATAAATTTGAATGAAGATAGGATTTTAACAAGGCCTCTTATAAACTAATGTCAGAGTGACAGAGAAATAATTCTTTTACATATTACAATTTGTTCATTTCTCATAGGCCGTGGAAGTTAAAGACAGGTTCATAATCCCATGTTTTCTTCAATGTCATAAAAGTTGAGTGAATTCAGTTAAACAAAGTCATAATCTCATACATAAACAAACTTACTTAAATAGACTTTATAGGTCAACTAAGTCTGGTTACAGATTAAACTACATTTAGAGGGTTCACAAATAGGCTGATTGAAGAGGAAGGTTTACATGTCACCAAAATAACCAAGAACACTGGTGTCAGGGAAATCCTTCCTTGCACAGTTAGCTAGGGAAGCCAACAAATAAATCAATTTGGGAAGCTCAAACTCCCCTTTGGCTTTTATTGAAGGAATGTCAAATAGTCTTCCCTTAACATTATTATTCCAGGAGTCAGATTCGATCAGGTGAAGTTAATATTAACGGAACACAGGCTAGAATGAGAAATTACAGGAGGAATGGCCCTGAGCGCCAAATAATAAAAATTAATAAAAGAAAATTTTAAAAGAAATTTAAATTCCCATTACATAGGGGACTAAGAATAAAGTGAATGAATGATTATCCCCCACAATATTTCTTCTCTACTTTTCAACCTTTCCCTGGAGGACATACTACTTTTGAGACCATGGGAGTTAAAAATTGAAGTAACTTTAGAGATCACCTGTTTGTTGTCCCCCATGTGTAGCATGGGTGTGTCCCTGGGAGACAGAATAGACATCTCTAGCATTTTCTCCCTCTACCCTTTCTCTAAAAAGACTTCATTTCCTGCTAGGAAGTGAAGCTGAAGATTGGGGCCAAAAGCTGCCAGTGTCCTCCTTAGAAAAAAGGAGTACTTGGTTAGAATTATTTCTATTTGCTCCCTTAAACATATACATATATATATATATATATATATATATATATATATATATGTATACATATAATGTGTGTGTATGCATACATATATATATTATGTATTGTTATTCTACATGATGTGGTTTTCTCCTTCAACCAAATTTCTCATCACTATTTCATTAATGGAGGGAATCAGATCCATAAGCTTTAAATCCAAGGCTTAACTCCTTTCCCACCAAATACCTGTTGCACAATGAACATGCATCGGCAGTAGCCATGAAACCCATTTAACCAAATCACAGTAAAACAGAAATCGGAGCAAATATACATAGGAAAATATATACCAGATAATACAGAATGAAGGAGCTCTCCCACTGAGAGCAAAGTAACTGTGCAACAGAGAGAGAAAGTTCTAGATCTCAGCCAAAGAGTAGCTCCCTGAAGTCTCTAGATTGGCAAGCTGGAGATGATGAGGTCTGCCATCTCCTCCCATGTCAGCTTTTTCCCAAAGTCTTTTCCTTCAGCAGTTTTAAGTGGGGTTGGCATCATCCATCTTCTGTCTCAAAGCTGGAAGTCGGAAGTGTCCAAAGTCCAATGAGATTCAGCAACTTGAAGAAAACTACATGCAACTGCAAAACCTGAAAAGATTTGAATAGCTGGAGGGAGGGGGAACCCCTCCTCTTACTCTCACCATCTCTACTCTGCTTTTCACACAGTCATGGGGCATTAATCTCTACCAATGATGAGACAGTCCAATGATCTTTGGGACTAAGGTTTACATAACAACTAAGGAGAGAGCTAGTATCCAAACCCAGGTCTTCTGACTCCAAAGTCAGTGCTCCCATTGGCATGTCCCTTCCATTACACCCCATGGCCTTACATATTTGTGGCTCTACCTTTCAGTTATGCAGAGTGTAACCTCTGTGCCAGATACTGTCTCATGACAAGAACACTCAGGATACACTTGTTGTACTTTTCCCACTCTTTCATTTTGTAGCACCTACCCAAGAAAAATGGAAAAATGTGTGAATGGAGATTTTCTTTCAGCACAGGGGGACTGACTGCCTACCTGCAAACAATGCTTCAAAAAAAAAAGAGAAGGAATATTTTATTGAAAGGTTTAAGAAAGCAAAAGAGAACTCCCAAAAGAGTTGTTGGGAAATTTTTTTTAAATCCTCCAATGTTCAACCTTCTTCTCCAAGATCTGCACAAAATCTGTCACCTAGATCCTGGAAGAGGTAGATTCCCGCTCTGATGTTCCTGGCAAACTTTGCTTCCCAAAGATCCCCAGTAGTTCCAACAATGTCAGGTGTTCTCTTCTTTACTGCTCTTGCCACAGTTCCTTAGAACTTCTAATATTGACACATGTTCTCAGGCATGGCACAATCCCCTCCTGGAGTAAATTTCTTTGCTATTGAACACAGTCTTTGCCACTACAAAGGAAAAAGCTTTATGCCATTAAGAGAATTGATCAAAGGTACTGAGAATGTTCAGCATAGAGAAGATATGATGGCTGCCTTCAAGCATTTAAAGAGCAATCATTTGATAGAGGAATTAAATTTATTCTGCTTGATCCAAGGACTTAGAAGTAGAAGCTTATTCTAGAGTGACAGTTTCAAAAAAGTTATAAATGCTGAGATCCTAGTTGGAATCCTAATTAAAGATAAGTAATTTTGTACAGCCAGGTATGCATAATAAAGGTAGAAATTTAGAACCAAATATCTAAGGGAGAGGTCAAGAGACATAGCCCTTTTGTACTTGTCTCAGGTTGATTCTCATGGTAGCCAGGAATTTAAGACGGGCCAAAATGAGTGAGCTTCATGCCTGTAGCATCCATTCAGTTGCTTTGAGGGTTTTGTTGGGTAGGATCAAAATGCCTTAACTGGACAAACTAACAAAGATGTGACAGATGTTAAAAGGAATTCCCTAATCCTAAATCAAATAACTGACTAGAGGAGAGGTCTTTAAGTAGAAGTGGGAAAAGAGCACTCAGAAGAATTGACAACCCAAGAGGGTTCTCCTATCCTTTCCTGGTTTGATGCTGTTGTCACAGTCCCATTCTCTTAGGATAATGTGAACTAACGTAACTTTACCCTCTACTGTAGACACAAGGTTTGTCAGCACCTGCAGTCTCAGAAGACAGCAGCAGAAATCAGTGCAGTTATCCCTTCCGTGTTGCAATTTTCCCAATTATGGTTTCAATATATTGAGGATCGGCAAAAGAAATTAAATGAGAACTTTTTGGGAATTTTGCAAAAGCTACAAAATGACATGCAAAGCTCAGCATTTAGGATAAGGCTTAGGTCAGCAAATGAAACAGAAAAAGTTTAGAAACTCAGAAATGTATAAAATATAGTATTATATAACATTTCCTATGACCAAATACTTAACCCAAAGTTTACAATAAGTTATTGTAAACACCCCATAAAAGAAAAAGAAAATAGAATTCAGACTTCTTCTCCGGTACAAAATGAGGACTAAAAAATTTTATGCAGATTTCCCATATCATGGGGGCACTGCGCCCTAATCCTCAAGATGTGGAAGGGAGAACTATAGACGGTTCAAACAAGTAGTAGCTTCAGTTGACTAGCTGATAACCAGCACGTGCTAGCAGAAAGCAGCACAGCAAACACCAAAAACTAGCCTAAAGGCCGAGCACTGACCACAGGATGCCCAGTGAAAAGCCTGTCACAAAGCAGAAATACAAGGGCTAGCAGGGAGCGTAAGTGAGACACCTAGCAGAAGAGGAAGCATTAGCCCAGTAAACAGCAGCAAGACCCCGTGGGATCCCACTGGCAGCTCCGTAGCACTGGCTTGATTTCCTGGCTATATGTTTGCCCTCCACAGGTTAGTTCAGGCCACATGTGTTTCCTGAGTGTATGCCCTTCACGGTTTCTGTGTGTTTTCTGTGTGCATGCACATACTCTCCGTCTCTGGTTATGTTTGTAGGAGGATACACCCTTTACCAGTCTTTTCTTGTCATTTGGTTTTCTAGGCTGTTTGATGAGAAATTTTTCTTTCCAACTATGTCTTTTCTTGCTGGCTTAGGAAAAGCAAATATTAGTGGAAGCTTTTGAGTTTTGTGTTGTTGTTGTTGTTGTTGTTGTGGGTTTGAGGATCCTGAGGAGGACAGGATCCTGAACCACAAAATAGCTCAAATCAAAAGAAACATTCTAGAGGCTCATGTACTGGGGCCCCAGGCAATACTTAAGGGAAAAAAAAAACCTTCCCAGTCATCAAAAAGTAGAATGTATTAAGTCAATGGAGATCTTTAAAGAGAAGTTGTATAAACACTTGTGAGAAATGTAGAAGGGATCCTTGGAAAGGTATGGGTTGATCTAGTGTGGTTCAGTGGAAAGGGATCTGAATTTGGAGTCAAATGACTTGGGTTCAAAACCTGGGTCTGCCATTTATTACCTGTGTGACCTTGGGCAAGTCATAAGCTCCCTAGGCCTCAGTTTACTTATGTGTAAGATAAAGTTATTTGACCATATAGATTCCCTTCTAAATCTAAATCTATAATTCTATATCAATAGGATCTGTTCCAACTCACAGATTCTATGATCTATGATATCACCTATTATTTCCTAATGTTTTAAAGAAAATATAATTCTAGTCTCATCCCACTGGCTCCAAGTTTAACAACTTCTGTGAAAATACGAAGCATGTCATAAAAATTAGGAACAAAGAGCTTTTGTAGTTGCTTAATAATTTAAGTTTGTTAAGTAATCATCAGCTGATGACTTCTGGTTTAGTCAACGAAGGGTTGCATCACAAAGATCATTCAGTCGTTACAGAGGCTACAAAGACAAGTAAGATATAGCTCCTGCTTTCAAGGAGCTTCTAATTAAGTAATAACAGTAACCTGAAACTTTACCCAGAGGTGCATGTCTTGAGCAGTGTTTCTCAAACTTTTTGGCTTGATATCTAGCTGAGATTTGTCACCTAAGACAAAAAAATTGCTTCTAAGTACAGCCCCTTTGAACCCAGTTTACAGATAGTTTGGGCTGCTGTAATGTAACCCTGGTTAGCCTAGAGTGTTCGTACTGCCTAGGTGTGATTCTGGATTGATAAAGAGAATGATTACTTACTGTATGACAGCTAGAATTGGCTTGAGAGATTTAGAAAAGAGAGACATCTTCATTCATTCCTGTTTGAAGAGAAAACAGATAGTTCAAGACTCTCTTCTAGGAGAGACCTATGGAGAGAAAACAGACCATGAAAGGCAAAAATGAAGGTGAAAACCAGCCCCTTCACAGGTCCCTGATTTCCAGCTTGCCCCCCTAAAGGCTTTGGGGAATTTTCTCTTGGTTGAGATTGGATCTTCATTTTATTGGTTGAGTTGATATATATTGATCCCAAAGGAAGAACTCATTCATTTTTTATTTCCTGGCATATTCTAATTTGTATAAACGTTCTGATATCTGTTTGATATCTACTTGGATAAATGGGTTTACTCACCATTCTCTGTTTGTAATGGTCTTTTGTATAACTAGTATTAGATGAAAAGGAATCAAATCTATGGATCTAAGTTTGGGGAATCCTTTCCCCTTTAAGGAATGGAAACCATAAAAGTGACCTGAACCTCAAAAAAAGAAAAGAAAATCATTCCTCCTCAACAGCGATATTTGGACAAACAGATAAATATAATTCTAGTCTCATACTCTTCTCTCTCAGAGGAGAATAACAAGATCAGGTTCATGGTCCATTCTTGATCTCCTACCTACAAAGGTAGGCAAAATTCCTGAGAGTCCCATTTAGACAACCCATATACCCTACAATGGGCAGCTAGGTAACACAGTGGATACAGCCAGGTCTAGGGTCAGGAAGATTCATCTTCCGAAGTTCAAATCTGGCTTCAGAGGCTTACTAGCTGTGTGACTCTGGGCAAGGCACTTAATCCTGCTTACCTCAGTTTCCTCATCTGCAAAATGATCTGGAGAAGGAAATGGCAAACCACTCCAGTATCTTTGCCAAGAAAACCCCAAATGGGGTCACAGAGAGTCAGACATGACTGAAAAAATGACTGAACAACATACTGTACAATGAAAAGAAGGATACAAGGAGGAGAATAAGGTATGAGAGACATAAAAGTCAGATATTATATTATTCAGTTAAGTTTTTCCTGTTATACATGACTGCTGCTACTTGGTCTGCTGAGTTAGGAAGAAGATTCACTATCATCTTATTGCTATTTAAAAAAAATACTGCCTTGGACCAATTGCTTGCATTAAATAGCCTCATACTTACTTCCTCTCTGTGGTGTTTCCTAGAATAGAGCATGCTTTCACAGGGACTGTTCCAGTCTCCCAAAGTTTGCATCTTTTATCCTCAGACTTAGCTTTGACTTCTACCTTCCTTGCCTTCTGTTAACTCACTTAGATCCAATTCTGGATCATGCACTTCCTCTCAGTGATACAGGGAACTAGAACTCAACATATACAGTAGAAACACAGCTCTAGTTATGGAAAGGATCTCAGGAGCCATTTTTACAACTCTCCAATTTTTCAGATGAGGAAACTGAGGCTCCAGAACACATAGGCAGTAAGCATTTGAGGTAAGATATGAACTCATGTGCTTTGACTCCAGAGTCAGGGCTCCTTCCAGTGTTCCATGCTAACTCCCACTTATCTCCCAACCAGTTTACTCTTCTCTGGTGTTTATGGGAAACCTCTTTTATCTCCATACCAAGCTGAAAGGGTGGGTTGCAACAACCCTAATTCCTCCAAGCTGGCAAGCAGTGGAAGTAGCATTCCTGTAATTGCCCAGGACCCTCCAGGCTACACATAGTTTATCCTAATATTGAATCCACCCAGAGTAAAGAACTCATCATCTTTTTGGCTTTTTTTTTCTCCTTCTGCTCTTGGGGGAATCTCATTTAGATACTAGCACATATTTTTTTTTTTAATAAACCAGTCTGCAAGCATCCTGGAGGAGATGTTATGGTTCATCTGTCCTGGGAAGGTGACCTTTTGAGAACTACTAGTCTACAAACCACAAACCACAAGGTTTGAGAAACTAAGCTTTGATAGATCCATAATACACAGAGGGCACAATGGATGAATGTCATGACACCACTAGACAGATATCTCTTCCATAACATGAATTAGTTTGCTCCCTGAATTGCTGAGGCATCTTTCAGCCCCTAAAATGTAACAGGCTGATTATTTACAGTATAACAAAAAGAGAAGTGTAAGAGTTGGCAGGGGGAGCATAACATCTAATTTTAGTCTTAGTTAAAATAGAGCATAAAACAGGAATTGGCAAACTTCCTTTAGGTGAGAGAATTGCATGTACTGAGTATTGTTAATAATTAAAAACAAAACAAAATGGAATACTGGAGCTGTATTCATACTGTCACCACTGGGTGGTGGTAGAGGGACTTTTCAGTAGACCTCATTGACTTCGGTTCTGCATTTAAAGATTGGGGAGGAGGGAGAGTGGAGAGGGAAAGTGGGTCATATTGGAGGCCAAGTGGATTTTATTTTGTTTTAGTTAGCTGTAAAATGACTACTGTGTTTACTATCTACATGGCAAAATGTTTTAAAGCAGTGTGAACAGTAGCATGGTGCAGTGAAAAGAATGGAATTGGGAGCCCACACTGGCTCTGAGTCCTGGGAACCTGACCTCTCTCTGGGCATCAAAATCCTCATCCAGAGAAAGAGAGGATTGGAGTAGAAGCTCTCAATCTAGACTTCAGGAGGACCATGACCTTGGACGGGGTGGGGTTTGGGAGGAAATGTGGGAATTATGTCTTTATTTTCGTTAACTTTTCCTTTCCTTGGTAATCCCATGGATTTAATTTTGTGCATTTAAAAACATGATTTCCAGAAGGAGTTCACAGGTTTCACCAGACTACCAAGAATACCTAGCAAGATGATCTCCAAAGGCCCTTCTAGCTTTAAATCCTACAGAAACTATGATCAGCATGGTTTTTTTAGCTTCAGTTTTGTCATATAAAAAATGAGAATAATCAGGTTTTTCTTTACTACCTCAAAGGTTTCCTGAGAGGAGCACATCAGATAATGTATATAAAAACCTTTTGTAAATTCCAAAGTGGTAGGAAAAGGTCATATGCAGGATTAAAACGAAAATTAAGAGAGCCTTAGGAATAGTCATGGGGCATATAACTGTTGGTATATTGACTAATGAGAGTGGGGGGTGAGGGGATAGCCAGCTCTTGTCCAAATGGAGAAATGTTCTCAAATGTAGAGAGAGCCCTGGCTTTGGAATCAGAACACCTAGACTTAAATCCTAGTTCTGCTGCTTAAACATGTGGGGCTCAATTATTTTCAACTCCTTCTCTCACCTGTAAAATAAGGAAATTGAACCAGATGACCTTTATGGTCTCTTCAAGGGTTTAAATATTATGAAATTATAAAATGCTTCACTATGGCTATAGTCAATGATATGCTAGGAAATGTTCACCAACCAACTCTCCAAAAAGAAATATATGCAAGGTACACTTTTAAGTTTAATCTACATTATTAAAATTTTTAAGTAACTTTAAGTCTAGACCAATGGTATCAGATAAAAAAAGTACTGCCACATATTGACTGAGAAAACCTCAAATTAACGTTATCTGTGTTATATTATTCATGTCATTAAACATGTCCAAATTACATTTTAATCTGGGGTGAGCGGCATTCAAGAGAGGCTGGGGCAGGGAATTTGCCACACCTGGTCTAGATAATCCACAAAACAATAAACCAGACTCTGTTTTATAACATTTGCTGACTTCTAAAATGTAAGTGCTCACACTGAAAATTTAACCCTCTCTCTTTAGAATTTTGAACATATCCCTAGATATAGCCCTGGATGCAAATCTAATGTACTACCAGACTGCATAAGTATGCAATGGATTTCTCTTCACCAATGCAGACTGAAATAGATCTATAATTGAAGAAAAATACTAGTGTGATTGAAGCCCATAGAGGTTAAAATGACTTTCCCAGGGTCACATAGCTAATCAGAAGTGGGTTAGACCCAGACCTTCTTGACTCTGAGCCTAGAAATCTACCCAATTATTCCATACTAGCTCTATAACACTACATTATTCATTTAGAGTGACATTATAATTTTTAATATAATACAATGACATTATATATAATTTATAATAACAAATAAGAAAGTCACATCTTTATAACAGACTTGATTTTAAGCATTGGAACCTAGATTTAGAGTGGAAAGGAACCTTAGAAGTCATGAGAACTCCCACATTTTACACGTGAATGAAATGAGTCTAGAGAATTAAGTAACTTCCCCAAAGTCACAGAAATAGTGCCAGAGGGAGGATTTGAACTCAGGTCTTCCTGACTCCAAGTTCAGTTCTCTAATCATTTTGCTGCACTGGCTCTAAGTTCTGATGAGAACTTTGATCAGCCCATACCATTAACTCATTCAGGAGGGTCAGTAGGACACATGGCACTTAAGTCTATTCTTTTTTTATTTTTAATTTATTTATTTTTAGTTTATAACATTCAGTTCTACAAGCTTTTGAGTTTTAAATTTTCGCACCCTCTGTCCCCTGTCCCCTCCCCAAGTCTGTATGCTCTCTCTATACATTCATATTAAACATATTTTTACATTAGTCTTAAGTCTATCCTAAATGTGGCCTGATTAATCTATAATATCACAGAGAAAACTGGAGAAGCAATAGATGCATAACCAGACAATAATCTTAGTGTTTTCCTATGTAAGATGTGCCTCACGTGAATTTGCATATGTTCACTGATGCATGTAGTAATTACTGCATATTTGTTTATCACAGATACAGTTGCCATTAGTTATGCATAATTTTGCTGTCTATTTTCCCATATGCTGCTATTTTTACATGTTCTGTTATTACGGAGAACTGCTGGTATTATTATCACATTGCTTTTTATGCCTATTTATGTAGATATGCTGATACTGTTGTGATATGTGCATGAAATATATCCTGCACATAATTTAGACCCTTAGTGGCCAGAGGACTAACCAAAATTCAAAACTATGGACAAATAGACACACAGTTCCAGGCTTTCTTCAAGGAGAGCTCCCTGGAAAGAGAGAAAGATTGAGAAGAAGCTGATGTGTAGAGGAACTGGTACCTTGAGCATGTATCTATTTCCAGTTTGCCACACTAGAAACTCTGGGAAGAATTTCCCCTTGGGTGAACTCAAAGACTCCCTTCCTCTCTCTCTGTTGAGCTAAGATATTTTTCTTTCAGTTGGAGAGCTCATTTATTCTGTGGATTGTCTGATATGTTCTCATCTGTATATCTTCTCTAATTCCTGTTTGCAATCTGCTTATTTAAATGGTTTATTTGCTATTCAGTAGGTGTGATGGTTGTTGTATAAGTAGCATTTGGCACAAAGGGAGTCAATATATATATATATATATATATATATATATATATATATAACAATATAACTGGGCACTCAAGGAATGCCCATACCTGTTAAAGGATATTATGATTCAGTCATCTTCATGACCACATCAAGGGTTTTCTTGGCAAAGATATTGGAGTGGTTTGCCATTTCCTTCTCTAACTCACTTTAAAGATGAGGAAACTGAGGCAAACAGGGTTAGGTAACTTACCCAGTGTCACATAGCTAGTAAGTGTCTGAGGCCAGATGTAAACTCAGGAAGATAAATCTTCCTGATTCCAGGTCCTTCATTCTATCCACTGCACCACCAAGCTGTCCCTGTTAAAGGATAAAAACCAGAAAAAGCAGCTTGAATTTCCACTAAACTAAGAATGTTTACAAGAAAAATTAATGTAATTCTAGTCTGATATTCTCTCTATGAAGAAAGCAAAGTAGGTCAGTCTTGAGCCCAATAGGCTGCCACTCCTCCTTGAAAGGAATCAAATTTTCCTCTGGAGAGAGGTGGGTGAGATTCTAGAGATATCTATTCATGATTCCTTGCAAGACAAATTCTGACAAACCCATGTGGGTTATATAATATGTATAATGTATAATATAATCCACGTGGGTAGGCAGTGTGGTATGGTAGAAATAGCATTGAAGGACCTAGGTTCAAACGATATCTCTGCTCCTTGCTTGTAGTAAATCCAGGGAAAGATAATCTCTCTGGGCTGTTTCCTTTTTTGTCCAATGGGGGAAGGGGTGGGGTGGACTGAATTATCTCTAAATCCCTTTTCAATGCTAAATCTGATTATCCTAAATCAGAGCATATAAAGCAGATGTGGGAATGTTTTGTAATGATTTCCTTTCTCCTTCCTTGAGATGGCAAGGGAAATTGGGAAGGGGAAGCCAGAAGAAAATAGGAGCCAGAAACCATAGTAGTTACAGAATATGTTGCATTCAGGAGAATACATTTCCTAGGATACTGTGGTCCAAAAGCCCAGGGCAGATAGGCACTAAGCAAAGAGCTGCAAGAAGAAAGAAGGAAGATAGAAAGGTAGAAAGTAAGATGATGGTCACTCAGGGGGCCCATCCAGTGTGGGGCAGTGGGTATAAACAGGAAGGCAAAGCTTTTCCATCAGCAAAACATTGAGAACAGCCTTTAATTTAAAATGGGAGAGACAGAGAGAGAGAGAGAGAGAGAGAGAGATCTAAATAGATAGGTAGATAACCTCTTTGAATAAAGATGATAATATTAAGAAAGAAATATCTCTCCATCTGAAGTTTTTTTCCTGAAGGCTTCCTGAAGGAAGGAAACTTGATCATCAGTCCTTGATCAAATTTCTCAGGAAACAATGTACTTCCCTAAATTCTTTCTACCTTTCTCTTATGTTTAATACCCTTCTTAAAAAAAAAAAGCTAAGGAAAATAAATTAAGGGTAGTAATGAGATTTTAGAAAGAGGAATACCTCGTATCTAGCTAAGACTGTGACTTTCATCCCACTACCACCACCATCCTTCCTTCCCCATACCAGAGATTAGGAAATCCTCCAACAGCCCAACTAAAGACTCAACAGCTCCTATGGTTTTAATATTATGCAGATTCCTACAGATGCAGCTAGGGTAGCTAAGTGATACAGTGGATAGAGGATCTGAGTTCAAATCTGACCTCAGACACTAGCTTTGTGACCCTGGGCCAGTCATTTGCCTCAATAAATCTATAAAATGAGTTAGAGAAGGAAATGACAAACCACTCCAGTATCCTTGCCAAGAAAACCCCAAATGGGGTCACGAAGAGTCAGACAGGAACAACTCAACAGCAACAAAATGATTCCCATATGTTCAATCCTAATCACTCTCCTGCGCTCCAATGCTACATTACCAAATTGCCTACTGTGCATTTCGAATGATAAGCATTTCACCCTCAACATGTCCATAACAAAATGTATCTTTCCCCCAAAGCCACCCTTCTTCTGAACATTCCTGTTACACTGGCACCATCATTTCCCAAGCATCCAGAGTTTAGCAACCTCATACTCAAATTAAAGTGTCATATCCAACTCCTCACCCTCACTCATTCCACATTTCCGATCAGCTGCCTAAATTACAGATTTCATCTCAACAAAATCTCATTAACGCATACCTTTCAATCTTCCCTCACACAACCAATCTTATCACCTCTCACCTAACTATGCAACAGACTTCCAGTAAATCTCCCTGCCTCTAATCCATCTAATTTCCTTCCTCTAATCCATCCTCCATAGAGCTGCCAAAGTGACTTTCCTGATGAGGACATCTGACCATGTCACCACCTTCCTCAGTAAACTTCAGCAAACTCCCTATTACTTCCAAGATCAAATATAAACTCTTCTGTTTGGTATTTGAAATTCTTCCCACCCTGGCTGTTATCTTTCTAGTCTTTTCACATACTGCTTCCGTCTACCTAACCTTGGTGGCCTACTTGCCAATTCCTCATCTAACACTTCTCCATCCTCCATCTCCATACTTTGTACAGGCTGTTCCTCATGCCTGGAATCCTCTCTTTCTTCACTTCAGTCTCTTAGAATCCCTGGCTTCCTTCAATACTCAGATAAAGTGCTAAATCTTGCAAGAGGGCTTCACCTCTGAGGTTACCTTCCGCCTACTCTACCTATATCTAGTATATACATTTTAATAGATCTCTACATATTACATCCCATATCCCATTCGGATGGATGCCTCTTTAAGGGCTTTTCTGTTTTTGTTTTTGTCTTGCTTTTGCTTTGTATCCTTAGCATTTAGCACAGTGCCAAGCACAAAGTAAGCACTTAATAAATATTTATTGGTAAGTTGGTTTATTGATCAATAATAATAACTAACATTTCTATAACACCATTTATAAAAGCAAGTACTGTGCTAAGCACTTTACAAGTATTATCACAGTTAATCTTCACAAAAACTCTGGAAGTAAGTACTATTATTATCATTCCTAAGGAAACTGAGGCAAACAGAGGTTAAGTGACTTGTCCAGGGTCACTCGGCTAGTATGTGTCTGAGATCATATTTGAACTCAAGTCTTCCTGACTCTAGGCTCAGCGTTCTATGCATTGAACTAGCTGCCTGATTGTGAGATGTCTAGACCTTGGGGAACTTCCTAGATTCCCACTCCAATGCTTGTGAAATAGATGTCAAGTCTTGAAATAAATCAGTCATGAGTAGAGGAATAAAGCTTCTCTGATCAAGATAACAGGGAGCACACTTGCCACCTGGGAGATGCCCCACCAGCAGACTCACAGTAAAAGAATCTTCCACTTTTAGGTAAAAAGAGGGAGGAGGTAGTGAATTCAACCCAAGCCTTCCTTCAGTCAAAGACAAGGTTTATTAGAACACCAATAGAGGGCAGGGATGATTCTAAAAATCTGCCGTATTGGCCAGACTCTTAAGGAATCTGAGCATTTGTGACACTTGCATTGACAAGCAGGCCAGACTGAATCTGAGCACCTTACTGGAGGCAAGATGGATCTTATGTACAGAAGATTGTGGGAACAGAAAAGGGGTCTAGACGGAATTAAGGGAGTGGTGATCTAGGGTGAGGCAAGGTGCAGACAATGAAAGGACATGCCATGTGGGTCATGTGGGCCGTGTGGGAAAGTCCAGGGGCTTTTCCTTTTTGGGGTCCAGATCCCAAAGACATGGTCTTTTCCTTTTGGGGGTTCAGATTCTATCCCCATCAGTAAAAGGTAGCAAAACCTGGTTGGGAGATACTAGCCACTCTCAGCAATCACAGCAAGCAACATCACTTCATTCTGGCTGCTTTGCCCTTCCTGCCATGAATTCCAAAGGAAAAGAAAATGGAGGGCTACTTTGGGGGTTTGTCTGGCTCAAGCTGGCTTTGTTTACAAAGAAAGGTCTCAGGGTAAGGACTTAATACGTGACTTTGCTCAACCTAACGGACACTATATTAAGGGCAGGAATCCAAGGACATTTCTGGAATTCCAGAAATTAGGATCCAATTAGGATCATTGAAAGGGAGTGGCAGTTAATGCTACATTTGGTATTAACAATTTTCTTTTATTATATTAACAATTTTTCTGTCATAGGGTATTTAGAAATGAGTTATTAATCCTCTCTTTTCTAACTAGAAAAGGTTAAAGTCTATCACAGAGAAAGTAGGATGAACCTTGAATATTTAAGGGGGCTGCTGCGGAGTATAACATTCTCTTAGGCAGCCTGACTCACGGGCAGAGGCATGGGCTCAGCCCAGGAGCCATGCTGTCAATCAAGGCACAGCCTGAGGGGACCCACTATGGACAGTTACAATTATTTTCAGGGGTTCTGAACATTTACCAGGGAAGTAATCCTTTGATAGAACATGCCACAGCTATGATATGGGAATGGCAGAGAACTAATTCAGAACAACACAACAAATTACCAAGGATCCTCAGGAGGCCTGGCACAGACCTCATATAGGGCTTGAGGATGCAATGCCTTAGAGTCCCAGGACTCAGATTTACAAAAGTTTTAGAGTCAAATGAGGGCCAACCCATACCTGAGAAAGAATGCCCTCTATAGCATATCTGACCTCCAACTGGGAGGGGGATGGAGATAGGGAGACCATTACATTCTAAGGAAGGTTGAAGGCTCCACTTTGGGATAGCTCTAATTATTATGAAATATATTCCAGATATTATGCTTAAATTTTCTTCTTTTCAACTGCTATCCATTGCTCCTAGTTTTACCACTAAGGTCAATGTGGGAGGCTGCTATCATTCCCCTCCACCCCCAACACCCCTAGACCTCAACACCTCCATCCAGTATTCTCTTCCCAAAGCTAAAATGTTTACAGCACTCAGATATTTGTGGATAATAGATTGCCAATTTGGTGGCACTGATAGTATGTATATTGGAGAAAATTCTCTGACATCTAAGAGGAGAGAGAACAACTCTCAGTATTGATTGTCATACATTTGCAGACACCATTATACAGAAGTGATTGGAAGAACTATAGAGAGGCACAGGCTACATAAGGCTGACCCAAGTGAGTAGGGGACTGTAGACAACTTGCAACCACAGGACTGAGTGAGTCAATGAATGAATGAATGAATGAATGAATGAATGAATGAAAAGACACTTATTCATGTGCAAAGCCCTATGCTAATCCCTGGGAATACAAATAGATATGAAAAAGTGTCATCTCTCTAGCAGTTCACATTCTAATGGGGAGAGACAAAACAGAGGTTTTTAGCTGCAAGTCAGACAGATTCAGAGACCCAAAGGTCCTTAGGGTACAGTGTGGCAGATGGTAAGACACCTTCTTTAGTGTTGGGAAGAGGGTGTTTTCATTTTAATATGCTAAATTCCCCTTAATTTTTACCTCCCACTGGAAGTTAACACAAGTTTTGAATCTTTTATTGTTATAACTCCACTAAAAGTCCTCAGCGCTTTATTGCTGTGTGGAGGTTCTTTTAAAAGTAAGTTTTATTGATACCTTTTGTCTTTATAGGGCAGTCTGGGATACCAAAAAAAGGAAAAGAAAAGAAAGAAACCCATCCCCTCTTATAACTCTCCAAGTAAATTCTCCCTTGTGACAAAAAAACAATTAAGTAAAAATATTCAATATGGTAACTATATCTGACCATGGATATGACAATCTTTTCGAATAGTCCCTTACTTCTCTGACACAAGGAGAGAAGTGTCTATCATAATCTGTTATCTGGGACTTTCACTGGTTTTTCAAATACTCAGAAAAGGTTAATGACTTATCTAAGGGCACAAAGGGAGGAAGGGGCAGAGTCCAGATTTGAATTCCTGACTCCATATGAGAACTGGGACAAGGGATGTGATAGATACTGTCAGTTCCTTGCATGTCTTCCCAGAGTCTTTTCCTTCAGCAGCTTGAAGTGAATGAAAAAACATTTATTCTTTAATATTCTTTGGTTGGTATCTTCCAGTCTTATCTCTCAAAGCCAGAAAAGTAACTGTAGCATTGGAAAAGATTAAAGAAACTGAAAGAAACTGCTAATTTGTGTGTTAAATATATACTGAAGAAGTTTAGAGAAGGGAGTATAAACAGATAATCAAGGATTTGTGAAGGAGGTGAGAATTGAGATGGTCCTTCAAGGATTGGTAGTATTTGAATAGGTAGATGGAAGAAGGAAGACTATTTCAACTGAAACAATATGAACAAAAGCATATGACATATAGGCATATAATATTCTTGAGACAATGAAGGGATTTGGAGCAAAGGATTCATAATAGGGAATAATTCAAAACAAGGCTGGATAAGTAGGGTGAAGCCAAGTAATAAAGGCCTTCAAATCTAGGCAAAGTAGTTTAGATTTGATACCATAGGCCAAAGATTTTTTTAGCAGAAGAGCAGCAAAATAAAATCACATTTACTGAATATCACTCAAAGTATCTGAATATTAATCTGGCATTATTAATGCAGAATGTATTGGAAGATGAAGAGGTAGGAAAGTCACCAGAGAAGCTACTGTATTTGTAACAATCCAGGTGAGAGGTGAGGAGGGCATACACAAAAGTGTAACTGTGGGAATGGAAAAAAAAGGAAAAAACTCAAGAAACATTTCTAAAGGGAAAAAATGAAAGGGTTTGATGATTATGTGGGAATAGAGGATAAAGAAGAAAGATGAATCAGAGATGACAGAGCTATTAGGCCTGAGTCACTAGGAAAATGGTGTTGTCATTGATAGAAATGAAGAAATTAGGAAGGAAAACCAATTTGAGCAAAGATGAATTTGGTTCAGGACATACTGAGTTTAGATGATGCTACGCCACTTATGTGAAGATGTTCTCTCGTCAGCTGGGGACAGGAGTTCTGATGAGAAGCAAAGATTGGAGACATCACCCTGATAATCTTCAACACAGTTGTGAGAGTTAAAGCCATGAGGCAAAATTGGTTCACCAAGGGAAAAACCTAGACAAAAGAAGGCCAAGGATAGGACCTGGAGAGAATATACACATTTAAAGAATAAGAGAAGAAAAAGAGAGAGCAAAAAGAGACAAAGAATGATAATCAATGATCATAGATTTAGACATTTAAGAGGAGAACAAGGAAACTAAAGTCAAAGCAGGACAGAGTTAGAAGGAAGGAAAGAAGCATGCATTAAGTACCTACAATGAACCGGACACTGTACTCAGTACTTTACAAATATTATATCATTTGGTCCTCATAACAACCCTGGGAAGTAAGTGCTATTATCCCCATTTTAGAGATAAGAAAACTGAGGGAAACAGCAATTAAGTGACTTGCCTAGGGTCACAAAGCTGTTAAGTATCTGAGGCCAGGTTTAGATTTTCCTGACCCCAGACCCAGTGCTCTATCCATTGCTCCACCTGGCTGCCTCTGAGGAGTGGTCATAGTATGTGTGGAAATAAAAGAGAACAGATTGAGAAAATTCAGCAAAGTTTATGGAGGACTTACTTGTGAAACTGAATTTGTTAAGAAGAAAGTGGAGTTTCAATAGAGTGGTGATGGCAGAAGACAGGATTCAGGGGATTACACGGGAATAAGTGGTAGACATAAAAACAGTGATGTAAAGATGGTGGTCTATTGGTTACCTCTTTAAATCAATCAAAGACATTCAACCAGGTGCACCAGGAAGTCTATTTTAATTGGTGAGAGGTTTAGTAACACCCAGTGGAGACTGTATAAAGTCAAAGAGCTAGTTTAGAACCCAAGGTTTTGAAAATGTGGACGTAGAGAAAGGAATGAGGACCTCAAGAACTCAGCAGGAAAGAAATGGCTGCACAGACAAGGGAGAGATCTAGAAGGGCCACCCATCATTTAAGCATCTCAAAGCAGAAACCGTGGCTAACACCAAAAGGAGAACTTACTTTCTCCAAAACTGAGGCAAATGCCAAGGAAAGAGCTGCTCTTTTCCCAACTTTTACTCCTCTTTCTGACTATGAACAGATTATTTCTTGCTCCTTTGACCAAATATTCCCTTTAATCTGATTTTTTTTTGCCTCAATTACAAAGAAGTAAGGTGTTACCTAGAGATAAATATTTAAGTAAATTAAAGCAGAGAGCCAAACTTCTCCCTGTGCTAGGAATTTTCCTAACTGGTAGTTCAAGGTGATTGTTATTGCATTGAGCTTTCCACTTAATATCAGCTCCCTTAAGCAGCAGAACAGGGAGCCACATGGACCTGAGTGGGTAATTATATTGCCTCTGGACTTAAAATGGACTAATTATTGTAACAGGATACTACCAGGGGAATAGACTATGTTTATTAAAAGTTGGCAGAAAAAGAAACTAGCATGTAGGGCATCAGGGTCAATGGAAGATTTTCCAAGATATAAGAACCTCAGAGATCTTTGAAAGCTGGTGGGGGGAATCCAAGATGGCAGCATACAGGCAGCTACCTAGTTGAACTCTCCTAACATTCTCCTCCAAACAATTTTATATTAACTCCTTAAATCAAATTTTGGAGTGGCATAGCCAACAAAAGATCAGAGTGAGATATTTTTCTAGTCTAAGACAACTTAGGAGGTCAAGAGGAGAGGTCTATGACACCAAGGTGGGTGCCAGGCCCAGAGTGGGGCAAGAGCACCAGCAGTAGGCCTTGAAGGTGGCCATGATAGCAGCAGCATTAGAGCAACTTTGGGAACTCTCAGCCTAGAAACAGTGAGGGGGTTGGAAAACTTGTCAAAAAGTGATTATAGGGGACCCTTTGCTGGCACTTGGTGTAGCTGGTGCTGATTAGCAACTCTGTTGCCCATAAGTAGTACTGGATTGCAGTTTCTGGGCAGAGAGGAATGCTTGTGGTCAGTTACAAAGGAGCAGGGGCCCTGGACACAGTTCTAAGACAAAGAAGAGCACAAGAAAACAGGGACTCTTTCTGGGTAAAGACCTGAGTACGAACCAAGAAAGT
>CM053580.1:456463158-456488849 GCA_028627135.1 Pseudochirops cupreus
CTGTGGAAACACAATCAGGATAACCCAGGATCTAGCAGCTTCTACATTAAGGGCCCTAAGGCCTAGAATATGATATTCTGGAGATCAAGGGAGCTAGGATTAAAACCAAGAATCACCTACCCAGCAAAACTGAGTATATTTCAAGGGAAAATATGGTCATTCAATGAGGTGGAGAACTTCCAAGCTTTCTTGAGGAAAAAACCAGAACAGAAAATTTGACATTCAAATGCAAGAAGCATGAGAAGGTAAACATGGAAAAGAAATCATAAGGAACTCATCAAAGTTGAACTAAGCATAATACTCCAGTTGTGGTCTGGATGAGGCAGAGTTATAGTTGGACTATGATTACCTCCATTCGCAGATGCTTTACTCTCATAAGTTAAAGTTGCATGAGCTTATTGCATGACCCCAATTGCACTTATGGTCTGCTAATATTCTCAGATCAACCTCTCATCCCTCATATTGTACATTTGAAGTTGATCTTTTGAACCTAAGCTCAAAATAAAACTTTTCACACTTAGTTTCAGAAAGGACAGTAAGAGAGTCAGTTCCCTGTCTACCACCCTTAGGCAATGTCCAGGTGCTCCCTGAAGGCCTTTGATTAAAATTATTTCACTGGGTCTCTATTCCTTTTGCATCTTTACCACTGACCCTGAACTCTCACAAACTTTGATGAGTTGGCTTAAGATCAGAAAGGCAGAATAAAGAAGAATTTCTCTGTTGTTTTGGGTTTCCACTATCTCTGTTGCTATTTTAGATTGCCCATTGGAATGGTGGAAGTTATAAATACCAACTTTCCCATACAGCCCAGGTTACAGCCCTTGAGCTTAACAGTCTTTACACACAAGATTCAATTAACCACATGACTAGGACCAAACTTGAGTCTGAAAGACTTTGGGGGAAAATGTGCAAAATGTTTTGGGGGATTTTTTGCATATTATTTTGCCCACTGATTCTGTAGAACATACATCAGAATCTACTGAACTCTTCCATTTATTGATGTACAAATTGATCTCATTCGTGACACTGAACCCTTCTTCCCATTATTTACCCCTTCACCTCACCTAAGCCCTCCACCTCAGTCCTGATGTTGATAGGCGTGGGTGAGAAAAAAGCTAAAGTATTATCACCAATAAGGCCCTTAGGTCAGCAGGGTATAGGAATACCTACCCCCTTCATTGTGGACCAAAACAAATTTTCTTATTTGATCTAATTTATGTTTTAATTTGGAGGGGAAAAATAAAACCAGGGGAATTTAATGGGGAAAGCACAGATGGTTTCTAGACTACAAGTCTAGAAATCTGTGGTGTAGTGGGAAAAGTTTAGATTTTTAGTTTTGAAGCAAGAGAAACCTGAGATGAATTCTAACTCTGATACTTACTGGATGAATGATCTTGGTCAATTCTCTTAGCATCTCCAAGTCTTGGTATTCCCATCTATAAAATGGATCATTTCTTTTGCAAGGTGCATTCCTCACAACACTTCTGTAAGGTAAGGAATTCAAATATTACTGTCTTCTGCATTTTAATATCAAGAAAATGAGAGCCATCAAAGTGAGATGGTGGTCTAGGACCACAGAGCTTACAATTAGTAGGGCCAGGATTTGAATTCAAGCTACTTGACTCTTGGACCAACGGATGCTCTTTCCACCACACCACAATATAATCCTCTTGAATATATTTAAAATATGAATAGAGCCTATTCAAAGCAGTGGAAGTTCACATTTTAGAACGAGGTCATAGCAATGTCTTCACCAGGGGGCTATTGTTAACTGTTCTGAACATGCTGATCATTTCAGTAGGATGACATAAATGACCAGGAGTTAAAGGGCTCAGGGTACGGTTCTAGTTCTCCTAGATGTATTTGAAATTTGCCAAAATATTACTGATGCTACAGATCTATTTAGAGCAAACATTTGTTTTTGTTTTTCAAATTTTTATTTTATTTTTTCTAATTACAAATAAAACAATTTTTAAAATGTTTGAATTCCAAATTTTCTCTCTCTCTCTCTCTCTCTCTCTCTCTCTCTCTCTCTCTCTCTCTCTCTCTCTCTCTCTTTCTCTCTCTCTCTCCTCTCTCCCCTCCTTGAGAAGGCAAGCCATTTGATATAAATTACACATCTGCAGTCATGCAAAAAATATTTTCATGTTAGCTATATTGCAAAAGAAAACAAAGACTTAAAAAAAGAAGCCCAAGAAAAATGAAGTAAAAAACAAACTATTCCTTGATTTGCATTGAGTTTCTGTCAGTTCTTTCTCTGGAGATGGATAGCACTTTTTATCATAAATCTTTTGCAACTGTCTTCCTCAGAACTGAAGGGATCCGAATACCTACTTCAGGGATTTAGGTAGAAGTATACTAAAGCCAAGCAGTTATGTGTAGCTATGGATGCCTCTATACCTTTTGGGAGAGCATCACTGCTCTTAGGCACTTGAGAACAAAGGAGTCACTTATCATTGGCCTGCCCAGTTAGGCCCTGCTCCATGCAGTATGGCCCAAAGAGGTTGTAAATGGCAGCTAGGTAGCGCCATATTGCATAGAATGCCAGTCCTGGAGTCAAGAAGATTTCATCTTCTTGAGTTCAAATGTGGACTCAGACACCCACTAGCTGTGTGACCCTGGGCAAGTCACTTAACCCTGTTTTCCTCAGTTTCTTCATCTGTAAATTGAGTTGGAGAAGGAAATGGTAAAGCATTCCAACATCTCTGCCAAGGAAACCAAAAATGGTGTCAAAAGCATCAGACACAACTTAAATGGCACAACAACAAAAATAAATTAGGACCGTTACAGTGTGTGGGAAGGGGAATAGTAATGTCTAATGAGACTGGAAAGGTAAATTGGGGACACAGTTTTAAATGCCAAGCAGATGGATTTATATTTGATCCTGGAAGTAGTTTGTTGAGTGGAAGGGAGATGGTTTTTGAGGGGTGGCATGGGCAGACCTACATCTCAGGAAAATCACATATTGTTTGTCTTTCTCCCTGACCTCTTTTCTCCTCCTCATCAATAAAATCCAGTGGTTCCCTAGTACCTCCGGTCAAGTTGGGCTTCTTATTTTTCTTCACAGGTGGCACTCTGTTTTCCATCTCCACGACTTTGTGTTGGCTTGGGCCCAAGACAACACAGCTGGTAGACAGTTTACAGCAATTATCTTCAAGAAACAATGCTTAAGGACACAGAGCATATTATATCAGTCTCTCCCAGTTAAATAAATACCCCCTAATCTCCTAGAGGTGGAGACGTATCCTAGTAAACAACCACCATCTTTAGAGGCATCATCTAAAGCAGTGGTTCTCAACCTTCCAAATGCTGCGACCCTTTAATACAGTTCCTCATGTTGTGGTGACCCCCCCAACCATAAAATTATTTTCGTTGCTACTTCATAACTGTAATTTTGCTACTGTTCTGAATCGTAATGTAAATATCTGATATGCAGGATGTATTTTCATTGTTACAAATTGAACATAACCCACAGGCTGATCTAAAGCCTCCCCAAAAACATAAAGACCAATCTGGGCTTACCTTCCTCTGCACTGCCCATACTCCTCTTCGATGAGATCATTCAGAGTTTTGCCAGTTGTTCTGAATGGGCCTGACTCAAGTCAATCGATCAATCAAACAATAAAAAATTTTTAAGTAAGCACCGAGGAAACAAAAAGAGAGGCCTGTCCATTGACAGTTGATGTCTGTATCAGAGCAAAATGGAACACTTGGCCATTCAACAGTTAACAAAAGGAGATTTACTTAGCCATTGCAGGAGAAGGAGGTTAACAAGGATAGATGTTGAGGATGCTTTAAGTCCATTTAACTGAGTTAAGTTAACTTGCCCTAGCCTAATAGAACATATAGTCTTCTATCAGTCCAGCATCAGAGAAAGAAGGCCTGGAGTTCTTCACAGTTGTTTTGTACTCCGGCAAGCAAAACAGAAACAACAAAAAGAACAAGAAAAGTATTTGTATGACCTGCAGTGTCTAGGCCAGCAACAAGTTACGGTCAGGCATGATCAATGCAAAGCTTTGTGTTCTAACTTTTGTCTTTGCTCCATCAGTGTCCCCAGTGAAGGCTGACCTATAACCTATCATGTGTACTGTCATATGCCATGACATGTCTGACAGGCTCCTATTTTTTTTTAAACAAGGACAAAGTTTTCATTTTCTTAGAATGTTTCTGCTTACTTTCCCTAATGAAGCAGAATGGGAAAAGAAAGCAGAAATCTGGCCACCACACAGTCTCTATTGGCTCAATAGTATAACTATGGCATCTTCTAGGAAAGTCGGGGAAACACAATAAATGCTTTAAAAAATATTTCACGAATGAGAGAAGCCATAGCTTTAGTATCCCTATGGGGAAAATAAAGCATCTATATAGTTAAATAAATACAATCTAATTTCAAGAGAGTAAGAATATTAATAATTGCTAGCATTTATATAATATTTCAAGGTTTACCAAGTTTATACAAACTAACTAATTTTGTTTTTCAGCCATATCTGACTCTTCATGAACTCATTTGGGGTTCTATTGGTCATGCTACTGGAGTGGCTTACCATTTCCTTCTCCAGCTCATTTTACAGATAAAGAAACTGAGAGTTAAATGACTTGCCCAGGGTCACACAGATATTAAGTGTCTGAGGCCAGATTTGAAGTCAGGAAGATATATCTCATTTTATCTGCACAACTACTCTAGGAGGTAGGTACTATATTATCCCAGCTTTACAGATGGGGAAACTGAAGCAGAGATTTAAGTAGCTAGTCCAAGATCACACAAGGCTGAGTGTCTGAAGCTGCATTGCAACTCGGGGTCTCCCTGCCTCCAGGCTCAGCAATCATTCCTCTGCACTACCTAGCTGCCTCTTGAATAACAACTGGGTGTTTGTTTTTGTTGGTGGTAGTGATGGTGGTGGCGGTGGTGGTGTGTAGTCCTGTCCAACTCTTCATGATCCCGTTGATCATAGGATGCCAAGCCCTTCTATTCTTCACTAGCTCTCAAAGTCTGTCCAAGGTCATGTTCATTGTTCCTATGACCCTCGCCAGCTATCTCATCTTCTGCTGTCCCATTATCCTTTGACCTTCAATCTTCCTCAGCATCAGGCTCTTTTCCAATGAGTCCTATCTTTTCATTATATAGCCAGAGTATTTAAGTTTCAGCTTCAGCTTCACTCTTTGACCTTTCAGTGAATAGACTGAATCAATTTCTTCAAGTATTGACTGTTTTGACTCTCAAAAGTCTTCTCCAGTACCATGATTCTAAAGTGTCAATTCTGCAGTCCTCAGCTTTCACTATAATCCATCTCTCATAGTCATACAGGGCCACCAGAAAAACCGTAGCTTTGACTCTACAGATCTTTGTCAGCAAGATGATGGCTCTGTTTTTTGTACACCGTCCAGATTTGCCATAGCTTTCCTTCCAGGGAGCAAGCATCTTTTCATTTAATGGCTGCAGTTACCATCTGCAGTGATCATTGAGACCAAGAATATAAAATCTGACACTTCTTCCATTTCTTCTCCCTCTGTTTGCCAGAAAGTGATGAAACCAATTGCTATGAGCTTAGTTTTTTGGTTTTTTTTTTTTAATGTTAAGCATTCAGCCAGCTTTTAAACTCTTTCACCCACATCAAGAGGCTTAACAATTGACTCTAAGGCTGTTGAAATCAAGGAGAATGAGACCAGCAAAAAAGCCACCGTACTTCACAATGAGGTATTTATTAATGACCTTGAAGAAGATGGACAGTAATAGAAGCCAAATTGCAAATCAGATTGCATCATACTAAAAGATTGAGGGGAATGAGACTAGGCATGACATTAGAGGTGAGCTAAGCACTCACAGAAGTATCATACAGTGGATAGAGCACTGAACAAAATCAGAAAAGACATGAGTTCGGATCCCTTAAACATTGAAACAAAATGAGACACACATAGATCACTGAACAGTTAATAAAAAGAGGTTTTACTTAGCCGTAGAATGGAAAGGACATTCAGCAAGAATGCAAAACTGCATCAGGCAGATGTCCCCCCACTCCCACTCTTCAGTATCTTTATAAAAAGACAATCGCGTCTTCCTTAGATCTTTTTTTCCCTTCAGGGTAAACACCCCCATTTCCCTTGATTGATCCTCATATGACATAAACTCAGGCTTCTTCCTTCCTTCTTTCCTTCTTTCCTTCTTCTTTTGAGACTGGCTCTCCTGTGCTCACCCAAGCTAAAGTGGAGTGACCATTCGCAGGCCCAATCCCAATGATAATTGGCACATAAGCTTTAATCTTCTCTGTTTTTCCAACCTAGGCCCTTTCACCCTTCCTTAGGCAGCTTGGTGGCCCTCCACTCCCCAGGGCTCACTAACAGATGTAGTGTGGACACCCAATCGGCTTTAGCCCTACAATTCAGAACCTTCTGAATTCAAATTATCTACCAGCCTCAGGACTCTACCAAGAGCAGGGACTAGATGTTTGTTTCACCATGTCTGGCCTTTGGATATTTTCCAGTTTATCAATGCCCTTCTTTAAAATGTGTCTAGCACTGAACACCATATTCCAAGAGTGATCTGCCAGGACAGAATACAATGGAATTATTACCGCTGAGACACCAGAGTGATATCCTTGTTGTCTACCTTTGGTAGAATGTGCGCACAACTTACCTTCACCATTTCATTCTACTTGGCTAACTAGTTTAGAGATGACAAAAGTTGAAGTGCCTTTAGAATTCTATCAGGCAACTGTGCCATTTGGTTTTTGTAAGTACTAGTTTAATATGAATCAAAAGTCTAAAATGGCATCCAAGGATACAAATGTTCTAGGCCTGAATGGCTCCACTCCAGCAACTAAAAATGTTTTTGTACATGTAATAAATCTCTCAGGACACCCTCTCCCAGGGTGAGACTAGCTATGTACTTTCAGGTATCCTTGGGGAGTTGTGGAGTATCTTTCTTTAATGCTATCAGCTAAAGCTCCCATTCTGCAATGCTTCCCTACACCACCACCTCCAACTCCCAGTGATTAACACTCCAGTTTCATTTAACCAGTAACATAGATTGACTTTTACAAAGAGAAATTTACTTGACAGATATAGCAAGAATAAAAGCACAAATACGTCCCAATCAATACCTAGAGGGAAGACCCTCCCGTATATCCCTCCACTCTCTGGGGAGAATAGGCTCAAACTTAAAATTTCTACATAGCTTTGGTCCCATGAAGTTTGGTTCCAAATCTAGCATCAATTCTGGATGAGTCCTCATTTCAGTTACCATTGGGCTGGGTCCCAGAGGTAATTCCTCTCCTTGGGGCCTCAATGCTGGAATGGCTAGATATGAAAACTCAGGATGGGCTTCACTCTCATATCTCCTGATAATTCACTCTCTAGACCTTTCCAAGCTCATAACATTATAGCCATCTCCAATATAGAAGGAAGAAAAAATGGACAAAACGGGGACTTGGGCAACAGAAAGTCATGATGCCATTTCTGAATGAAAGAAGGATTCCTCCCCCACTCAGCAGCCCTTAGCAATTCATCCTCTTTCACCAACTCCAGCAAAGATCAGAAAGAACCCATTCAAGAGAATACTCTTGCTGACCAGTGATTTTTTTAATGCACCCTAGTACTCTCTATGCAGCTAGTCAAAAATCTTCCTTTTTACTATGTGGCAAGCAGACCAGAACCAGTTTCAGAATATCTGGGAATGCTCTAATCCAGATGTTCCCAAACTTATTTGGCCTATCACCTCTTTATAAAAAAAAATTACTCAGCACCCCCCTGGAAATCTACTTTCTTTAACCCTTTAATATTTTTTTTGAAATTTATGTCATTTCAAAAAAATATAAAATAATTTTTTAAAAAACTGAGGCAGCTAGGTGGAGTCAAGAGGACCTGCGTTCAAATCCAGCCTCAGACACTTGACATACTTACTAGCTGTGTGACCTTGGGCAAATCACTTAACCCCAATTGCCTTGCCTTCCCCTCCTCAAAAAAACAATGCACCTTAAATTCAATAATTTATTCTAAATTTGTGGCATTTTTCCCTGCATTGAAATTTTGATGATGCAATATTGTGTTATGTAGCCATATAGTATCATATTGTAAACAAGTCCTTACAGGCACACACTCCTGCCAACGCATGCTGAACTTCCCAACAATGTGCAACAGGCTTGCCTGCCAACACTTACTTGTTAACACCTGTTGGCAGACTTGACCACTGATGGGTTTTAAACTTGCATGTTGTATGTCTATTTGGAAAACAATGTAATCACTGTGACTTTAACTCTGTTACACAACAGATAGAACATGTAGAAACAGTTTTTCAAAATTTTCTTCTTTCTTTAGGCTTCCACCGCCCCCTTATTTTTATTCAATGCCTATCAATTGCACAAGAGGGTACTACTGCCCCACTCCCCATCATTCCAACACTGCCCAGGGGGTGGTATTGTCCACTTTGGGAACCTATGCCTCTACATCTCACATCATCATGCCTTTCTGGAAGCAGTCTCCCCAACTTTTTCTCCTTTCTAGTTTCTCCCATCCCCCATTATATACATTTGGGAATGTCTGTTAAGATTGAATTTCTGAGCTGGAAGGTTTGGTGTCCTTCTTGCTGTTGCCTCTCCACTTTCCCACATCCCCCATACACACACACACACATACACACACTGCCATGAGTTTCAAAGATTGGTGCCATGGATGTTGATGCCTCAGCTGCAGTGGTAAATGATGTCACAACAAATGGGGAAGGGATACCTGTACAATGAGGACCATGCTACTCAATTAAGCTGACTACCAATTCCCCCAAACCCAGGTGTGATGGTTTGGTTAAACTGTCAAAGATCAGACAAATCACTGACCTTCCTGAGGTCTACTTCTCATTGCATCCCCCTATTTCAGCCTCTGGTCTGTGAGGAAACTAAGATCCAGTTTTCAAAGGATCCACATCTGTACCCAGTGACCAGTCCTATGGAAAATATGAGTCAAGTATCATGCAGGAACTGGCATTCCATTGTTTTATCAACTCAAGGTAGAATTGACAATACTCATTGCCTTGAACTCCTGGGTCCAGACAGGTCCAATGTCTGGGGATAATTCCAGAACTTAAGAAAAAAGCAAGCTTACAGATACCTCATAGATATTTAATATGTTTTCATTCTCTAGAACAACAGTTTGTGTTAAAATTAGAAAAGAAGTGTAACAGGACTGTATATTGTCACCTTATTTAGTTAAATTACATGCAGAGTACATCACTCAAAATGCCAGGCTAGATAAATGAAAAGCCAGAATTAAGGCTGCTGGGAGAAATACCAACAACCGCAGATATATAGAAAATATTACTCTGATAGCAGAAAATGAAGAAGAATTAAGAAATATTTTGATGAGGGTGAAAGAGGATAGTATAAAAGCTGGCTTGAAGCTTAACATCAAAAAAGTTAAGATCTTGGCAACTGGTCCCATCATGTCTTAGCAAACAGAGGGAGAAAAAAAACGGAAATAGTATCAGATTTTATATTCTGAGCCTCAAAGATCACTGCAGATAGCAACTGCAGCCATGAAATGAAAGGCACCTGCTCCTTGCAAGGAAAACTGTGGCAAATTTGGACTGCAAACTGAAAGGCAGAGATATCACCTTGCTGATAAAGATCTGTATAGTCAAAGCTATGGTTTTTCTAGTAGCAATGTATGGCTTTGAGAGGTGGACTATAAGGAAAGCTGAGTGCCGTAGAATAAATACTTTTGAATTGTTGTGCTGGAGGAGACTTTTGTGAGTCCCTTGGACATTCAGCAAATCAAATTAGTCAATACTCAAAGATATTCATTCAGACTATTCACTGGAAAGTCAAATACTGAAGTTGAAATATTGGTCACATAACAAGAAGATAAGACTCATTGAAAAAGAGCTGATGCTGAGAAAGACTGAAGGCGAAGGGATAACTGGACGGCAGAGGATGAGAGAGAGAGATAGAGTCATGGAAGCAGTGAACATGAGCTTGGAGAAACTGAGAGATAGTGGAGGATAGAAGGGCTTGGCATCCTGTGGTCCATGGGGTCGACTGAATGACTGAACAATGTGTTCTCTGATTTTTAAGTCCTGCTTATTGACTTACGAATTCTGCTAAGGGAAGAGGTTGGGGGTTGGGGGGCGGCACAGAGAGAATCTTAGCCTGAGTCTGCTTCTGGAGGGAGCCAACTTCATTATACAGTTGTCACATGACTATCATTCATTGAAATATGAACCATCATAAAGAAGGCAGACTTGAGAGGGGAGGGGAGGGGAGGATGTGGGGGTGGTCCCAGTGCCATTTTGACTGGATAGAGCATCACAGCAATACACACCTAGACAACTCCCACCTGTAGGGTAGAAGTGGCATCATCCCACAGAAGGAAGTTCAGTGGAGAAATAGGACTCTAGTAACCACAAAAAGCAGGTTGTGGACTCCACATTTCCACCTCATTTGGGCCATGCACAAATCAACAGAGTGAGCCCCTCCACATCGAGGGGCTCTTAGCACCACCTAATGGTTACAATGAAATAAATCATCTCTGCTGCTGGTCATTTAAAGATAAGGGGCTACCATGGGGGAAGGAGGAAGAAAGCTAGGTCACCCATTGACTCTGTTCACACCATGCCACAGTTTGCTCTTTGGGGAAAAATTCTGTTCTAAGGTTATTCTTCTTAGAGTTATTCTTCTTAGAGAACCATCTGGGTGACACAAGATTTCATGATCTCTATTTCCTTGACACTCATCTTTGCTGCAACAACGTAGTTTACTTTTTCTGGATGTGGAGACTATACAGGTTCAAAGAGAATATGCACGTGCAAGGTGAAGTGGAGGCTATGGACTTTGTCCGTCAAACAGTCTAAATTTAGAAATGGCCAGAAATACTCTAAGTACTTTCTGAAAGAAACTTTAATTTGCAATTACTCTGCAGTGTCTATATACTGGGTAAAGACCTATAATTATGCACAGGAAACCTAATTGGAAGTCTTCATTATTAATTCTGTCAGAGTGAAATGTGGGAGCAAAGACAGTTTTTTGACTTTCATGATCTTTTTAGGGGAGCTTCAAGTGTGGCCTTTGGCATTTTTCTGAGGTTCTTAAACTCTAAGTCATGATTTCCTCTGCTTGAGTTTGAAATAATTTCTTCTTTCTAACCTTTCTACATATACATCAGTGAGGGGTTTTCCACTCAGCCTTCACTTTCAGTTCAGTCCTTTGTTGATACAGCTACCATGTAGGATTGAAATTCATTAGAGATTAATTGTGCTGGCAGCCATGTGTGCCTGTATATTAATCTCCATCTTCCATCTTTCTGTGCTTTGGGACACTTTGCTCCATATGTCATAGAGTCAAATTGATGACAATTTATGTGACTGCTGTCAGAACAGGCTGGGTAATTTTCATGAAATTAATGTCAAGCCCTATACAGCTTCCTTGTTGAAGGACCTTTTAAATCCCATCTACACTTAGCCACTGGGTCATACCACTATTTTTAAAAGTTTCAGAGGCAGGTCAGAACTGGTCAAAGTAATTTGTCAGACCTCCTGGGTTTGTTTCCATGATGATCTGACTTTGTGATCTGGCTCATTGGCCTCACCTTTTGTACTTCAACCAGTACAATGGCTTCTTTGTTCAGGTTTTCTTCATTTGTTTATTTTTAATGTGGTTGAGGAGTAGCATAAAATGAGGTTCAAAAGTTAGAGCATTGCTAGGTTGTGGACAGCTAGAATCCTTGGGAGTTGGAATTTTTTTGGTAAATAATAAGGAATGGGTCAATTAGATCTTTGAAATAAGGGAGATTAACCAAAAAACAAAGGTTGGCTTAGAGAGTAAAAATAGGAAGGCCAATTAAAAACTCTTGCAGCAGGGTAGAGAAGGGAGGTTTTGTTTGTTTGTTTGGTGTTTGTTTGCTTAAGACAGTTCCGCTCAGATGTCTGGTTAAAGCAATGGAGATAAACATTTACTTTGCATGCAACAGTTTCTGGCTTAGGTTGCTAAGGTCAAATTGCTGGAATGGTAAGTTTCTGGGGCATGAATCTAATACTTAATCTGGATGGTGCAATGGATAGAAGGCTGGACAAGCTCATCCATTCCTGTGGCTTCAACTACTACCATTGCAGATGTCTCCCAACCTCTAGTAGCTAGCTTCTTCTCTTCTGAACTCGAGACTTGTATTTAGAACTGCCTGCTGGATATTCCCACTTGGGTTTTCAGTCAGTTCCTCAAATGCAGCATGTTCTAACCTACATATACTATCTTTCTTCTCAAAACCTGATCTTTCTCCTAACTTTGCTATTTTTGAAGCCTCGATGTTATTTTGGACTCTTCTGTCTCCCTCACTTCTCAGATCTAATTGATCCCCACTTCCCGTAGATTCTCCCTGTGTAATATCACTTAGATCCATCCCAGCCTTCCCATTTTCACTGCCTATCACTCTTGTGCACACCCTCTTTACAACCTGCTGTTGTGGTTCAGTTGTTTCTGTCCTGTTTCACTGAAATGATCCTATTTAGGGTTTTCTTGGCAAAGATAGTAGAGTGGTTTACCATTTTCTTCTCTGGCTCGTTTTACAGATGACAAAATTTAAGCAAACAAGGTTAAGTGACTTCCCCAGAGTCACATAGCTAGTAAGTTTCTGAGGTCACATTTGAACTCAGGAAGATGAGGACTGGCACCCTATGCACTATGGTGCCACCTAGCTGCCCTATTTACAACCTCTTTGGGTCATACTACACGGGGCAGGGCCTAACTGGACAGGCCAATGATAAGTGACCTTTTTGTTCTCAAGTGTCTAGGTAAGAGTAGCTGATGCTTTTCCAAAAGGTATAGAACAGCGGTTCTCAAACTGTGGGTCGCAACCCCTTTGGGGGTTGAACAACCCTTTCACAGGGGTTACAGGGGTCACCTAAGACCATTGGAAAACACATATTTCTGGTGTTCTTAGGAACCAAGACACAGCTCTTCTATCTGTCTCCAAGCGGGTGCGCCCACATGCAGACACGCCCACATACAAGTATTAAAGGGTTGGGGCATTAGGAAGGTTGAGAACCGCTGGTCTAGAAGCATCAACAACTAAACATAACTGCCAGCCTTAGCACACTTCTATCGAAGCCCCGTAAGTGGGCATTTGGATCCCCTCAGTCCTGAGGGCTTTATCAATCGTCTTTAAAAGCTCTACCTCCAATCACAAGCATGATGCTGGATTCTCTGGCAGTGTGGCTACCAGAATCCAGCAGCATGTTCCTACCTAGACATTCCTGAGGACAAAAACCATAAAACAAATAGAAGACAGTCAAGGACCAAACTTTGTAGAATACAAAATGAAGGAGTTGGAAGGAGACCCAAGAGCCAGTTAAGGAAATGAAGGACTAATTAGAGAGATAAGAAAAGAAGCAAGAGATCACTGGTAGTTTTGGATAGAGCAGTTTCAACAGGGAGAGTGGTAAAAGTCAGATTATAAACAGGAGAACATTAGGTGATAAAAAGAAAGAGGATTATATATTATTGTATGTATGATATAGGTAGTTGAGGTAGAAACAGGGAAACTGGAGGTTTGAAGATGTATAAAATAGGGAAGGGAAATGATTGATGGAGAAAGATTCTGAAAGAGGTTGAAGGAAATAGGATCAAAGACACAGATAGAAAAATTAGCCTCAAGGGCATCTAGGTAGCACAGCAGACAGAATACTAGCCCTAGAGTCAAGAAGATCTGAGTTCAAATTTGAGCTCAGACACTTACTAGTTGTGTAACCCTCTTCAAGTCACTTAACTCCAATATATTAAAAGAAAAAAAGATTAGCCTCAGGGACGAAGAAGGCCACTTCTTGCCCTCATAAAGAAAAGAAGGATGAGAGAACAGTTAAATATATTGAAAACTTCAAGTAGCTGGGTCAAGCTGAGGGAGCTCAGGCCAGAGGGCCCTAATCATCTCAGTGATGGAAGAGAAGCAATGTAATGCATTTTAGTGGAAATAGAAGGCATGGGATCTAATTCCAGATTTGCTTTTTACGACCTACGTGACCTTGTCAGGTCACATCTTTTCTGGCCCTCCATTTGCTCATTTGTGAAATGAGATTGACCTATATGATCTTTAGAATCTTTGTAAATCCTATGATACAGCTATCAGTATAAGGTGTACCACAGGGGCTTTGAGCAGAAAGGGAAAAAAGAACAGTCAATGAGAGGTATAAAAGGGGAAATCAGTGAGGGCTAAGAGGTTTGCTGAGCAGCAGTGAGAGCCCAAATCACATTGAGGACTAAAATTTAAAAAGAGCTTCTTCACAGCCCTGGCAGACTACCACTGACATACTTAGCTTGACAGATGCTCACAATATCTCAATTAGCTACTTCAATGACTTTCTATTATCTCTTGTGACCAACTGAAACATTACCTCAAAACTAAAGGACAAATTAACCCAACTTGGAACAATTATTTGACATTGACCACATGGAACAGGCCATATGGAACAGAAACTATTATAAGTGGTCAATTCCACCACATGGTATAATTATTCCCTGCTTGCTATCACTGATTTTTATAACATATTTCTTTCCTTCCTTTATGTTGCTGCATTTATATATGACTCCTTCAGCAGACTGCATGCTGGTAATTGAGTATCTTTTAGGTTGGACACCTAGGTGGTGCAGTGAATAGAGCACTGAGACTGAAGTCAGGAAGACCTGAGTAAAATCTGAGCTCAGACACTAACTGTGTGACCTTGGGCAAGTCACTTAACCCTGTTGGCCTCAGTTTCCTCATCTGTAAAAGGAGCTGGAGAAGGAAACAGGAAACCACTCCAGTATCCTTGCCAAGAAAACCCCCAAAAAGGAACACGAAGAGCCTGAAACAACTGAACAACACAATGAACACAATACAAAAGTCAGCCATATTTCAAAGAACTGTTTACTGTCCTTGAGCTTCATTCTTCTTTTAGGAAATTAGTTCTATTAATGTTTTAATTTAAATCAATCTTCTTGCTTATTCCCATTAGCTCTCCTTCAAAGGGAAAGATAATAGAAACACCTGCTCTTCATTGCCTGCCTTTCTTCCAGAGTTACTTTATCTTCCTTCCCTACCTTGCCATCTCCCTGAGCATCTGTCTCCAATTTTATGGACTGTTTCTCTTGATGCCATGTGATCAATAGTGCATTTGCACTCTTTCCCACCCCAGCCTGGAATCTGCATTACAGGAAATAGAATGTTAGCTAGAGTCTAATGGATGCTAAAAGTTCACTTAAATGAAGAAAATAAATTCACCAAAAGAAGGAAGGAAATAAAAATGTAGGGGGTTTAAAATCTGCTTTCCATTAGTATCAAGACAAACAAGCTACACCTCAAAACTTTCTGCAGAATCAACCAGATGGCATCCCCCTTTCCTTCAAACAAGGTCAGGGGGTACAATTTTCTAAGATTGGAAATCTGGTCAACATTTTCTTCATTCAAGTCATTGATTCTAGAAACAGAAAATCATGAAAATAGCCAGAACAGGAAATAACAGAAGACAGGGCAAGCCATGCAGTGGATCACAATCTTCATTCTTCACATATTATGCATAATCTCCAAAAGCATAAGACTGAAAATACATTCTTTTGATCTGAGAAAGTAATGGGAACTAGAGAGAAAAAAGCACAGAATGAATTTGCTGGAATAACATAGTGATTTTTAAGACTTTTATCTCACTTTAATCTCATGGAGAGGGCTGGCAGGGATCTGAACGGATAACATTTTCCTGGGTCTGGTTTCCTTTGTATGACCCCCTGAAGGCTTTATAGTCATTATGAAAAGACATAAAAATTAAAAGTAGTAAATCCAATAATGTTGACAGTGCTTGGCAGCCTTGATGAATATAATTATAGAAGCATAAACACAGAAGCATTTCGGCTCAATGTTGCCTCACAAATAGTAGATGTTCCATATCTGTTTGTCCAATGAACGAATTCATGAATGCACACAAAATAAAACATATCCTAGGTGGTATTTGTGGAATTTAAGTTAGTCTTCTATTGAGGTTAACCTCAATTTTTCCTTGTCTTCAAGGCCTGCTTGGAGAATAGCATCTCCCCCACTCAGAGACTACCACAGCATGAAAGAAGGTTGAGCTCACCAGACTGGCATGGAACCACCTCTTCCCCAATGGCCCAAGCTTGAACCCTAGCCACCCAAATCCTAACAAGATCTCCTCTTCCCAACAGTGCACCCCCAAGACCCTTGGACTTTGTCATCTGCCCTTTTGGTAAATCTTAAAGACCACTGGGACTTTCTAACCACCCTGCAATTACACCCTTACACGTGCTGTCTCTTTCAATTAGTATGTGAGCTCTTTGAGAGAAGGAACAATATCACTTTTCAGTTAGTATTGATAATTCACTATTTGTTACCAGAAAAGAAGCATTTGCTATGTTACAACATTTACCATTGGATTTCATCCTATTTTTGTGGCCACTTAGCAGTGATTGTATATTGTTGTAGCAGTTGGCTATATTATTCACTTTCTATCTCTTCATATGTCTTCCCAGATTTCTATAAATTCCTTATTTTTCTCATTCCTTATGGTACAATCATATTCCATTATATTTGTATATGTGGCTTATTACTACAAAAATACTTATTTTAATATTTTTTTGTATATGAATGTTTTCTTACTGTCAATAACCTCCTCAGGGTATAATAGCAGGAAAAATAGAAATAGTTTAATATATAAACTGTTCCTGGCATAATTGCAAATTCTTTTCTATAACAATAGAACTAATTCACAGTTTACAGTTTTACATACAGTAAATAGTGTGACCGTCCCTCAAAAATATCTACAAAAAGTTTTCCCTCTTTTATAATCTTTGCTAATTGATAATTATGAGGTAGTATCTCAGGGCTATTACACTTTACATTATTGTCATTATTCATGACTTCTAACAATCTTTGAGTTGGGGTTTGTAGTTTGCTTTTCTTCTTTTGAAAAGTGTCCATATTAGAGTGAAGCTGCCCCAAGAGATGAGACTCCCTTCTCTCTTACACCAAGAGTGACCGGGACATGATGTACAAGAAGGGCCCCATGTGGCTAAGGGCAAGTCCAAGCAGGTCATCTTAGCAGCTCAGAGAAGAGGAGATGTGGAAACTTCCAAGGAAAGGGCTGCTGGCCAAGAAAGATCAGCACCCTGTCACAAAGAACACAACCAAGCTAGACCAAGAGACCAAGGAACTTCACCATGACAGAGTCCTCCTAGAAGTAGGCAAAGTAATCCAAGAGGGCCTGTAGAGCAAGGGACTGACCCAGAAGGATGTAATCACAAAAAACAATGAAAAGCTCCAAGTTATGGCTATCTATGACCAAAGGCAAGCTTTTGGAGTCTATAAAACCCAGATTCAAGTCCTGCCTTTGATATATAAAAGACTGTGTGATTCTTTTGATTCACTTAATTCCTCAGTGGCCCAAGCAACTCTCTTGAGACCGAGATGAGTCAATCATGTGAATTGTTTGAAAGAGGTTCTTCACCAGAAATGTCCTGCATTGGTGAAATTGTAGATTCAGAACGATGGTAAAAATTGTATCTCTAATTAGACACCTAACTCATCCTTTGTAGTGAAATGACATGACTTGACGAGTCTTAACAAAGTGACCACAGAGTCCAAATTAAAAAGTTTTAAGGAGCTTTAATTTACCAGCTGGGGCTACTCCATGCCAATTAAAGGGGGAGCAGCCCAGAACTCAGGTTGAAGAACCTTTTATACATTTCATTAGGTTTACGTATGTAACTAACACAATTTGTTACTAAGCAGGTTGTCATACAGATACAAACAAGTGGCTGCTAAGGAAAGCGGAGGGGGTGAGCAGAGGGGGTCTGCAAGGTAAGCAGAGGGGCACAGGGCATGACAACTGATTTATTCACAAAAGCAAAAAGAACATATAAATCTAAAAATGATACCTTAAGGCAGTAGTTTCCAAACTTTATTTAGTGATGGACTCCATTTTTAAAAAAATTGTCCATCTCTGGATACTTTTCCTCAAAGAATCTATATAAATAATTTTCTTAGCTTGTATTTTATTCAAATAAATTTATGAAGTTATAATTTTACAGCTACATAAATCTTAAGCATATTAAATCTTAAGCAAATAAAATAATGTATCGGGTATTCATTGATAATCCCACATCATTTTCATATTATTATTAATTATAATAATTATATGATATATAGCCTTGTTTTTTGGTCTAAATTTTCTCAAAACATGTCATTAATCATATTGTTACTCATAATTCTTTTCAACTACTAATAGATATGCATATTTTGTTTTTATAACAACTAAAGTAGAAAACTCCATACAAAGAATGTTGAGTTGTAGTAAAATATGTCATTGCATTATTTGGTAAATCCTCTTCATTTACATATAGACAAAACCTAAGATATTCAGGTTCAAACACTTATATCTGTGTAAGAAAAAATATCAATATCGTATGCCCTTTTAGGCATGTCTGCTAGAAACTATTTTTAATTAATTTAATTTTAATAAATTTAAGATTATTCTAAACTTGTAGCTTGGAAAGAGAAATGTCCAAACCAACATATCCTCCAGGCCCTCCCAAAACCCCCAAAACCCCCATGCCCTCAAGATATCTCCATCTCCCTCTCCCTTTCTTTCTTTCTCTCTCTCTCTCTCTCTCTCTCTCTGTAATTTGAGGTGTATTTATATGAATCTTGAATGAAAAAAAGTATTACAATTATGTTAAAATACATTTGAGTTTAACACTCCAAAATAATAATCACCTAACAATCATTATTTTAATCTTCCCCTAGAACTACTCGATTCCTTCCTTGACCATTCCCCTCAAGCATTAAAAGCCTCTCTCTTTCCTATAATCTGAACAGAAAAGAGGGTATTTCCCTTGAGTGGGATGTATTGAGTGAAATGTATTACTATACTGAATAGTGTGTGTGTATGAGTGAGTGTCTATGTATCTTTGTGCACATGTGTGTAATCTTCCTCCTATGACTGGATGAGAGTGAGGTTCAAGTGTCAGCTGCTCCCCTGACCCCCACCTCCTGGGGGGCTAATTGTGTACCTTGATTATGTGAGATACTTTTCTCTAACATTCCTTTCCCTTCCCTGCCTCTTCTCTACTCTTTCCACTCTTCTCTGAAGATCATCATGATATAACAGAACCATTCCCAATCCTGTCTAATCAAACTCCCCCTATGATCCCTAGTGATGATAGAATTGGAGAAGACACGTGTGTCATCTTCTCTGTTAGAGTGTAAACAGTTTGTGTTGGTTGGTTCCTTGTGGTTGTTCACTTGTATTTACCGTTTCATGCATCTCTTGATACCTATGATTACATTTCAAAGTTTCTCTGGTCTTTTCATCAGGAATTCTTAGAAGTCCTTTATTTCACTAATGCGGAATTTTTCCCCTGATAATACTATAATCAATTTTGATGGATATGTCACTCTTGAATGTAAACCTATAATATCCTTTGCCTTCTGAAATATTATATTACAGGCTCTCTGTTTCTCTATTGTGGTGGCTGCTAAATCCTCTGTGATACTGACTGTGGTTCCTCAGTGCTTGAATTCATCATTTCTAGCTGCTTCCATTATTTTTTTTTCTAACCTAGAAGCTCTGGATTTTGTCTATAATGTTCTCCAGACTGTGAAGTTTTTTTTTTAAGGAATTGACTAATGGTTTCTTCTTCTTTCTACTTTTCCTTCTGGGTCTAAGAGATCTAAGGCAGTTTTCTATTATGATTTCTTGAAATATGATATCTAGGCCCTTCTTTTGCTCATGGCCTCCAGGAAATCCAATGATTCTTAAATTATCTCCTCTCAATCTTAAATGATACAGCATAATATTAATTTTCCTCAGTAGCTAGTGAAAATGTCTAGAGGAGGCTGGGCATGATGCTAAAAAAAGATCCCAGTTCCAGCATAATGGGGTATAAGCTTGTGTTGTATGCAGGAACAGCTGCCAATTGGTAGCTCCGTCATTTACAACCCAGCTCTGTTTTTCAGGGAAGTTGTTTTTGTTATGAAATACCCTACATTTTCTTTTATTTTTTAAAATCTTTTTGACTTTTTAAAAACATTTTCTGTTGTTTCGTGGAGTCATTAACTTCTATTTGGCCCATTCTAATTTTTAGGGGGTTTGTTGCTTGGGCACAAATTATGCCAAGCCACAAATTTTATTTCCAATTTTTTCTTAAATAGCTTATATTTCTTTTCCAAATTTTTCCTCTAGTACTCTCATTTCATTTATAAAAATATTTTTAAATTCTTTTATAAACTCTTGTTTCATCTCTTCCAGGAATTATACTTTAATGTTCCCAAAATGTGTTTTTCTTTGAGGGTTTGATTATAGATGTGTGAGGGATAATTTATAGTGAAGTTTCCCCATTCTGAAAAATCAAATCTAGAATGGCTTCAGTATTCACTAGGCCTAGGGTTAGGTCACCTGATCTTCAAGCAATCTGAGGCTTAGAGCAATGAAGACCCTCCCCCAGAGCCAACTCAGCAGAAGATATGCCAAATAAGGTTAAGACTGCTTTCATTGGACACTCACATGTTTCTGGATCCTTTGTCTCAGAGAAATTCCCGAGCTTAGGTTGTGGGACAGCCCCCACTGTGGGACAGTGAAGGCCAGTTGGGGAGGTTGGGTTTCTGCATTGGAAGATTATATAATCATGGGCTGGCTTCTACCTGTCACTCTCTCCCTGAAGATGCCATGTTGGGTGGCGAGGGCAGAGTCCTTTCTCATGAGAAAGAATAAAGACCTTTTCTGACCTTAGATTCAGACTCTGAACTCTTTCATTTCACACAGTTTGGAGGTCCCACCAAGATTTTTTGGACTCATCTCTAGAGAGGTGGAGGGCTCCTCAGCCTTGACCAACAGGTAAAGTATGTCCCACTGGCTCTTTCTCAGTGACCTCTTGGTAAGGTGGGGGAGTGACTCCTCTCTATGGAGAATGAGGCCTGAGGGGGTCTGAAACTGAGATCAGAAAACACCAAAAGGGGGGGAAACAAAGATTACTGAAAATCACATAAGTCTGTGGACAGACCCAGGTAAGGAGAGGCCTGGGTGATTTGGTGGTGGGTGGGGTCGACTGAGTCTGGGCAGGAGTTGGGGCAATCAGGAGGCAGTTTTGGGGGGGGGCAGTCCCTGACGAGGGTCCCTCAGAATTCGTGCCTTGCACCCCAAGTTCTGGACCAAGAGGTTGATCCTCTGTTTGCCCAGACCTTGGATCCAGAAGGGGGGGGGCTGGCTGATGGGCCATCCCACCTGCCTCTGGTAAGGGGAAATTTTTCAGCTTTTACCCACAAGCTGCTAGTCAATTGGGAAGAAATGTTTCCTTCAACCCCCCCCCCCATAATCCCTTGGGAGATAAATTTGGCAAAGCTGGTTGAGACTGTGTTTGTTCTGTATTTCTTTGTTTGTTAGTTTGTGTGAAATTTGTCTATTCCTGAAAGAGGGAAAATGTTTTACCAGATTAAAAAGCCTTGGGAAGTTTGGAAATCTTCCTTCTCTGCCTAACTAAACAGAATGGAGACAGAGAGAAGTTCAGATCTTTATCACATAACAGGTAAGTGAAACTTCTTTTTCTGTTTGTCTGAAATGCCTAAGGCAGAGGTGGAAGGAGAAGCAAAAGGCCTGATTGTGTCAATTAGGGTGGAGTACCCTCTACTCCCACTGCCACCACCAACTTTAGAAAGTTGGAAGATAGTGCTAGTGAATTTTTAGCCTGACTTCAAAACCAACAAACCAAGTCATGGGAAGTCAGAAGGGATAATGTCTATTGGAATTTAGTTCAAAAAGTTCAGATAATCATTAAATTCCTAAGGCCCCCGATTGAGAGAGAAGTTAAAACCACACCCAGTTTACTGGGTTCGAAACCCTTTGTCTATGAAAGGGAATAGAAGATAGGAAGATAAGAATGGGGGAGGGGAGGAGCCTCCTCTGAAGGTAAAATAGAGATCACACAGACATGAGCACATATCTTCTAAAAGCCACGTGTCTTCTGAAAGGCCACGTGTTGGTTTAAAGATATTTCTGGGGAAATAGTTTGGCATTTGGCTTTATTTGGTAAAATGTGAGACCATTATATTTGGGTATATATGTAAATAATATTCAGATTGATCATTTGAACTCTTGGCTATTATGAAAATGTATACAGTGGTTTAAATTTATAAAGTTATAATTTAATTCCTGTGTAAGGAGGTTTGGAAATGCATTTACCTAAAGTTTTTAGTAGAATATAAGTTTTAAACATTTCTAAATTATGTAATTTGGAAATATTTATAAACTCTGATGTTAAAACAATTTTCTTATTCCTATTCAGAAGCTGTTAAGTTATCTAAGGATATGGTTATGTATGTTAATTTGGATATAGGTGAAATGTGTAATGTTTTGGAATTTATAGTACTTAAGACTTTAGAACTTAAAGATATTGGTAATTATCACTGGAACCAACAGAAGCAGTTAGAATGATTAGCCCATTCTAACTGATTGTAAACTGATTGAAAATGTGAGCAGGAATGGGTATTATCTATGTTGTAACAAAAGCAATTTTTTTGTTTGTTTAAATGTTATTAAAATTAGGAACTATGTTATCAAAGTAATAGAAGATGAGGAATGGGACACTCCGACCCAAGTGCTTTAATATTTTCTGAAACAACTGTAATTTGGAAAATCTGTAACCTTTATAATCCTTGATCTGGCCAGCCTGCCTGTTAAAACCTCTCAAACCAGATCAGATAAGAAAGGGAATGTTGGAGGAGAATAGGAGTTTTGAATTACCTTCCCCCACTTGGGAAAAAAAAAAGGAGACAGGGTTGGGGAGGGAGAAAAGCCTCTACTTGTTTTAGAAATGAAATTAATGTCATAATGTCATTGTGTTATTTATTATGGTATCTAAATTGCAAAATCCTCATATATTGTAAAAACAGAGTGAGAGCCAGGAATGGTGTCAGTTTTAATCTGAATTGGGTTGAAACTAAAAGATGGAGAAAATTTGTATAAAATGTAATGTAATATGTTGTTATTTCTGCTATTCAGAAAACCGGGTATATGCACCTTTACCTGTAGTTATGAATGATCCTCTGAGCAAGGTGAATTGGAAATGTGTTTCTGTAGAACTCTTACTTAAGCAAATTAAAATATATATAGATATATATATATAGAGAGAGAGAGGGATGTGACTCAATTTGAAGAATACATCCAGCTGAATTACGGTCACTGGATTGGTAATTAAATGGGTTTTGAATTTAAAAGTTTAAATGTAAGAACACAATAATTGTGTTACTGGTAAATAGTTGTGTTATGATATTTTGAAGTATTATAACTTAAAAAATCATAAACTTTCAAGTTCTTCTATATTTAAAAGGAAGTTTCAGCTATTATTTAGGAAATATATTTGTGAGAAGTAATATTGGTAATCATGTGAAGAAAAGACCAGTGAAAGCTCCTAAGTTTTGTCAATTATGTGGGAAAGATTTTTATGATCAGAGAATTTAGAAATTGTGTTAAATTGTTTTTGAAAAAAAAGGGAAATATTCGCACTAAGAAATGTTTTACAAGATCCTTTGTTATAAGATAAGGGGCAATAAGAAATTAAGAAAGTTCAGGTAGGGAAACCTGCCCCTTAGTACTTCTAAAGACCAAGATTGTTGGCTGTTAATGTGCATGGGAGGAAGGAGGGGTTAGGTGGCCCCTAGAAACCTCATCAATCCCAGGAAAGAAGCAATAAGAAATTTAAAATTTGTAAAGGGAAAATTAGTAATTATACAAAGACTTTGTAAGATTTCTGGTTATTTTATTAATTGTGTATAGATTTTGTAATAGTCAAACTTACTGTGAATTTTTTATTTCAGGTGGACTGCCTGAATCCTTATCAGATTAAGTAAGGGAATTTCTCCACTCCCCACCAGGAAGGAGGGTTGGGGGAGGGGCAGCAGTTACTTCTTCAGACTCTGAAGAAACCTCACTGAGCCATCTTGAGGCTGGCCCTTTAAAGTTGATATAATTGATTTCTACTAATTGGTTTTTGGTAAAAATTTGGAATATATTTAGAATTTAGAATATAAAATATATATATAATATAATTTGGAATATAGAACAGGAATTAATTATGTATATGAGTCCAGGTAAACCTGTGTGGTATACTCTAGATTGCTTTCATACAAGTTCAGTGATACTAGGAAATACTTTTAGAAAGGATGTTTTGCAGAAGACACCTTGCTGTTTTAATCTGAATTTGTAGTTATTGCGTGGTATAAGCAAAAGTTAATATTTGTAATTGAATGTATAAGTAAAAGGTTTAGATTCCTGAAGTATCTCACCCTTCCAGATTGAGTATAATTAAGTAAGAATAAACAAACTTGGGAGAACATTCTTTTCTGAATAATATGGGAATAATTAGACCAAGGGAAAAGAAGTTTGTGGAGCAAAGGTGCAAACACAATGTTGAATCATTATCCCATAAACTAAGGCTAGGATACATCTGAGCTACTATAATAAAGTGTGTGTTTAGGATCTGGGCTATTCAGCCTCAGATTATATTCCTTTTTATATATTAAAGAACTTGGTAAATGGGCATTTGGCCTAGTTATCTGCCTGTCACTAGGTATTTGTCTGTATGGAATAAGGTCCTTAAATGTTTCAAAATCATATTAGGATAATAGAGGATTGGTACAACTGATTGAGGGACCTAGCTGTTATTCTATTAATTACTGAAACTAGATCAGAAACATCTTCTATGTGAGGAAAATTGTTTCAGTGCAAATTTCTTAGAGGGAGGTAAATTATGGTATACATCGTACCTGGAATTGGCATTCTGAAGTTTGGGAAATACGGTTTCCTCATTATAATTTTGTCCCTATTCTTGGTGGCAAGTTTCAATAATCAAAAGTTTTTAAATAAAACAACAATAAATCTACTTGATTCTGGAACATCTTAAGTTACTATAAGATAAAGCTGCTAGCTAGGCTTAGAGTTTAGTATAGGTATTCCTGAATGAGCCAGGGTCCTTTGGTTCTTTGTAACAATATGACAAGTAGGTCAAGGTTTGTGGGATTATTATTCTGTTATTCAGTTAGTATCACATTTGTCTATATTTTTAATTGTGTTAATTGTGAGCTTAATGTAAATCCCTTAGTGAAATCCCATCCTCCTGGTGGAGGACTTGATAATGGATTAATGCAAAATATAAGAAACTGGTTCTAATGTGTGATCATGACAATTGACTAAGACTCCCATTTTAATTTTGTAAGAATGATAAGGGTTCTGGAGTTGTCATTTACCTTGGTTCCAAGGTTCCTTTTGTAGGTAAATAAATGAGAGAAGGCAGAAGGAAGAGAAGGTGGGATGCAGGGCTGAAGATGGATCACCCTACAGGACCAGAAGACTTCCTCACATCTGGACAGCAGAGTGAAAAGAGACTTTTGGACTTTGAAAAGACAATTGTTATTGTTTTCTTTTGAATCTCTGTATCTGTACCAATAAAGGGGACTGCCCCCCTTGTATGTTGTCAATTTGACGGGGGTTGCAAAGGTAATTAGAATTTTAAAAATTGGGGAAACTTCAAAAGGTATAAAAAAAAAAGTGGGAATTTGTGAGGGATAATTTATAGTGAAGTTTCCCCATTCTGAAAAATCAAATCTAGAATGGCTTCAGTATTCACTAGGCCTAGGGTTAGGTCACCTGACCTTCAAGCAATCTGGGGCTTAGAGCAATGGAGACC
>CM053580.1:456489349-456510492 GCA_028627135.1 Pseudochirops cupreus
AAAAAAAAAAAGAAGAAAGGAAACTTTTTGACTGAGAGATTAAGACAATGTGACCTAGGGGTGGAGAACTTTGACCTTTGTACTTTGTGTCCCTTAAGGATGCTTGCTCCTTAAAGATGATTGAGTTAAGGACTTATTGAATGATATCTGTTGTTTAAAACTATGTGGCCACTTTAGTGATAACTTGTTATAGCATTGTGAATGCTGTACTTTGGTTTCTGTGAATGTTTTACTTAAATTACTGCTGAATAAATAGAGAGTTCACTATACTGTGTAATCAGAACCTTAAAGCTGTTCACAGCAGCAGTGCTCTGGAAAGCTGCTCATGCTTGGCTTTACACTACAGCACAATTTTTTTTCAATGACTTGTTTATTTACTTTTAGTTTACAAGATTCAGTTCCACAATCACTTGAGTTTCAGATTTTCTCCCCTCTCTTCTCCCCTCCCCCCCATGGTGGCATGCAATCATGTATAGGATCTGCAAATACTTTCACATTGTACAATAGTCTGGTTGTATAGAAGGGTTGTAACCAATGAGTGAACAATGGGGAAAAAAGAAACAAAATCAAACATGAAAAAGAACAATAGCATGTATTGCTTCAGTCTCCATTTAAACTCTAGTCTTTCTAGATCTTACTCGGAATGTAGATATCTCCTTCCATCCTGAGACTTGTAGAGTTGTCTTATAGCTGTGAGTTGCTGAGAGGAGTCCAGTTCATCAAGGTTGGTCATCACACATACGATGTGTCTGTCATTGTGTACAAATTTTTCCTGGTTCTTACAGCACAATTTTTCATATGTGTCTCAATATGTCTCAAACAGAACTCATTAGCTGTCCTCCTAAACTTGCTCCTTCTTCAAGCATTCCTGTTTCTTTCAAGGCTGCCTCTATGCCTCCAGAATCACAAACTTGAAGTCATAATCAGCACTTCAATCTCATTTGAACTCTCCTCCCCCCATCCCATATCCAATCAGTTACCAAATTCTGTTGATTCTTCACACCATCTCTTGTATCTGTTCATACTCACACGACCACTGCCTTAGGTCAGGTTCTTGTTGCACATCTGGATGATGGTAATTCCCTCCTCCTAAATGGTCTTCCTGCTTCTTTTCCTCTCTCTGTCAATACAACTATTAAAATAAGCTTCCTACATAGGTCTGACCCAGTCACGCTGCTGCTAAAGAGTATCTAGTGGATACTAGTGTCTCTAGGATCAAATTCAAGTTTCTCAGACTGGTGTTTATACTCCAGTACTCTTTGTTACAGCCAAGCTTACTTTTTCCTGAGTTCATCATTATATCTCTTATGTAGGTCTTTTTGCACAGGTTTTCCTGCAAGACTAGAATCTATTTCTTCCTTACCTACCTCTTAGAAATATTTCCTTTTTTATTGAATGAATGAATGAAAAAGTATTTATTAACCACTTACTATGTGCAAAACACTAAAGATAGAAATAGAAGAGTAAGACAGTCCCTGTGAAGGACACAATACATACAGGTAGTTTCATCTGCTACTTAAGTGAAAAGATTTAATAGGCTTTAGAAGTCAACAGAGAAGTAAATAGTAATGCATCTTCTTCAAAGTTATTTATGTGGATAAAACTGTATCCATTTCCACTGTTGGATCATTTGAGGGCGGCAAGGATGTGGTGATAAGAACTTTCTTTTCCAGATCTTCAGTAGTTGTGGTTGCTAAAGAAAAAAACCACAGGGTCTGTAGAAATAGTGGTCAAGTCACATCTCCACAAGGATTGATTCTTTGGAGGATGGCTGTGGGGGCTGAGATAGAAACAGCTTGGTGGTCTGAAGTGAACTTTGTACTTTTGGAGTTCTTGGGGTCAGATGCCTTGCATTATCTCCACTGGAATTTGAGGGGAGGTGGTAGTCAAAGATGGTGGCAGTGGTTTGATCAGATAACATATACCACACCTCTGGTCTCTCCCTCAGGGTGCCTTGTTGCTTCAGGCAGGTTGGCTTTGCCTACTTTGTGGGTGGCATTGGTAGGGATAGATCACCCTTTTTCCACAGGAGTTTATTTCTTGAATTATGGCTACTGGTACTAGGCTATAAGCAAGGCCAGTGATCTGAGGGGTTGCTCTTGGTCTCAACTGTCTGTTGATAGTAATTGATTAGCAGTTTGATGGTAGTAAATGGCTAAGATTATTTTTGTAGTTGTTTGTTCATTTTGTTTTTAAATAATTTATTTTTCCCCAATTACATGTTAAAATGATATAACATTTTTTTTAGTTTTGAGTTCCAAATTCTATCCTCCCCTTCTCTCTTCTTCCCCCTCCCTGAGATGGTAAGCAAGATGGTAAGTAAGTACAAGAAGACTATAAAACAAGAAAGTGAAAAATAGTACATTTCAGTTTGTATTCAGACAACATCAGTTCTTTCTCTGGAGGCGGATAGCATTTTTCATCATGAGTCCTTTGGGATTGTCTTGGATCACTATATTGTTGAGAATAACCAAGTCATTCATAGTTCTTCGTTATACAATATCGCTGCTATTGTATACAGTGTTCTCCTGGTTCTGTTCACTTCACTTTGTGTCACTTCATGTAAATCTTTCCAGGTTTTTCTGGAATCATCCTGCTTGTCATTTCTTATAGCACAATAATATTACATCACAATCATATAGGTGGTTCCATTGTTAATAAAGGTTGCTTTTTTTGATGATGACTAGATGCCAAACTGGAAGTAGGACTGGCGGTATAGGGGTAGAGCTATTTCTAGCTCTCTTGGACTCTAGGTCCTGGGGAGTCTTTAAAAGGGTCTGAGGAAAAGTGGTAGCCAAGCTAAGTGGGAGTTGTTTGACTCACCTAGAACATGTCACCTCTTATCTCTCTGAGTGCCTTTCTATTTTCTCTGTGGGTGATGGTTAACTGTGGGAATGGCTGACCTTTTATCCACAGAAATCTCTTTCCTGGATAATGGCTGCTAGGATAGGGTTTCCTCCTAATAGAGCATGTCTGGATCCTTAGTTGTTAGTGCTGTTTCCCTCCTCAAATTATCTTCTGTTTACATATTTGTGTAAATGCCCCAGTAGAATATAAACTCCTTGACAGCAGGGATTGTTCTTCCTTTTGTCTTTCCCTCTCCATTGCAAAGCACAGTGGATTTGCACCTAGTATTAACTTTCTTGCTAGATTGAATTGAAGACCTAGCAAGTTCTATCAAACTAGAAAGGTTTCAAGTATGGGTCTGGTAATTGTTATCTTCTATGGACCATCTTAGCTAGCTAAGTTCAAAGAGGCTCACCAACAGTAGTTATGAAATTTGGGTGAGTAGGGGAGGAGATTCGGAGCAGCATAGTAACTCATGAAACCATTAACATGGAGGGATTATGATCTGCCTCAACAAAGGCAGTACCAACACCAGTGAAATCACAGATTCCACAAAGATACTGTTAGGCACAACTTTTGTGTCTTCTTTGCTGTTCAGTCATTCAGTCATGTCTGACTCTCTGTGAGCCCATGGACCATCCTATCCTTTACTAGCTCCCAAAGTCTGTTCAAATGCAAGGTTATGGCTGGGTAAATGCCGTTTTCTCAGTATTCCTGCACTGAAGTTCAGTAAAGGAAAGAATAAACATCTAGAGATGAAGTGTGCAGTTTGTTCTTGTAAAAAATAATCCCATGTATCTAATCCAGCTCTAAGTAATCCATTGCTAAGGAGGGACACCCTCATTACCTTCTTGGGAAATAAATCAGTTTCAGAGCCAGTTCTCAGATTAGGTGCCCCAACTAAACCTCCAGTCTTGCATTATTCAGTGCCTGCCCCATTCTTCATGGCTGAGCCAGAAATAAACCTAACCCCATGGGTGAGAGAGGTATTTTCTGAGTGTTATCTAACTGATGATGTTTGGCATTATTTATTCATCAGATATTGGGTGCCTTCTACATATAAGATATTGTGGTAGGCACTGAGGGGATATGAAGATTAAAAAAAAAAACAGTTCTTATCCACATCCTGTTAGAGTTCCACAGGGAGTACTCAAGGAAGTCCTTATTGATCCTTAGTTATTGTTCCTCATTCTCAAAGAGGACCAAAATGACATCACTATGAAAGAGTCAAGTTGCAATGTGTTCAACTGTGGCTAACCAGACCAATAAGAGTTTGGAATGCTTTATCTACCACAGGTCGAGCACAAATAATCTATGTGGACATTTGGGGTAGATTCTCTAAATTTGTGCATCATGCATTTCTTTTGAAATACTTCAGTTCTGCTTTGCTTATAGAACACAACACTTTCTTTGATAAGGGTACGCCGTGCTAGGCTGTTCTTTGCCGGCATCTCCCAGGTCATGCAATCAATTCCAAAGTTCTTCTTGCTGTATGACCTAGAGCTAGCCACTTAAGGCCAATCCATAATCCTCCTTGCATCTGATTTTTTAAACTGTTAAATGTGACAAATATTTACCTCTAGATAATATCTGTAAAGTATTTTGCTTTTCTTCAATTAAACATTCTAAGAAATGGCACATAAATATAAATGAGTGGTCATTGTCACTCCTTATGATCTGATTACTCTGGAAGGAAAGGTTCATTTTTTCCTTTCAATACCTTTCATACCAAATATGTATTTGCTACTACCTGAAAGGTGACTGGTTAAATATTATGGAACTATATTGTGACATAACCCCCAGATCCTCTGCATTGGATTGCTGGGCTTTATGCTTACCAATTAAGTAATTACCAATTACTTTCTGTCCAGTTTACTGACAACAAAGACATATCAGAATCCAGTATCAAAATCCATCAGGTTGTTTCGTTCAGTTGGTCAACTAACATTTATTAAGTGACTATTATATGCCAGGTACTATGCTAAGCAGTGGAGATGCAAATAAAGGCAAAAATCAGTCTTTGCCCTCTGGGAACTCATAATGATTGTGATGGTGATGGTGATGATGAGAGGAGACAATATGCAAACTAGACATACAAATGACAAACTGAGGGTGATCTCAGAAGGAAGGCATTAGGAGAACTGGGAAAGGCTTCTTATAGAAGGTGGGACATGAGCTGAGACTTGAAGAAAGCCTGAGAAGCTCTTGTTGCCATGAAAACTATCTATTATGGATACTTAATGTTTAGGAGTGTATTTTCATACTTGTGCTCCTAGAGAAAGAAGGAGGAAAGAGAGCATGAGAGATTCTATCCTCTCAGGCTGTTTCAATGATTTGAATGAATTAAGAAATTCCAGAAATTAAGAAAGCCCAGAAATTCAGAAAGCCCAGAAATTCCCACGCTCAATTTAATTCTTTTTAATTCCAAGTATAGCTATCAATAATATTTTTCTGGTTTATAAAATGTATTCTGGACCTCAATTTGGAAGATACTATGTAGGTTTAAAGCATTTTAATTTAATTTTGGCTATTTTGTATATAATTTGTAGAGTGATTATTTGGTTAAAAATGTAATTTTTTAAAATACGTACTAAGCCCCATTCTCTGCTTGCTCTCTCAATAATGGCCAATTGCTGGGTAAAACACTGTTGCAGGTTTACCTGAATTAAATTCAGTATTTCATTCTTATGAATATTTACACAAAATAAATTTGTGTGTTTATATATTGTGCACATGAAAAACTTGCTTTAACAGGTTTCTTTCTCAAGACTCCCCTATTTGGTAGTTAGTCATTTTCTTACAAAAAGAGGTGAACATTAAAAATGAAAACAACATAACAAACCTGATTATAATTGGGCATAATAAATTATCTATTAAACTACCACATGGTAATATTTCTGTAAGGCAAATAAATAAGGCAGAAAAAGCCTATGTAGTTCACTAAATTTTTGCTACAAATGGCTCGGTCAGTACTTTAAAATAAATTCTTAATTACATATTTGCTCCAATGGTTTTCCTTTTCTTTGAGAATTGCTATCGGCATTAATTTCCCTAGATTTGAAAGTACGATCCATCCTTACATCCTTCTTTTGAATCACAAGAGTTGGAAGGGGCCAGGGAGTTTACTTGTTTCAATCTGCCACCCAACGGAGATGTCTTACTACAATATTACTACAATACAGATGGTTGTTCTATCCAGTTGGTCTCTGCCTATGTTTTTCATATGTTTAACCTATTAAAATTCACTCTCTTCTGAAACAAACACCAAGTACAGCCATTTTTAGTATCAGAGAAACTCACATTTCAGATCCAGTAAGACTGCAATTTGAATCCTCTCGGTTTAGTTCAGGGACGCCGAACATCCTTTGCTGAGAAAACGGAGTTTGCTTTAGAGCACTTTCCTTTATTAACTTGGAAATAATCATTTCTCTTTGGATACAAGTAAATAAATTATCCTCTGATTCACAGCTGTGCTTGAATGGATCACCATAAGAAGTGGTCAGGATTAAATCTGCCGGCGTCAAAGCAGTCCTTGAAGTCAAGTGAGGAATTGGTGTCCACTTAAAAGTCATGCCCCAGCTAAAAAAACAACGGAGCACTATGCTGGCAGCTATTGCTGTGGGATCAATTTAATGAGAAACAGCGAGTAGCCACGCGGTGGCTGAAGTTACACAGCAGCATCTCATCACAGGAAAGCAGTAAGGGCGCTCCTTTGCAACATTTATCTGGGAAACTGAGAAGAAAAGGAAGGTTTACTTATTTATAAGAGTTCTCTGACGAGAAGGTAACCCCAAAGTAAAGCTGAGTGTTGTGGAGAAAAGGAAAGAAAAAAAAAATCAGCCTACTGGCTGTTGAGGGATCGGACTGGTTAAACAAGTAGTGAGACCCCGAAACTCAAATCTTGGCATCATCAAAGTATGCTACTGAAAGCATGACCTGTGAACTTAAGAATGGTTTGGAGCTACCTGATTCACTGAAATTTCTTGTTCTCTGCTTTGAACTTTATTGAATCATCAGTCTTTTAAACCATGATGACTATTTCCCCAAATACTGCCATGAAAACCAGCTATTATAAATACTCAATGTTTAGAAATGATTTTTATTCATACCCATTCTGCTAAAGGAAGGAAGGAGGGAGGAGAAAGCAAGAGAGATTCCATACTCTAAAACTGTTAGTAGAATACAGAATCAGACTTGCTTATTTAGAGTCTAAATTAAAAGCTGTGGGTCCTGTTAAGGAGACGGTCCTAAATGATGACATTTCATATTTAAATAAGGCCTTCAGGAACATATTATTGTTTATTTCTTAATTACTGGAAGTCTGTAGGTCTGGAAAATGACTTTTCTCCAGAAGAAAAAACAAAGGGCTAGATTTCAATATAGTAGTAACGTAAAATATCTATTTATTTGAAAGTTTCCCTTTTAAAACTTCTGTCCTGGTCTTGTCTATTTTGTCTGTATGATTAATTCTAAGTTATTCTCCATTATCAATTCACATCTGTTGCTTCTCCAAAAACATGAGAGAAATGTGGTTTTAAAAAAAATTCTAGCTGAAATATTTTGATGGATCTGTGATTTCTTTGATATGAGTATTCTCACCAGCAACTGTAAATTTTTAGTTTGCTTATGCAAATTAAATACAAGAAGTTCTTTAACTGATTATGCCAGTTAAATAATCTTTTAAAAAATATTTTTAATTTATAGAGTAAAACAAGTATTTCCCTAACATAGTATAATAAAAACATGATTGCATATGAAACTGCAAATCTGTTATGTACAACCTACTATTTATTTTAAATCTATGATAAAGTTGTCATGTAAATTTTTTTTCTGTTTTTTTCTTCCCCTCCCTTCTCACAACTACCATTAGACAATATGTGTGTTAGGGTGTGTGTGTGTGTGTGTGTGCGTGTGTGTGTTTGTATGTAAAATCTTTCTGTACGTTTATTTATCAGTTCTTTCTCTAGATGCAGATAGCGTCTTCATATGTTCCTGATTTGGGTATTTATAATAGTCAAAATGACTTATTTGCTCAAAGTTGTTCTTAAAATAATATTGCTATTTTTGTGGAAAGTCTTAATTTCTTATGAAATATTTAAATAATGCTGAAAACATGCTGTGTTCAGTTGAGCCTTTGGATGTTTTCCCATTCCTAGACCAAATATTCAGTCAAAACAATCATAGTGTTCTCTCTCTATATTCTCGCCCCCCCACCGTCTTTCTCTCTCCCTCTCTGTCTATCTCATCCTTATCTTTTGTCTGTCTCTTTCTCTCACATACACACATTTAGAGAAAAAGAGAAAAACACTTCACAAAAATTTAATTTCATTTGATCCTTATAACAACACTTCGAGTAGATGTTATTATTCCCACTTCACAGATGAACAAACTGAGGCTCGGGTTAAATGATTTGCCCACTGTCATGGCTAGTAAATGATCTGAGACAAGATACAAAGTCAGGTCTTTCCAGGTGCCAGTACAAGACTGTGTCCACTATGCTGCACTGCCTATATACCAGCTGTGTGAAACCATCAGGTTGACTGGTTGAATTTCTCTATTTTCATTTCAATTTTTTGATGGTTACATAAACAAGCATTTTCTTGTTAATTTTCTTAGATAAAGGAATCCCAGTTTAATCTGTTTTTTTTTTTAAGTATTTTTTTTCTTTTTGCTTTTTGGAGGGCCATTGGAGTTAACTGACTTACCCAAAGTCACATAGCTAGTGTGTCAAGTGTCTGAGGTCGGATTTGAACTCAGGTCCTCCTGACTCCAGGGCTGATGCTCTAATCACTGTGCCACCTAGTCACCCCTATCTTATATTTTTTAATTTGAAAAAGTGAATAGTGAGTGGCACAGTCTGAGAACTTTGTTATGACAATTGAATTCATGAAATTTTAGAGCTGAAAAGGAACTTTTTTTCATTTTACAACTTAGGAGATTTAGGCCCATAGAGGTTGAATGACTTACTCAAAGCAACACAACCTATTTAAGGTAGAAATAGGCTAGGATCTATTTCTCCTGACTCCCAGTTAAATGCTTGTTTCCATTATAATATGTTTTGAGGAAAATTCATGAGATAAATTTCACAGAAGCCTTCCATCACTGAAAATGCTGTGTCTATCATGTACATTTCATCACTTATGAAACATTTCTTTTGTGGCCTGCATATGGTTTCAACATTTGTCAGTGAATTCATGGTAACCTTAAATATTCTATTATTTGTAGATCAGAGTAACGATTCATGTATATGTTAATTTCACACAAATTGTGAAAAATCCTGAAATACAATGAATCCCTGGAATATAAATGACTTACTATTATAATGGGTAGGAAAGAACAGCATGGCTTTTGGCCAGTATTTGGTCATATTGTATAGTAACATGAATTGTAGGAAATGTTTTCCTATTTTTATGGAAGATTGAGTGAAACAAACTTCCTGGACACATTTCTAAGGAGGAAGAAATCAATACATATTTAATATGACAGCCATATTTTGTTCAGGTGGTTTTAGAAATATTGGGGTTTTTTTGGTTTCTTTGGTTGGAGGGGGGCAGGGGACAGAGGGACAGAACATTTGCTATGAAAAACAGGAATCACATTTTTTTTTTTTGCTTTTTGGGAGGGCAGTTGGGGGTTAAGTGACTTGCCCAAGGTCACATGGCTAGTAAGTGTTAAGTATCTAAGGCCGAATTTGAACTCAGGTCCTCTTGACTCCAGGGCCACTGCACCACCTAGCTGCCCTCCAGGAACCAGATTTTATATTTCCTCTTATGGGCATCCACTATATTGACTGAAATTACTTGTTTATAATATATGTATTTGCCTGAATAGGACTATTAGGGTAAAAAAGATGTCTATGTGCTTATTACAATACTGTTTTCTTTTTACTAACCACCCTCCCATTTAGCCCTCACCTCACCTCATTCCTTATAGTTCATGAACTATAACCAGTCAAACCATCAAAACAATTTTATGGTCAGGGAAACTGAGACCCAGAGAAGGGAATTGAGGTGTCCAAGGTCACACAATTAGTTAGTTCTACAGGTAAAGCTAGCATGGATCATTCTTTATTATTAGTTTTTCAGAGATCAAAAAGCAATTTGCCTGGTTTCTTACCTGTATTAATATGGTCATTTCTTCAGCTTGTAATGATTCACTTTCCTTAGTCCTGCTAGAGGATAGTGCTGATGTAACAATGGCTCCGTAGGGACTCTGGGAGGTCTTTGGAGTTTTAATTATTTACACTGTACTGTATGAAGTATTTTCCGAGGGAGAGAGAAGAAAATCAACGTGTTAGCTCCCTGTACTCTTTTCCTTAGGAAAATATACAAGTTGGAGTTTCCTTTCTCTGTCCAGAGTTGCTGAGAGTTTTCGAGAAGGTTATTTAGAATTCCTGGCTTTCTCCAGTCCTTGAAGAAATAGCCTGAGATCTCAGAATTCTGATCCCACAATCAGGTCATTTATGACTCTTAGAATGCTCATTATTCATAGAGCATAGGGAAATAAAAAGAGAGAATTCCAGCACTACGTTTTGGTTTTACCAGAGACAGGAAAGAAGGAAAGGTCAGGGAAGGAGCTATTCTGTATAGGATCCAACTTCTCCTTTCCTTATTTCCTGTGTCTAAATTGTGCCATCATGTCAGTAACAGACGACATCCGAGGCTTCCTGAAATTGCCACCTTTGACCATATATCAGAAGGAGAAAACCTTTCGGGAAACAGAAGATATCCATAGCACCTTTGACAGACTCTCTAAACTTCACAGGCTCCTCCCTGACCCTCTGAGGGATTTGCTGTGCTCCTTCATTAGTGAAGAGGACGTTGGAGAAAGTATGTAGGCTTAGGCTGGGTCACAGATTTTTTTGTGTGTGAACAATCTTTGCTTCCTTTGCATGGTATGGGCAACTCGACATTCATGGAATTCTGTCAACACAACCTATGCCATTATTATAGGCCTATGTTCTCAGAATTTTATGGGTCATTTAGGTTTTATACATATATGAATTTGCTCATTCATTATTTCCTAAAGGACTTTTTTTTCTTCACTTTAATATAGTTCAACAAGTATCAATCAAGCTTGTGTCCTGCAGTGTATTAGGTGCTAGGGTAGTAAAGACAAAAACAATATAGCTTATGGAAGGAAGCAATATGAACATAAGTACACATAAAGTAAAGAAAGTAGTTGGGGGGTTGGAGGTCCCTAAGTACTGGGGAAATCAGGAAAGGCCTCTTGTTAGAATGGACATGAACAGAGCCTTGAAAAGAAGCCAGGAAGAGAAGAGGTGGAGGTGAGGAGGAAATGCATTCCAGATATGGAGGGCAAGCCTGGGTGGAAGAGTACAATGTCATCAACAGGGAACAAGGAAGTCAGTTAACTGGTCAGGAAAGCTAAAGCAAAGAGTAAATTGTGGAGGCTGAGAGTAATAATATGTATTCAGCATGAAAAGGTAGGTTGAAAAGAGATTTTTGAAGAGCTATTTAAGTAAGTTTGTATTTGCCAAGGCAGGTTCTTAAAAATAACATAATAATAATTAATAATAATGATAGCTAGCATTTATATATTGCTTTACGGTTTGTAATGTGCTAGATATATGTCATCTCATTAGATTTGACTGTTTATGTGTGATATCTTTTTGACTATAGTAGGTCTTAATGCACATTTATATATATATATATATTTTTTTTTTAACATTTGATTATAGAACTTTAAATTCTAGATTCTTTCCCCTCCCCTCCTCCCTCTTAATGCACATTTAAAAATATTTCTATGTATGTATAATAAATACAATTTAAATCAGAAAAATTGCTTGAGGCATTCCTCAGCATCTAGTACTTTTTTTCTTTTTTAAACTAAGAACATAGACCTAGAATTCCTTTTCTACCTTACAAATATTTCATGTTGGACTAATTATCAAGGTCCAATTAAATACACAACATATACTCTAAGGATTTAATCTTGGCACATGTAATTGGATTGCATACTTTTAAATAAGCCATTGTATTTGTATGGAAAATTTACTATTTTATTAATTCATCCATTTATTCATTGACCATTCTAGACAACCACTGAGTTTAGTGAAATGTATGGTAAGCTAATTAGAAGGCCTAGATAAATAAGCTAACATTGAAGGTTACGTGGGCTGATTATAAGAACACTTAGGAGGGGCAGCTAGGTGGTACAGTGAATAGAGCACTGGCCCTGGAGTTAGGAGTTCAAAACCAGCCTCAGACACTTGACATAGTTACTAGTTGTGTGACCTTGGGCAAGTCACGTAACTCCAATTGCCTTGCCTTACCCCCTCCAAAAAAAGGAAAAAAATACCTAGGATCTCTTCCCAACTTTCACTTAAATGTGGGGCAAAATGACTTACAGTGAACCTACAAGTAAAGTTGCAGATTATCCAATTATCTTTTACTTGAGTTTATGAGACATGGTTCATTAAGGCAATGTTGCGAGTGAAATAAACTAAGGAAAGGCTCTCTGCTAGGGGGGAAGGGATCATGGAATACAGAAGACAGTTGGAGACGTGTGTGTGTATGTGTAGACATATATATGTATATATATATTTATATATATGAGAGACAGAGACAGACAGAGAGACGGAGAGACAGAAGAGAAAGTTTGGAACAGCATTTTATGGAATAGGAGAGATTAGTAGTCAGAGAGGAGTAAAAGTTCATAGTACAGCAGAGATGAACTATTTACCATTGAATAACAGAAATTTTCCAGTTGGTATGATGTTGCAACTTCCTTCAATGGCTTTCATCAAGGTAGAATTGGAAAATAGTATTGGAAAAAGCAGAGAGCAGGAATAATACAAGATTAGGGTTCAGCAAGGCATGAGTGGTAATAGGACAAGGAGACAAGTGATTCAAAGGTAAAGTAGTGATTAAACTGGTTAGTTCTGGGCCTGGGGCCAAGAATGTGAAGAGAGGAAAGTGAGATTTGAAAGGCTTTAGGAGAAAGAAAAATCAAGGTTTGTTGTGCTTGGCCTGAGAAGGGCAAAGCTGAAAGAAATTTGTTGTTGAGTTGCTAAGAGGTAAATTTAAATTTGATCTATCAGATCTATATTCCAACGATTAGCGCTATGCCAAAAATTTAATGACCAGACTGGGCAGATAATGAGTTCTTCACTGCAGATTTTCAAGCAAAGGTTGAATGATCATTTGTCAGTTAGGAGGAGATTCTTATCTAAGTACAGGTTGAATGGCTGCTGAGGTCTCTTCCAACTCTGAGATTTATTGTGATTATGTATGAGATTTTGACTTTCTGGCTATTAGATTGTTTTATAGCTGGATTTCAGAGGATCCTTCTGAGCAAAAATGACATTTTATACCCATTCTACCCTGAATCTGATATAGATTGATCTTGAATTAATATCTCATCTCAGTACACTGAGATATTAATACACACAGTACACACACACACAATACACATCAGTACACACACAGACTGTGTGCCTCTGATAAAGGACTGGATTAGAGATAACTGTACATATGTGCATATGTGAATATAAAGGAATTTGGTCTTCTCAGATATGAATATGATAAACAGTAGCATGTGTTCAGGAATTTTAAGGGGTCCCTTGAGCTTGGCTTTTTGAGTTGCTATATTTTCCAGAGTATCAAGACCAAATACCCCCGAGCTGATATAATTTGTTGTTTGCATCTCAACATTGTTGTTATCATTCAGATACATTATACATTGCTGGAAATGTTGTACGCTTCTGGAAATATACTGCAGCCTACTTGTGCCCCCCATGCGTCTATCTCTCTAGTTACCTCTGAGTTCTCTGCAACTTTGGGTGAATATTGGGCTATTACAAGATTTGCAACCAGACAGCATCCCTGGGAGAACAACTGAGTTAAAAAGATGGACTATTAGAAGGAATATTAAAAGCACAGAGTTAATTTCCCAAATTCAATCCAGTCCATTCTCTTCCTCCTATTTTACTCTGGTCCTAACTCATTCTCTCATTGAAATGTTTACACTAAATATGTGTATTGATGTACTGACCCAGGGAGCTGGTCTTCTAAGTCTGTGGCTTAATCTAGGTGAGGGGTAGGGAACCTGTAGCCTCCAGGTCACATGTGGCCATCTAGGTCCTCAAGTACAGCCCTTTGATTGAATCCAAGCTTCACAGAACAACTCCCCTTAATAAAAGGATTTGTTCTGTAAAACTTGAGCTCATTCAAAAGGTGTACCCAAGGACCTAGACCCCTGGTCTGGATAATAGATACTCTTCATTCAGTTAGTTTTTGTCTGTGAGGATTATTTGGTCAATCTCTTTTAAGTAATCATGGATTTACACTTACTTTGAGGATATCACTGATGAAAATATGAGAAAGGAATAGTGTAAATTATGTTTGATGATGAACCACAGCTTTATTTTCATATAATTGATTGAAAAGTGATGAGAATAAATAAAAGGTTCTGTTGTATTTATTATTTGTTAATTACAAAAAAAAAATTTGACTTGGTACAACAAAATTTAACTTCAATTAGGAATGTTTCTTGCATACGTTAAGACCACACAAGATTCCTTGATACATGAAACCAGAGAACCCTCTCATATTGCTATAACTGTCTGGCTATTTATATCGATGAAAGCATGAAACAGGAAGGTACACGCTTGCCAAAGGTGTTCGTTACTGTCATGGAATATACTCTATATAGAGTCCAAATAGAAGACAGATTCCTATATGATTCTTAACTTATTTGGATGCTCATTTTTTGGGGGGATAATCTTTTGCAGATCATTTAAAGCCCCTCAGACATTATCAGATCTCTTCAATGAGATCCATAATTACTTATTATTATAGAAAAGATAAAATATGATTATATTAACATTTACAGTAATCACATGGCCACATGCCACTAGTCTGAGAAACATTTTAATATTAGTTATCGTCTCTCCCCCCATACATGTTACTGTAACTCTTCCTTATTATTATTGTTGCTGTTATCAAAGAAGTACAAAGCATATATTAACAGAAAAAATAATCATATGGCAGCTTGTCACTAGTTTGAGAAATATTTGAATATTATTTTGTAAAAACAGCGCCATTTATTGATTCCTACTTATTTCATCCATCTATTTGTCAAAGAAAGAATGTTAATGCTATACTCTGTATTTTAGGGAAAAGACCACCAGAAACAATTTTTATTAATTTATTGTTATTCTAAATTCAAGCATTGATCTTCTTGAAAGATGTCCAAACTGACAGGGTTCCCTGATCCCTTTGGGCATACCTCTTCAATATAAGATTTTTTAAAGTAACATTTATAGGAATCTTGAACAAGCAAAATTTCACGATATGATAAAACAAAATATTTTTTGACTATCAGCTACTTGAAAAGCACCATGCTAAATATTAAATGATGCTCAATAATACTTGTTGAATAAATGAAGGGACAAAGGATTAATTATTAAGTAGCACAAATATCATTTAATGCCATTATTATTTATCAATGTTTCTCAGACTAGTTAAGTAGCCTGATGCATTTGCTCCTTAGTAGGCTTAAAATAGTAAAATATAAGTGTTTCAAGTGCAAGAAATGTTTCATTTTGTATCCACAGCAATTAATAGTATGTTGTAGGAGTATTAATAGTGGGAAACTGTTATTAAAAGTAGGAAATTAATACGTGTTTTGCTAAATTGAATTGATAAAGTGGGACTTTGAGTGGAACTAATACTTCTTCTGTTCCTGAGTATAGATAATGAATTCCCCAAACTTGAAAAGATATTAAAAGTTAAGAAGCTGCCAAGGGAGGTTTATACAGCAATACCACCAAATCATGTGGCCAACTGGACAAGAAACATTTCCAACACAATGTTTGAAGAAACTAGAGAACGCAACTTTCGGAAGAAGCGATGTAAGGGGATTTTAATGTCAGCTGTAATTGTAAGGTACAGCTTGCCTCATTTTTCAATTTTTATTTTTGGACGGACCTGTGGTTTCATTTGCTGTAAGGAACTCCCAGGTGAAGAAACTCCTACCAATTGCAGGTCAGCACCCGACCACTGACTTAAATAATTGACTAGAACACTGAGAGTTAAGTGACTTGCCTAGGGTCACACAGCCAGTCAGTGTCAGAGCCAGAACTGGAAACCACATCTTCCTGAAGCTGAGGCCTGCTCTCCAGCCACCATATCACATTACCTCAAAATTTTTTCATTACCACAATGCTGTTTAGAGAGAAACAGGAAATGCAAAATTCCCTGTGTACCCCATCTCCAAATAGTTCCACTTATTGTATATCACTTTGTACATAATTTTTACTTGTCTCTGTACAAGTTGTTTTCTCTAATAGAGGGTAAGCTTCTCGAAGGCAGAACTAGTTTTGTCTTTGTATCTTCAGCACCCAGCACATTGCTTATTTTGCACATAGTAAGAGCTTAATAAATATTTGTGGAACTATGGTGAACTGACTTGTCTAAAAGCAAGTATGAACCATGAAAGACCACGTAGTGTAACAGAGAGAGCATCAGACTTGAAGTCAGGAAGCAGCTGTGTATAGAACCTTGGGCCTGGACTCAGGAAGACCCAAGTTCAAATCCAGCCTCAGCCTCAACATACACTAGCAGTATGACTCTGGGCAAGTTGCTTAACCTCTGTGTGACTTTGGTTTACTTGATTGTAAAAATAACACCTACCTCACAGGGTTGTTGTGAGGATTGAATGGAACAATATTTGTAAAGTGCTTAACAGCACTTAGTAAATTCTTGTTTCCTCTCTTAGCCCTCCCCCTCCCCCCACTCCTGCCCTTCCCTTCAGGAGACTTGGATTTGACTCTAGATTTTTTTATTTACTTGACTCTGGGTAAGTTAGTTACTGACTCTGGGTCTCAGCCTCCTCACCTATAAAATCGAGACAATAACAATACCACAACCATGCTACCTACTATATAATAACTAACTTACTATATAATATAATACGATATAATATATTAATATGTAATATATATTAATATATAATATAATATATGATAACAATACTTCTGCTATATTACCTATTTCAAAGGGTTGTTGTAAAGAAAGTGTTTTATAAACCTTAAAGTGCTAGGTAAATGTGAATTGTTATGTAAGTGTAGTCAACATGTTTTATTTCTGTGTGCTATCAGTTATTTGTAGAAGGTACACAAGAACATTTGGCTCATCATACTTGGAATTGCTTGTTGAATAGATAATGTATTTAAAGCACACAAATGCATATTGACATCATTGTAGTTAATACGGTACTTTTTCCATATGTTGGTTTTGCAAAACAGATATGCCAAAAGATGTAAAGCCAACATTCTGCATCTTTGTGTCATCAGTAGCTTGGTAGTTAGAAACAGGGAGGAGACTTTGAAATGGTGTAATATCATCTTATTAATGCAGATCCTACTTATCCATAATTTGTGGCAATTTGTATGTAACATCAAGGGCAAAATTACAGAATCTCCAAATTGGAGGCGATTCAGAGGTTTATAGGTTACAGAGGCTGAATCTGAGAGTTGGAAAGGGCCATCAGTGGCTATCTGGTCTAAGCCATACCTGAAAGAAATATTTACTGTCATATAAAGGAACTAGATAGTCCTGCAACAATCAAGAAGTGGGGTGAGGGTGGGGGTGGGGTTTGTGTCTCTTTTAGTCATTCCTGGCAAGATTCTTGCCAGAGTCATCATTGATAGGCTGATCCTTCACCTGGAAGATGGTCATCTATCTGAGAGCCAGCATGGCTTCAGAAAGGGCCAAGGAATGGTTGGTATGGTGCTTGCTACTCCACAACTCCAGGAGAAATGCCAGTAGCAGAACAGAAATCCGTAGAAAAGATTTGTAGATCTGAGTCAGCCATGAGGGCTTATGGAAAATTATGTAAAAATTTGGTTGCCCAGAGAAATTCATCATCGATTTCATGATGGCTTGCTTGTCTGGGTTCTGGCTAATGGAGAATGCTTTCATGCTTTCCCCTGCACCAGTGGAATGAAACAAGATTGTGTGTTTGCTCCAATTTTTTTAGCATGATATTTTCATCAATGTTGTCAGATGCCTTCTATGAGGTTGAAAACGGCATCAAGGCTAGCTACTGCCCTGATGGTAAATTATTTAACTTAAGAAGGCTACAGGCTAAGACTGAAGTGGAGAGAGAGTTGGTGTATATTTTTTAGTGTGCAAATGATTGTGCACTCAATGCAGCTTATGAAACTGAGATGTAACAAAGTGTGGATTCTCTGCTGCTTTTCCTAAGTTTGGCCTAACAATTAACACCAAGAAAATGCTGGTGCTCCACCAGCCAGCACCACACCATTCATATGTGGAACCATGGATTACAGCAAATGGAGAAGTTTTGATTGCTGTGGATAAGTTCACTTACCTTGGTAATATATTTTCTATAGATAATGAGGTTGCCACATGTATTAACAGAATTAACTCACTGTTTGGGAGACTCCAAAGGAAAGTGTGGGAAAGAGGAGATATTAGACTGCCCACCAAACTGAAGGTCTACAGAGCCATTTTGTTAATCTCATTGTTGTAAGCCTATGAAACCTAGACAACAGCCTACCAGCACCATGCCAGAAAACTGAATCTGTTACATTTGAATTGTCTTAGAAAGATTCGAAGATCACATGGCAAAATTAAGTACCAGACACTGAGGTCCTTTCTTGAGCTAAACTGCCAAGCATTCAAACCAAACTGCAGAGAATACAACTCTGATGGACTGGCCATGTTATTTGAATGTCAAGCAAGTGTAAACTTGCCTAAAAAACTATTTTTACAGAGAACTCATGCAAAGCAGGTACTCACATGGTGGTCAGAAAAAGTGATACAAGGATACTCTCAAGATCTTTCTGAAGAATTTTGGAATAATTGCATGACATGGGAGATGTTGGTAAAGGACTGCAGGGCATGGGGCATGCCCCCATCAAAGAAGGTCCTATGCTCTATGAGCAAAGCAGAATTTCAGTAGCTAAAAAGAAATGTGAGATGCACAAATTTAGAAACATCTCTCCAAATGTTCCTTTACCATCCTGGTTGCCTTCTAGAGATACGAACTATTTCCTATCCTTCCAAAAATGTGTATCCAGAATTGAGCATAGTACTTCACACGGGACCTGCCTGTCAGCTCCCTAATCTTGGATATTATGCTTTTCTGATCATAGCTTAAGTTGACATTGGCTCTTATGGTCACCATGTTGCTCTGTTAACTCATAGAGATTGTAGTTCACTAAAGCCCTTGGATGTTATTTGTCCTTCATTTTTGAAGAGGACCAATGACATCATGGGGCAAAATCTGTAAAGCCTTTGGATATTTTTCAGCTCAACATGTCTCTAGCTGTGCTGCTCCCATCTTATACTTGTGAAATTAATTATCTGAACCCATGTAAGACTTTACATTTATTCCTATTTGCTTTTATTTTAAATCTAACCCAATGTTCTATCCTCTTAAGATCATTTTGAGCAAAGGAAGAAAGTGTGGTTAGGGTACCATTCTCGCTTTACTCAGGCAGAAAAATTGTACATAACAATCCTTCCTCACCTCACTGCATGATTTTTTAGTCATGGAAGAATGAATAACTTGCTTCTGTAGATGCAGGAAAAAAGAGATCAAGTGGAAGGTTAGGAATTTGAGAGTAAAGATTGAGAGTAAAGGGCTTTATATTTGACAGAGATATAAGAATGTTTGAAAGGCAAGGAAGATGAATTGTAGGAAAGAGAGTAATACCTGATCTCATCCATGATCTCATCAATGTAGGAACTCTTTCTGTCAGTTCAGATTGTAACTCATGCATGCTTTTCACCCCTATGCTGTTCTTGTCCATCTTTCCATAAAGCATCCATGGAGAATTTTTGGTAATGAACTGCAGCTTATCTAAAATGGTAATATGTCTTGCCATTGTCCTTTGAGTCATCTGCAATTTAGATACTTCTGACAATGTGATATCCTGCAATTCATAGTCGCAAAGAGAGTACTAGTGTGTAAAAGTCATTGGTTAGGGTTTTTTGTTTTTGTTTTGTAGCAGGTAGCAGCCTGAAATCACTGAAAAGTGCTCCATAATGTACCAAATGCTCTAACCCGTTCTTATTTTCATTTCTGGTCCCAACTTGTCATCTATGCACAGCATCTGTCCTCAAGATAAATGCACTAAGGGACTAACTTAATGAGCTGTCTATCCAACTGCATATCATAATTTGGGTACTATACATTCTTTATCCTCTTGTTTTTATGTGCTTGAATTGCTCTGTCAATTTCTATTGCATGCTCATGAATCTCATTGAGGAGGACTCAGTGTCATGAGGCTAATGCATTCAACAGAGTGTCATTCAAAAAAAGGAATCCAGAGACCCTCACCATCTATATGGAAGGTCTTTTGCATTTGGCCTTGGAGCAAGACATCCTTTGTTTTAAGGACAAATAACTTCAACAAGGTTATATCTCCCTGATTTTTATTTACCTTGATGTCAACACTCAAAGGGTCATTGAATAGAGTTGTTTCTATTTTTTCCTTCTATTAAACACACTTGTATGATCTTAACATATGCACAGGAGACCCTTTGTTAGAAGAGAACTCTAAGGATGTGTTTTGCTCTGATGAGTCTAAGGTTTTGTTTTGTTTTTGTAATTTTTAAAAAATAAATTAATTAATTTATTTTCTTGTTTACATCATTCATTTCCATGAGATTTTGAGTTACAAATTTTCTCCCCATCTTGCCCCTACCCAACACCTCAAAACAGCCATCCCACTGCATAACCCCTCCCCCAATCTACTCTCTCCTGTGTCCTCCCCTTCACCCCTCTGACTTTCTGGTAGGACAGGATGGATCTCCCTGCCACAGTGCCTGTGTGTCTTAATTCCCAGTTGGATGTAGTTAATAATAATAATATATACATATATATTTTTAACATTTGATTATAGAACTTTAAATTCTAGATTCTTTCCCTTCCTCCCTCATCATCCACCCCCACTGGAAGGACAAGCAATTAAATACAGGCTGTACATGTGTAGTTATGCATTACATCTCCACAGTGGGCATATTGTGAGAGACTGATTATATGTCCCTCCTTCCTATCCCACCACCCTCCTTGTTCTATTCTCTACCATGTCCCTGTCCCTGTCCCTTTACAGAACTGTGTACTTCCATCAACCCTCCCCCCCACCCTTCCCTCCCCTCTGTCATCCCACTTCTCATCCCCATTCCCCCTACCCTTCTGTGTGGCAAGATACCCAGTTTAGAGCTTATATCATTCCTTCCCTAAGCCAAATTCAATGAGAGTAATGTTGACCCTTTCCCTTTTGCCTTCCTGTTCTT
>CM053580.1:456510992-456623870 GCA_028627135.1 Pseudochirops cupreus
ATATGTGAGTGTGTGTATATATATGTGTACCGTATACATAGAGGGCACAGGATCAATTGAATAGGAAAGGATGATACTTAAAAAATAAAATTAAGAGGCAAGAGAGAAATATAATAAGAGGAGATAAGGAGAGACAAAATAGGGTAAATTATCTAATATAAAAGAGACAAGGGAAAACTGTTTTATGGAGGGGAAGAACAGGGAGCCAAAAGGGAATGGGTTAACCTTACACTCATTGAATTTGGCTTAAGGAGGGAATAATATACACACTAAATTGGGTATCTTACCCTACAGGAAAGTAGGGGGAGGGGGCTAAGAAGGGGGATAACAGAAGGGAGGGCAGATTGGGGTGGGGAGAGTAGTTAGAAGCACACATTTTTGAAAAAGGACAGGGTCAAAGTAGAAAACAGAACAAGTGGGGGGCGGGATAAGATGGAGGGAAATATCAGTCTTTCACAATATATCCACTATGGAAATGTGTTGCGTAACTACAAATGTACAACCTATATTGAATTGCTTATCTTCCCAGTTAGGGTGGGTGACAAGGGAAGAAGGGAAAGAATCTGAAATTCAAAGCTTTAAAATCAAATTTAAAAAAAAGAATATTATTATTATTATTTTTACATGCAACTGGGAAATAAGATATACAGGCACTGTGGTATGGAGATTCATCTTGCCCTACTGGAAAGTTGGAGGGAGGGATGGGGGAGGGGGTATTCAGTGGATCACTGTTTTGGGTGGTAGATAGGGGAAACATGGGGAGAAAATTTGTAACTTAACATCTTGTGGAAATGAATGTTTTAAACTAAAACATAAAATTTAATTTAAAAAATAAATAAAAGAAAAAAGAAATTAAAAAAAAGGTATGATATCTATATCTTGTGGTTAGCAAGCTCCTACTTTTTCCACTCCTAGTCTGTGTCATGCAGAATCCTAGGATGCCTAAGAAAGAACTAGTCCTCTCTTATTTACTATTCTCTCATCCTTATCTGCCTCAACCCTACCACATGTTTATTTGCTTCTGTTTTTACCTTCCATTTTGCCCTCTGAAACAGCTGTCCTGTTATTGACAAACTTTCTCTTATTGTAGATCTTTTCCAATTGAGCTCCTTACATTTTGTGGCACTTGGGGAATCCTGACTCCCTCTGGAAGACCCTGAATCCCTGGCTATGCTTTCCAGTACTGAATGCACCTTCTCTAATGTTTCTGGACACAATAGGCTAGGAAGAGGATAAGCTTACTTTTTGTTCCTCACTGTCATTTCCAGACCTTCTCTCTGCCACCATCACTTAGCAACCTCTCCTTTGAGGTTTGCTCCATCCAGGTTTATTAGTATATTGAGTTTGACAGCTATTTGTTAACTTCTCAGTATTCTTCCTTCCTCAAGTAGTGTGCTATAGCAGACTCTGTATCTTCCTTTCTACTCCAATATCCTCCCTTGAGGACTTCAGTATACCTATTGATGTTCCCTCAAATACCCTGACCTCCATGATCATCATCGCCTCGTCTCCCATATCCTATACCTTCTCTCCACCTCACTCATGCACAGGAATAGTCTACTTCCATGATTAAGAACTCTGCCTTTTCTGTATTTGATCATACCCCACCCCCCAACCTTCTGTCTGTCCTGCTGTTTTACTCTTAAACTTATTCTTTTTTTTTTCAAAACAAAGTACATTTAATCAAACAACATAGCTACAGAAGTGACAAGAGTTTTCATGCACATAAGCCAGGGAGTTGGTTATATTTGTCCACAGATTACTTTGTCATCATAAACTTATTCTTTATTCTCACTGTGACTTAGTCCCTCATCTGTCATTACTCTCCCAAGTTACCACTCTGTTCTGCTTTTACTTTCTTTCCTTCCTAATCTCCTCTGTTATTAATTAGCTTAATGTAAATTGTCCTCTGTTCTTGAATCCCTTGTTCCCTCTATGATATGTTGTTCATACTTTGCCAGATCCAGACCCTTGACCCTTCTCACCACTTGTGTGTCTTCCCCTCCCCCACTTCCCCTACCTTACACCCTTTTTCTTCCATCTGCTTCTATTTATGTGATACTGAGTTGGAAAATGTCACACAATAATTCTGTCTGGGCCCAGTATAAATTTGTTATTTAATCTCAAATGGGGCCTCATTTCCCTAACTTGGGGTGGGGAACCTGCAGCCTTGTGGTCACATGTGGCCCTCTAGATCCTCAGGTGAAGCGCTTTGACTTCACAGAACAGTTTGTTCAGGTTCCCCACCCCTGCAGCATAACTGAATCTATCCCACTCTCCACAGAGTTGTTCCAAACTTCTTGTATCTTGTAAAGCCTCCTACATCACTTGCTATCTCCTTCTACTTAGCTGAGGACCTTACTGTATGCTTGACTGATAAAACAGAGGGCATTCACTATAAGCTCCCTCTTCCCTCTTCTCCATCTCAATACCCTCTACTATTAACCCATATTCTCTCTTTCTTTGCTCAAGTCTCTGAACAAGAGGTGACTCTTCTTCCCAACAAAGTCATCCAGTATACTTGCTCTCTTGTCTCTAGCCTCTTTGGCAGTTATTCCATTCCCTCTCTTTAATCTCTCATTGGAAAAATCCTTCCCTGTTGCTGACAAACACGCTAGTGTGTCCCCTGAAAAAATCTTTACTTGAATCTACTTTCCCCTCAAGTCGATGCCCAATGTCTCCTCTTTTTCTAAATTTATAGTCAAAATTATCTTACCCTTGTTACTCCCACTTCCTTTTCATTCATTTCTCAACTTCTTACAATCTGATTTATGATCTCATCAGTTGACTGAAACTACTTTCTCCAAAATTACCCGATGACTTTTTTCATCTGCCTTTGAAAAGTAGCAGGAGGTCCCAGAAATCCCTTGGGGCATGTTGTCAAACTGGTAGAAACATACTCAGGGATGATCCCAGATGGGGATCATCTTTTGCTAGGGTATCATCTGCTCAAATCCAAAACTGAAAACTGTGGACTCCTATTAGATTGTCCAGGGCATTTTGGATTGGCATGACATGCAAATTTACTTTTCTCTTATTAAAAGTTCAGTAGTTCACAAAAAAAAATCCATCTTCTACATGCTACCTCCATGGGTGATAGTGATTGCAGGACTTCCATGAATACAATTGACTTTATTTGGTTCCTAGGGTCTTCTGTCATCTCAGAAGAGCAATTTTACAAGTCTCCTCTTGGAAAGGTTGGGAGTCTTTGATGTTGATTGTGTACATTGCTTCATAGACATATCCCGTATTCCATTAATATGGTGAGGACACAAGAGCTCTCATGCCATGTTTCTTCCTCAGATTATCCTTTCTTTAGCCATTGGAGAATTCCTGAAATTGAATTTTTCAGAAGCCATAATGGGACTGAAGGGTTCAGTATCTCTTTAATGGTCTTGTCCAACACCGTACTCTAGCACAAGAGCCATGGACTGTCAGGTTGTTCATATGCTGAGCTTCTTTCATTGCCTCAAATTCTTGTCTAGGACTTAGAAATAGGCTGGGACTGGTTCCAGTTAACACTGAGACTGCTGGGATGTTTTATGGGTACAGGCATGGTATCCATGTCCTAATTGGAACCTAGGATTTCTTCAGGGATCTCTAAGTTTATGGTGTCCTAACTATAAACAGTCCTTTTCACTCAGTCTGTAGAGGTCTAGTCACTGTATAGGCTGTTATAATTAAATACTTAAAGTACCCTTATAAAATAAAATTGACACTCGAGATCTAGTAGATATTCCACATCTTCAGTGTTTTCCCAGCACTACCGTACAGATCCTACAACTCTAGTGGGAGGAACCTAGGAAAAGTTTCTTAAGACTGAGTATTGTCTTTGGTGCCTAGTATAGTCTCCTTCCCTGGCCTTGTCTGTTTCCCAATGCTAGACCAGTAGAATTCAGCTTCTGAAAAACTAGCTGCATTCTCTTCTTTTAGTTGTATCCATAGTTCACATACCCACCGTTATGCCGGAAGGCAATTTAACCTCTTTGGCTGTCTTCTGTTGATTCTCGTCCTAAAATGGTTCACCTTGACCACTGTCCCTAAGCCCCCTAGGAGGGGTGGCTTTGCTCAGGGGTTCTTCTTACAGCATTCTTGGCCTGAGCTTCTTCAGTGAAGTCATAAAGAACACAAGTGGCCTCTTTTTTGTTCTCAGTAACTTATACTTGCAGCCATTTTCCTGGACTCCTATGGAAGCCCTTTTTCTTGATTTCTGCCACTTTCTTTGTCCACATCCTTGCCTCTATACTCTTGACCAAGTTTATCAGCTCTAAATAACTCACTGCACATTTATCAAGAGGTACAACTAAAAGGGATTCATCATATACCAATCCCCTGGTCTTTTCAATCAATCTAACATTGCTTATGAGTTCTATAGACACTGCTCCTATAATTATTACTCCCTAGAGCAGCCTAAAGCAGTAGAGTTAAAGGTCTTTTCTCCCTTCTCTTTCATGGTAATCAAGAACTTGATATAGTTACCCAATACCCACTCTTGTGTCACCAAATTGACTGTCCAGCATTTGCAAGCATTCCAGAACCATGACCTCAGAGCTGTATATTTTGAAGGACTGCACAGTATGTAGTCAAAAGCGTGGCCCCCTGAGTACATTCATCTCCTCTATTTCTTCTTATCAACCTCCTGCAACTCCTGCATTATTTCTGTACCATGTCCTAGCCAAGACTGGAATGGAATGAAAAATGCTGTAACTTTCTGTATTGAATTCTTTGTAAAAGTACTGGTAGGCTGTCATTCAGCACCAAATATACTTAATGCACACTATGCCACTATGTTATTAGCTACTAAAAAAAATATGAGTCCCCATGGAGTCACCACCACCTCAGCAGGACTTTAAAGTCATCCTCACTCCACACTTTTCTCAGCTTTAAACTAGTTTATCAGCTTTTGTTCATTAGGAATGGGGTTAGTAACTGGCTGGTGGTAGTTGTCCTTCATTCTTGAAGGGGACCAAAATGACATCACTATACTAGAGTCAAGTTTCAATGTGTCCAACTGTGGCCAATCAGACCAATATGAGCTCAGAATGCTCCACCACAGGTCAGGCACAAATAGTTTGCGTGAACATTTGGGGTGTTTATTCTAAATCTGTGCATCCTGCCTCTCCCTGGAGCTGTTTCAATTCTGCTTTGGTAGCACCTTCTCTGATGTGGGCATGCCGTGCTAAGTGTTTCTGTGCCAGTGTCTCTTGTGTCATAAATCAATTCCAAAGTTCTTCAGGGAGACCTTGAGAGTGTCCTTGTATCGATTCTTCTGATCACCATGTGAACATTTGCCCTGTGTGAGTTCTACATAAAAGTCTTTTTGGCAAGTGTACATTTTGCATTTGAATAGCATGACCAGCCCATCAGAGTTGCACTCTCAGAAAGAGTTCGAATGCTTGGCAGATTAGTTTGAGTAAGGACCTCAGTGTCTGGTATCTTATCCTGCCAGATGTTCTTCAGAATCTTCCTAAGACAATTCAAGTGGAAGTGTTTCGGTTTCCTGGCATGGCATTGGTATACTGTCCAGGTTTCACAGGCATACAACAATGAGGTCAACACAACAGTAAACTTGACAGTATTTCTTTAGCTGCTCCGCAGTTTCAGACAGCTCACACAACTCATTTGCCACTTTGTCTTCCTTCCTTTATCCCCTAGTACCTGACATTTCCTGAAAGTGTGCACAGGATAGTATAATATAAAGTTGTTTCAGTATCATTATCTTAGTCAGCAGTCTTAGATAAGGGTCAAATCCTGCTTCAAAATAAGAATTTGGAGTTATCTCTTGTTTTTATATCACCTTTATTCTTCTCTACATTGTATATTCTGGTCTCTACTCCTCTACCCAATGAGGAATCCCTTAAGATTTTTTTAAAAAGCAGTTCAGCAAAACCAGTCAATACATCAGTTATTTTTCTTCCACTAGAATATGTTGGTGTTCATAAATCATGATGCAAATATTTCTTAGTGATTACTAACAACTTAAAATTTTAGATACAGCATCTCTACTTGGCTGAGACAGCTCAGTCATTGAAGAACCATAGAGATGGTTCTTATTCTTAGGCATCATTGAGTCGAGCTTGACAGGGAAGGACATCTCAGTGCTTCATTGTTCTATTTTAGTCAGTTCAATCAATAAACATTTGTTAAATGCTTACTATGTGTTAAGCATTCCTCCAAGAGCTGAATTTTAGCAAAATTGAATTTTAGTGGGCTCTTGTAGGTTGTTTCAGCTCACGTGTTTAAAAGGCAAGACTTTCAAGATTTTTCAAGCTAGGAAAGAATACACAAGGACTGATTATAAAACAAATGCCAAACACTATATGAAGACTGCTTCTTTTTCATTTTAATCATTCTGAATTGTGAATTTTTAAATGGTGAGAAAACATAGACTATGATTCCTGGCAATATTTTCAATATTCCACACCAGTATTACTCCACCTCTGTGAAATAGAGTTTTCACGGTTTTTCAAAGATCATTGCTTTAAAAGTACAAGCTGCATGGTATGGCATAAAGAATGCTGGATTTTGAGTCAGCAGACTTGGGTTCAAATCTTGCTTCTTCCACTTTGTGACCATGAGCAAATCACTTAACCTCTCTGTGCTTTAGTTCCTTATCTATAAAGTGAGGGGATTAGACTAAGTGGACTTTAAGATTTTTTTTCCAGTTTTAAATTAGTGATTTAAAGCTGCAGTGGAAACAAAGGTCACTGACAGTGACTCAGCCACCACATCTGCCAGGTCTTTCAGTGAGTGTTATGTTTTAGTTCATTGGGGCCTGGTGACTTAAACTCATTGAAAATTGCTAGATCACTCTCATCATCTCACTTATGTTGGAGTTTCAACTTCCTGTAAACCATTTTTATTCTTTTTTCTTTCGTAGGAAAAAGAAGAGTCTTCTCTCACCACTGTCTGTCTTTGACCCACCCCCTCATTTGCAGTCCTAGCTTTTCTTTGATCTTCTGTTAGTCTCCAACATAGCTCTTAAAACCCTTTTGTTGGTCTTAGTCTTCTTCACCAGCCTCAATTTATTCTTCACCTTAGTACTCCAGATACTGTTCTATTTTTGTATTCACATTCCTCTACCTGCCCCTACTACTCTCTTCTTTTTCTTTTTTAAAAATATAAGTTGATTGATGGACATTTTGTCCTATGCACATTTATCTCTTTAGATACCTATTTGTTTCATAAACATTTAACTACTGAGTTCCTCATCCTTGGATTGATGTAATGTTAGACTATGGGATCTTACCTATCTTTTCTTTGAACTGTTTTAGATCTGCTCTCCCATAAATCTATAGTGCATACAGGACTATGTCTAGCTGTCTCTCCTCCATCACTGTTTCTAAGATGGAGTGGTCAACTTCCTTTGAAAGTTGACATAATTTTGATATCAGTAATCAGTTCTTCCTTATTGGTTGGACTCAGATTTAGCTTTGTAACTTCTCTTATTCCTTCCTCTACATTTTGAAGAATTAAATGACCATTAAGTTTCTGCTTTTTGTGCAGTGATTGCTCTAACAGATGTGCAATTAATTAAAGTTTTCCTTCACTAAGATATGCCAGCTCAGTATAGGTTTGTGATGTTTCCTGAATTCCTTGTCTGTTTCTCTCTTTCCAAGGATTCTGTAATATACTCCCACAACAGTATTATTTCTGTTTCTCTGTCTATTGATCTTTTTCACCTTACTTCTTTTTTCTATTTTTCCTTTTTCAGTTCCTGGATTTCCTCACTTGCCTTTGTTTTCTTATTATACAGTACTACTTTATGGTTCCTTTTGTTTTACTCCTTTTGATTTAGATATTCAAATTCATTAGTGCCCACAATGTGCAAAGCACTGTGCTAGGGTCTGGATATATAGCTACAGAAGAATTTATTATCTTCCATAGTCATATTACAGTAATAAGTCTAACTCCACTCAGTCTTAAGGAGATGGTTCACCTTGCTAATTACCCATATTTTTTGCATTCACTTATAAATAGTTGAGGCTTTGGGTTTCATTGTCAGTTCTTTTCTTGGATACAGATTCCTTTGAATATTGGGCCTGAATATTCTTATTTCAGTATTGTATGTGCTGCTTTCTGACTCCCTACTGCTTTTTCAGTTTAATGCCATTCAAATAAAGGGAAAATGTATATTTTATTGGTGCTTGTTGACCCATTTTAAGTTCCAAAACTCTATATCCTGTTCTCAGTTTTCTCAAGAAGCTTTTCATTTCCTGTATTTGCCTTTCTTTTGAAACCTCTACTTTTAGTTGGCAGTAGTAATATAATGCCATTTTTATCAAGAAATTTTTTAATACAAGACACTATTTTTCTTAATTGTGGTTGCATAATACATTGCTTTAGTTCCTCTCTTCTTAATGTTTTATAAAACCTACCCTTATACTTTTTCTGGGATTAGGAAAGCAGCTGCCTCCACAAATATAGGAAAGTATATTTTAAAAATCCCTTTTGTGGGTTGTAGTTTTGGCTTTGAGATTAACATGCTGTATAACTTTGGGCAAGTGACCCACATCTTCCTTTCCTCATCTGTATAATAATTCATACTTGTCTACTGCTTTATGGTTTGCAAAATACTTTACTCATAACAGCTCTGTGGAGTAGATAGTATAGGAATTATACCTATTTCACAGATGAGGCAATTGAAGCTTCAGTTGAAGAGAAGTTAAGTGACTTTCCCATGATCATGTAGCTGGTAAATGTCAGAGTTAGGACTTGAATGAACCTGTTATGACTCCAAGTCCAGTACTATTTCCTTTATTCAATACTGCTTAGGCTTACTAAAGTGCTTTCCAGCTTTAAATTCTGTGATTTAGATATTAAAGCTGAAGAGGAAATTAATTACATGGGGAGGGGTGTGTGTATATGGATAAATACATAAAAGTCCATGCACAGAAGAAAGTCTTAAAAATATTTTGAAAATGTCATATTCTACCTTGTTATGGTGAGGTTTATGTAATAAATCACCAACTTCAGTGGTGAGCATATGCAGCTCATGCAACATGACTGATTGAAATAAGACAAGATTAGTTAGGAAATGCTTTGTAGAAGACTAGTTGATCTAGAGTTTGAAAGATGGAGACTAAACATGTAAAAAGAGGGAATTCTGCATTCTGCTCAGGAGAAATCATAGCTTGTGTAAAGGACCAAATTCCAGACTCTGCCATGTTCCAGAGAGGGTTATAGCCCTGGTCAGACCACATCTTACAGGAGTTTCATTCTGGCTGTCACATTTTGGCAGGGCTCTCCCAAGGATATTAAAGAAGAGTGACCAGGAAGAGGATATATATTCAAAACCTTGTCATATGGATATCATTTGAAAGAACTCAGCATGTTAAACTTAGTGAAAAGATTCAGGTATTAGAAAGACTTGTAGAAGAATTAAACTTGTGTTATGCAGCCCTGCAAGGCAGAAAAAGAATCAGTAGGTGAAAGTTAGAAAGACAAGTTTCTGCTCAGTACATAGAATATCTTTCCTGGTAACCAGAGGTATCTAAAAGTGGAATGGGCTGCTTTGGGAGGAAATCTTTGAGCCCAAGTTACTTGACCATTTGACAAGGTTATTTTATAGAGGAGTCCTGTATTAGTTATTAGAGAATATACTATATGACCTCTGATATACCTTCCAAGCTCATAACATTCTGATTCTAGGGCAGCCAGCAAATGTGAATGGCTGTAATGGACCCTGTGTGTCATCGAACAACAAAAAATTAAGTTGGTGAAATTGGGGGATTTGGGGACAGAGAGGAATTGCTAGAGGGCCCTTTATAATCAGACGGAAATTTGGATTGAATATGAAATGTGATATTACCCCTTCTAATAAATAATAGCTGACATTTATATAGCAATTTACAAAAGCAACTTTGGTGTTGTGAAAAAGATACTAGTCTTGGAATCAGAAGACCTGGGATTTTTAGTTGCAGCTATGACACTAGCTATGTAAAGCTGGGCAAGATGCTTCTCTGAGGCTTAGTGTCCTCATTTGGAAAATGGGAATAATAATAGTTATATGCCCTCCCGCATGGGATTTGTAAATCTTAGCACACTATGTAAATTTGAGCTATTATTATGATGTGCAGACATTATCAGTGGATAGGATGCTCTGTCTGGTTATGGTGCTTCTAGGGTATATAGACTTTTGGTGTCTAATGTTCTAATCTAGGATGTACTTAAACTTATTAATTTAAAAATAATTTATTGTGCCTTGAATATCAGGTTTAGTTATAACTGAAAATAATAATTTTACTTTACATATTTATGCAAAATAATAGAATTCTAGTCTTTAAATTAAAAATCTGGCTGTAATACCACTTGGTTGGCAAGATCAACCAGAATGCTTGGTTATTTAGCTCACAGACAATTATTAAAAATTCTGAAGGTTAACATTTCTGTGTAGCTCTGTGGCTATGCAACATTCAGAATTAATATTTGTCAGTCTTTAACTTTGGTTACTTATCTGTATTACTGTGTTCATTTCTAAAACATTCTAACTCTAGTAAATAAATCTAACATTAATTAATTTTTTTAAAGGGATTTCCAAAAATCTTCAATGGAAACTGGCTTTAATGTAAATAATAATCCTCTAAGGCTCTTCACTCTGAACCACTCACTAACAGGTGCTTCACTTGACAAACAAGCTGGTTCTTACCCAGAATTGCAACAACAGATGCCATTCAGTCTCTGCTGGCCATTTGCTGATGGAGACTTTTGTAAAGATCGAAGTGAGCCTCAGAACTCATATTCAGCTATAGAAAGCAACAATGGGGAAACTTTATCTACTTCAAATTGGAATACGAAATGTGGGAACAGTGGCATTGAAGAAAATCTTACTGATGAAAGTGATTTATCAGAAAATGAAAAAGTAAATGATACATTACTCACTTACTTTAAAAAAATGGACCTGAACTTAAAGCCAGAAGTAATAGGAGACTTTGAAGCACCTTTCTTGGAGCAGCCAAGTGAGGTATTTCCATATCCTGATTTTCTCCCTCCACCTTTTAATACTCTAGACTTGCACAAACTGGCCTTCTCAAAATCGGAAAATTGGAAAGTGGTTTTAGATCCTATAGAAAGCTCTGTTGAGCTGTTGATAGGTCGTTTATTGGAGATGGAAAGAATACAACATCTGACTATACAAAAGGAGAGGCCAAAGATACCAATCAACTGCTCTACTCAAGTCATTACTGAACGGCCCAGTTCGTCCAAAGGCTTGTCCAAACAGAAGCAATCAAAACATCCGGAATCTCTGCCCCTTCAGACAGCATGTGTAGACAAAAGTAGAGAAAAAAGAAAAAACAACTCTAATGCTTGCAAACTTGAGCAGAGTACATTAAGATGCAGTTGGAACAATGCTGGTAAATATAAGTGGAATTCCAGACCACCATCTATCAGAAGCTCTTCTACCACCAAACAAATCATTGCTACTTATGACGACTTTAAAATTTCTAAAGGTTCCTCTTTAAGTGCACGCCAAGAAGTTTTGTCCAGACCTACTTCAAGCCATTCCATTGCTCAAACAACTCATCCATTGGTTAAAATGGTTTCAACAAGAAGTCTGCAGCCAAAGTCTCCAACACCTGTATCATCTCCATCTCTTTGTTTGCCTGAGGCACAAGAAGGCAAACCATCAAGAAATAAAAAGAAACTTTATTGCAAAAATATAGCTGTAACTAGACCACTCCATGTCCAGAACAGGCGTTGTTTATCTCCTTCACTTACAGCTAAATGTGAGAAATGCTCACACGTGGGCCAAAAATAATCTTTTTTTTCTGTCTTAATTCTCATTTGGGAATAAACCTAGCCCACCAAACCAGTTGAAATCTGATTTATCACTCCCGGTTATAAGTATTTCAAAACAAAACAAAAAAAAACCCAGAGATTACTTGAAGTCTTGTGAAGTAAATCTTAGGAAAATTCCTACTTTGTACTTCATATGAATCTGGGAGTTTTTATGATGATAATGATGACAGATTTGATAAACCTTTTGTGTTTCGTCACCGAGAAACGTTTTCACTGAGTAAACTAAATTTTAAAGACTGTCCTTTTGTTGTGACTGTTTTCCAGTGTAATTACATCAAACATCAATGAATTGGATAATTGACTTTAATTCTGTAGTTTTTAACTTCATTACTCTATAATTGAAAAAGAATATTATATGCAATATATACTGATATTATAATTGCAGTTTTTGGTGGCACTCTACCATTCCCCTTGACCACATCTTCTATTTTTTTACCTCCTTATTCCAATTATCTTTTTTTCATATTCTCCCTTCCCCTGGTTCATATTAGCACTTAAAGCTAAAAAGGTTACTAATCCATGGGCTAAATTAATAATGTCTCTACTTCTCAGGCTCTTTTGAAAACTGTTTCCTTGTGCTTTGTCAGGTATTTTTACAAAAAAGGATACTAGATGATTAATCAAAAAGATCTGAGATTAGGTCCACTTGTTTTATGGAGGCATTAGGAATAAGAAACTATCTGTGACTTCGTCATTGTAGGAAACTATCCCCTTCATTCCTCCACCAATGCTGTTCAATAACTTTGTAGCTAAGTCCTGTAGAGTTGACTGAAGTACATAGAGGTTGAGTGATTGGCCTAGCATCACACAGCTGTTAATTCTCAGAGGCAGGATTTCCACTACCCCTGACTTGACTCTTTAGAGGAGACTGAAGCATGAAATAATGTGACACTGGCCATTTTCCTACACAAGTGAATCTCAGTATACGTAGCCACTACTTGCTTCACATGGCAGTGTAATGATTTGTAAATGTCAAGTGTGGGGCAAAATGTGCTAAGTAAAATTTCACTTTAACAAATTAAATAGAGCAACTAGTCCTCATTTCTCCACAACTTTGCACCCTATGTAATAGCAAGATTGTTCAGATTTTATATATTGCTAGATTGCTATATTGCTTTATACATTGCTAGAAATATATTTCCATTCTATAGAAGCCAAGGGTGGAACATCTAAAGCCCTTCTTTGTAATAAATTAGTGAATTAGTAGGTATAAAAAAAGAAAACCTGATGGGGAAAATTCAAGTCATCCTGCATTCATGTGTGCTTTTTATAGACATTTTTGTCTCCAGTATGCTTTGGTTTTGATGGACAGCTGGAGAGTTCAAATAGTTGTAATATTTGAAAAAAAGGAAAGGGTGTGAGGGGAGTTGAAAGGTGACTTTTATATGATGTCCGAAAAAAAGAACTGCAGAAAGGCCAGCTATATAGCATAGCATCCCTTTTTTCTCCCTTCAGTGCAAAAAGCAGTCAGTTCCTTTTTTTATGGACAAGGAATCTAATGTGTCACTAAAATATAACATAAGGGACATTGTCTTCCTTCAGTTTTTACTTGGCCATAGATGTTTGCTTTCCTGTCTTCCACCCAGGCAAACCTCACTTAGTGTATCATCCAGTCACTTTCATTTACACACTTCCTTCATCCTTGTTCTGACCACCCTATCCTACTTTTCCTCCATACTCTACTTGACCATGTCTTGTTTCATTTTTTATCTCCCATAGCAGTTGGCAGTGTCTTGCACACAGGTGGTGCTCAAGCAATATTGAATTGTTCCTCCTATCCCACACTAAAGCCCAGTTATTTCTGATGTTCCTCCCATTTATCTTGCTTTTTATATCTACCAGATCATATATGAATTTACATGTTAAATTTTTCAATACTTGTAACTGTCACATAGAACGGAGAGCAGATTTGTGCTAGGTTTTTCCAAACTACAAAAACTAAGACCTAACAATATAAGATAGATTAACATTCAGAATTATACAACACTGGGGCGGCTAGGTGGTGCAGTGAATAGAGCACCGGCCCTGGAATCAGGAGGACCTGGGTTCAAATCCAGCCTCAGACACTTGACACACTTACTAGCCGTGTGACTTTGGGCATTTGGGCAAGTCACTTAACCCCAATTGCCTTCCAAAAAGCAAAAAAATTAAATTAAAAAATAGAATTATATAACAATACCTTCAAAGGGGATGCCTTTATCAAAAATATATGAGACTGAATGGCCATCCTTGATGCAGGAGGGATAATGTAGCAGGGGCTTTTTGTCGTATGAGAGGTCTGGAGGGCCACAAAGGTCTCTTGCAGTCTTAAAATGCTATGATCCACAGAAGTGACAAGAAAAGTCCTTATCCTTCTATGAAGTAATGATAGTTATTAGCTTTTATAGCTCCTTCATTTGGAATATCACACCAACTTAAAAAAAACTAAAAGAATTTAGCAATTGACATTCAAAATTGCCTTAAGCAATTTTAATTTGAAAAACTATACCTTGTCTTGACTGTAAGGAGTATAGAAACCATTAGGCAATACAAGAGACAACTCCACTGAATGAGATTGTGTAGTTAAAGGAATAAAATCTTCCTGAAATTCTTGGTTGGTAAAGCAGCTTTCTTAATGTAATTGTGATAATACTTTATAGTAACTTTGGATAAAAATTAGAAACATGGGAATTTCTGTATTTCATACATGGGGAGAGAAGTTTTCTAACAAAACACTTTGTCATGAAACATTTTTAACTATTGTTTTCAAAAAGCCAAAGGTATAAATGATTAGAGGCAAAGTTATAATTTTCATAACCTATTTTGCATCCCAAAATATAACTGATATGCTGATACCTCCCCCAATAGCACATGTTGTAGCCCCTCTATATATACCATATTGGTCTGCTTATTGTAAACCCCAAGGTGTAGGCCCTGTTAGTTTATCTGTGTCCATTTAGCCTTTCCAACTAGGCTAACACCAGAGCTTTCAAGAAAACCAGGGTTGGGGGGCAGGTAAGTGGCGAAGTGACTACAGCATCGGGCCTGGAGTCAGGAGGACCCGAGTTCAAATTCAGCCTCAGACATTCTTACTAGCCATGTGACCTTGGGCAAGTCACTTAACCCCAATTGCCCTGCCTTCCCTGCTCCAACAAAAAAGCAAGAAGAGAACCAGGGTTACTTTTTATGCCATGAGACTTTGGGGTAGGATTTTAGATGGTCTTGTCTTGACCTTTAATTTCATGGCTGCGGAACTCCCCATGTGGAAATCCTCAACTAAAGCACATTAGCAATTCACTTCAGTCTTAGTTGCCTGGGGCAAGGCTGAGGATTTAGGACTGCTATCACAGCTGGTATCAGCAAGCACTAGAAATGCAGATCTTCTGGGCTGCACTACCTCAAGTGACCCTCTCCTTCATTTACATGAAGATCAAGCAGGACATGATGGCATATGCCTACAGTCCCTGCTGCCAAGGAGTCTGAGGCTGACAGATATCTTGAGGTCTGAGATTCTGTAGCGCTTAACCCATCAACTGATTGGGTGACCACACCAAGGGAGGTATTATAAGTTGATGGCAGGTCTCCAGAGGCAGGGGTTCACTGGCTTGCCTGGGGAAGGACATACTGGCCCAGATAAAAGGTCATGAGTGCTGTGGCAGTCAGAATGGGAATGAGTCATGTGAGCAATGATATAGCCCTTTAATGTTTACAATGCGCTTTACAAACATTCAGTTACGGTTGAGGATAGAAGATAACTTGAGTCTTCCTGATTCCAGGCATAGCACTACTTTAGTTCCTACCTCACTGCTTAATAAATACTTGTGGACTGTGTGTTGTTGGTCAAGTCATATCCCCATATTCTGACATTCTTATTCCTCTGAAAGACTCCTAGATGGTAACAGTTTAGATTCATGTGAACAATATAAACATTAAGTAGGGTTCAGTGTCCCTCATCTCTGTTGAACCCTCTTCAGTCTTCCATCAAGGCCCAACTTGAAAGTCTTCTCACACCCTCCCCCCCCTCCCCGCTTATTTGTAGCATGGATGTTAATTCCTTTTCAGAGTATAAGCTTGTCTGAGAGCCATACTGACATTTTATCTTTGTATGCCCAGTATTTTCAAACAAGCACGATGTCTAATTGATAGGCTCCTCATAAACGGACGCCTGTTGTCCTATGCTTCAGGACTCTTTAAGAGATCTCTATGGAACAGAAACTTGAAATAGCTGCTTAGGTGGTCAGTCTAATTATTTAAAATTCTGAAATTATTTTACATTCAGCTCCCTTCTCTACACATTCTTCCAGCCCCACTCTGGATAATTAGAAGTCAGCAATGGAAAAGGGTAAATTTAGATAGTGAAACTTAAGAGCAATAACTTCAGCCCATTTGATTCAATCTCAAAAAACAAACCCCAGCCATCATCAACCCCACCCCTTAAAAACAAACAAACCGCATATTCAGGGAGAAGCATATTTATTTAGAGTTGGATTCAGAAACTCTTAAACCATGTTATACAATTCAAACTGATATAAGCAGAAATCTCAAATTTGTACTGATACCAAAAAGCTTACATTTCATGTCCTTCAAATTTTAAAAAGTTCAGTTATGCTTTCTTATTGGCACTCTTCCTTACAAATATAATGTTCTGTTAAGTGACCAAAAAATTGAAATTTGCAAGTCCAGTATATATAATGCTTGTACACTGTGAGCTCCCCACATGCCCTTCACTTGATTAGCTCTAGAGCAAATAAGCACAATGACCCTAGAAAAAACCAATAGGTAAATAAAAATCTAGAAAATAACAACTTGGATACTTTCTTTCAAAATAATCAAGAGCCTTGGGAGACTCCAATTAGTGGGTCTTCATAAGGGTCCTGTCTTCATTCCTATCTGATATTCTACACTATTTGCCTTACATCTTATTGTATGTAAGCAGTTGCTTTTTTTTCATTCATTTCAGTGGCACAGAAACCATACTAGAAATATGAAATATATCCTTCTGAAGCAGGCATCTTAGGACCTTAACTTTAAAACTTATAGGCTATAAAGTACACAAGATTAAATGCCTCAAAATATTTATGGCAAATGATACAGGTCAATGGTAACAAGGCAAATTTGACATAACCATAATGCAGTTTTCCAGTAGCCCACTGCATTAAAATATTTGGAAAACAGAACAAATAATTCTAAATTAAGAAGTTGTGAATTCTAACTTTGGTTGAGGGCATACATAAAAGTCTCAAAAATTTTTATGAGAAACTTATTTAGTTTTGGAGTGGAGAGCAAGGAAGTAAACTAGCTTAAGTTCCCTTTCCAATTCTTAAACTTTCATATAATGAGCTTTTTGAAGCATAGCAGTAAGCTGTCCATTTCTAATTTCTAAAGGAATAATCATTACCATTTTCTCTGCCCCTTCTAGTATTTAAGACCAGTCAGGAAAAAAATAAACACATCAACCTCAAGATCAAAGTTAGCAAATAGTTAAAAGCAAAAGTTTGCTGAAATCAAATCTCCTTTCTCTTGCCAAATTAGTATCCTTTAATGGAAGAAATGTACATTACGTCTGTATTTATGTATTTTCCTCTTTGCTAAAAAGATGGGTAATAATCTGATTTAGGTCTGTTAAAAAAATAGTATATCTTTGCAAGCTATTTTGGGACAGTAAAAGCTAAACAGTAATATTTTAACAGCTAAATATTGTATTAATGATTTTAAGGTTACAGTATGTATTTTTGCTACTGTGGGAGATAAGTATTTTAACAGCATATCTAAAGGAATAAAACATACAACAAATACATAAAACAGTGTCTTGCCACTTTGGAAATATTGTTTTTGAAGATCATCCTTCTAAAGAGAAGGCATACAGATTATTAAACTTAAGTAAAAAGACTATAGAGTAAAAGAGGCACATTTCATTAAGTGACCAAAAACTCAGCCAAGAAAATGTGCTCCTTAATGCTTATTCCAGTTCAGTATGTCATGAAATAGTTAGGATGTATCTTCAACACTGCAGAGAACAGGCTCCCATATCTTGATCATTTAAATGCAAAAGGTTCTTCTGAAGAATAGTCACTTACCCTATACACGAAGGGAAAAGAGAGATTAAGAAAGGGATAGCATGCTATTTTACCTACAAAAATGACTGCAGAGTACTTATAAATCAACTTAAGAAAACATTATGACACAGTAAACACAAATGAACTTGGTGACTATTCCAATAAAATAATACATTCCATCTGGGAGAAGCAAAAGTTTAAAAATCATGCCTTTGGCAAGTGGAGAGTATGGTTAGGCACTTGGTATAATGTAGTACTGTAAAATCTCTAATTTCTTATGATATGCCTCAAAAAGGAGAAGTAGCTATACCTCTTCAACAATGAAAAGGAGAGTATATTTCTTGTCCTAAATTTGTATTACGCAAAGGATTGTTTTTAAGACAGAAATTTCATTGTTAGCCTACACAGCCACAGTGCTTCTGATCAAGTACTCTGAAAATAAAGTACAGATAAAGCAGAGTATGGGGAAAGCAAACGTTGGAATGAAACAGAACAAATTTTATGTCTTCTACATGACATTTCAACAGATTAATTTGTCAGTACTATAAAACGGCCCCAGGTTCAAAGACCATTTACTAAAATCATCAAGAACCTGATCTCTACTTAATTGTAAGGAACATGCTAGGTAATATATATTATGTCACTTTCAAAAATCTGGGACTTTAAGAATTAGCCTGAAAAAATGGGTCATTAGGATACTGGGAAGTCAGCATTGCCATAACTGAAGATATAAATTAAAGATTACTACAGGGATTGACAGGAGCTTGAAATGGACAAGATCTTCATAACTAGAGGCTTCAATATTTTTGTTAATTTAAATCCCTCTGCCAAAACTAAGTGTGGGACCTGAGGGAAATACAAAAAAGCTTACGATGCCTATTGTCCCCGAGCTCTTCACACCCAGTACTACTTATCATTTAGAATTTATAGTTGTGAAGGAACAGAAGCAATAACCTTTGAAAATCCTGTCTGTGAAAACTTTAAAACAATTAAAAGAGTGCTTTCTTAAAATAAGACTATTAAAGATAAAGTATTACTAGGAGGTAAAGTTGTCTCCTCTGTCTGCTAATCTTCTTAACTATTCAACAGAAGTTAAGACTAAACACTAGATGAAGAAAAGATAGATTCTGGTAACTGATCCTCCCATCCCTCTCCCCCAATAAGTCTTAGAAAATAATTTTTAAGTTACCATTTTAAAATATGTAATTTATATAAGTAATTTCATTACTGATTGCCTTTTAAAAGCAAAAAATGTAAATGACTTTAAATGAAAAAATTCAAATGACAGGATCATAGATTTAGAATTGGACCTTAGGGGTCACAATTCCACTCCATTTTATGCTCTTCCTTCATTCCAAACAAAGAAAAAGCACAACCATCAAACAAGAACACCTTACAGATGAACGTCACAATAGTAGTACTATTCTAGGAATCATCAAGAATACAAAAACATGAAACCTAAATCGGAATGCTGAAAACTAAAAAATTAGACAAAACTAAATGGAGAGTATTTTTTGTATCTTTTATAGGACAGAAACCTTAGCTCATGTCTTCTGGTTGTCATCATCTTCCTTGAGCTGCACCTACAACACAAAGAACAAGTAAACAAGCAACTTTATGTTTTTAAGGAATAGTTAATATGCTTTGAAGGTATAAGGTGAAGTGTTTCTAGTGGATGTTAACACATTTCATTACTAAATAATGGTGTAAAATGGTGCTGTGAAATCAGCAGAAGCATCAAATTATATCTGTAGGGAATTGTTATGAAAGATTCAAACGTGCAGCATGTTATATTACCTATGTAAAATAAAGGACACACTATAGCTAGCAGTCCATGACATAAAAGCTGCATTTTTGGTTGTCGTAAAGAGACATAATATAAAAATTGATATTGTTTTTAAGGACTATACTATGAAGAGACAGGTTATAGGTTCAAATAGCTATGTTACATCACCCATCACCTGCCTGCTGCAGTTTCATGTCCTTAATGGGGCACAACCCACCAGCAGAATGCCTGCTGTTCTGATTTTCCATCCTTGAATGCACCAAATGTGCATGTTTGTTGTAATTACGTGCCTAGGTGAACAAAAAAAAAACCCATTTACTATTTCTTAAACTATTTTAAACTCTAAAAAAGTTGATTTTTCCATACTTGTTAGGTAAACAAGTAATTATTTTTATTGCTCAACAAATACAAGAGACTATACTTGGTGGTTTTACTAAGTTTTTGTTTCTTGGTATTGAAAAACCAAACTGATTTAAATGATTTTCTTTTAACTTTTTTGCTAATGTTTATCTACACATGCTGTCAGAAATAACCTTGTTAAGAAGGTGAAGTTGGAGTCTCAGCAAATCAGGCCCCCTGGAGAAGGCGTTGAATGGCCTGTGCCCCGCTTTCTTTTTTTCTCTTTCAGCACCATCAAAAGGAAAAGTGAGAAAACAGCAGAAACATTAGTTATATCCTGAATTAAACCCCAGAACCTACAGGAAAAAATGCACTACAATGAAAGCTCACAGTATCGGTAGGATTTTATGAAAATAATTAGGATTCTAATTATTTGCCTCACATGAACTTGGCAAGATTCACATCTTTACTAATCCCTTTAGATAAAGGATTTATAGAAAAATGGAAGGTTGCTTTCAATTTTTACGGATTATCTGACTTACCAGCAGTGAAGACAAAAACTTTTAAAAATGGCTACAAATGCCTTGTTCACAAAAGACTTTATTATCTAATGATGCATACTGAAAACATACAGAAATCTGCATGGTCCACTTTACATGCAGCAGAACAATCTTCACTTTACAATAAGTGAGTGTCAACTGTTTTATGTAATAGACAACACTTTAAAGTCACATTTCTTAAAGAAAAGCTTCATTTACAAAAGAAATAAAAGGTAAAGAAGCAATTACCGCTTTTAAAAAGCAGCTGCTTTGTTCAAGAGTGGAAGGTTTATGCCTGTATTGAAAGACAACATGATCACAAATAATGAAAACAATGAACAAATGAAACACTTTTACCATAAAGCAGTACACTTTCAAAATGACATACAAATAGTTAAAAATTTCATTATGTTGTCTATCTAACTTTTAAATGAGGACTTTCAGAATTAGACCCCAACATTTATAATTAGTAAATGAAAACTGTAAGTATTGGTACTATGTCATTGGGAACTGTATTTAACAAAATGTATACAAAGTCTATAGCAAGTTGATTTAAAAAATTAAAGTAATAAGAAACAGTACACTGAAGGCGCTTTACCCATCAAGCGCGCACTCTTCAAATTTTAAATGTGATGAACAGAACAGAAGTTGTAACTATGCCACAGTTGCGATGCCAAAAAATAAAACAAGATCAATTATTGAACATGCAGGGAATTCTGCCACAAAGCTACTGTCCCTCATTTGTCAGTTGTTCCAGTAAAATAACATCTTAAAACACCAGTGATGTTGATGGTTTAGCTTACCTTCAGTGTACTGAAAGTTGTACACAACCTGCTTTAAAAGAGGAGACCATCCCTGCAGGCAGGCTCAAGAAGGAATAGACCCCTTTCGGCACTGACTACACCAAGGGCATGCTGCTGTGGCCTGCACACACACACCTAGGAAAACGTGAATATAAACAGCATTTATGCTGGCCTTTTTTTTTTTTTTAAAGACAAAAATGAAGCCAAGTCTGCTAAAAAACCAATCATCCACCCAGTATTACTGTTCATTTTATAACAGATTTTTTTCTTTTTGATGTGAACTGCAACCATTTACATTAGCACTGTACTTGTGTGCAGTCTCAGCAATTAAAACAGTTCTACAGTGAAAATGTTCACATAAGACACAAACAGATTTACTCTAACATTTCTAAAAGAAATATCAGCCTTGGTGTTAATTCAAATATATCATGCTTCCTCAATTTGCGGGGGAAATATTTATAAGTTTATATACATTAATAAACTGCTGTGAAATTTCTTCAGTCTTTGTATTTTAATTACTCAAACCCTTTGAGCTTCTTCATCTCATTTAAATTTTTTCCTGGATGAAGGCATGCTGTAGAGCCTGGTTGATGCTAATTCGTTTAGCTGGGTCCAACATTAAGATCTGGTCCAACAAGTCCTTTAGCTGGTGTACTTTTTTGCGTTGGTCTTCAGGAAGTCGCTGGCACCCAATCAAATCAGCCAAGAGGTCCTTGGTAGGATTAATGGTGCTCATGACAGTAACTTTCTCCTAAAAATAGTTAAATTTATAATTACATCAAAATTAGTGGAAAAAATTCTTTACTGAATAGTGCAGACTATTTCAGAGTTAAAATATTTTTTTAAAAAACCTCTACTGTCCTTCAGCTTTCCCCTTCTCATTACTCTTTTAAGAAGGCAATATGAGGAATTAAAACTATTTAAATGGAAAAGCTCAAGTGAGCAGAGTTAATATTCTAAATGTACAACAGTAATAATTCTTTATCTTATAAAAGTTTATTCTATAATCACTAGATTTGTATGGTGCTTGAAGGAAGTTGCCATGTCATTCATCTTTACATGTAACCCTAAGCGCCTGATTCTGTCACTCATTACATGTTTATTCAATTATCATTTCAAATATTAGAACATCAAAGGAATTCTACAATGTCCACTAACCAGAAAGATGTAATAAACCAGTAAACAGTACTTACTGTTGAATTATGCTTTCAAAAAAGTAGGTATTGCTGGGATAGCCAATCTAAAAGTCCTAACTCTTAGTTTCAAACTGACTTAGAGCACACCTATGACACTAGCTATATGATCATGAGCAAATCACTTAAACTCTCTGAGCCTCAACTTTCTCAATCTGTAAAATGAGGGCAATACACACACACCACTTTCATATCGCTGTTCGTTGTGTAACAGATAAACAATGTGCGTCAAGTACTCTGTAAATCCTAAAGAACTATACAAATGTCACCAATTATATCAGATATGTAAGAAAGGCTGAATATATAGCCTGAGGTTAAAAGGGAAATTATTCTAGAAAGCCACAGACAGCTCCCTAGGTGTTTACTCTCGGTGTGTGTGATGATTCTCGTGGAATCAAGTCAGCTGTAAACATAACTATCATATGTGGCAGAAATGGAATTTTTTGAGTCCCTTTTAGTCATAATTCCTGACATTCAGTTTCACATACAAGTAATGATATTTAGAAATGATTACTGCTTAGCATAGTACATTTAAAATACTTACCCTTTCTGTTACTTTATCTACTTCTATGTACATGAAGTTGAGATTTTGATCAAAGTGTTGATCTTTGAACACACCTTTTCTTATCATCTGAAAAAAAATACATTTGCACTATTATGAGATAAAGACTTACTACTTTAACCTTTTACAAGTCACTGACTGCCATTACTTTTACTCCTGAGCTTATTCACTCATCTGTAAAAGAAGCAGGGTTGGATTATCAGTGCTTCTTAAACTGCGGCCCACAGTCTAAGTTGCATCGAAGGGGTCGCAAGTGGGAAAAGTTTAAGAAACCTTGGATTGGATAATCTCTAAGGTTCTAAATTCTAATCTCTAGTTCTAAGTTATTTAATGTGACTTCCAAAAAACTAATTATAAGCTCTATATCTAAACCAAATGGACACAAAAAAATCCATTAACTTGATGCGTATCTTCTTAGTTTCCCAAGATCAAGTTGGTTGCTACTTCTCTACTGTTATCATCCAATTGTTTAAAGAAAATATTCTTTAATATCTTCATATAGTATAGCTTTGAATCTTTCTAAATTATTCTGTAACAGCTCACATGATATATGCCAAGTTTCACTGCAACAAACACTGACTACTTTCAGGATTAAAAATATAAAGTCCATTCAGAGGCTCATTTATTTTAAGCAATTACTGCTAGAACAGAAAAATAAGGATTGTCTCATAGAACTAGTTGTAGCTCAGAGGATGGAGGAATGGGAAAGAGCCATTTTAAAATCTTTTTGAATCATGTTATTTTACTAATCAGTTTCACCTTTACTCACAGAACCTTAGAATTGGAAGAAAATGTACATCATCTAACTAGGTTCCACCTACATGAATAGGTTCCACATTAAGGACTCCCTGCTATAACACCACTGGGAACTAAGTAACTTTCATCCAGATGCCTCTAGTCATGGCAAACCAATACTTCCCGAGTCAGCCAATTCTAGTTTTGAAGTTTTTCCTTCTATCAAGGCAAAATCTGCCTCTCAGCATTTGTCTGCTCATTCCTCCTTAACCAATTTTTTTTGGTGTTATCTTTTAAAACTAAATAATTCCCATTTCTTAAATAAATTCATTATGTTCTTTCTAGACATATCCACCAATTCCTTCTTTTGGCCACCCTTCTTACATTCCCATTGTTGTAGTAATACAAATCACCAAATGACAATTTACAAGAAAGCGAGGGACAAACAGGAAACAAATTTTGAAGTATTTCACCATTAGTGGTAACCTTACTTAACTCCAAATACAATTGTTGCTACCCTTTCTCCCCAAAGCACAAATCATAAACCCTGGGTGGAAGTCCTTTCACTTCTTACTACATGTGATCCTAGCTTATCACATGCTTTGCCAATTCTTTTTTTTTCAGCTGAAATCCAGAGGAAGGGGACATACATACCAATTAAAAAACAGATGGATAGAAAGTAGAGGTGTGGGGATAAATAAAAATAAACTACTCTGGCATTAATATCCATCTGTCTCATCCTTGTTCATTCTCCTATTAGACTAACATTACTACTTAAAGATAACAAAGATAAAAGGGAGGAAGGAAAAGGGAGCAGCAGAAAAGAAATATGATTGAGTCTCTTGTCGAACCTAAATTTTGCTATAGCTATCATAGGTCTTTCTCTCATGAGCAAGCTAAAGTTATCACTGAGGACCATTTAAGGAAGTAGGGGAAAAGAAAACGAATACATCTGCTAACTTCTTACCTTATTTGGCATTTTTCCTTTGAGGTCCATAGCAAGTTTCAACATATGATTATTGGTTTTACCAGGAAATAATATTTTTCCAGTATAAAGTTCATATAATGTGCAGCCTACAGACCACATATCTATACCATAGTCATAGCTTTTTCCTATAACTGAAACAGAAAGATATTTTAATAAAATTAAGCTTAAAAATCAATGAGGTAATGGTTATAATAATAGCAATAATAATTATAATGAAATACAACTCAATCATTCATATTAATCAGGGGTTGAGGTTATTAGCCTGGGAAAATAAGACATAACTCCCAAAACTCATTTTAATAATTTGATTGAACTTCTCTCCCACCAAATCTTTTTAACAGAGAACCTAAAAAAAAAAAAACCAGAAACCAAAAACAAAACAAAACAAAACCCAGCAAAAATGTTTTCACCTCCTTTTCCATTCCCACCTCTGGCAGAGGTGCTAATGAACAGTAAAGTCAGAATACAGGCCAACAGGAGGGAGGAGAAAAAGCAAAGGTCCCAGATAATCCACAAATTTGATAATCAGACCTTGAATAATCAAGAGCAGTCTTCTAAAGTCGAGGATTTTCCACAATTGTTTTGCTACTCTTGCCCGACATGATCAAGACTCCTGTCACAACTACCATCATTCCAACTGAGGAGGTTGAACTTGCTACGGTTCCCTTCCTCATGAATGAGCTCGAGCAGCTGCTGAAGTACGATGGAAAACAGTACTTAGAAATTAAATATGCTGTTTCCACAGCATGTGATGGCCCCAGGGCAAAAGGACATTTGGAGAAACTTACTAATTTCAGGAGCCCGATAAAATCTACTGACGAGATAGGGTGTAATATCATTATCTGCAACATGTGAAGCCGATCCAAAATCACAAAGCTTTAGAATAGTTTTTGATTCGTTAACCTGCAAAAACATTATCAAGAAAGGTTGCTAGATCCATGGATAAGGAAAACAAGACATATGAGCACTGGGAAGTTAGACTGACACGTTCACAGAACTTCATTTTAAACTAAGTTTGTATTTGCTGCTATGGAATAATCTAAAAAGAAACAAACATTTATCACTTGATTGCATTTTAGTAAGAGAGGTTTTTTTAGTGATGATATGCTGGGCAAAGTTACTTAATTCCATTTTTCTAAATACTGTAAAATACAAGAAAGAAGAAAACCAGAGACTAATGTCTTTAAATTTTCCCTGAATTAGCAGCTGCTATATATTAAATGGATAAGAAATTAATTATTGATGTAACTTCAGTGAAGGTAAAGGCAGAATCATTACACCATGTCAAAATGTATTCTTCATCCAAAGGAGATGGAATATTCAACTTTATAGAAATCACTTGGGAAAAGATGGAATAAATTTGAAGAAACATCCTCCCCCCCCATATATTAGTCAAGAAAAGAGCAAACACTTAAGAATATAAATATGAATTTTATATCAGTCATTTGTTTTCTTCCCTTTTCAAATATTTCAACATACACAGTAACAGTGACATCTGCCGAGAAAGGCTGGAAGTTGCTCCCATGACTGCTGCCACTCATGAGTCAGAAGCATGATCAGGATTAACAAGTGAAGATAATTCACATTCCAGAGTCCCTTCCCCCCTTTAAAAAAGACACACACAAATTCTGAGTTGGGACTTGAATTCAGGCTACTTTCCCCACCCCAAAAACATACAAATATAAAGCCCAATTATTCACCAGCATATGGTTATTCAAGAAATGATGCCAGAGTAAACTCACTTAAGAGACTAACCAATCTGGAAGTATGGCAAAGTATAAATAACCCTTCTGAAACTGGAAGCCACTGAAAGCCAAAGGGTATTTTTGAGCATCAATTTTATTTGACTTGTAGGTAATATTACAATGTGGCAATGTCAGTGGCTTAAAATAAATTTCAAAAGAGAAATTTCAAATCAGTCTGACAGCAGTGAATTGCTTAGAATCACTAAGATTTCTTGAAATAAATGCACATTGTATATAGTAGATAGTACAACATGGCATTTGATACCATTAAAGTCAAACACATGCCACAGCTTCCCTTTCTGTATACATTACTCATTCCCCAAAATGAGAAACCTTTTGCTTAACTCACTGATTTATTATAATCCTCATTTTCTAAGGCCTGATTTCCTTCTTGGAAGAAATAAAGGGAAAATAAAGTGGACCACCCCAAATGAGGTCCATGTGAAAGCTTGAAAGGACGGGCTCATGCTGGTCTACCCAAACAGATGATCACAAAGAATATTCTGCAAAACAGAACTGAAGTTGACAAGGCAAATCTCTTTATTCTAAAAAAAATGCCTAGTACTGCAGCACTTTTGTTAATATTCATAACAGTAAAAAGATTTTGTAGAAAAAAGAAATCTTGTCCTCAACTATACATTTTCCCAAGTATCTTACTATTTAACAAAGATGCTTTTCCTTTATTAAACTGATAGTTAATAATATTTGTATGGAATGATATTTAATTATAAATGAATTTAATTTTATTATTTTGACCTAAGTAAAGATATAAAGCAATGTCTTTTGATTTCAATTCTAAATAAATATTAAGGTGTCTACCAGTTTATTTTATCACAATCAAAACTGATCACAAAACAATGCTTTAAAATACTGCTTCACTTAGGGATCATGAAAATGGAACGGTATAGTACAAAACATACTTAAAGACAAAGATGTAGGACATAGAATTTGTACTGAGGACACAATGGCAGACTTTAAAGCAAAGTAAGGAAGACCTTTTCAAACTGTGGGAATAGCACTAGATATTGGGAAGTTACTACCTCATGCCCTTGAAGAACAGGATTCTTTGAGAAATCAATCTGTAGGGCAAGTAGAAATGTGAGGCTACTAAATCAATACTGATGCTGAATTTCAGCAAGACAAATCTTTACAGGCTAACAGATTTAATAAGAGTTTCAAGAGGCCATATAGTCCAAACCCCTCACTTTACAGAAGAGGTAACTAAAGCCTAGATAATTTAGTTGATTTGCTCACAGGTCCAAAGGAAATGATCCCTTTCAAATGCAGTATTTAATTTAAAAAAAAAGTTGACCAGCAACAGTGGAGCTCCTAAGGAATACTCCTGGGAAACACTAACTTTCTATCTAACATTAACAAAAAATGTTTTCTAGGTTCCCCTTACTCATCAGGTTATTCTGAATTAAGTAACACAGAGCAACTATGATGTGGGACAGAGCTCATGGATAAGGATTCTGATGTTATTTATTCTACCTATGGGTCATATCAGTTGAGGATTATCTATTAACTTAAAAGTCACAAAATGTAATTTGGGAAGCCAGACGTACACAACAGCCTTAGTACAGGTAGTTCGGTGGTATACTGGATAGAATACTGAGCCTGGAGTCAAGACCTGAGTTTAAACCCATCTTCAGAAACTTACTAGCTGTGACTCTGGCCAAATCACCAATTTGTTGTTTGTCTCAGTTTTCTGAATCGTAAAAGGGGGGGAATATCCTATTTCCCAGGGTTGCTGTGAGAATAATATGAGAATTTTCTAAAGGACTCAACACAGTGCCTGGCACATAGCGGGCACTATTTAAATGGTAGCTATTGTTATATATGCTTGAGGTCTGAGGTCTGTGGCTAACTCCAGATACTTATGACTACTGCCTTCTACTCACAACTCCCCCCTCCCCAGCTTTACACATCTGCAGAAAGCCATCGTGGCTACTTTTAGTGATGAGCCTCTCTGCATTTAGCGATGATGATACCCTCTGGATTTGTAATGAAGCTTCCCCAGTAAAACCTGCCAGGTGATCACCCCATGCCAAGATGAGGCATAATAAGTGCTACTTTAAATTCACAAACATAGGGGAAAAAAGGAATGGAACAATGCTGTCATCTTCTTTTATCTCATTATTTAAATAGGATAGAATATCTGTTTATTATCATTTAAAAGTTAATTTAGAATTTCTACTCCTCTGGAAAATCCATTCTTACTAAGCAAGATTTTACTTTTATTCTTTTACATAATGTACTTTGAGAATATTTGCACTGGTCAGAAACTATATGCATTAAAACCCAATTCAGCTTATTATCAATGTTACTTTTCAGTATTTATACTTTTTCTTTCAAAAAGGGATTACTTTAGAGGCATAGTCTATATTTTGCTCAATACAATAAAGAATTATACATCCAAGAGAAAGTTGTATTTAGAAAACAGTAAATTCATTTTTACTGAAATATAAGTTATTTCACTTACCAGGATATTGTCTGGCTTGATATCAGCATGTAGGATGTTGCACCTTTTAAGAAGTTTCAATGCCAAGAACAACTGCTGACTATAGGATCTTACAGCCTTAATATGGAGACCAACATCCTTTCCATACTTTTTCAATACCTCTCGTAAATTCATACTTTTTACAACAAAAGGGAAGAAAAAGCAGGCTATAAAAATGTGTGACGTAAATGTAAAAAAGTGAACATTTTCAAAATTACAATGGCAATATTGGATTAAAAAGAAAATGCTTCTTCTATTCAATGAATTTCATTCTACATCAGAGAAGAATTGAGTGATTAGCCCAATTAAAAGCTTGACTTTTGGGGAATAACCAAACCATTTGTTTACAAAAATTTAGATTTTGTCCATTCTGAAAAATATGCACTGGCCTCCTCTCACATATTTACCAAGTCCTTTCCTAGTCAAAAGTATTACCCAACATCACAAAGGTTTTTTAAAAAATCATTTCAGGTACAGGAGACTGCCTATATAAATATACTAAGGAATAAGAGGGCAGGTTAAAATGGAGGAACATTTTGGCCACAACACAGAAATAATGCTAGCAAAGTGGACTCAAGTCTGACTGAGGAAGGCGTTTGCATTTTCTAAGTAATAGTTACTGAAAGGTTTTCCTCAGGGGAGTGGCATAGTCAGACCTGGACAAAAGACAAATGATGTTAGTAGCTTATGAGAATGGACTGGAGGGGGAAAGAGCAGTCAGACATACCCACTGGATTGCTGCTAACAGCACAAGCAGGCAGTGTTAATAACCCTCCAGGAGGTAGGGCTAAGCAGAGAAGACACTTATGTGAGAAAGCTGTGAAGGACTAACAAATGTTTGGTAACTGACAGCACAGGACAGGGAAGGATGAGGAAAAAATTCCAAGCCTAAGCAACCGAGAAGATGGTAGAGGTGACAAAAAGCAGGAGTGACTCTGCTAGGTTTAGAAGATGACCTGGATTTGTTCTGACATCTAGGTGAAGGTAGGCAAAAATTAGTGGGTGATACAGACTGAAGCTAAAGCAGAAAGAGTAGGGCTCTACTGAAACATATGTGGCAGGCATATGAACAGAGTAAAAAAACTAAGATTTCAACAGAAGAGACTTTCAAAGAAGGGTTCAGAGCAGTGGATGTCAACCTTCCTGATGCCACGGCCCTTTAATACTCATATTGTGGGCGTATCTGCATGTGGGTGGACCCGCCAGGAGATGGATAGAGAAGCGGTGTCTCGGTTCCCTAAGACCATCAGAAACATGTGTTTTCCAATGGTTTTAGGCGACTCCTGTGACCCCTGTGAAGGGGTCGTTCGACCCCCAAAGGGGTCACAACCCACAGGTTGAGAACCGTTGGTTTAGAGAAAAAAGGTCTGGGTAAAGAACCACTTTAAGGGGGCAGAAAGATAACAAACCAGAGCAATGACAAGGTGGGAAAAGTAGGCAAATCACTGGGAATGTAAACAGAGTAAGTCAAGGGACTTAGCAGCATGCAGGAGAAAGAATGGGCAGTATAGTATGAAAGGTGAAGACTGGCCCCTTTTCTGCAGCTCTCAGGTTTAACAAAAGGCTTTACCCAGGAGACAGGGCGGAGCAGAAACCCAGGGTTTGAGCAGTGAGTAAAGTAGTGGGAGATGGTAATAGAGTCAAGAGAAGGTTATACTGTCATATGCTCTATGGTACACTGAAGCTACTTAAATGAGTGTAATTCGGAATTAATATCCCCCCCCTTTTTTTAAAAAGGTGACAGTAGAAAGGAAATACCACTGAACTAGAAGTAAGTTATCTTGGCTCTGCTGTGTGACTAGGGGCAAGTGACATTTGCTCTGAATTTCACCTCTCCTGAACATGACCATTTAGGGTATCCTAGAAGTCTTAAAAAAAGTTTTAAGCTAATGCTTGAGACATCCTATATAAAGATCATCTACTAACAAGCAGAGAAAGTGGAAGTATCCCCCTCAGTTAAATCACAGATCCTTTGAAAAAGTAAATGAACTTCAGAATAACAAAATCACATTTTAAAGAACTGATTCAGAAAAAAACATTTTCCTATCCTATTCCTGGTATTTGTTCTTTCTCATTTAAATATTTTTTAGAAGTTAGCTAAATGTTTAGGTTTCAAAGGATCACCTAACCAGACTATGAGCTCTTAATTAAGGAAAATTAAGAGCTGAGCATAAATATCAACTGCTTGGATTAAGAAAGAAAATTTCACTACTGTGGTTCAGTATGCTAAAAACAAAACAAAAAGTCCTGCACAATAAAAGATACTACTAACAAACATATAAATTTCTATTTAATTTATATATTTTGACATTTTACCTTAGAGGCTCAAATACAAGGCAGAGATGTTGTTTGTGGTAAAAGTGTCGGAAAAGCCGTAAACAATGAAATTTGTCATCAGGATCAGCATCGTTAAGTTTTTTCAAAAATTCCAGTTCTTTTAAACCTGTTTTTTGCCTAAAAACAAAATATGAAATAATATGTTTAGCAGAACATATTTAGTGAACAAAAAAACTGTCCTGTTTCGACTGTGTTATGTCTTATGGTTGTTATTTTTATGTATTTGAAGAAATTACTAAGGGTATCAGATTTGACAGGAAAAACAGACTGCATTATTCATATTCACTCTGTAATTTTTTTAGAAGTTGGATTAGAAGATAAAAAGGCACAAAAAAACTTATTAGAAGAGGAAAAAATGTATTTCTGCCATCTTTTTGAAACCAGACTTTCTCCATAATAACAATTAGAACCATTCTTATGACTGTCCTACTCAGCTCTGATCTATCAGTAAATATAAGCTTCTTAATGTCAATAGGTACTCATAATTCACCTAAAACTTTGCTATTTTTATAAGCATTATATTATTATACATAGTAACACTAATATTATACATAGTAACACTAATATTTCTTCCCTAGGAAAAGTTCACCTAAAATGTCCACTCAAAATATTAGGTTAAGAAATTAGTTCTGCCTCCTTTCTATCTCAATGAATTATAATTTTCTATCAAGTTACCTATGTTTCCCTTACCTCATGTCTTTCCTGCTACCAGTTTTCTTTCTTTTCACTGCTGTGTATTTTCTTTGAACTGTTGTTTGTACTATCTGTTAATAACCTCAGCTTGTTATTTGCAGGTAATATATTAAAAGAACAGCTAATTCAATCATTTGCAGTATTGGTGGAAAGGTTACATGTTAAAAAAAATACAATGAATCCTCCAAATTTGACCATTATTAAACTTTAATGACTAACAGATAAAATCTTAGTTTCAATCAATGCCTTTTCTCAACACTACTGATTCTTAGGAACAACCAAACAGGCAAAATGTAGACAAAAGCTACAGGTAGTCATTATGTAATCAAGGTGGGTAATTCTGCATTCAGGATAAGACTAAAATATTAGGTCCAACCCTAGAATTCAGTAAAATATATATCCTTACATTATATTATTATTTATATATTTTTTCTGCTCTAGTTTACCAGACTAAGCTTTGAAATCACAAACTATGTCTATGCATCTTGCACAACGCAAAGTGCCATGCACACAGCAGTTTCTTAATAAATAAAATGAACCAATTTCTTGAGCCAGAAAAGGAAAGTGGGTTCAATTAACTGTACAACCAAATCCTATAAATTTAGCAGAATCTGAATCAAAAGATAAAACTGATTAAATGGAGGATAAGCAGTTTACATCATGAGTATTTTTACTGTTACAAGTCATAATGTAAATTTATAAAATAACTTACATAAGCTCATTGTTCCTGATGATTTTCACTGCCACTTCCTGGTTTGCTCTTGCCATATCTCTGGCTCTCACTACATTACTGAAAACGCCTTGGCCAGTGTAGCCATACACATTGTAACGTTTATCAAGGACTTCACCTATATTAACACCTAAAAGACAAATTGTTAAAACAGAATTGATCATAAAAGAGTACACATAAACAAATGAAACATAACACTTTGTATAAAGCAGAAAAAGAAAACACAGCTCTGTCACTTAAAAATTGTGTTAAATCTCTGCTATGTACTAGGTCTTGTGAGGAATAATAAGAACCCAAACTGTGCTGCCACTGGTCACACTCTCATAAATGAGGTTAGATGTTGCATACCCATGTCACTCCTTTCCATGAAAAAGTTTTAACAACTGTTGATGATTCTGAATACTTTAAGTAGTGAAGAAATGTGCTCACTGAAGTGGTTACAAGGGTAGTCTTATATGGCAAACACTGCATATGCCTGGCATCCAAGTTCCATGCATATTGCATTTCCTAATTTCAGATCAAGATAAGCATGTGGACATACCATTTCCATCTGGAGATAGATCTTATGGTTGAAAATATCTTTGGAGAGATTTTAAATTTCATTCAATTTGTGACACACATCTGAACAGCTTAATTGAATATATAGTTTGAGTTCAGAAAGCTGCTGGATATACCACACTTTTTAAGTGATGGCACTGTGGTAATATTTTCATAGACTTGGGAAAAAAATGCTTTTAGCATACAACAGCACACATTTTCAAAAGTGGCAAAAACCTTACATACAACTCTAAAGTAGGAAATACACACTTACGATAATAGCCTTCTGCATCAGTCCAATTATCCCTGAGATTGGGATTCTCTTTGAAATCTTTGCCAATGCCAGCAGCCCGAAGACGAGCACTCTGAAAGAACAGGCAACAATGAGCTGTCTAATCCATTTCTGAATAAGTAAAGAAAAGGAGTCATTGAAGCCTTCCAAATAAAACCATTTTAGCATTTTCATTCAGAAAGCCATGAAATAAGATGGATTTTGATTTGTTTTACTCTGTGACAGTTTTCAAAGTAATTCTAAAATTAACTTGGCATTTGTGGTAGGTTATGAACCATGAACTAAGACTGTAGATATTTATAGGAAAAATCTCCCCTAGCAAAACACCACAATTAAACTATGGGACAATTTAAAATATCTTCAAAAGCAATTAACAGATGATGACATTAAAGAAGACTGTACAAATAACTTATACTATGTCACTGATAGACTTCTTGATAGACATACACGGCAGGTATATTAATACAAAAAGCAATCTTAGTTACCTAATTAGCTTCTCTACACTATTTATTAAGACTTTTCAAATAAAGGAATAGGGGGAAAAATCAATCAGTATTTATTAAATGCCTACTACGTGCCAGGCATTGTACTGGATAAAATAGTGCTCATTTAATGTAAATAAAATTTGATATGAAAGACATTCTCTCTTTATTTCAAATTTCATACTCCAGAGTAAAGTATTTCTTGGGAAGCAATGTGGTAGAGTGGAAAATACACTGTATTTTGGTGTCTCAAGACCACGGTTCAAATCCTGACCATGCTACTTGTGATCATGGGAAGTATGTCATTTAACCTCTAAGTACCTCAATTTCCTCACCTTAAACAGAGCTAAAGCTTATCCTTCCTCCCTTTAAGAGAAACTGTGAGAATTAAATGAGATTAATGTATGGAAAGTACTTTGTAAATTGTTGCATTACATGTTACCCTTTGTTCCAACAATTCCCTCTCACATGTATTATGAGCCACACTGATAATATCTGCCTTAGGGAAAAAGAAAAATGAAGATGGCAAGTTTTTACTCTTCATCCACAGTCACCCACCAACAACCATCTAAATTAATAATAGGTGAGGTGCAGTTGTTTCCTGTATCATTTAACCTTTATTCAACCTACTTTTATTATATGTAGGTATCACTTTCAAAAAAATTTTCAAAGTGACAAATTATCTCAGCTCTTTATTGTTTGGGGTCCCTGAACAAATTGGGACATCTTATGCCTTTCTGTTTTGTTTCTATAACCCTGCTATTTTTCATATTTATTTTTACTTGCCACCAGATACTTTTGTAAGACACTCTTACCTTACAGTTCCTGGTTTTGTAACATAGTTAAACATTTTAGTGTTTCTTTAAATTGTTCTGTCCTTTAAGTATTAGAGGCAAAAACTGAATACTTTTTGAAACAGAGGTCCAAGCCAAATGTTGACCACACTGCTTTACAAACCTCTACATTTTGAGATCTCAGATTTGTGCTTTTTAATATTATGACACTAATAATTTTCATTTGTTGATAAATCTACCACAACTTTTTCTTGCAGTCTTATCAATCAATATTCAATAGTCTATTTATCAACTGTATAAGCTGGATCTATCTATATAAGTTGGAGAAGAAATTAATTCTAAAATTACCTACATCAAAATATGCAGCAAACATATCATCTGACTCGGTGAACATGTCAGGAGCCAATAGCTTCTTCTGAGTTGAACCTTAATGGAAATTCATATCAATCATTTGGACTATCATAAACAGATAAAGGAAAACATAGAACAATAGTAATTGTCCTAAAGACAATACAGAATAAATCCTATCTAATAAAGGACTTCTACTATAAGCAGTTATGAGATACTTTTAAATACTTATGAGGATATATAATCTTTGTTTAAGTGTTTTATCTTACAAAACCCTAATGAATGGAGGCCCACTGTGTTCATAATCCAGGTTTCCCCTACCAATTTCCCTTAAAAGTTCTCTACTTTCATCATTTTCTTGTTTAAAATAGCAAATATGCTAGATACTAACTAAGCAACATTTTTAATAGAACGAAAGTTTCTTTCTTAAAATTACATTGAATAAGAAGTGACTAAAATGTTCATACCCTTTGACCCAGAGATTCCACTGCTAGATATATGCCCTAAGGAGGTCAAAGACAAAAGGACAGTCCCATATATACCAAAATATCCATAGCAGTACTTTTTGTGGGAGCAAAGTGTGTGTATTTATTTTTTTATACACACACACACACACACACATATAACAACAATATAAATGGAATGAACAAATGAAATTGAATACTGTGCGGTTATAATGATCAAATTTGGCCCCAGAGAAGGAATGAGAAAATGCACCTCGCTCTCTTTGCAGAGGTGAGGGACCTATGTGTGTGGAACACATACTGCCAGACTTGGTTATGTGTTGGTGAGTTCTGATTAACTTCTTTTTCTCTTTTTTAAAATCTTTGTTGTAAGAGAGGGCTCACACTAGATAGTAGAGGGTGAAATGAAGGTGAATATAAATAAAAAGCTATCAATAACATTCTTTTTGTTAAAAATGTCCACAGTAAGGCAATTTAACATTTTATTGAGTAAGAAATGTCAAAACTTTTTTTTTTATACACCCATAAATGCTACAATGAATCTTTTCTCATGACTTAAATTACGGTATCTATATTCAACTACATGATAAGAAATACCACTTTATTTACTTACCATTATTCTGTTCAACTGTCATAAGATTGTGTTTGGCTTTTACAGAAGCCTCAAACGTATCAACATTTTCCCTTTCATATTCTTTAACATCAGCAGCAACTCGTTCTAAAATGTCATCGGGGGAGGGTGAACGTGTTCGAGTGCTACTCTGAGGGCTGCTTGGCTCAGATGGCATAGACATATTGCTATCCTCGGCAAGGTATTTATACTTCTGCAACAGGAATTCAATGTGTTATTTTCAGTACAGTGCATACTTGCTATCGAACATATATAAGCTTTCTTTCTTACAACTTCAAACCTAAAAAATTAGTTAAAACCAATAAGTTATACATGAAGTTACAAAGGTCTGTAGAGCTATGACTATGGCTAATGCAGACAAAAGAAGATACCAGTTATCACAAACACTGTTCCAGGTATTATGCTAGTAAAAAGTTACTCCCATGACTGTAGTTCCTGCTCTATACAGACACATACCAGACTCCTGGTTGTATGTACTGTGCTATCAATCTTTCTTCCCTTGCCAATGTGTCCCTCTAATTCTTCTAACAATAAATTCCCAGCACTACCCCCACCCCAACTTTAAATTAACAGCCTGATCCTAGCCTGAGTCAGGTGTGGGTGGATGCTGTGCCATTACTACTCTGATCTTTCAATTCTACTTTTTACTTTAGTGTACATCTTTTTTAAAAGTTCACCCTTCATCCACATGCCCTTTGTCATGTCTGCTAGACACTACATATTAGCAAGGCCTCAAGAAAAGGCATTTCCACATTTTATAAAGGACACTCCAGAAGCATCAACAGGGATTCTCTAGAAGTCATAGCATTCTTTTGGGGACTACTATCTCATACTACCTATGGACTAGGAATTTATTTCAATATAGTACTTGGCAAAATCTAACAAAGGCACCAAACCCTTGCAGGTCACAATATAATTGTGAAATACAGAGACACACAATTTTCTCAGTAATATATGGAATTATACTGGTCTGATTACAATCTGTATTCTAAAAGATTGGCTCTCAGAAAGGAAGAACAATTGCATACTAATAAACAGTATTTAAATGTGGTTTTTAAAACTTGTTCAGTTTTCTTTTTCGATTCAAATAAGTTTTATTAATTGTTATTATGAAAACTTGTACCAATTTCATTATTTTCTTCTCTAATTTTGGCTGTACTTAGCCTTTGTACATACTAAATTAACTGTGGCTTATATTTGGACCAAAGTCCTAAGACTTCTTGAGATATTCCACTTTGAGACAACAAAGGTTGTAACACTACTTATACTTTTTAAAAATTCTTTTTAATGTAACTAAACTGCAAACCTTTCATAACTTTCTCACTGCAGTAGCCAGACATTCTGTTTATTAAATCACCAGTTCTGAGTAACTAGCATTGAGACTTTTGGGGGGAGCAATTTAAAATACAATTGAATACCTCCAGCTCATGTGATTTACTGGGGAGAATCAGCTCTTTAAGTAACTCACTTGGGAGAAGATGGCTTAGATTAGAATTGTATAAATCTGAGGGGAAAAAATTCCAACATTATAGAAGAAACTAATGAAAAACTAAAACTCTAACATATTTTAAAATGTCAATTTTTCCACTCACAGCCCTGCCCATACACTGCTACTAGATTAGTGCTTTGTCAGAATAAAGATTTTCAGTTTCTTAGGGAAGTAATGATTTCAAATATGTAGAGGCTTATATTTAAAAGACACCAGATACTGTAAAAATATTGATTTACTTGAATTTCTGAAATTACTTGGGCTTCTTTATATATACCATTTTATTACATACCTGAACAATTGCCTGCCTTTGAATTCTTCTCTGCTCTATCAGAGCTTCTTCATCTTCTTCTTCAACATCGAAGTCTTCTAGGCTAAAAGAATAAATTTTATAATTTTGTGACTTATTAACTATTTTTAAAGTATGGTCTTCACAAATCTTGAAAATACTAACAAAACATTATATTTCTTTGGGGGTGGGGTAGGGACAGATATAAAAAAAAGAGATATATAACACAGACACAAATAAGTGAATATACTATAAGTGGAGGAATTTTCCCAAGTTGGTATCCTAGCTGAGCTTTAAAAGAAACCAAATATTCTGAGACAGAAGTTAGGAAAGGAGTATGTGGGAAAAATCCAGGGGTCCCTGGCTTTGCACAGATGGGAGAAGAAAATATATGCAAGTGTGCCAGTCTAGCTTTGGTACAGAGTGAAAAATAAGTCTGGAAAGATCAGCTGGAGACAGATCGTAGAAGGTTTTAAATGCCAATGATGAGGAGTTTACTTTTTCCTACAGGAAAGAGGAAGCCACAAAATATTTCTTAGCACAGCAGTGACATGGTCAGATTCTATGTCTTAAGACTTGTGAATGACAGACTGTATGGAGAGAAACTAGAACAAGTAGGCCATTCAGGAAGCTAAGAGAGAGGCAATGAGGACCTAGACTAAGGTAGAGAATATGAGCAGAAAATGTGGAAGATCTTAGGAGATATGGAAACAGAAAGCCAATGCTTCCTCAAAGGAAGCAAAGGATGAATGACTAGGGGATGACATGGAGATGAGATGAAGAGTACAGAAGAGGAAGCTCCTAACAAATAGTTTGCATTTTCTTATCACCAAAATAAGGTAATCATAAAACCAAAAGAGCTGAAAAAAGTTCCTATTCTTAGGGATCTCTTGTTTTGTAGGATTTCTGTGGCTAGACCACTTCAGTGGCCTTTTGATTTGGGATGACTATAGAACCCAGGATGAGCCCCAAGGGAAAACGGGTAGATGGCCTTTTAAATTTGCTTTAGACTTAAGGGAGAAGTAAAGAGGAATCCTTTTAGATTTTCATCTTTGAATCTCTGTCTCCTTTCCTATTCTAATGTCCTGGAATGAAGCTCTAGAGGTTTCTTACTCTCCTATTCCCTACAAAGAAACTATTATTCCTTACTCCTGGACTCTCATATATGCTCAATTAGGCTAATGCTAGAAAAACAACAGAGTTAAAGTAACAAGGCCTGGGTTCAAATTCTTGTTCTGCAAATTACCACCTAGAAGACCTAAGGGAAAGTCATTTAACTTCTTAGGGCCTCACTTCATTCACCTGTAAAAGTCAGGACTAGCTGATCTTCCAGTTCTGAAGTCTATAATCCTATAAAGTTCTAGGAAATGATTCTTAGGTAAAACACTGTAATTTACACCTTATGTTATTTTGCTCATTTGAAAAGTTTCATGACAAATATACAAACAAAGAGGTTCTACCTTACACCCACCACACTGACAAATTGGGGAGGTAATGGGGGAAGAGAAAATGACAAACGCTGGAGCACCTGTGGGAAAATAGGCACATTAATGTACTGTTGTTGGAGATGTGAACTGATCCAGCCATTCCAGAAAGCAATTTGGAACTAAAGCGTAAACTGTGCATACCTTTTGATCCAGTGACACCACTAAGAAGAATACATATATGTATACATATATTTGCAGCAGCAGCAAAGAACAAGAACTAAGTGGGTCACCATCAACTGGGAACTAGCTGAACAAATTATGGTATGTGAATCTAATAGAATACAACTATGCCACAAAAAATAATCAGATATTTTTTCATATAAACCAGGGAAGATTTGTATGAACTGATGTAAAGTTAAATGTGAAGAACCAGGAGAAGAACTTACATAATAACAATGTTTTAAAAGGATAAACATCGAAAGACTTAAGAATTCTAATCAGTGCAATGACCAACCTCCAGACCTCAGAGGACTGAAGATGAAGAATGCTATCCACCACCGGACAGAGGACACAAGCTGCAGAATGAGATGTCTATTTTTGTGGTATGATCAATACAGGAATTTTGCTCCACAATGTATGTTACAAGGATTTTGGTTTTTTTCACAATGGAGGGTAGGAGTAGAAAGGGGAGGCAGGTGAAGAGAAAACCTTTTTTTTGCTAACTAAGAAAAAACAAAACCAAAATTTAATTAAAGCCAACAACCCCATCCCCCAAACCCCCACTTTCATACTGATATTAGCAGAGGGAAATAAAAAAGGCTATGCTTATTAAATGTTTAAAAGGCTGAATCTGAAGTTGAGCCAAAAAAACAAAAAACCCCAAAACAAAAACCTCATAGAACGTGGTCATGACAAATATTCGGCTAGCAAAAATGATTGCTAAGAAATTTTTCTAAGAAGTATTTCCTTTAAACTTTGATAAAAAAAAGATAATTCCAGTAGACTTCTATCCTTACTTATCATCCGATGATGATTCCTGTTCAACTTTCATTCCTTCAGAAAGACTTCCTTTAAATTTATCTTCCTTTACTTTGCTTCTGCTTCTGCGCCTACGACCACCCCGCGATCGAGACCTCCGTCGAAGTCGAGATCTACTCCGCCTACCTCTGTCTCTGTTGAGGAAAAAATAGTTATAGAAAATACGGGCAATTTATTCCTTTGAAAATGAGTACAATGTACTTTATAAGTCTGTTCTCTAGTTGTTTAAAGTGTGTCTCAACTTGACAGTAAACTCTCGTGTCCAACATTCTTCTATTATACCTAAATTGTATTAACAGTATAGCTACTTAAAAAATACTGGTTAATTCATCATTGACTCTTTAACATCTGAAGATATTGCAAAATCGTAAGATTTTCATTCTAAACATCATTACTAAAGTATTGTAAATGCCAGTGATATTAAGAACTAATACTTAAATACTGCTTTAAAAGTTGATAAGGTTGTTTACATATGTGTGTATGTGTATATATCTCATTTGAACCTCAGCATTGCAGGAAAGGCTATGAGTCCCCTACGAAAAATAAGGAAACTAAGACTTAAAAGAGGTAAAATGATTTGATGAGGATGAGACAGAAACTGTACCTCAAGGCAGAGTGAGTATACAGAATGACTGACTCAATAACATATCTTACAAGGTTTCATTTCTGAATAAACCCCTAAAATATAGTAAAGGGGAAAAGTTTAAAGTTTTTAATCAATCAAGTTTTACTGTACAACTAAGTGATGGATTAATTTTATTTAATTTTTTCAAGACTAGGTCTCCCTATCTTGCCTGCAAAAGTTCAGGAGCTATTGCTGAATCTGATTCTATTAATGAAAGGTACAGGAGCTTTGACTTGTTCTGCTCTGACTCTCTTTAGACAACTTAAGTGTCTCCCTGCCCCTGGGAGCTTACCATATTAATTGACAACATTTATAAAGTACTTTACAAATTTCCTTTTTTATCCCCACAACAACCCTGGGAGGCAGGTGCCATTATTATCCCTATTTTGCAAAAAGAAAAAACTGAGGGAGGTGGAGGTTAAGTGACTTGCCCATGGCCACACAGTTAAATTTGGACTGAGGTTTTCCTGACTCCAGATGTAGCATTCTATCCACAGGGTAACCTAGCTGCCTATATTAATACCAAACGTCATGCACGCCCAATCTGCACAGCCACTGCAGCTCAGTACTCCCAAGTTCAAGAGATCCATCGTCCTCAGCCTACCTAGTAGCTGAGATTAAATTTGTGTTATGATACCTAAATACTCTGAATAGAATTTTTTAAATTAAATTAACACAAAACAAGGAATACTTATAAAACAAATGATAGTAATTGTTACAATCTTTCAATAGGAAACATTCCACAAAGACTATATTAAGTAAAAATTTATCCATTCCTATAACATATAGGAACATACATGCTACCATTTCCAGAGAAAGAAATTATTCTGAACAGAATTTTTACCTTCTTCGTGGAGACCTGCTTCTCCTTCTTGGAGTTCTGCTTCTCCTGAGTGGTGAACGAGATCTCCTACGGATAGGAGACCTACTTGATCTTCTTCTAGTTGGAGACCATCTGCTAATAGGACTGACATCTTTTGATCTCTCGCGTCTGCTAAGGATATCATCTCTAGGACGTGTTCTTAAAAGGACAAAAAAAGAAAAGTTGGCAGAAAAGAAATTAAACTCCTTCTATTACCCGAAAAGACCAAAAAAAAAATTTCAGCATTAAAAAAAAGTCCATAATACCTCCCCCCCACACACACATTTGCCTGTGCCTCAAGCTTCCATATATTCTCTCTCTCTCTCTCTTTAATGTGATGGTTCACTTAAAGAAGCACAGACAACTCAACCCTGCTCCACTAAACAAATATTTTTTAAAATTTATTTTTAAAAGGTTACTTTATATTAGATTTGATGGTTCTGACTTGATAAGTGAAAATTTTACAAAGCAATTCCTAATAGGGGCAGCTAGGTAGCACAGTGAATAGAGCACTGACCCTGGAGTCAGGAGGACCTGAGTTCAAATCCCACCTCAGACACTGAAACACAAAAACTAGCTGTGTGACCTTGAGCAAGTCACTTAACCCCAAATGCCCTCCAAAAAAAGGCAAAAAGGAAAAAAAAGAGCAATTACTAAGTAAGAACCAGATTCTTTTTTTTTTTGTATCTGGATCTTTGGTATCCCCGGAGTTTAGCATAGTGGCCTGGCACATAGTAAGTAAATAAATGCCTGTGAATCAATTTATTATTTAAAGCCAAGATCTAATCATTTCTGGTGTTGATTTTTATGCTTATTACTAGTAATAATGTGTACCATGAATAAAACTTTAAAGAATGTATTCAAATCAACTAGGATTTTAAATAAAATTCTCACAAGATTACAACCATAATTCAGAAAATAAAAAGAAAAGAGGAAATAATTCACCATAATCAAGATGGATTCATACCAGGGATTCACAATGATTCAACAATAGGAAAATAATCAATATTCACTAATTTTTAAAGTGCTAAAATACATAAGCAGGAAGAGCCCTTATTTAATACGATAAAAGCAATCTATAATCAAGAGCTAGCACTTGCAATGGAGAAACACCAGAAACTTTTCAAGTACAAACAGTAATAAAGCAAGGAAGCACCCACTTCCCACTATTATTTGACATAGTTCCTGGAATGCTAGCTATAACAACAAGATAACAAAATTAAAAGTATAAGCAACAACAAGAAGACATAAATATCCTTTATTTGCAAATGACAAGATTGTACAGAAAATCAGCAAATTAACTAATTAAAATAATTTAAAGAATATATTATAAGTACAATTAAAATTTAAAAACTTAAGGTAGCTGACTAAAAAACAGTATCTGCAAAAATCACCAGCATTTCTGTAACAGTACTAATAAAACCTAGGAATAACAGAAATTAAACTAAAAAAAAAGTTAAAAAACATGAAATATCTAGGAAATAACCTTCCAACAAAGATGCAAAATTTACATAAAATACTACAACAATAACAAAAATACTTTATAGAAATTCAGGAAGACTTACAGAATTTGAGAGAGACTGACTGATTAGAGTTGGGCCATACTAGCATAGTAAAAAGGAACTGGTTATCTAAAATGTTTTATAGCTGTACTGTATTCATATACCAAAGGGACACTTCAGAGCACTTGACTACGAACAAAAGATCTAGAATCTCAAAGGAAATAATGAGAAAATTATAAAGCTGCAAAAAAGCAACAATAACCTAAAATTTTATTTACCTCAAAGCACAAATTATTGAGGGAACTATTCCCATTCTGACAATAACTGGCAGAAAAATTAGATAGCAATTTGGCAGAAATTAGATACAGACCAACGTCTTACACTGTTAACACTCTATGATCAACGTGGATATTCAACATGAACACAAAAGGTCACAACATAAAATTTCAAAGACAACAAGACTAGGTACCTTACATAACTACAGCAAAGTAGAGAACTCCTAACAAAGGATGGAAAAGATGACAAGAGAAAAGATAACTATAATTTTAAAAACTTTTGCATAAATAAGATCAAGGAAGGTAAAATTAGAAGAGAAACTGTAAAATGAAAAATTCTTTGCACCAAATATCAACATTCAAACCTCTAAAAAAAAAGGACCAAGAATTATTCCCTAATACATAATTGGCCAAAGGAAATGATCAGTTAAAGAATCGTAAACTGTAGGCCACACCAAAGAGGTCAAAGACAGAAAGAAAGGTCCCTTATATACAAACATTAACAACAGCACTTTTTGTGGTAGCAAAGAAATGTAAGTACCTATTGACTAGGAACAACAGCTAAACAAAATGTGGTACATTGATGGAAAAGACTATTATTATGCTATAAGAAACAAATATTAAGAATTCAGAAAAGCATGAGAAAATTGGTATAGACTAATGGAGGGCAAAATAAACAGAATTAAGAGAATGATATACACGATGATCACAATATAAATGAAGTTAAAAAAAAAAGGTTTCTGTATACCAAAATAATCACAGAACAAAGAGAGGTGTTCACTGATTAAGGAATGCCTAAAAAACTATGGTATATAAATGAAATGGACTATTATTCTTCAGAAGGATAAGGTATACATATATGAAAAATTCAGAGAAACTTTGTATAAAATGATGCAGAATGAAATAAACAGAAAGGAGAATATACAGAATGACTATAAGTAAATGAAAAGTACAGAAAAAGTCACGCCCAGGTAGCGAAAGGTATCTTTGCCCTTGTGGTAAAGACAGGAGACTACTAGGACAAATATTAGATACACTGTCAAATGTGGTTACTGTTGAAGACGTTTTTGTTTAAAACTGTTTTTCTTTGAGACAAAGGGGGTATTCAATCTGGAGGAGCAAGAACGGAAATGACTGATGTAAAGACAAATAACATCAATTATACACGTTTTCTTTTTAAATGGGGGAATAAAAGGATGGGAAAAGTTTCAAAAACATTCCCAGCCTTAGCAGAAGTCTGCAATGAGATGGACAGTAGCCCCCCAATATAAGTTTTTTTAAACGACACAGACCAGATTTAGAGCACAGCCTACCTCACAGTACTTTACTTAGGCAGGAGTCCCTACCTAAGCCCAAAGCTTAGGCAGGTCGGTGCTAGCTCCACTCTTGATGCTGCCTGACACCCTAGCTCTGTTGCAGACACTTCAAAACCTGGGCCTTTAGGAAACATGAAGACAATACTTAAAAATCAGTCTTAATAATTAAATACCTACTGTATGTCGGGCACTGTGCTAATAGCTGGGATATAAAAAAAGATAGTCCCTACCCTCAAGGAGCTCACATTCTAACGTGAGAGAGCATGCAAAAGCAAAACAAAAAACCAACCCTGCGTAAAACAAAAATTGGAGATGATAGAGGGAAGGCATAACGTTAACAGTGATCAAGAAAGGCTTCCCAGAGAAGATTGGATTTTAGCAAGTACTTGAAGGCATGGGAGTATTCCAGTCATGGGATACTGTGAAATCCTCAGACTCTGGAGGTGGAATTGTCTTGTGCTAGGAGCAAGAGCAAGGAAGCTAGTGTCACTGGATCACAGAGTACACCTGGAGGGGGAAAATGTGCAAGAAGACTGAAGAGGTAGGAGGGTGCCAGGCTGGAGAACTCTAAATGTCAAAAAAGATTTTATTATTTTTGATCCTAGAGGTGAAGAAAGTGACAATCCACAGGAATTTACCGAACAGGGGTCATAAAGGAATGGGACAGTAGGAAAAGGTAGAAGGTTCTCAATGAAACTAATATTTGAAAACCCTGTTGAGTATAGATTACAAATGTTTTATTCTTGCATTTTACAAAACAAGTTATGGTAAGCTAGTTGACTAGTTAAAGCTGTAAATGGCTACAAAGGAGGAGTTAAGACAGAATTTATTTACAACTACAAAGATAAGCTTGAAAAGACTTTTATAACTTTACGTTATAAAACAAGAATGTTTCAGTCATAATTCCATAGGAGAAAGGAATAGTGTTTCACATGACCAAATAAACTTTTACAATTTTAAACACTTTAAAGAGAATCATCTTGAATTTTTAAGCTTTTCAGTGACCTCTAGAATCTCTCTATGATTCTTGGTTCTCCCAGTGCACACTACTCCTGCTCTGGTGTCCCATCCCTGACTTGATCCTACTGTTGGCCAGATCGACTGTATACTATCAGTTGTCCCTGAATGTCTTGTTCCCTTGTTCTATTGCCAGTCACAGCTTTTCAAATTCCAATCTTAGATAACCCCCACCACTTTCTTTGTTCCCATTCATGTGCTGCTGACCACTTCTTTAAGTAATATACCAGGATCAATATATTCACTAAAAGTTTATGCATCTAATTTCAATTTATGTTACCTAATCTCATGGGCCCTTTATGCTGCACAAAAATCCTTTTATTCTTCCCTCCACCTTATTATCAAGGGTAGCTAAGCAGCTCAGTGGATAGAGTGACAGGCCTGGAGTCAGGAAGACTCATCTTCCTGAGTTCAAATCTAGCCTCAAGACATTTACTAGCTGTGTGACCCCGAGCAAGTCACTTAACCCTGTTTGCCTCAGTTACCTCATCTGTAAAATGACCTGGAGATGGAAATGGCAAACACTCCAGTATCTGTGCTAAGAAAACCCCAAACGGGATCACAGAGTTGGACACAACTGAAAAACAAATAGCACTTTATTATCTCTTCATAACAGTTCTTTCAAGCATTCTTTCCATACATCCCACATTTCTTCATACTCATTAGAGGCCCTCACGTCCTACTTTTAGTTGGAAGAAGTCATTCTCTCTTTTCCCATTCAATACTTCAAAACCCTTCATTATCTCCCATTCCCTGCTCCTTTGTTAGTCTCTGATTAAAAGCTGGGTCTCTTGATGAGGATGAAAGAACAGAGTATAAAAGGTGGTTTGAAGCTTAACATCAAAAAACTAAGATCTTGGTAACTGGTCCCATCATTTCCTGGCAAACAGAAGAAGAAACGGAAGCAGCATCAGATTTTATGTTCTCGGGCTCAAAGATCACTGCAGGCAGTGACTACAGCCAAAAAATTGAAAAACACTTGCTCCTTGGAAGGAAAGTTATGACAAATCTAGACAGTATACTAAAAGTAGAGACATTACTTGCTGACAAAGGTCCATATTATCAAAGCTATGGTTTTTGCAGTAGCAATGTATGGCTGTGAGAGGTGGACTATAAGGAAAGCTGAGCACCACAGAATCAATGCTATCAAATTATGATGCCAGAGAAGACTTCTAAGAGTCCCTTGCACAGCAGGGAGGCAAAATCAATCAATACATAAAAAAATTAACTCAGGCTATTACTGGAAGGTCAAATACTAAAGCTGAAGCTTAAATATTTTGACCACATAATGAGAAACAGGGCTCATTGGAAAAGACCTGGGGAAAATTGAAAGCAAAAGGAAAAAAGGATGGCAGAAGATGAGATGGATAGACAGTATAATGGAAACAATAAACATGAACTTGGACAGGCAGCAAGAGATAGTAGAGGATAGCTAGAGGCCTGTATGATTGGTCCATGGGGTCAGTAAGAATGGTATGCTATAACTGAATAAAAAACTCCTTACCAAGGCTGATCCCACCCCTCATTCTCCTAAATCCATCCCCTTAGTTTCCTGTGGTGACTTGCTCCCCTAATCATTCTATTTCTCTTCTTTCATTTCTCCTCATCCACTAGTTTTTCCACTACAGTTCTAGTTTCCCCCCCCCATTCTTCAAAAAAAAAATAAAAAAACATAAACCCCCCCAAATAAAACAACCTCAACTATCTTCCCCCTTTCATAGCAAATTCCTGTCAATTAACACTTATCAAGGGCCTACTATGGACCAGGGACTGTTCCAGGAGCTTGAGATACAAAAACAAATAGTTTATGTTCTCAACAAACTTAAATTCTAATAAGGAAGACGATATGGATGGACACACGGAGACATACACACACACACACACAGACACACACACACACACACACACACGGAGTAAAAAAACAAAGGTGCATATAGATGGTGTCCCAAAAGTCTGGACACATACAAAATCTCATTAACTACGCATATTTTCAATGGCTGAACAAGTTGTGGTACATGAATGTAATGGAATACTACTGTGCTATAAGAAATGAGGAGAAGACGGACTTCATAATAACCTAGAGAGACATATATAAACTGATGCTGAGTGAGGGGAGCAGAACTAGGAAACGCTGTACACAATGACAGACACAACGTATGTGTGACGACCAACCTTGATAGACTGGGCTCCTCTCAGTAATGTAAGGTGATAAGACAACTCCAAAAGACTCATGATGGACAGGGCCATCCACACCCAGAGAAAGATGCAGAGTCAGAATGCAGACTGAAGCAAACTACTTGCTCTTTCTTTTTGTTTTGTTTCATTTCCTCTTTCCCATTGTTTATTCTACCAGTTATAATCCTTCTTTACAACCTGACTAATGTTTAATGTGAAGGTGTTTGTAGATTCTATGTTTGATTGCATGCTGCCATGGCGGGGAGAAGAGGGAGGGGGAAAAAATTTTAAACTCAAGGGATTATGGAACTGAATTATGTAAACTAAAACTAAACTAATTAACTAAATTTGAAAATAAAATTATCTAGTTTACATTAAATAAAAAAGAAAGAAATGGGCTATTGGGGCAGATCCAAGCAGCAGGAAATACTGTGAGCTCCCCAATAACCACCTGAAATACCTATAAACTATGACTCTAAACAAATTTTAAAACTACAGAACCCACAAAATGACAGAAAGAAGGCAGCCTGGCAGGCCTACAGGAAGGGTCCATGGCAGCTTGCTGAGAGCAGAGCACAGTCTCACATGAGCCACACAGTTTTGGCCCCAAGGTGGCCCAGACCAGCAGCGGCCAGAGCAGACTTCAGGAGAGTGAATCACCAGCAGCTGTGGTGGCTTCCAGACTCCTCAACCCGTAAACGCCAAACAGCAAATAAAAGGTCAAGTCAGAAACTCTGTTGGAAAGGGAGGGAAAGGTCAAGGCCCTGCTCCCAGGCCACAGTTGGCGGAGTCCATGGCTGCCTCCAGAGCTCCTGGCCTGCAAATCGGTAGGGGAACCAGGTGACCATTCAGAGGGTAATCACTCTTGCTTTAACCTGCTTGGGTCTGGATCACTGTCTTGAGTGATCCTGGAATGTGTGGCCAGTGGGCCAGAGCTTGTAGGGGCTGCGGAGAGGGCACCCAACTAATAGCTCCAGCAGCTGAGAAAACTCTAGCGATTTGGGACAAAAGCTCTCCTCTCTGGAAGTAGAATTCTACTGTGGCAAAAAGCTCAAAAGTCAAGCAACTGAGTGGCAACATGAGCAAGCAGAGGAAGCAAAGCAAGCAGAGTAATCAAACCTTAGATTCCTTTTTTGGGGACAAAAAGAATCAAAACATGGAACGGGAGGAAGACAACACAGTCAGAACTCCTGCACCAAAAGCTTCCAAGAAAAACATGAACTGGTTACAGGCCATGGAGGAGCTCAAGAAGGATTCTGAAAATCAAGTAAGAGAAGTGGAAGAAAAATTGGGAAGAAAAATGAGAATTATGCAAGAAAATCATGAAAAAGCGAATCAACAATCTGACTGAAGAAAATAATACCTTAAAAAATAGACTAATTCAAATGGAAAAAGAGGCCCAAAAAGGCAATGAGGAGAAGAATACATTAAAAAAACAAATTTGCCAGATGGAAAAAGAATTTCAAAAGCTCACTGAAGAGAAGAATTCCTTCAGAATTAGAATGGAGCAACCAGAAGCTAATGTGACTTCATGAGAAATCAAGATACTATAGGACAGATCCAAACAAATGAATAAATAGAAGGCAATGTGAAATATCTCACTGGAAAAACCACTGACCTGGAAAATAGATCCAGGAGAGATAATTTTTAAATTATTGGACTACATGGAAGCCACCATCAAAAAATGACCTAGAAATCATCTTTCAAGAAATTATCAAGCAAAATTGCACTGATATTTTAGAAAGAATTCACTAATCATTTCTTGAAAAAGATCCCAAAAAGAAAACTCCTAGGAATATCATAGTCAAATTCCAGAGTTCCCAGGTCAAGGAGAAAATATTACAAACAGCCAGGAAGGAACAATTTTACTATTGTGGAAACGCAATCAGGACAACACAAGATCTAGCAGCATCTACATTAAGGGACTGAAGGGCTTGGAATATGATATTCCGGAGGTCAAAGGAGTTAGGATTAAAACCAAGGATCACCTACCCAGCAAAACTGAGTATAATGTTTCAGAGGAAAGTATGGTCATTAATGAAATAGAGGACTTTCAAGAATATAAAGGACTTTCAAGCATTCTTGATGATAAAACCAGAGTTAAACAGAAAGTTTGACATTCAAATACAACAAGCAAGAGAATCAGAAGAAGGTAAATAGGGAAAAGAAATCATAAGGAACTTATTAAAGTTGAACTATTTACATTCCTACATGGAAAAATGATAATTATAACTCATGAGACTTTTCTCAGTATGAGAATAGTTGAAGGAAATATATATAAATGTGTGTGTATATATATATATATATGTATACATACATATATATGTTTATATAGGAGGGTGTATGTGCATATAAATACGTATGTAAGTGTGTATATATATGTATACATGCATACATAGAGGGCACAGGATCAGTTGAATAGGAAGGGATGATATCTAAAAAATAAAATTATGAGGTGAGAAAGGAATGAGAGAAGGAGATAGGGAGTGACAGAATATGGTAAATTATCTCATATAAAAGAGGCAAGAGAAAACTGTTACAATGGAGGGGAAGAAAAGGAAGCCTTACTCTCACTGAATTTGTCTTAAGGAGGGAATAACATACACACTAAATTGGGTATCTTACTCTACAGGAAAGTAGGGGGGAAGGGGATAAGAGGCAGAATGAGGTGGGGAGGGGAAGAGGGTAGTTAGAAGCACTTTTGAAAAAGGACAGGGTCAAAGTAGAAAATAGAACAAATGGAGGGGGGGATAGGATGGAGGTTTAATATAGTCAGTCTTTCACAATATATCTACTATGGAAATGTTTTGCATAACTACACATGCACAACTTACATTGAATTGCTTATCTTCCCAGTAGGGGTGGGTGACAAAGGAAGAATGGAAAGAATCTAGAAATCAAAGTTGTAAAATCAAATGTCAAAAAAAAATAATTATTATTATTTTTACATGCAACTGGGAAATAAGTTATATAGGCACTGGGGTATAGAAATCCATCTTGCCCTACTAGAAAGTCAGAGGGGAGATGGGGGAGGATATAAGAGAGAGCAGACTGGGAGAAGGGGTATTCAGTAGGATCGCTGTTTTGGGGCAGTAGGTAGGGAAAAGATGGGGAGAAAATTTGTAACTCAAAACCTTGTGGAAATGAATGTTGAAAACTAAAAATAAACAAACAAAAAAGCCTCAAGAAAATTGATTTAAAAAAAAAGGTATTTAAGAGCGAAAAAAATTTAAAAAAAAAAGAAATGGAATGAAATTTTCAACATTAACATAAATTTTAGCCTTGACAATTTCATACGGAATAAAAGCTTTCATTAGCTATTGGAGACTATTTTCCATATTAATGAGATTAATTTAATTAATGATTTCCTATGTGTCTCCTATGTCTTCCTATGAAATCTCATTTATGCTAATTAAAATGTTGAAAATTTCATTCATTTCATTTCTTGAAAATATGCATAGTTAATGAGATTTCCTATGCATCCAGACTTTAGGGACATGCTGTATATATCAAAATAATCATAGCAAGACTTTTTTGGTAGCAAAGACCTAGAACAAAATGCGTCCACTAATTAAGGAATGAATGAAAAAAAAAACAACTATGGTATAGAAATGCAATGCAACTTATTATAGTTTCACATTCCACACTTACACTTACTCTAAACTTTTCTTTAAAATTGATGGCACCACCATCATTTAATTATCCAGATTTGTAACCTTCTAATCCTTGACTTTCTCAACCTCCATTATCTAATCAGTTACCAAGTAACAAGTCTGGCATCCAACCCCTTCTAGAATATCAGGTCTTCATCATCTGTCAGCTGTACTATTATTGCAAGTCTCATAATTCACTCCCTTGCCTCCAAATCTCCTATTTCCATCTTTAACATGGTTGCCAAAATGACAGTTCTAAAGAACATATCCAATCACTTTGCTCCCCTGTTCAAACTTCTTATTCTCTTGAGGATAAAATACAAACCCGAACTGGCATTTAAAGTCTTCCCTCAATTTGGCTCCTATCTATCTTTCCAATCTTTATTTTATATTTTTCCCCTTTCTGAACTTTTTATTACAGTCAAATTAACCTGCTAACCTATTCCTTATACACAAGATCCCACCTCCTCTATCTGTGGCACTGCATAAATAGTCTCCTGCATGTGGAAGAGGCTCCTTTTCATCTATCTCAGCAGAATCCCAAGGACAGTTCTGATGTCACTTGCTACTCTTCAAATCCCTACCCTGGCTGTCAATGCTCTCTTCCTCCTGAACTTACTTTGTACATACTTTGTATTGTTTACTTCTGAACATGTTATAACCTGCTTTGTAAAATGTATATACCTTCAAGAAAACTACTGCTTAATTTTTGTCTTTATATCTCCTACAAATAGTAGACACTTGCTTATTAAACTGAACTGCTTTACATCTAAGGTCATCTATTAAGAGCCAATATGATAAATATACTATATGTACACTGGAAAATTTACAATTGCAATGTCCATAATTTAGAATATATCAAGGCAAACAGGCAACTTCATAAAAAGAATATGCAATCTGATATAAACAGGAACTCCAGGAAAAAGTTTCCCAACCCCAAAAGCATTTTATTAAGCACCCACTAACTGCAAGAAGCTTCATTTTACTCTCCTGGGAATTTACAACATGCAAAAAACTAAGAATATACATGATCATGTAAGAGGAGTACACTGTCAACTAGAGCAGGGCTTCTCAAACTTTTTCCACTTGCAATACCTCAGCACTTCTTAAACCCTTATGGGATTGAGACCCACAGTTTAAGAAGTGCTGAACTAGAAGAATCTAGAAACGCTTTCCACAGTTGATGGTATGAATTTGAAGGAAGTCAGGTATTCTAAGGGGTGGAGGTGACAATGAAGTGCATTTCACATAGGGGTGCCAGTCTGTTCAAAGGCCAGTACAAAGGAAGGAGATGGGATGTTGAGTTCTGGGACCAGAAAGAATGTCAGTTTGGTTAGAACATAGCATGCATGGGAAATAAGCCAACGGGGGTATATTAAAAAAACTAGAAGGCAGAGGACTTTAAATGTCCAACTGAGAAGTTTTGTTTTACTCTATGGGCAACAGGGAGCTGTGGAAAGTTCTTAAGAAAAAGAATGATATAGTTAGATTTCACCTTTAGAAATATTTGGTAGTCAAAGAGAGGCTAGATTGGAAAGGGGAGAAACTAGAGGCAGGAAGACCATTAGAGGACTACCTGTGGAGACAGAATCTACATGACTGACTGGATGGGGAGAGAGGTGTAAATGAGAGGATAGAGTCATGAATAATAGCAAAATTAAAAGTACAGGTTGCTTTCAGGAACTTTTGATGTATATTAACGTATACAATCTAATTACAATGTAAAGACCAATAGTATTTATGGCACTGGCTTTGATACTTATAGTCTTCAAATATTTCCCATACAGTGTTCAATAAGCAGTTCTACTAATATGATTAAAAATAAAAACTGTTAATATTTTAACTCAGACATGACCCAAAGCAAAATTATTTATCATGTATGCTATTTACATAAAACGACACATAATATATAAAAGCTTTAAAAGGTCACCCACATAATATTTTTTTACCTGTACTATGTATGTATTAAAAATTAGGATTTTTAAAAAATGTTTAAAATAAAATTCAATTACTTAATTAGGATAGATAACTGGCCATTGAGTCAGAAAGATCTGGGTTTGAGTTCAGGCTGTGATACTTACTGGATAGAAGATTCTGGGCAAGTCACTTAACCTCTGAGTGCTCCCAGGCAACTGACTAATAAGATACTTAAAGCTGCAGAAAAAAATGCTATCCTGGACTGGTAGAAAAAGTTTCTCACAGGAGCTCCCAATGTTTGGATAAATCACTGTAAAACACTATATAAACCCACTGGGTACTAGACTTGAAGTCAGTTAAGACCTGGATCCAAATCCTACCTTAGACACTTAGTATGATCCTGGGCAAGTCACTTACCTGTATGGTGACTCAGTATTCTCACATGTAAAATGATGAGGTTGGACTCAATGGCCTCTAAGGTCCCTTCCAGCTCTAAATCTATGATCCTTTTAAAGGTGGATGTTTACCCATACATCAGTGCCTAGCTGCCATGGTAATTAGATATGCAAAAAAAATAGAAATCAAAGATAGCTTCTAATTAGTAGGCTGGCCTAAACTATAGCATGAAAAAAATAACTTCCAAGAAAAACATTTCTCATATTACCTACGTCAAACTTTCAAACATCATTTGCAATTTTCAATCAAGTAAATAGTATTCTCCCTGAGATCAAAAAGATTGAAGACTTGTCACTAGTTCACAAAGGTAGGTTGGTAGCAGGGAAGGGTGAACTTCTTCTGAGACTAAGTTGTTTATTACAAGGAAGAAAACACTGAGATCCCTCTAGAGGGGACACAAGAGGGGTTTCTATCCTTAGCTCTTCTACACTTTTTAGGTGCTTCCATTCCTTCTTGAAAAGATGACAGGAAAAAGGTAGAGAATTCTCAGTTCAATCCTACTAGTTCCTCCCTTCATTTTCTGCACTATGGAAATTGTTTTACCATTCTTCTTTATGATGGCAACAGGGAAGAGTTAAGGCACATAGTCATTTTTAATATGACCTGTCATGTAGGTGGAAAGTAAGGGATGTATGTGTGGAAAAATTCAACTTAACTTTTAAAAGGAAAAAATAGAAAAAAAAACTTTCCAACTTTCTGCTTTTAGAATTAAGAACAAGGCACACAAAATCATTCAATAAATAAAACAGACAATAAATATGACTACTCTTTTTCTATCACATATTGTCAAAAGAAAGAATGAGAATATACAAAAGAGAAAATACTCCTGTGGAATAAAATCCCTGTTCTGCAATGGAAAAGATGCCTTTAAAGACACTTAAAGTCCTATTAAAATTTCATAATGCAAAGCACAAATACAGTTCTTTGTATTTATTCCATAACCTTGATAAAATTAAATCAAAGATTGGATCTTTGCTACCTTTACCTAGTACAGTGGTTCTCAACCTAATGCTTCGACCCTTTAATAGTAGTATGTAGGCATGTCTGCATGTGGGTGGGCCTGCCTGAAGACAGATAGAGGAGGTTCCTAAAACCATCGGAAATGTGTGTTTTCTGATGGTCTTAGGCAACCCCTGTGACAGGGTCGTTTGACCCCAAAGGGGTCGTGACCCACAGGTTGAGAACCACTGACCTAGTAGATTAGAGCAACCGACACTGTCTGCATAAAATTGTTTTCTCCACAACACAGGCAAGTTATACCTGACATGTGCGTGTCAGAGGATTTTTGAAAATATAATTTTAAAAACTGAAGCATCTGAAAATTTAAAAGAAAAGCCTATGTAGTTTTTCAGTTTAAATCTGAGCTACATTAAAATTCTGATGTCTATAAAAAAATTTAATTTTTAAATGTACAATATCAAGGATAACCCTAAATAACTTTTGATGAATTTCCTAAGTCAAATCCTATGTTATGATTTTAGAGCTTTAGAAAGAGCAAGTCCAGAATTGTAGACCACCCTAACCCCAATCCCAAAGTAAAATGTTCAATCAGTTAAGAAGATTCCAAATATCTAATTATCTTCAGGTAGAAATGATCAAGTGTCTGCTTTTAGTTTGGATGAATAAATAATTTTATTTTTAACAATTGCAAAATCAAATCTATCATTGAAAGTTTCTATTTCCTAATACTCATAATTTATCAACTCTCATGCAAAGATTAAGATCACAGATTAGGTACTGGAGGAGCCCTTAGAGAGCCCTACACAGACAAAGGGATTTACCCAGTCACTCATGTAGAAGGTGGAAAAGCCAGCAGGAGAACAAAGGTCCCTTCCAGATTCAGAATTCCTTCCACTGCACCACTGACTCTCCTCAAGAGGCAGCATGGCACAGCAGAATACTGAACTTGCAAATCAAGAAAGCCATTTACTAGCTGTCTTGGCATGGGCAAGTCACAACCTCCCTGAGTCTCAGTCATAAGATGATAGATTTAGAACTGTAAGGGCTCTTAGAAGTCATCTATTCCAAACCCCTGATTTGACAGATGAAGAACTGAGGCCAAGAGAGGTTATGCCTTGCCTGTGCTATAGCACAGGTAGAATGTAAACACAGATTTTCTCAATTCCAGCATTCTATCCTCCAGATCAGGGGAATCTGCAGCCCAACTCACCTCTGCTCTAGACCATGCCTTCCATATTAATCTCCAGAACAGTTTTACTAAGTCATAAGTGGGCTGCCCTGACAAATCCCTTGATGTACTGACCTTCTAAAAATCTTCTTTTAAAAGCATATTTTAAAAAAAGGGGGGAGGGGGAGGCTGGGCAAGGAGGCACAATGAATATAGTACCAGTCTGAAGTCAGGAGAACCTGGGTTCAAATTCGGCCTCAGACACTTAACACTCATTGGCCTCGTGACCTTGGGCAAGTCACTTAACACCAATTGCCCTGCTTTCCCCCCTCCAAAAAGCAAAAAAAAAAAATAGTATACTAAATAGAATATTTTTAGAAATAGTATAAAAATATCCTTCCACTCAAGTCCCAGTATAATAATCTTATCCTTTAAAAATACTCTAAATTTATTTTTTCATTAAAGTCCTATTCTATGCATTATCATGTCAAAGATGTCAACAACTCGAAAGGCTTCAAATATCGGATAGGGGCTATCTTATTAAGCTGTAACCTATTAAGGTTACAGCAAAAAGACTGCATTTACTCTAGAAATAATGTATTAGATCAAGCTTAGTGTCATGGGATCACTGATTAAAAGCTAGAAGGGGTTCTCAAGGGCCAGCTAGACCAACCCTCCTTTTATAGCTGTGGAAACTAAGATCTGGGTCCAAATGTAATCCTCAAGATTTTCGGAGGTAGGATGACAATTAAAAGCTTTATAACTGGCCTTATAAAGGCTTCTGAAAGCAAATTAATTTTCTTTAAACAAAGTAACTTACTAAATTGAACACAGGCCTAAATCAAGAATTTTTCAGTGTCAAGCTAGTCAATAGCAGTCTCATGGTAAACAGTTTCATTACTTAACCCATTTTCATTCCCATTAAAAAAAATGAATGTTCATTTACTATATGGATTTGATTACTTGCACATATATTACTTTAACATATAAATTATTTAGTAATTTTTTAAAAGATAAGGTAAATCTAAGATACTGGTAAACTTATTAAAAGGACTGAACCTAAAAATTTTAATGAAATTACCTTGGAGAAGAAAGTCTTCTCCTTTCTGGTTCTCTTCGTTTTCTTTCCACTGACCGACTCTTTGCTCTTCTACCAGGAGACAGAGTCCGAGACGGCGATTTACTTTGCTTGGATCTCCGATCATTGAGTAGTGGAGACCTACTTCGTCTTGACTTATCACGCTGTTTTGGAGATAAACTTTTTCCTTTAGGACTACGACCTGGTCTTCTACTTGGGGACCTATTCTCTTTCCCAGAGGAAGCATCTTTAGAGGGAGATTTAATTGGCTTCTTTTCTTTATCAGTCTCAGATCGTTTGGATTTTCTATCTTTGGATCGTGATCTTCTGTCTTTGGATTTGCTTCTTAGTTCTATTGGAGATTTGGATTTTTTCCCACGATCACGACTTTTGCTTTCATTTATAATAGGAGATTTCTTTCTATCTTTTGATTTACTTTTATCTTCTAATTTAATCTTATCCTCAATGGGGGATTTGGCCTTTCCAATTTTCTCCTGAGATCGCCTTTTAAGTGCTGGCGATTTTGATTTTCTTGCTTGATCTTGAGATTTGCTTCTTTTAGATGGACTTTTGGACTTTTTTCTTTCTTTAGACTTACTTCTGGTTGTTTTTTCTTTAACTCCTTCAACACTTCCCTTGCTTTTCTTTTTATCAGATCTATGTCTAGTCCGTTCTTTTGATCTACTTTTGCTTCGTTTCTTTGAACTATTTTTATTGTCTACAAGTTCAAGTTTCCCCTTAGTGTTTGATGACCTAGCAGTTGATCTATTCCCATTTCTCGCCTTCTCATGTATTTCTCCCTCTTCTTCAGAGCCTGACTCATACCCCTGTAATATTAGCCCCATCCCAGATTGAACTTTTCCTTCCATCAACTCATTATCAAGTTCAGCTTTAATCAAAGCTCTTTGTTTCTCCAAGTCTTCCAGCAAAGCTAAGTCATCAATTTTAGTTCTTTTTGCTGGAGATGCACCTTCTTTGTCAGAGGCATCAATCACCTCTTTTCGTTTATGTTTCTTATGTTTATGCTTATGTTTATGTTTTTTGTCCTTGTCATCTTCTGAAGAATGTTTATGTTTCTTGTGTTTGTTTCTATGTTTGTGCTTCTTTTTTTTGTGTCTACTGTGCTTATTTTGAGATTGGTCCTCCTCTGACACTTCTCCATTTTCTTCATTTATGCTCTTTTCAGAATTATCTGCATCTTCCATCCTATAAATATATAAAATAAAAAGCTTAAAAATCACATCATGTAATTATACAAAATGATTCATTTTTAAAATAATTTCTAGATAGTACATAGTTGAAAAACACTAGGAGACACCATCAAACCAAAGTATTAGTGATTTAACATTCCTCTCACAACATCATAATAGCTAGCATTTACATAGCACTTTAAAGTATGCCAAGTACTTCACAAATATTATCTCATTTGATCCCCACAACAAACCTGGGAAGTGGGTGCTATTATTATCTCCATTTTACAGTTGAGGAAACTGGAGGCAGAATGAGGTTAAATGACTTTCCCAGGGATTACATAGCTAGAAGCTTCTGAGGTCAAATCTGAACTCAGGTCTTCCTGACTCCAGGCCCAGTGCTCTATCCACTGCATCATGCAGCTGCTACACATAAAGTTCTAGGCACAAATGAATTGTATTTGAGACTAAGGAGGATTGAAAAATGTGATCCCAAATCAGTCCCCTTTTATTAAAAATCATGAAAAACTATCAGCTCTCCCCTTCTATGGAGAGAATGAAGCAGATGCGCTTACGTTTAGAGGAGATGCCTGCTACCTCCACAGTCTTTAATGGCTGCCCTGCAGAATTGAGACTTGATAAGGAACTTTTAAAAGAAAACAGCATCCAAGGCAGTGATAATTATCTAGATTTCCTACAGAAGTACATGGTTGGTTCATAGCAAAGGCTGTTACGTGTTTGTTTCTTGGCTTGGGTTATGTGAATTCCTAAAAGTTGCCTGAAAGAAACAACTGGTAACAAGGTATGGTAACAAGGTATGGTAACAAGGTATTAGTATCTTGCTACCATTCTCCTACCCTCTGCTATTATAATAAATTATTCAAATGATGTAGGTCTGAGAAGGTGCATCTTAGCTCCCGATTTTTTCTAACTAGTGTAATCAGTTGCTGCAGTTTGTCTTTCAGTCACTAAGGCATAAAAGAGGTGATGCTATAATGTGCAAGTGAATTGGATTTAAATGAGAGAGGGCAGAAATCTAAACAAAAGGGGAAAGGGATGGGAGTGGGTGGGTGGAGCACTTTAGAATGACTTGTAAAATTAGGATTCACCAGAGTGAGGTATAAGGCAGTGTAGCATGCCAAAGTATTTAGACCTAAATTTGAATTGAGAAGACTTTCAAATCCCTGGTCTTTCACTTAGTGAGTGTAGTGAGGTGGGTTTTTTCTGCCATAAGTGAAAATATTCCTAGTTAATGCCCTGGTTATAGGAACCCTTTCTTGTAAGCAAGTCTCTCTCCAACCTTATGGAGGTTTATGGTACTAATTTATTAGTTCTTACTGGGAAAAGGAGAGCACCCTTATTTTTTCTTCAATTGTTACTCTGCCTTCTATCTTGCCACAGAAAACAGTACAGGCTCTCTTCATGGGACAGGTTTTCATGCTCCAAGAGAGAGAGAGATTTGTAATACCCGATAAATGTAAGGAGAATAGCTGGGAAACATTATGCTGCTACTGAAATAAACTCTTAACTAATTGGTGGGGAGAGGAGAAGGAGAAGAAAAATCTTAAAGAACAAAAGAGATGCCAGGAGGCTAAAAATAAACAAATGTTATCCTCATTTTCAAAATGAGTAAAACTACAAACCACTGAGCCTGTTAATTTTTAACAGTTTATTAAAGTCATGAACATTAATCCAGGGTGAAAACAGATTCACCAAGCCCATACATAACATTGCAAACAAACCATTAATTTTTTGGATAGGATTACTAGACTAATAAGTCAAAAAAAGTTAAGCAGAGAACGTATCTTGATTTCAATAAGGTATTCAGAAAATCTCCTGACCATCCTTTATAAACTAAACGAAGCTACGTGGACTGGATTATAGTAAACTTAATTAAAGAGATCTGTAGCTAGATGATTGAGCAGCCATACCCAGAGTATACTGTAGCTCAATGGACTGATGTCAATCTAAAAGGATGTCTCCAGTGGCATGACAGGGTTCTATATGGTTCAATACTATCAGTCTAGGTATGATTTCCAAATCTGCCATGAACAAAGGTAGATGAGGCAGCTAAAACATTCAGTAAGTCAAGATTCAATAACATCTCATAGTGCTGTAATTCTTAAGACCAAACAAAATAAAATTTAATAGGGATAAAAGTATATGGCAAGATATATAATCATGTAATATCATACAAAGATATAAATGTTTATCTGTCCGACTCCTTTCTTATACCACAAGTTCCATAAAGTTAAGGACTATTTTATTTACTCTAGCACTATCTGTTGAGTTGAATATTTTTCTGATTAAAAAATCCTACCTGGGTTAAAAAAAAAATCCCAAAAACACCAAATAGCATTTTAATGCAATTTCAGACCATATTAACAGACATACAGTGTCCATATATGGATGATAATAATTCACTGTATCCTGCACTGGTCAGACAAGTTTTGTGTTCAGTTCTGCCCCGTTTCAATAGGGACACTGACAAAAATATTTCAAGAGCCGTCATGTGGAAGAGAGAATAAACTTTTGTACTGACCAAAGCGGCAGAACTAACACAAATGTGCAGAAGTGAAGCAGATTTCATCTTGATCTAAGAAAGAACTTTCTAGCCAGCTTAATGAGCTGGCTAGAAAAATGAAAATATGCTACCTCCCACACTGTCATCAAGGTAGGTATTCAAGCAGAGGCTGGATAAACATTTTTTTAAGAATGTCATCAAGATTCCTCACTCTAAGAAACTGGGCTACATGACCTCTTTAAGTTGCTTTCCAAGGCTAACATTCTATAAAGGTGATGTATTTAAAACAGTAATACAATTAATCTGTTTGTTCTAGATAACTCTATAGATGATAGTTATTTCAATATTTCAAGGATCTGTTATCCATGCAGACACTCCATTCATAGAAATAAATAGCAGGTAACAACTCCACTGAAACAAATGACAGGTAACAAGTCTGTGGGGATGGTGTTTGTAAGGTGTAAAATGAGGAGGCGAAAGCAACCACAGGCTTCAGGAGTGGGGAACCTTCAGCCTTGAGGCCACTTGTGGCCCTCTAGGTCCTTAGGTGTGGCCCTTTGAATGAATCCAAAGCCCTGTTCGAGACTGTTCCCATGATGACAAATAATCTGTTGCTAGGACTATACTTGAAACATCTTCAGCTTAGTAGAAACAGCCAAAGCTTGTGCTCTGTTCATGGTAACAAACCTTGAGAAGTGTGGGGAGTGTGGAAATGAGGAATGTGTTACCTGAGCATCATGACACTGCAGAGTAGCACTTTAGTGAAAGACCTCTTTTTAAATGAACACATTAAGCCGTCTGTGTCCTTTTCTATTACAGAGTGAATCTAACCCTGCACAAATTTTATTTCCCTCTGAGAAAACACTATTTGAATTTGTATTTCCATTGTAAGGCCATTTATTTAGTCTAGTCATGGAAGCCCGAACTCATGGACATTTGCAAAATAAGAAACATAAAAACCTTGACATACTGTTAAAAGTAACCACCTTGCGAGAACATCCAGGTCCAATCAAATGGCCCTTTTTTCTGTAAAGTCATTTTGTTTAAGAGCTAGTAAAGTTGACAATTCACTTTACCTTTACCCTCTATGCGGCTTAAAAATCCTCTTCTGCTCTTAGGGATACCTGTTTTCACATTCCCTTTGGATTCTTCTCTAAGTTTACAATGTACCCAAGTCCCAGTTTTAGCAGATGACTTAGTTTCCTCTATAACTGAAAGACCGAGGTCTTTGGAAGAAAAGTGTCAATTTCCTTCTTTCTACTCAAAAGTTGTGAGCATCATCATTCATTCTTCTCTCCTTTCTTGTTTCAGGAAAGGGAGTATATCTACTCCTAAATCAAATTAATTCTCTCTACCTGTGGCTTGACTGCATCCCCTATCACCAATTGCAGGACATTGTTCCAGTTATAAGAAAAGCAAGTTTTTAAGAGAGAAGCTTACTTTTGCTTACTTTTGTATATTCGGAGTCCAAGATACTGGGTGAGGAATTTTTCCAGTGAATAAGCATCATCAAGGGGGAATAATTATCCCTTTTTCCCTGAGAAAAAGGACCTAATGCAAAATTATCCCTGTGTTTTAATACAGCCTAAATGGCTGTGAGGCTTTATTAGTAGGCAAAATTTTAATTTTGCACAATATTACTGATGCCTCTTAAAACTTGTGCTAGTAAGAGGCAAAGAACAGAAATCAAACTTATTTATAAATCTTACTCCTAGTAAAACAGTTATCTACTCCAACTAAGAATGACCCATGCTGCACATAACAGTCCTTAATCATACCACAGAAACAAAAAGAGTTTCCTTTTCTGACATGGGGATGCCTTGCCTGCACTTAGAACCATCAGGTGGTCCTAGTTTTTCTGGAAGTGGCAGGAATGCAAAAATCTGTATAAACTACAAAGGGCCTGGGGGCTGAAAAACTAATTCTAGGTTGCCAATGATAAGTCAAAAAATTTTATTTCTTCAGTGCTAGTAAGCCAGGCCATATTCCTTCCTAGCCTCCTGAGTTTGCATGGACATGTTCCAAATTTTCAACACTGGATTGGAATGGCTAGATTCAGGTTCTGTCACTAAGTCACTATAAAATCTAGGGGTTGGACTAAATGGCTGGTAAGGTTCAATCTAGTTATAAAAAATCCATTATTTCTGTAAGTTACCAAATTGCTTTAGTGTCTGATATTTAAGAAAATAGGTACTTAATCTCAAGACAGTGAGTTTTGCGTATGTTGCCTCCTGATCTGGTTTTTGATGGTGGTGAGACATCCGGGTGACATCATATAAGACAAATGGAAATATAAGTAACTGACTCAAGATGCAGAATGAAAGATGCATTTGTATACATGGCCGATATGTTGGTTTGTTCTGCTGAATTATGTACATGTGTCACAAGTAAGGGCTTCTAATTGAGGTGTGGGAGTTTAGAAGGTGCTAAGTTAGAGTTGTGATAAATGTACCCCCTCAAATGTAATTAATAAAAAACCGTTAAAAGCAGAGAAAACAAAAAAGTTTCTAAGAAGAAAGAAATAAGGAGAGCAGGTTTATTACTACCCTGTTAAATCAAAATACAGAATGTTTACACATATGTAATACAAACTCCTTTAAAAAAAACATAATCAAGATTCAATGTTTCTTATGTAAGCTGCCTGTTCTTTTTTGTATATTAGATTCTGTGTATTTGTTGATGATTATAACAGTGAAAAAGAAAAAAAATTTAACTTTAGAAAAGCTGGGAAGGGGAAATGGGTTTCATTTTGGATATGTCAAGTCAGAGATGAAAATAGGACATAAAGATGGAGATGTTCAAGAAATCAGTGTTTAAAGATTGATGTTCAAGGGAGACATTTGGGAGGGCAGAATGTTGCTAGTTTGTCTGATGTAGTTACTCTAACCAGTTGTTTTTCCAAACTTTTTTTTCATTGTTACAAAGGAGTGTTCAATTACAGGAAAGGTGGTCATAGCATACAAGCAAATAACAGTGTGTAAAAAACCAAATGATCAATAAAACTTTTTTTACAAAAATAATACAGGTATGGGGACGGCTAGGTGGTGCAGTGAATAGAGCACTGGCCTTGGAGTCAGGAGGACCAGCATTCAAATCTGGCCTTAGACACTTAACACAAATAAAACTAGCTGTGTGACCTTGGGCAAGTCACTTAACCCCAACTACCCTACCTTCCCCCCTCCAAAAAGCAAAAATAATAATAATAATACTGGGATGGAGCTCAGAAAAGACCAAGGTAAAGCTCAGGTAGAGATGTAGCTAGTTCTTTTCTAGTTTCAGTCTTACACCTCTTCATGGGATCTTCTCCAACTGTCTATAAATATGGTCAAATTTCTTGGTTATGAACCCTGTTTTATTTTCCTTGGACTGTCTAGTATTTGACACTGTTGGCCATCTTCCCTACTCCCCTGGCATCAAAGACAATGCTCTCCTATTTCTCAAACAGATCTTTCAATTTCCTTTACTTTCTAGTTCCTAGTTCTCTTCCAGACACCTTTTAAATATTCTTCAAAGGTATGTTCTTCATTTTCTTTTCTCCATATAATTAATCACATGGATTCTTCAGATAAGTTATTTTGGTCTCCCTTGAGAACGTTACTCTCAGGGCTTCAACTATTGCTTTTAAGCAGAAAATTTTCAAATCCATATCTCTCCACCTGAACTCTCTTCTGAACATAAGTACACTTTCAACTATATATCTTTCTCACATTCATCCCCTTCCCTACATTTCCAAAACAACTAAGTTGGTAGACATTCTCATTGTGAACGCCATGAAGGAGTTCCTGTATGTCAACTCTCCATCACTCACAACATCCTTCATACTGCTATCATACATTATGCTGAGAAGTTCATGTGAGTTCTCTGTCCCAGATCCTTCTTTGATTCCCACTGATCAATGACTAAGGTTCAACTTCCTTAGCTTGTCATTCAACAGAGGATCTTGGCTACCTAGTTTTTTAGAGTTTTATCTCATATTAATCAATCCTTCATATTCTATGATCTATGTAACCTAGACTACTTAACCATTCCCACATATGTCCAATACTTTCTAGTTTCCATGCCTTACTAGTGTTTCTTACACCTAGAATACTCTCATTACCCTCTACTTGAACTTCTACCCACCCATCTAAAGCAGGATTTTTAAACCATTTTTATGTCACATTCTATTTCTCAGAATGTTTTTAAACGCATAAAATATATAAGATTATTAAGGTAATCAATTAAATTGAAATGCAATTATCAAAATATTTTTCAAACGAACAAAAACAAAATGATGGATCCCCAGGTTAGGAATTCCTGTTTTAAAGCCTAACCCAGATATTATCTCCTTCAGGAGGTCTTCCTTGAACTCCCTTCCCCATCAATGATTACTTTTCTACCCACACCTTTTACACAACGTTTGCTCCCATCTCTTCTGGCACATATGCAATATTATTTGCTCTTTTATGACCTAATTAAATATCCCACTTATTTTTGTGGGCCCTATCACTTTATTATTCTTTCAAGTTCCAAGAGGGCAGGGGGCCTTGATATTTTATCCCCCTCTACATTTAATAAAGCATTTTCCACACACAAATGTTTAACAAATGTATTACTAAATTTAAATGAGCTAATTTATTGAAATTTAAAATTATAGTTGGGTGAAGAGTTTTCAAATTACTCAGTAATAAATATTACTGTTCCAAACCCAAGTATCTTTAAAATGCAGGAATACTCAAGACATTCTTTTCAAAACAGAAGCAGAGAAGGAGAAAATAATTGCACAGTGGGAAAATTAGTAAGTGCTAAGATGTTAGACACCTCAAGACATCAGAATGTATGAAAAGTCTGCAGGAAAGCTGAGAGAACATCAAAATAGAGAGTGGAAAAAGTGGTATTAAATACTGTTAATTTATCCATAGCTTCTTGTAAACCTAAGAATAACTTCCTCTTTTATGTTTACATTTTGGATTCTATTTTGAGGAAAATAATTCTCTATATAAGAATTTAGTGGATAGAGTGTTTGTGAGTCAGAAGACCTGGGGTTCAAGTCATGCTGATACATGTGCAATCCTCAGAATTTATTATTTGCTATAATACTACTACTTAAGACTAATACTAAATTAGTTATTTTAAATATCTGATGGTTCACCAGGTAAAAATTTTCCCCTGAAATGTTTAAGGGACTCAAAGAAAGTAGGGCATATGCTTTTGCCGTACTTTTATTTTATATTAAGGTCCTAGAGGGCAAGGACCAAAGTTACTTATCTTTGTATTGCCGCTATTACTCTCTACAGTACCTCCTACAGTAAGTAGCTTGGTTCCTTTTCACTAGTTCCCCATGCGTGGAATACACTCCCTTTTCACTTCTGCCCCTAAGGCTCCCTAGATTCCTTCAAGATAGAAGTCCACCTAATGCCAAGTGGCCTTCCCCATCTTCCATCCATCTATTCTCTGCATAACTAGTATGTACCTAATTATGACATATCATAAATACACAATACTTTTTAGAATGAGAGCTCCTTGAGGGCAAGAACTGTGTTGAACTTTCTTTATACTCTGCAGAGTTAAGCACTTAATAAATGCTTGTTATTGGTATTCAAATCTTAACCCCTCAAAAACAATTCAGATATATCACAATAGTTGCAAAAACCATTTCTGCATCTGTTTCCTTAATTAGTAATTGCAAGCTCCTGGGCTGGTTAATAGCAAAATAAATTCCCAGCCATTCTGCCGGTTCCAGTTGTGCCACCAACCAGTTAAATAAGTTTGGCATCTATTTGCAAATCTGATTTCCTGTGTTAGATTAGAGACAGTTTTAAAAGACTGTTAAGGATAAACTTTAATTTTATAGCTAGGAAAGATAAAATGTTTACTTTCAGGGACTCTGAACTGGGATACTAATGTATAGGCAACTTCAGTTAGAGTCCTTCCAGTTGGAAAAACTTTTGTCTCCAAGATACCAGCTACATTTTCCCCCTAAAGGCAGTTAGTTATACACCTTTCTTATTTGCAGCTTTTGAGGGATGTGAACTACAAACTATTTTTAGTCGATGGACAAAAACCAAAAAACATATTTGCACAGCATAGGAGTACTGTATTTCTTAAGTTGCTAAGCACACTAGCTTTTCTTTCAATTTTTGCAGATAAGCCTCATTTTCACTAGGTTAACTGCTTCCTCCTCCCATTCTTATAAAGGGTACAATCTAGAGGCGAACTTCGAGGCCTTGAAACGGTAGGGCAGCACTATCTTGCTACCTTAAGTTTAATTGTTGGCGATCAGAATGCCAATAAATGCTGGGAACCGCACTGGGTGGCACAAGGAGTTGGGTGGTCTTCCTCCCCGCCGCCATCTGACAAAAAATAGTCTGTGATTTAAGTTTTAAACTGAGCGACCTGAAAGTGCCCGCGCTGCCCTCCCCTCCCCGATCCTAAATCTCATTACACGGGGATAGGGTGACAAAAGCTGGGCAGAGCACACATGTTAACAGGCACACGCCCGCTCCTGGAACCCACTCCCAATGCGAGGCCACAGCAGCGAGCTCCCCAGCCCGCTTCCGTAGGGGCTCCTGGGAGGGGCGACGCAGGCGCCGGCCACGCGCTCCGGACCTGTAGAGGCCGCTCGCGCCTGCGCCTCCCGGGGCAACGACGCGCGTCAGGCCGCAGCCCCCTCGGGCTCTAACAGCCACTGCCGGAGCATGAGAGTTGCAGAGCGAGGCTCTCGAGCGGCCCGCCAAGTCACCACCGTCCTCCTGTCGCTGACATTGCGTCCTCCACTCCCCACAGCGTAACAGAAAAAAAGAGGCAAAGTTTGGTTCTCGCTCTTAGGCCTCAACTTCCCTACCCCCATGCAGTTCATCCATATTAGCCCTCTGGTTCTCCTCCCGGGCCTTGGCCTTCCCGCCGTTACGCTACCAAGAATTATCACTTACTCAGGCGCTTCCCGCGGCGGCTGAGACTCCACGGCGGCCATTTTGAACTTCCCAACTCCTTGGCGGCAGCGGCGGCGGCTGCCGGGACAGGGGAAGGTGGTAGTTGGAAGGGAATCGCCGCGCATGCGCTCCGCCCGGAGAAGAACGAAAGGAGGAAAGAATCCTCAGTAACAATCCGGATATGAAACCCCTCATCCGGAGGGTGGAGCGTAAGGCTATCCACACGCACTTCCGGGCAGGCTCAGGGGTGCTGTGATACGCTCTTTTATATCCCAATGAGCTTAATTTTCCAAGTACTTATTTGGGGCAGCAATTAATTAGTTTTAAGGACGAACCTTCTAAAGATTCGCGATGGCCTTTGCTGTTACAAATAAGTGTACGAAGAGGGCGTACTGTTTGCATCCCTTCTCTGCCCTGTCTCTCCCTGCCCCCCTTCAATTTACGGACTCCAAAGCTAGAATTCAGTTCCCATGTTTTGGCGTAGATTCAAGGACCTGTGATTTCGTAGGTGTGCTGTGTGGCGACTTCAAAGATCTCAACCTTTTTTGTCCCCAGTTACTTTTAAAACTCGTGAGACAGTTTCCTGAGACTCAGAAGATAACCGGCCACCGCAAAGGCACACAGTAGTAAGTTTCACTGGTAAAATTTAAGCCTAGAACTCTCAACCATGTACTAGCCTCTCAATTCTGAGCTATAAAGAAAAAAATATTTTCAGGTTGGTTCATCCATAATTTATTATTGGGAGGCAGGAACAAAAATCTTTTTTAGGGAATCGTGTGTACTATTGACTATCCAAGAAGGTCATATCATAGATGCCTATAAAATCTTGGAAGATGTGAATAGAAAAAATGGCTTTTTTTCACCAAGTCCCAGAATAAAAAGCTGGGGGGAAAGGGAAGCAACTCCTAAAACTCCTTATCATAAAGTCATGCAAGCTTAAAGAAAGAAAAAAGCCAGAGAAAGCTTTAGATAACCTTATGGATCCAAAAAGACATAAAGGCGAGGTAGAGATATTTAGAGTCCATCTCTGATTTTTTTTTTCAGTTTGACAATCACCATGCCCTTCTACAAAGTTCCTTGGTATTTCTATCAGATAAAGTATAAACTATTGAATAGGCCATTGCTAGGCCCTAGTTTGATATTTCTTAGGTCTTATTCTTTTGATCAAGCTAAAAAGGGACCTTCTGAAAGAAGATAAAAAGGATGGCCTAGAGGAATTCAAAATATATTTCATGAAAACAAAAAAAAAAGGGGATTTATACTCCTCTTGAATTCCATGACACTGATCTTTCTTGGTTCTCCAACTTCCTCTCAGACTCCTTTCTCAGTCTTCTTTGCAGGATCACTATTCTCAGTTCTCTACAGGATCGCTATCCAACTTCTCTAACAACTTTCTGTCCTGGGCTTTTTCTGATCTCATCTGGTACTATGTGTTCAAGTGTCATGTTTGATACTCCCAAATCTATATATATCCAGACTTCATCAGTCCCCAAAGTTCAAATGCCCCCACCAACTATCTGCTGGATAGTCATTCAAGAAAGGTAGTCCTTGCTTACATTTTGATGAGGGAAGACAGCAATAAAAAAGGAGCTGAAAAAGGGATAAGAGGTATGGAATAAAGGGACCTGGTAGAGAAAGTAGAAAGTGATGGTAGAGAAAGCCCTTTGGAAAAGAGCAGAGCAGCCTGGAGAGGAACTGCAACTTCATATGGTTAGACAGCTTTAATTAGATATATAGATATAGCTACCATATGGGATGTTTAGGATGTCTAGCACCTCTGGTGTGAGGGCTTGCCAAGTTCTTTTTGGGGCTGCTCATCCATCTTTGGTATCTGCCTGATTCACTCCATTCTCACCTGTGGTTCCAAGATGCTATAACATACATAGCAGCCACACTCTGATAAACCATCTTGGCGGATGGGCTAAACCAGGTTGAAGGTAAGTGACAGGCCTCAAACCTGTAAGGTTAGAGGGATATCTACCTTGAGCATGTGAAGACTTCCTGGTAGACTGAGTAGATGAGAACAATTTGTGCCAGTGACCATCAGGCCAGCTGAAGCAGGTGCTGTGAAGTGCTTATAGTTTAGTTTGGTCAGATACTGAAGGTGCCAAAGTCATCCACTGATTCCCAGGCTATGGCCAGTTGTCCAGACTTTTATCTTGCCAGTAGACTTCAATGAGACAAGAAGAGGGAGGCTAACTTTGTTGCCTCAGGAACACTTTGCAGTTACCACTTCAAATTATTTGTCTAAAATTGAACTTACTATCTTACTCTCTAAACCTGCCCTTTTCACACTTGACTACCTCTGTTAAAGGCACCATCAATTACCACCAGTTACCACTCTTTGGAGTCACTCTTCCATCTCCCCAACATCCAATCAGTTGCCAAATCCTATTGATTTTACCTATACAGCAGTGGTTCTCAACCTTCCTAATGCCTCGACCCTTTAATACTCGTGTGGGCCTATCTGCATGTGGGCAGACCTGCCTGGAGACAGATAGAGGAGCGGAGTCTTGGTTCCTAAAACCATGGGAAATACGTGTTTTCCAATGGTCTTAGGCAACCCCTGTGAAAGGGTCGTTTGGGGGGTCATAACCCACTGAGAACCACTGCTATACAGCTTCTCTTGTATCTATTCCCTTCTCTTCATTCACATGCCACTACCCTACTTTTCTTGCTTAAACTATGGAATAATCTTCTACTTGGTCTCCTTGTTTCTCATCTCTCCCTTCTCTAATCCACTCAACTGCCAAAATAATATTCCAAAAGCACAAGTCTAGCCTAGTTATACCATATACTAAGGAGGAGCTTCCAGGATACCCTACCCCCTTCTCTCTATGCCTCCCAATGGGCGACTGCCTCTCCCTAATCACTATTTCAGAAAAGGCGTGGGCAGTGCTATGATTGTTTGAATCCATGTGTATGACTTTATATTTATTCCAATTTAGTCTTTTTTTATGTGATCTTTTTATTTCTGAAATTAAACAGTGAATATTTTCATGTACATAGTATGACAGAGGATTGTGCATGAAACAGTATTTCTTCTTGCTTTTCTTTTAAATATATGTAATAATTCAACATATCAAGTCAATAAGCATTTATTAAGTGCTTAATAGCAAATAAACAGTCCCTGCTACCCTCCAGGAGCTTACATTCAAAACCAGGATGTACATGTGAGGGGAAAGGAGGAGATGTGTTTCTTTCTGGCCTTCTGTGCTACAGTTAAAAAAAATAGATGCTTCATTGAACCTTTCACTTCTTTTCCTTTTGTTTTTTTACTATGCTATTCCTAGTGTAGCTAGGGGCACAATGGATAGAATTTTGGGCTTATCGTCAAGAGGACCTAAGTTCAAATCAGATCTCAGACATTTATTAGCTGTGAGATCCTTGGTAAATCATTTAACCCTGTTTACTTGGTTTCCTCGTTTGTAAAATAAAGTGGAGAAAGAATGAAATAGCAAACCATTCCAGTATCTTTGCCAAGAAAACCCAACTGTGTTCACAAAGAGTCAACCATGACTGAACAACAATTTCTATTCCTGTCTCCTTTCCTATCCATTATACTTTCCCACTGGGAGGGAGGGGAAATTTTGTAAGAAGTACTCATAGTCAAAACAAAGTCTGGTATTGACAGTCTAATAAGTCTTATTCTATATCCTAAGTACGTTACCATCATTGTCAGTTTCCTGAATATATGGGTGTATCACTACATTATTCAGAGTTCTTCCTTCTTTCAAAGTTACCTTTATGTTATTGTTATACTATAAATTGTTCTCATTCTGTTTACTTCACAAGTAAGTCACATACAAGTCTTCCCAGGTTTGTCTGACTTCATCCTTTTGTCATATCTTATGGTACAATTATATTCCCTTACATTCATATACCATAATTTGTTAAACCATTCCCCCAATTAATGCGTACCCTCTTTTTTTCTACTAAAAAAAAGTACTAGGAGGTACCAGGCACTGAGCTAACTAAGCACTGGAGATACAGAAAGAGGCAAAAGCAGCCCTTGTCCTCAAGGAGCATACAGTCTAATGAGGGAGACTATATGTAACCAAAAAGACACAAAATAAGTTATATGTAGGAAAAATAGGAATTATTAACAGAGGGAAAGCACTGGACTTAAGAGGGGTTGGGGAAGGCTTCCAATAAAAGAAGAGATTTTAGTTGGAACTTAAAGAAAACTAAAAAGGGAGTAATTGGGGTGGAGGAGAAAGAATATTCTGGACGTGGAGGACAGCCTGAGAAAATGCCAGAAGTGGAGAGATGTGAGAAATGAGGCCAGAGTCAGTGGATGGAAGAATAATGGTTGAGCAGTAAGAAATAAGACTGGAAAGGCTGGAGAGTATTAAGTTATAATGGTCTTTGATCACAAAACAGGATTTTGCATATGTGATCCTTGGAGGTGATATGAAGCCTGTGGAGTTTGTGGAGGGTGGGGTAGGGAGAGGGGAAGGGTGTGTTTGGAAAATCACTTTAGTGGCTAAATGGAGGATGGATTAGAGTGGATGGAAACTTGAGCCAGGACCCACTAGCAGGCTATTGCAGTAGTCCGATGTGAAGTGATGAGAGTTGGCAGTGTCAGAGGAGAAAAAAGGCATATTGGAGAAATGTTGTAAAAGTGAAATCTACATGCTTTGGAAACAGATTGGAAATTGAGGGGGGAAGGATGGGTGAGAGATGACTTCTAGATTGTGAGCGTGAAGGACTGGGAGGATAGTGTTGCCCTCTACCATAATAGGGAAGTTGGGGGGGTGAGAGGAGGGTTAGAGGGAAAAATAATGAATACATGAGTACTTTTCTTCGTTCTTTGAGTCAAGCAAGACAAAACAGTTCAAGCTCAGAAGGAACTCAAAGTCTAATGAGGAAGACAACATGCAAAACAACTATACACAAACAAGATTAGACTGGATCAACTGGAGGTAATTTCAGAAAGGCATTAAGATTAAGGAGGCCCTGAAAAGGCTCCCTGAAGGAGGCAGGGCTTTGGCTGAAACCTGAAAGAAGCCAGTCATTGGGCTATACACCTGGAGGAGTCATCCCCAGATTAGAGCCAAGTGCAGTTTCTTTCAATCATAAATTGAAAATAAAGGTTTTGTTGTGTAACAGTTCGATTCGCTTCAGATCCTTGAAAACTGTTCTTTTAACTCTCCACTTCCACGCTAAGCTCTCACCATTCCCCTGCCCTCCCCCAACCTTTACCCCGTCCATGGGTGGAGAGCCGGCCTCCACACTCTCCTCGGCAAAGATTACACGAGGGTGGAAGCGAGAGTTTAGCAACAGAGCGGAGCGCGCGCGGTAACTACCACTAGGCCCCGGAAGTCCTGCTGTGGGGGACGCAGGAAAGGTGAGGTGGTGAGGCGAGGGAGATACGTTAGGGGTGTGGCCGAGGGAAGGGGCGGGGAGGAGGGCGGGGCGTCCCGAACTGTCCTGGCGGCGGGGCGGAGCTAGAAGAGCCACCAGCTCGGGAGGGAGTGAGGAGTCTGCCGCTGTCGCAGCAGCTTGGAGGCGCTGGCTTAAATGTGCACGTGGGGGCGGGCCAGAGAGGCCGCGCAGAAGGAAGGAACAGGTGGACTAGCGCACCGGGAAGCGGCCGCCGGGCTAGCCTCAAAAAGGGAGCCGCGAAACCCCAGCCTTGCTCCGCCTTTGGTAATCCGGAATCGTCCAGGCTCGGCTCCCACCAGCTGAGGCCGGCGGACAGACTTCCCGCCGCAGCCGCAGTCCCAGCCGGCCCTTGCGGGAGCTCTCATTGCGCGCCCGGCGCGGACCCCGCGGCGGGTGTTACCGTTAACGGCCGGTGCATGCCGCCCGCCGCGCCGGCCCGGCCAATCTGCTAGGTGAGTTTGGCTTGGGCTCCGGCGCCTACAGGTGGGGAGCCCGGGTCCCGGAGCGGGTGACGCAGATCGACCGGCTGCTGGACTGGGTGGAGCGGCCTCCGCTGGCGGCTCTTTGGCCACTCCGGGAAGCACGCGCCGTTGTTTGGTTTGATGTGATTGTGTGAGGGGCGCTGCTTCCCCTCCTCCACAGCTCTGGGCTAGGAAGGGCCCTAGATTGTCGCTCCGGAGACGGGGATCCTTGGCTTTGCCACTTACTTCCTGGCCGCGTGACCTGGTGCGGTGGCATGACCGCAAGCCTCCTGAGGGCCGGCCTAGGTTCTTTTTTTTTTGTCTTCTTACCCCCGCGGGCCTAGCACGGGGTCGAGCCCTTGGCTGTTTGACTATAAGTGCACGTTCAGTTGAATGAGGCTTGTCAGGTCATCTCTCTGGGCCTCGGTGTCTTACCTCGAATTCATGGCTTCCTCATCCAGGCCGAGTGCCTGAGTTTATTTCAAAGTCATAAAACTTGATTTCCTGGGGAATTTTATATCTTTCATTTTGTTTTATAATTTTTTTTACTATCCGCGTGCTCATACTTATGTTACTTTATTACTCGAGATAGAAATAGGGAAGCTTTTTTTTTAGTTCCTTGCAATCAACATCATTTCGCTGTCCACTACATAGAGATGGGGATATACAGTTAAGTATGGTACACGGAAGCTCCTAGAATTTTCAGCTAAAGAACACCCTAGACAACAGCAGCGCTCTCCCATTCTCATTTTTCAGACGAAGAAGACCATAAGGAGGACCTAATCTGCTCAAGATCACATAGGAGCAGAATTAGACTTCCTATTTTTAAAAATTCGAATCTAGCCCTCAATAACACCTTTTGCCCCTTAGAACTTAGTTCCTCCAATGATTTTCCATTCACCTTGTGAAGCGTAAGTACTTTTAGCTACCCCTACCAACCCCAAAAAAGATCATGATCTAGAGAGAAGAGGCTTGAGAGGGTTGTTGGGAAAGCTCAGCTGTATATTGATGAGATTTGAGGTGATCTGGTTTATTTTGGAACGGGCATCTTGTTCTGTGTAGCTGAATCCCAGTGTAGCAATTGATGGAGAGTGGAATTAGCTAGAGGGCTGGAGGATTGAACACTAAGCTTCCTAAAGTTTTCCTTCATTCAAAGGCAGGGTTTGAAAGACTTTCAGGCTCACTCCACTTTTTATCTGCAGCTCTGCTTGGTTTCAGCTCCGTGGAACAAATTGTGCCATTCCGTACCACCCTACCCCCCACCCTTTCCAGCTTAGTTTTTCTTAGTGTTGTCTTCCCCTATTAAATTGTAAGCTCCTTGAGAGCAGGGACTGGTTTTTTTTAATTGTTTGTGTCCCCAGCAGCCCTAGCACAGTGCCTGGCACATAGTAGATGCTTAATAAATGTTTATTAAATTGAATTACTTCAGTTCATCTTGAATTTTAAGTGCTCCTAACATTTCCTGCAGGACCATGCACACTTTTATATACATTTTCCGTGACCTGTTTTTGCTTCTATTTAGCATCTCTAAGCATCTTTTCCAGTTTTAGAACTATGATCCTACTTACCCATTTCTTACCAAGCCCAGCCCCCTCAGTTGAGGTGAGATGAAAGATTAAGTGATTAGCATAGGCTTATATGTTCTTGTTCAGTCATTTCAGGCACATCCAAATCTTGTATCCCATCTGGGGGTTTCTTGGCAGAGATACTGGAATGGTTTGCAGTTTCCTTCTCCAGTCCATAATACAAATGAGGAACTGAGGCAAACAGGGTTAAGTGACTTGTTCAGGGTCACACAGCTAGTGAGTGTCTGAGGACAGATTTGAACTGGGGAAAATGTCTTCCTGACTCCAGGCCCTGTACACTATTCACTTCGACAGTTTGCTGCTCCCACAGGGTTACAAAGCTATTAACTATCTGAGGTAAGATTCAAACTCAGTTCTTCCTGACTCCAAATCTTCACATTTTTTTTTTTTGTTTTGGAGGCAGTCAGGGTTAAGTGACTTGCCCATGGTCACACAGCTAGTAAGTGTTTGAGACCATATTTTGAACTCAGGTCCTCCTTATCAGTGCTAGAGTTCTATCCACTGCCCTACCCAGCTGCTCCCAAATCTTTCACACTACCCACTACATCACTTTGCCTTTGAAACAGAAGGATGAAATTATAAAGGCAAAGTATTTAGCTACTCTGCCTTTGTTGGAGTACTCTAGGAGATGTCTGACTAATTAGTACCCTCCCCCACATCATTATTGTATAGTGCTTCCAAATTATACTTGTGGCCTGGTGGCATGCAGTGTACTCTAATGATAGTTCTGCTTCTGGCCTAAGGTTGAATATCATTTAAGTCAGGGCCTAAGGTTGAATATCATTTAAGTCACTTTCAGTATCCTTTCCACATCTACCTCCTGGGTTTCTTTTTTTTTTTTTTTCTTTTTTGGAGGGCAGTTGGGATTAAGTGACTTGCCCAAAGTCACAGGGCTAGTGTGTCAAGTGTCTGAGGCTGGATTTGAACTCAGGTCCTCCTCCTGACTTCAGGGGCGGTGCTCTACTCACTGCACCACCTAGTTGCCCCCATGCCTCCTGGGTTTCTTAACATGAGTATATCTTAATATCCAGTGCTATTCTATGCCTTTCTCTACCCTTTTTCCTGTCCAGTTGCTGTTGGATAAAGGTATAGCTTCTAGAGCCATATTCTAGGCATGAGTTAAAACCTGCTGAACATGAGTGTTACCCATGATGCTAAATCTTTGCTTTAGTAACTCCTATTTGCATACTTTTGAGGCAGTTGGGTTTTTTTTTGCCAATGCTTCCTTGGAATTTATTGTCTGTGAAATTGTAGTAGTCTCTACTATCATTTTTCCTACATTGTTGTTGCTCTCCACGGTACCTTGCTTGATTGAGATATATGGATAATCTTCCTTTATATTCCTTTTCAGTTTATTAAAAGACTTTTTTATTTGATTTCTAAAACTCCAGGCAAACAGAGTCTCACCAACTCTTTTTAGACATAGTCTCTATTTGGCTAAAAGCCTTATCATTCCTTTGTCATAAGTTTTTGGCTACAAATCTAAATTGCATTCTTAAGATGCTATGTTTTTAAATACTAGCTATTTTCTTCCCAAATCTGCTTTTTTTCCCCTTTCTGAAGCACTTTCCTTCAATCATCAGTTATGAAAATACCACCACTTCTTGCTCCTAATGTTTTAACTTTCTTTCCCAAGACTTTTTATTAAAGGAAAAACAAATTCATCTGCATAAAATATCCAACAAACCTAGTTTAAGATCATAGAACACCTTAAAAGGCTAAAACCCTTCATTTAGACTATTTCTTATTTTGAGACTGGGTTTTCCTGTCTCCCTCAGGCAGGAAATGCAGTGGCCACTCTTGGGCCTAATTCCACTGCTCGTTATTATGGAAACTCTGACCTCTGTTTCTTACCTGGACTGGTTTGCCCCTCCTTGGGCTGCCTTGTGACTATATCCAGCTCTTTCTCAGCTGCTCCTCTTGATTCAAGACTTAGTGTGGATACCCAATTGACTTTAGCACTACTACAGCTCAAAACTATCCATCAGCCCCAGGCTCTTCTTGTATCAGGGATAACAGATCTTTTCAATTACCCTCTGTTACTTTGCTAGATTCCAATCATTTGGTATTGTGCTAATTAGGGACTGGCCGTACTGTGTTTTATTCTAAAGAAAACCGGTTTGTAAATAAGACTAGTGCCAGTAAGATGTTAGTGGCCGTGTTTTAAAATTTCTTTAATTAAAATTTTTAAAAATAATTTTTTGTGCCATCCCTGGATTTTCTCTGTATTGTATGTCACCCAATACTACTCTCTAAGAACTGTCCTTTTTAACGAAGAATTTAAAGAGGGAAAAAAAGGAAGAGAAAAACATTTTCAAAACTGATCAATACTTCCCCCCCCCTCCCAATCTGACATTATATTCAAAGTTCCATACCTGTGGACCTCCCTACCTCTTCAAAGAAGCAGAGAGGTGTCTTCTCATTTCTTTTTTAGTGGTCAAGCTGGTTGCTACCATAGAGTGCTGCTTTATTTTACTATAAAAAGCCTTTCTTTTTGTCATCATTTTGGGGGAGTATATGCCTCACATTGGAATCTCTGGGTTGTATTTTTGCTACTTCATCTGCATAACTCTACATTGCTTTTTAGAAGAGTCTCGCTGATTAACAGCCCCACCAGTAATACATTAGTGTGCCTGTCTTTCCACAACCCTGCTAATGTTGACTACTCTAATTTTGTTCATCCTTATCAGTTTGTTGGGTATGAGGTAAAACTACCAAGGCTGTTTTGATTTTCATTTCTCTTGTTATTAGTGATTTTGAATATTCTTTCATACTGTTGAAATTTGCAGGTTTTCCTGTGGAGATATCATATCTTTTGACCACTTACCTGTTAGAGAATGATGTGTTTTTTATATTTGTTAGTTGTCTGTGTAGCTTGGATATAAAGCCCTTATGAGAGATATTTAACAACAACAACAAAAAATTCTGTCCCCATTGACTTCTTGATCTCTTATTTTTCTTTTAAAATGAGTTTTTATTGATATCTTGTTTTTCTATCACCAAAATTTCTCTCAGTATATACCTCCCCCCTCCCAGGAAACCATCTCATATAACAAAAAAAAAATTTTTTTTAAGGAAAAAAGAGGAAAAAGATCAGTAAAACTGATGAATACATAAAAAAAAGACTGGAGATATATGTATTACTCCACACCTGTGGACCTCTCACCTCTGGAAAGGAATTGGGGTAGGTGTGTCTTCTTTCTCTTTTTTGGGTCTAGGTTAGTCTTTGTAATTTTCATTCACTTTCATTCATGTAACGCTCACTTTTCATAATGACTTTTCTATATTGATTGTATTTATCATTTCTTCTAGCACAGTAATATTCCTTTTAATTCATGTATTGCTGTTTGGTTAGCCATTTCCCAGTTGACTGGTATTTATTTTGTTAGCCATTCTTTGCTACTACAAAAAGTGCTGTTGTAAATATTTTGGTGTATGTGGGGGCTTTCTTCTTATTGGCAGACTTTGAAGTGTGTGGGAAAGGGCATGAACATTTTAGTCATTTAATTTGCATAATTCCAAATTGCTTTCCAAAATTGGTTGTGCTTATTTACAGACTAACAATGCACTAAGTGCCCATATTTTCTCCTAGCTCCTTTGTTATTAATTTTGTTGATGCAGAAGCTTGTCAGTTTCATGTAATCAAAATTTATTTATCTTTTCTAATTGTCTGTATTCCTTGCTTGGTTAAGAATATATGGTCTAATCCAGCTAGTATTTATAAAACCTTTTAAGATTTGCAAAGCACTTTACAAATATCCCATTTCCTTTAACAAACTAGTGAGGCAGTGTGGTATGGCTGAGGCAATGCTTTAGAGATGAAGAAACTGAGGCAGAGAGAGGTTAAGGAACTTGCCCTGGGTCATTACACAGCTAGTAAGTGTCTGACCATGGATTTGGACTCAGGTCTTCCTTGCTCCAGGTCCAGCACTCTCCCTTATACCACCTAGTCTCTTCTGGTTATAGCTGCAGATTACCTATTTCTCTTATAATTTTTCAATAACATGATCTTTAATATTCGGGTCACGCAGCCTTTTTGAATTATTGCAGAATATGTTGTAAAATACTAGTTTAAGCCTAATTTCTGCCAGACTGCTTCAAATTTTTCCCCAGAAGTTCTTATTTCCCACACTCCAAGCTCCTCAGAATGCACCACAGAGCCTCATCTGCCCCTGCCAGAGCTAGAGAGTACTTCCTAGGTAATCTATATTTTTGGGTTTATTGAACACTGAGTTATTAAGTTCCATTGTTATCAGTTCTCTCTTGTACAGTATGTTTTACTGACCTTTTATGTTTTTTAAAAACCATTGTGAAGTGGTTTTGAGGATTACTGCTTTATTATAATCTAATGAGAGATATAGAAGTGCTAATTCCTTTTCCTTCCTATCTTTTTCACTATTTCTCTTAATATTTTATATCTTTCTTTTAGCAAATTTTGTTTAATTTTTTTTTCTAGCTCCATAAAAAGTATCCCTTTGATAGTTTAGCATGGAATTAAATCTATCAATTACCCTTAGTAGGAGTATCATTTTTATTCTATTATGATAGCCCACATGTGAGCACTGAATGGTCCTCTAGCAGCAATGAATATTCCTCTATTTAAATTCTTTATTTCTTTAAGGAGTACTTTGTAATTGAATCAGTTATCAAGTATTATCATCAATCAAGTAAAAATCAAGTATTGATTATGCTTTGGTAGCTTTACACCCAAATATTTTATGCATTTTGTAGGTTTTTTAAATGAAATTTCCCTTTCTGTTATTGCCTTTTGGAATTTGATATATAGAAATATTACTTAATGTTTTGTGAGTTTATTTTGTAGCCTTCAACTTTGCTAAAGCTGTTAAATTATTCCAATTAGTTTTCCTTGCTTATTTTCCAGGTTCTGTTTTTTAAGAAAGTTTTTTGAGAACTATATTTCAATATAATTATTTCACTTTGACATCTTTATTATTATTTTTTTCAAATTTTATGCATTTAAAAACATTCTGTGAGTGAGGTCCATAGACTTCACCAGAGGTGGGGTTTATGACACCAAAAAGGTTAAGAACCACAGTTTTTAATTAAGCTGTCATGCAATCAACAAATAGGAATATTTTTGTTTCCTCTTTGCTTGTCTTTATGCCTTTAATTGCTTCTTTTATTGCTGGCGTTTTTAGGACTGTATGAAATAATACTAGGACAAGTAAACATCCTGCTTTGCTCCTGTTGGGAAAGCTGGTGTATCCCCATTGCACATGATGATTGGTTTTGGTTTTAGGTAGGTATTTTTTATCATATTAAAAAGATTCCTTTCTGCCTATACTTTGTAGAAGTTGTTTTGTTTTGACCATAAATGAATCTTGTGTAAGGCTCTTTTGGCACATATTGAGCTGGTCTTGTGGTTTTGCATAGTTTAATATGATTAATTATATTGTTTTACTAATGACAAACCATTTGTGCCTTGCTTGTGTAAATCCACCTTGGTCATGATGGATGATTTCTTATATGGGATATATTGCTGTAGTCTAACAAGATTATATATTTAAAATTTTTAAATTCATATTCTTTATGATAATGTTTTATGGTTTCTACTTTGGGTTACCTTTTCCTGCTTTATATATGAGACTGGATTTGTCTCCTAAAAGTCATTTGGTCCAGTGTTTTCTCAGTTTGGGAAAATAATTTGTACGGTATAGGTATTACTTGTTCTTTAAAATTTGGTAGAATTGTCCTGTAAATCCCTTAAGACCAGAATTTTTTCCTTGATAATTTCTTTGTAGCTAATTCTGTTTCCTTTTCTGGAAAAAAAATTGAATCATTTAAGATTTTTATCAAGTGTTCTATATAGCTATTTTATGTTTTAGAAGTTGATTCTCTTTTTCTTGTGTTTTCAGTTTTGTTGGCATAAATGCCTCATACTTTCCTTTTAATTTTCTTTAGGCTAGGTCTTCTTTTCTCTTGCCCCACTGAAAGTGCAAAGGTTATTTATTCATAGGCCCACTACTGATTGATTTAGGAGCTTTGGCCTGCTTATTTCTGCCAGGGGCCATTTCATCCGTCATTAGGCAGGCTGGGGGCTCCCACTCCAGAGTAACTATTGGTGCTAAACCTGATGACTCTTGATCAGCCTAGTCCTGCTGCAACTTTGAACTACAAAGCTCAAGAAACACACCAGGCTCAGAGTCCTCCAGTAGTAGGGGATTACAGGTGTGTGCCACCTTGCCTGGCTTTTAATTTATTCTGGTTTTGTTATAGTTTCACTTTTTAAATTTTATTTTGTTTTTATTTTCTTCTGTCTTTGTTTTAAATCAGGTCCACTCAAAGGTTACCAGTTTTCTTAGTCTTCAAAGAACCAGCTTTTTATCAGTTCTATAGTCTTTTGGTTTTTCAGTTATCTATTTCTCCTCCACCCACACATGCCATTTTTTCCTTTTTTTTAGGTTTGTTTATTTGCTGGGTCTCTAGTTTTTAAAAGTCTGTGTTCAGTTTGTTAATACTCTTTCTATTTTGTTAACACATTTTTAGGGAAGTAATTTTCCTCTTGGGATGTTTTAAGGGTGTCTCAGAAATTTGGTGTGTTATGTCTCATTATAATTTCATTTTACATAATTATTTAAATATTTGTTCTTTGATTCACATATTAGGATTTCATTATTAATGATTTAGAGTATTTCATATGATTAAAAATTATTTACACCTTTTTTTAATGAACCATTTTCTCATATCCTTTGAGCACTTATCTATTGGGAAATGGATTTTCATTATACACATCAGTTTATATATTTTGGCAATGAAATTTTTTAATGATTTTTGCTTTATAATATAGTTTGAGGCCTATAAGTTCAATTCTCCCTTCGTTCCTGCTTTTTAAACTTATTTCCCTTGATATCCTTAGAGATTTTTTTTTCTTGCAAAAAGATTTATTAACGTGATAGATCTTAGAAATATTTTCATGGCCGCTTTTCAGTTTATTTAAAGGACATAAATAAGTGGTAGGAAATTCTCCTTACAAATTATACCTATATCTCCTTATTGAATAACTGTGGAACTTTAGAAAAAATCTTTTACTTATTATTAAGGATATAGTATGTAAAAATTATGTGGTTTTGTTGGCTTGAGTATTTCCTTCACTGAGCATATTACAACTCCTCTGCATCTTAGGGTCATATTTAGTTTATTTAGCTACATGACTAATGAGGGAGTAAGGGAGGGTACTTTTAGCCTTATAGTAAAGGGTTTTTCATACTTAAGATTGGTCCACAGATGAACTTTGCTGGACCTATACTTGAACATTTTGTAACCTATCAGATAGAATCTATAGGACTATTTTGGAGGGGGGGGTAAATTTTTTTTATTATGAACTTGACAGGAATCAGTAAACATGAATATTTTCTTATGCATAGGACAGAAAATATATTGCATATGAAAGTGAATCTACCATGTGTAGCTTGTTTTTTAAAGGATATATTACATTTTTAAGTAGGAATCCGTTGGTAGTACTGACAGTGCCCTTCTTACCTGTGTCCCATTCCGAACTTTCTTTTTCTTTTTTCTGAATATTTGAAAACCTTTTGACTCTTTTTCCCCCCATCACTATCCCCTATTCCTCACTATCCCTTAATCCCCATATAAAAGCCCTCCTTTCTAACAGATATAGTCAAGCAAAACAAATTTTCATTGTGTTGATTGTGCTCAAAAATGTATGTCTCATACTATACCTAATTTATACTTTATCATTTGATGTCAAGAATTGGGAAGCATGTGTCACCATCAGCCTTCTGAAGTTGTGACTGGCTGTTTCATTGGTCAGAATTCTTTAAGTCTTTCAGCATTGTTGTCCTTTAGTGTTGTAATCAGTGTTTTCTTTATTTTCCTCCCTTTCTTCACTTCACTCTACATTAGTCAATACAAGTTTTCCCAGGTTTCTCTGAATTTATCATTTCTTAAAACAGTAGTTTCATGACTTTTAGGTTGTAATTCAAATAGCTTTCCAGAATTATTGGACCACTTCACATGTCTACCAACAGTGAGTGTATCTGTGTGTTTGCCCTCCCACAGCTCCATTTTCCTTTTTTTGTCATCTTTGGAAGCCTGATGGTGGTTGTAAGATAGAACCTCAGAGAGTTGTTTTAATTTGCATTTTTTGTCATATGGTTGTTGATAGCTTGGGTTTCTTCCTTTGAGAATTACTTGTTATATCCTTTAGCCATTTATTTTTTGGGGGGAATGGCTCTATCTCATATATTTGTAAGGCTGTCCCAAAAATCTTAGTTTAATTTTAAACTAATAAAGCTTTGTTGTAAAGCTTTATATATTTATAAAGGACACCATTTTATAGTAACTTAAAACTAACTGCATAGACTTGTGGTATATCTTATATAACTTCGATACCAGACTTTTATTAGAGAAACTTGCTGCAAAGATAACTTACTGTTTTTCTTCCATTGTTCTTCTTTGTGCAGAAGACTTCAATTTTATCTAATCAAAATTGTCTGTTTTATTTCCTGGGAACCTTTCTGTCCCTTGTTTTATCAATAACTCTACCCCTTACCTGTAGCTGCGAAAGGTATCTTCACTTCAAATTTATTTATGATAAGACAGTGATTCTCAACCTGTGGGTCATGACCTCTTTGGGGGTTGAACAACACTTTCACAGGGGTCGCCTAAGACCATGGGAAAACACATATTTCTGATGGTCTTAAGAACTGACACTGCTCCTCTATCCGTCTCCAGGCAGGTCCACCCACATGCAGATGCCCAAATATGAGTATTTAGGAAGGTTGAGAACCACTGTGATAGGACCTTTTTTTATATCTAGATTGTTATTAATTTGAAGATTCTTAAGGCATGTGCTGTGATATATAGTCAAAAGCTGAAATTCTCCTGGAATATTTTCTGATTTCTCTGCAGTGTGGGTCAAACAGTAAGTCCTTTATTCTTATAGTTAGTGTCTTTGTGTTTATTGAATTCTGTGCTATTATGTTCAGTTTGCCTCTGTATCTTATGTACCTTGTCTATACCACTGATCAGCTTTTCTATTTTTTAAGTACCTCTAAATAATTTCTATGGTAATTGTTTGTTGTATAGTTGGAACTCTAGTACTATTAATAAACCTTTTTTCTTCCCACTACTTTTTATTATTCCATGTAGCCTAATTCTATAAAGTAATCCTTTGGTTGTTTGGTATGGTGCTGAATACATTCATTTAGATGGTGTTGTCATTTTTATTATGTTGACATGTGTGAACATTATTTTCCATTATTTTGTTATTAATATGGTGTCGTGTTTGTAATTTCCCTAATATCAATAATACTATCTGAATCCCTGGTATGAATCCAGCCTGTTCTTGGTTTTAGTATGTTGGTGCCTTGCTAAATGCTTTATTCATTATTTTTACATTAATATTTATTCATAATATTGGTATATAGTTGTTCTGAACTTAACAAATATCAAGTATGAGCACTTTCTTAGGTTTAGGAAAATGGGGAGGGATGTATATGAAACTCTGAATTTCTATTGTGTATAACTGACTTTTCTTTTAAAGTAGAATTCAGTATGCTACTTTGAAAACTTTCCTGTTTGTTCAGATTACTTTTGGCTTCTCCTTATTTCAGAAACATGTTTTTAATGTTGTATTAATTTTTTTTTTCTTTTGGGCAACCTTATTCCTAGTAACTCTCTCCTCTTCTACTCCCTAATTAAGAAAAGGGAAAAAGAAAGGCTTTGTACTCAAGCCAAACAAATATATTGGCTATTTCTGAAAATGCTTAATATTCTGAATCTTGAATCTCTCACACTCTGTAAGTGAGCAGCATTTCATCAGTCCTTTGGAATCATTGTCAGTCATCACATTGAACAAAGTTCTTAAGTCTTTTGAAGTTTTGTCTCTATAGTGTTGGTATTACTGTAGAAATGGTTTTAGTTCTCTCACTTCACTCTGTATCAGTTCATCTAAGTCTTACCAGTTTGGTAAGAAATGTATGTTCCTTTCTATTCCCATTTACCAATCACCAGAGATCTATGACATCTAACTTTTTAATAAAATTCTGTTTAGGTCCTTAGTTTGTTTCTTGTCTATCTTTTTGTCCGATTTGTTTAGGCTTGAAAAGGGAAACGTTGAGGTCCCTAACTATTACTGTTTTGCTATTTTATTATATGTCATTTAAGTTTTCTTTTAAAAACATAGCTACATAGATGCATTCATTTGGTACATATTTATCAAACATTGATATTTCATTATCTAAGGTGCCTTTTAGCATAACATAGTTTGCCTGCTTATCTCTTTTTTACTGTCGCCTTATCTGATTGCCACCATTACTTAAAAAAAAATCTTTTGAAGCATAATAGCTATGTCAGCCTCTTTTAGCTTTTTGTGAATTATTTTTCTTTCACGTTACATGAAGAACATTTTTGAATTCTGCTTTCTAATTCATTCTTTTATTGTTGTTCAGTCATCCAGCTATGTCCAGGTCTTCATGACCCCATGGACCATAGTGTACCAGGCCCTTCTATCCTCCATTATTTTTCGAAGTTTGTCCAAGTTTATGTTCATTGTTTCTATGACACTAAGTATACATCTCACTCTCTGCTGTCCCCTTTTCCTTTTGCCTTCAACCTTTCCCAACATCAGGGTCTTTTCCAATGTGTTTGTGGCTGATAATTGTGCTTAACTCTGTCATATACTCTTTTGTTTTACCCCCTCCTTACTTCCCATTCCTCTCTTTACAACAAAGAAGGTAATGAAAGAAAGGAATATGAGCCATACTAGTAATTATATTTTAAATTTCTCATCCTGATTCTTTTCCTTTCTTTTCTTTATTTAGTCTAATTCTTGATTATTGATACTCATACTCTCTCTCCTTTCGATCCTCCCCTTTATAGTCAACTCTCTGCATTTTGTTTTGCTTGTGACTGTTTCCTCCCTGACTAGCTCTCCCCTAAATGTTCCTCTCTCTGTCCCTAGCTATCTGATGAATTCAGTATCTTTCTACATTAAACTTTTTTTGTCTGTTTCAGCCTTCTTTTTCTTAGTTCATATAATAGTGAGGTTTATGAGTAGCCCTCTCCTTCCATTCCTTCTTTCATTTTTACATATATTCTTCTTGACACATATCCATTATGAAAAATAACAAATCCTTCCCCCTTCTTCTACTATTCATCCCTAGGAATCCTTTTCTCCCTTCCTCTTTTCTCTCATAAAACAAATAATATGGAGCCAAGCTATACTTCAAGCCTCGTGTTTTTCTTTACTTCCTCTATGATCCTGAGGGTAGTGGCTTTCTAAAGGAAGGACCCTTATCTCTTCACTTTATGATAACAGTAATAATAGGTAGCATTTATGTAGCACTTATGATCCTCACTCTACAGCTTTTTGTGGTACATGCTATTTTTTTATCCTCATTTTACTGATGAGAAAAGTAGAATGTGAGCTCTTGATCATCATTTAGTCTCTTCTCAATGCTAAAATGTATTAGCCTTTCTAGGTTTCTTTTGTCTCCTGTGCTTACATTTCAAAGATTATACTTAGTTTTGTTTTTTTTCTGGAAGGGTGCTTGACAGCCCTCTATTCTGTTAAAGGATCATTCTTTACCCTGTAGGATTATATTCCACTTTGCAGAGTAATCTCTTAACTGATAAATCCAGTGGTCTCTTCTCAGTCCGTATTCTGCTTCTCTTTCCTAGCTTTTGGCACTGTTGACCAATCCCTCCCCCTGGACATTTTCTACTCCCTTGGTTTCTGAAAAACTGCTCTATCTTGGTTCTGGTCATTTCTTTTCAGTCCTCTTTGCCTGGATTGTCATCTTCATCTCACCCACTGTGGCAAGGCCCACTGGTTTCTGCCCTAGCCTTTCTTCAGTCTTTTTCTTATTGGTCTCATCAGCCCCTATAGTTAGGTAGATAGTTAAAGAACATTTAAGTGTTTGCTATATTCCAGGAACCTTGCTAAGTATACAAAACTAAGAAAACAAAACTTCTTAAGAAGTTTACATTCTAATAGGGGAGGACAAAACATAAATGGGAGCTAGTCTGGGAGTGGAACAGATTGGAGAATGAGCAAGACAAGAAGTGAGCAGCTTGGCTGGGCCTCCTCAAGACGTGGAGGTTTTTGTCAGGCATTTGCCAGTCAAGGACCAAGGGCTGAATCTTCCTTAGGCAGATAAGACAGCTGGTATAGAGTCGGAATCAATTATTATGTTCAGTTATTTTTCTCTGTCCAGATTACTTCCAAGTTATGTCACTCTCAACTGTATTCTTATTATCAGCTGCTGGCTGGGCATTTCCACTTGTATGTCTTTCTTGTAGGTATCTCAAAAGCAATATAGAATCATGGTTTTAGAGCTAGAATGAACCTTACAGGTCATCTACTCCAACCCCCTTATTCTCTAGATAAGGAAACAAAAGCCCCTAAGACAGGAGTGGGGAACCTATGACCTCTAGGACATATGTGGCCCTCTAGGTCCTCAAGTGCAGCCCTTTGACTGCAAAATCCAAACAAAATTGTTCCGTGAAGTTTGGATTTAGTCAAAGGGGCTGCACTTGAGGACCTAGAGGGTCACATGTGGCCTTGAAGCCATAGGTTCCCCAACCCTGCCCTAAGAGATGAAGTGATTTTAATAAGGTAAGCAGAGGTTCTGGGATTTGAACTCAAGTACCCTGAAACAAAATTCATTCTAATACAGAACGTACATTTCTTCCCCAAACACATTTCTCCTCTAAACTTTCCAATTTCTATTGAAGATCACCATCTTTCTGAATAAATGAGTGAAAAAGATTTTATTAAAACACTTACTTGCTAGGTACTAGTAACACAGAGACAAAAAGTGAGAAACTTTCTTTCTTCTAGGAGCTTACATTCACGTGAGAGAGGGATGTCACAGCAATGGATACTGAACTCAGGTCAGTCCATTGTTGTGCCCTTTCTAGGAGCAGGCAATATTAAATTTTAATTAGCATTGATTTGATTATTGTTCCTAGAACAAAAGGTGGAAAGCAGGAGATGGGGACCGCATGCATGGCAACATGTCCAGGATGTACGGATATGAAACATGGTCTGGGGCTAGCTAGATGTACCTTACGCATGTTTGCACATCCTGGCCAAACAAGCCACACAGAGAGTTCCAGCTTGAGGAGGTTAGTTCATCCTGGTAGGGGATGTATGATCTCTGATTCCAAATACCCTAAGATTTCCAAGGTAGATGAATATATCACTCAGGTTTATAATCTTGGCATCATTCTTGACTTTCTCTTTCTCTTTCTCAGCCCTAACATACAATCAGTTTTCCAAGTCGTGTCAGTCCTGTCCTCACAACATTTCTGGTATCTTTCTTTCTACTCACAAAACCTCTGTCTTAGTTCAGATCCTTGTTTCTTGACCAGTTGAAATATTTTTAAATTATTCTTACTGTTTCCACTATTTGACTTCATTCCATCTTGCAGACTACTGCCAAATTGATATTTTAAAACATATTTTTATTCATTAAACATTTCCCAATCGCATGTAAAAATTTTTAACATTTACTTTTCAAAATTTTGAGCTCCAAATTCTCTCCCTCCTTACCTCTTGAGAAGGCACATGTGAAATCATGCAAAATATGTTTCCACATTAGCCATGTTGCAAAAGAAACACCCACCTACACACCAAGAAGAAAAACATGCTTCAGTCTGTCCTCAGTCAAATTGATATTTCTACAGTACACACCTAACCACGTCAAGAACATTTCATGGCTCCGTGTTGCTTCCAGAGGGAAAGTAAATAAATAAATAAGCTGTTTGACGTGGCCATTTAAAACCTGATACAATCTGGCTGCCACTTACCTTTCCAGTCTTATTTCATAATATTCTATCTTCATGCATCTCTGTTCTAGTCAAATACACAGCATTGGACCATCTCCTGTTTGCCTTTACTGAAGTGATCTTCCTCGTCTAGAAAACACTCTCTTTCCACCTCTACTTCTTAAAGTCCCCACAACCTTCAGGGCACAGTTCTGGCGCCACCTTTTAGGGGGCCTTTTCAGATTGGCACACTTTCCCCCCAGAGTGTTTTTACTCTCTTCCTCTTGAAGTAACTTTGTATTTGTGTACACATTGTTTCTTCCTAGTTGACTCTAAGTTCCTGGAGGAATAGATTGTTTGAGTTTTGTCTTTCTATCTGGCAACTTACACATGGTGAGAGCTTAATAAATGTTCTGTTGAGACAACAATATAAATAGAAAGAACAAGAGGAAAGAAAATGGATACTTTGTAATTACAGTGCTCAAGTTTGACTCTGAAGAGGGGAGAAGAAAATGTACCTTCTTTGTTTGCAGATGTGAGGGACCTTGGCATGCTTGGGTAATGACTTGGTTAATTTGACTGAATTATTTTTCTTTTTCCTTTGGCACTAGGGATGGTTATCTGGGAAAGGAAGAGAGAAAAGATATATTTAGAGATGAAAATAATGTAGAAATAAAAAATGAATAAGCTGTATTAAAATGTTCACTTGAATTTCATATTTTATGCAACCTCATTCAAAGGAGTTTTTATTTTATTTAAAAAAAAAGATTAAAAGATAGCACTTCCATATTGATAAATAAGTCTTCTCTTCTACTCTGAGAATTGATCTGTTTGACAAATGTGATTAAGCAAAACATTCCATTTCTTCTAGCCTTCCATATAAAAAGGAGGTCACTATGCCTTACTGTCTCTGATAGCCCATATTTAACAACAGCAATAGAAGACCTCATTTATGTCATGCTCCACATTTTAAGAGACCTAGGCTAAGTCATCATCTACCTAAATCCTCATTAGGTTAACTTTGCAAAATTGTGTAACACCTTTTAACTATTCTCTTTTTATTTGTAGGTCCTCCTAAGCTGTACTTTTGGAAAATGAATGAATTTAAATTTAAATATCAGTACATACCACCTGTGACAGTGCATTTACCTGAGGAAATCACCACAGCCAAGTTATCTTCCTCCTCTGTGGAGGGCTTTGAAGCCAAAATTGCAAGTCTGGTAGAAATGTTTCTTGTAGAGGTGTACAGGTGTAAGCTTTGCCAGTTCACTAGCAGCATAAAAAATAAAATCAAGACACATGTATTTAGCATTCATGAACAGGATGGATGCCATCCCAGTTCTGAATGCCAAGAAATGAGTACAGATCCAGATGAAAATGATTCCTACAGTATTGGAGAAGAAATAAGTCAAGAAAACAAAGAGAATGAAGAGAATCTGGAGAAAATGTCTTTCTTGTTGCCCATGTATAGAATGCTTCATAATATGAGTCCTGAGTGCTGTGACATAAACCTAGATAATCATAGTGACAGTACCCATACACCCAATACATGTGATGTAAACACACTATTTGAAGAAGAATCTGGACAATTCCATCTGGAGGAACCCTGTTCTATGGTATCTAATCCACTGTCCTATTCACCAGACCTCTCTGAATCTAAAAAAACCAAGGAAGATGAGGAAGCCCAATCTGAGCATCTAATGTCTCTTGGCTTGTGCCGCATTTCTAGTGTGAAATCTCTAGGCATGGAACAAAAAGTACCCAAATTAGGTACAAAACAAGAAATGGGTAGAAGTCGTAAAAGAGACACAACTGACAAAAATAACTCGTCTCAACCACTGAAAGATATTTATTCCCTAAAGAGTGGTGATGAAGGCTATCTATGTGCCTCTTGTGACCAGCAGTTCACATCCAGAGATGCCCTTGAAATACATGATAGATGCCATAATGGAAATCAAGGATTCCAATGTCTTTACTGTAATTTCAATGTGACAGAGTGGAATTTGATGGAGAAACACTTAAAATCTCATAAGCGGATGAAGAGGAACTACCAGTGCCTAACATGTGAGAAGGTTTTTATGACCCAAAGTGCCTGGAAAGTGCACAAGAAGAGTCACCGTGGGAAGAAGGGAGCTCTTCAGCATTCAGAGGGTAAGGCCCTTTACAAAACAGAGCCAGCAGAAAACCTCCCCTTGGCCTGCCGTCATGAGGGTTTGTTGAAGTGCCCTCACTGTGATTTTATTGGTGAGTTATGAAGAGTTGCTTTCAGCGCTTATGCTCATCATTAACCTCTGGAAGTTTCAGAAAGTTAGACATTAACAGTGATGCACCCGTGGTTTCCTATCGCACCCAGTTTTACTATTAGCTTCTCACAACTTGTGGTAATTACAGGGCAGTTTCATATAAATAAGTTCTAATGGAAATGTGTATGTAGAAAATGACTTTTTGTTGCAGTTTACATTTTCTTCTCCTATTAATATGCAACTTTAAATGCTTTTTAATTTTATTTTCTCCATTTCCATGTTTCTGGTTGAATCAAAGTAGTCACTTTTTTAAAATGACATTAAAATGTAAAGCGTTCTTATAAACCTCCTAACAAAGTTTTAATTCCTAAAATCCAGTTTTACCATTTTAATGACCTTTTAAAAAGATTTCACCTCTTCCTGTAAACTGATATTTGTACTTTTAATTCAGTGATTCTACAGCCAGTGTTTGTCCACTTTTCTTTCTGTACATTTTTAGATCTTGTCATAGATAAGTATCATTGAGTCGTTAGGTTAGGCCTTTTTCTTTAAGAAATAGAGTAAGTTCTCATTTTAATTGTGAAAGCGGTTTCAGGTTTCCTTTTTGTTTTTAAGACGATCACACTCAATAAAAATAAAAATCCCGCAGCAGTGAGTTTCTGTGCTCAGTAGACAGTGTGCGCAGCTCACGCACGTGCACTGATCGCCCTGCTGACTTTACTCAGGGCCTGTCAGAGCCCAAAGACAAGGTCAAGTCAGAAATCCCCAAACAAACTCTTCTGTTTTGAGAAAGGTCATTTACAGCTTCTAGTAATATTTCCCCCTCATTGGTGTTTCTTTCAAATTAGTATTTTTTTCTTTTACTCTTGTAGTTTATATTGGGCAAAAAACCAAAACGCAGATGACCACTTAAAACTGTTTCCACAAAAGAATTTGCTGGCTTTTGAGATCTTTTCCAGCTTTAGAGATAATGCTTCTATGATTTCACTGGAATGAATGAGAATGTAACTTTTGGACAAACATTTGAGAGTTTGTAATTTGTTTAAAAGTTCCTATTAGTAAATTTGCCAGGAACAAAAATATAGACATTGTCACTTTACTACCATAAGAGATTAACCACAGACTACCCAGAAGACATTGAGAACAAACCATAGTTCTTTTGTATGTGTTAGTGATCATTTCTGGATGAACTGAACCACTGTCCTAAAAGAGAAACCCAGATTGAAGGTAAGCAGAATAGCAAAATATGTGCAAGAGACATTACTCAAAACAAAGGCTTTGCTAACACTAGAAGCTGTATTTATAGTGCTTTGTTGCTTGAACTATATTTTTGGTAGACTATTTGGTACCTAATGATGTACTTGTGCAAATGCATCAGAAAAGATTAGTGATCTGATTTCCTGTCTTTGCAGATTACAACCACTTTATGTCTGGGGCAGTTTTCATGAATGTTACTAAAAACTTCAGTTTCTTGGTGATCTTTCTGAACTCAGCCAGCCTGGTCTTTAAACAAGACATAGAAAACATTATCAGTACCATATTTGAAGATTTTCTTCCTTGTTGGAAGCTCCTATAACTTGTCCCTCCCACAGGCATAGGCTTTGAGAATTCAGAATCCACTCTATGCCATAATGTGGCATCTAAGGAGGACTTTAGTGGAGATAATCTATAATGTAATTTTAAAATTACAGTTGCAGTACGTGTACTGTATATAGTCACAATAAAAGAATTTTCTGGTAGCTATTGAACATGCCAAAAAAATGTAATTTAATAGTTCTTCTAAATACATATATTTCTTTCTGTTCTTGTTTTTTAAATCTTTAAAACAGATAGCGATTGGCCTAAGGTCCACAAACATCTGAATAGTACTCATGACTATAATGCCAACCCACATCCATGTACTGAGTGTGAAAAAAAGTTCTTCAGAATGTAGGTAACCTTTATCACAACTCTCTTACAAAACTAATTTGTTTGAAATTTCAAGGGTTAAGAGCAGGTGGGAAAATTGAGAGTAGAGTAGAAGGATGAGAAGGTAGTATACTAGGAATCCTGGGAAAAGAGGTTTTTGTTATTGTTGTTTTAAACCAAATAAAGATTGAATTTAGGATAAAACAAAAACTAGAGCTTTTTAAAAAAAATCAGATTAGTAACCTGCCTCTTGGTTACTGTGTTGTTATAGGTAGATTGACAATACCGAATACCCTAATAATGCAAAGAATTTAGTGTAAGTCACCTTATTTTTGGTAAAATCTAAGAAATGTTTGATACAGTTACTATGGTTGTCTTTTACATCATATAGATTATGTTTGATATCATATATGTTATCACAGAGTCTTTTATAGTCTTTTCTATGATGGTAATTTAATTTCTCCAGAAAAATTCTCTGATCGTTGGGAAACCCTGAAAATCGTTTAAATGATTCGTATAACTCATTTAATCATTTAATTTTAGGAGCTGTCTTCTCATCCATTTCTTAGGGCATTACTCTGAACTTTCATTTCAGGGTTTTTCCAGAGATTAAAGGCATTTTATTACCCTCATTTTTCTCCTTTTCTTTCTCATCGCTTGGCATACTCCATACTGTGGGAGTGCCAATATTGTGTGTTATTTAAAGGACTGATTAATATGAAGAATTTTGAATTTTCAGTTTTTCATGCTGAGCTATTTAAAGCAATTTTTGAACTTTAGAAAGTGATTGTTCACATAAACATTATCTTGCCTACTCTTTTCTGGTCCCTTTATTTCTAAGTTATAGAAGTATTACATGATTTAGTGCAATTATGATGTTATGTAATTGTCCAGCAGACCAGGGATGCTTTCCCTCTGTAGTTAGGAGTCTAATAGCATCATAGATCCCATTCTTATTCTTTGTCTTGCTCTGTTCCCAGTGAAAGGAAAACATCACAGGAGTAATGCTACTCTCTACATCTTTGGTTAACCTGAAACTGCTGCTCATTGTATAATTTTAGTAGAAATACAAATGGGCATGATGTTTCATTATCAGTCTGCTTTTTAAGATCGTCTTCACCGGTTAATAAAATATGTAGCAGATAGTTATTTAAACATGATTAACACTTCAGATTGAGTTGCTACTCTTAATTCTGTGGTCAAGAACAAAATAGATTTTTACAGTGATAAAAAACATGATTGTATGTCTTTAGAATATAATATGTAGAATCATATATCTTCCAGTTTTAAATAAATGATTAATCATTATTAAACCACTTTAGCCTTTGGTTTTAATGTCCATAAAAAGAAATCTAATTGTAAATTGCTCTAAGACTCTTGAATGAAAAGCATTGCATAGTATATAGTATTGTGTATTTTAGCATTCAATTTTGACTGCTTGAAGCTATTTGGGAGAATTGTTTATTGAATTTTATTCAGCATAACTATGTTAGATATTAAATTAGTCTCCTCTTAGCTTGAATGAGGTACTAGTTAGTGGGCCTTTTATATTGTAGCCAACGCATAAGGGTTTTGGTTGTTGTTGTTTTTAAGCAGTTTTTAGTGTAAATGAAACTGCACTTCTTGTTGAAATTTATTTTAGCCATGAATTCTTCTATTTTGATTATTGGTTTTTTCCTTCCCATTTGTATAGAACAGATTTGAAGATGCATATGTCCAAACACAAGAAAGCCAGGGCCTTTCTTTGTTCATTATGTGACCAGAGATTCAAATACAGACGTCAATTGAGCAGGCATCATAAGCATGTACATCAGAAACTGAATATAAAAGAGAGAAAAAAAAGAAAGAAAGCAGAGGTTAGCCTCATTTATTCAGGCACAGAAGCCACAGCCAGAACCAGGAAAAATGCTGATGAATTTACCTGCAAAATTTGCAACAGGTATGACTTGTTAAAGTTAGATAATGATGGTTAGATATGGTAACTATCACCAGCATTAAGGCATATATTTCTCGATATTTTTGTCTATTTTTGAATTTAATCATTGCTCATTTAATGCTGCATTAGCTACTTTGTGTTAAGCTTTACCTTCAGATCTGTAGTAAGATATTTCACAGAATTCTGGGATTTTATGTACTTTGAACAGGAGTTCTGTGGGCAAAAAGAATTCTTTACCACTTGATAGACTTAAAAGTACTATATAAATCAGGTATTACTAGATCAGAATCCCTTGACTCTTCCACATTTTCTACATTGTAAAAGCTCCTTTGTTGTTCACACACTTCATGAAATAATTTGTGAGAATGCATCTAGATTTAGTTGTTACCCAAGACTGGATTGCTATGGTTGAACTAGCCTCTCACCCAGGATTATCATTTTTGAAATTCTAAATAGTGAAATTGTAAGCCTTTTAAAAAACAAATCTTTTATGTGTTATATTTATCACCCATTGAATATAACATATGCTGCTTACTTCATATATTGACTTGAAATTTGGCAACTGTTATACAACTTTCCTGTCCATAGTAGAGTGATTATGCCTTTACATATTTTTGTCACTAACCTAAAAAGGATTTTGTTTTTTTTTTTAGCATTAACTTCTGGGGTTTAGTAGCATTTTACATTAATGAACACTGTTCTAATATACAGGTTAGCTTAAGCACTGACCTATAATTCATTAACTATGCCTGTTGTCTGAAATATATGTGGATAGACAGAGTATATTGTTGTTTGACTTAGTTTAGAAAAGCAAAAGAAAAGGTTAAGATAATCAAATATCCACTGAGTGTTTTAGAAAAAAATATAGTTATGCTTCTTGCCTTCTCCAAATAGATAACACTTCTCAGCTTCTCCATTGCCATTAAAGATTACTTCATCTTCCTCGTTTTCTAGGCTTGTGTGTTTGACATCTATTACATTCCTTTCTTATCTTTATCTCTCACATTTCCTCAGTGATGTCTCTCAGATTTGACCATCATTTCTACAGTAGCCAACCTCGTCTAAAACCCTTATCATACCTTGGACTATCATAAAAGCTTTGTAGGCCAGTCTTATAGCCAATCTTTTTCTACCCCATTGCATTTTACCAACAACTACAGGTGTGAATGAAAATCTAGAAAGTTATCCTTCTACACAAAAATATACTGTAGTATGTCTGTTTTTCCTCTTATGTAAAAAATTAAATTTCAAAAGTTTAAATTCAAAATAAAGGTGATATAAAATGTCATTGTGCCCCTGTGTTTCTCTTTGGTATTGTAGTTTCAGATAACAAAATTGACTCCCTAATCTGTCTTTCAGATCTAATTTTCTTCTGTTATGAAGCACAATTTTGCATTAGCTGGCAACCTGCTTTCCATTCTGTGTCTTGATTTGCCAATTCAATCTTTTGGGCTTTTGTGCATGTTAATTTTACTTAAACTGTAATCATCTCCTTTCTACCAGTCTATTTTTTGCCTCAAGATGTAATTTTTGCTGTGTTATTTTACACTCGTTCATAAGTTACTATGTATTTGTTTTAAGTGGGTGTTAATTTCTCAACAAATTTTATGTTTTGGGGCTGCTGGAGAATACATTTTATTTCAGTTTAAAAAAACTCTGTTAAATGGTACTTTCTCAGATTTTCTCATTCCTTTTGACATCACTGAATCAAAAAGCATTAAGCACTGATGCCAAGTGCCAACCACTAGGCTAAGTGTTGAGGATACAAAGTAAGGCAAAAATGCTGTCCCTGACCTCAAGGAGCTCACAGTCTAATGAGGAAGATTGCATGCAAGCAACTATAAATATACAGGAAATATACAGCCTAGAGAAAATCACAGAGGGAAAACACTAGTGCTGAATGGGAGTGGCAAGAAAGTATTAGGAAAGGCCTCCAGCAGATGGTGGGATTTGGGCTGAATTTTGAAGGAAGCCAGGGAAACTAAGGGGCTGAGGTGAGGAAGCAGGGCATTATCAATATGGGTGACAGCCTGGGCCAAAGCATGGAGAAGTGTCACATGGGAGGATGGTAGTGCCCTCGGTAGTAAGAGGGAAGTTTAATTAAATTGGAGAATAATTAGCATAGAGAGAATGCATAATTACTTGAGAACTGAGGTCACCAAGTAAAGTTGTATAAAAGGAGAAAAGAAGGCCTAGGACAGACCCCCATGGGCATGACTTAATGAAGACATGCTAAAGGAAAAGGAAGTCCTAAGATTCTCAGAGAGAGGAGTGTGATCAACTGTGTCAAATGATAAAGAGAGGTCAAGGGATGAGATCTGTGAAGAGACCTTTTTTTTTGGCAGTCAGGAGAACTTTGTAACAAGCAGTTTGGGTTGAATGATGTGGTCAGATGCCAGGTTATAGAGAATTAAGAGAGTAAGAGGAGAGGAAGTAGAAGCATCTATTGTAGACAGCCTTCTCAAGTTTAGCGACAAATGGCAGAAGAGATATGGGATGATAGTTAATAGGAATAGGAGAATCAAGTGAAGGTTTTTTGAGAATGAGAGAGACTTGGTCATGTTTGTAGGCAGTAGGGAAGCAGCCAGTAGATAGGGAGAGATTAAAGAGAACTGAAAGAGTGGGGATGGTAGAGGGAACAGTCTACCAGAGGAAATGGGATAGAATGGGGTCCCTTCCTTAGCAAGGAGTTAGGGCCACCTCTTCAGGTGAGACATGGATGAAGAAGATAGTGGCAGAAGGCACCTGAATAACATGAGATGAGAGGGAAGAAGTAATAAGAAAAGAGAAGGCAGGCACCTCAGTGAATGGCCTCAATTTTTTCACCTATTTTAGAGGCAAAGTTCTCAGCTGAGAGGGTGGTGGGAAGGAAAATGCAAATTAAAGCTGGGCCATTTCCATAAAATTGGAAAAAATATTTTAAATGATAAAATTCATTGTTGGGGGGCAGCTAGGTGGTGCAGTGAATAGAGCACCGGCCCTGGAGTCAGGAGGACCTGAGTTCAAATCCAACCTCAGACACTTAACACTTACTGTGTGACTTGGGCAAGTCACTTAACCCCCAATTGCCCTGGCCTCCCCCCTCCAAAAAAGACCAAAAAAAAATTCATTGTTGATGGGTCTAATGGTGAATAGGCATTCTGTTACATTATTATTTTAAATATAAATTGACACAGTCTTTTTGGAGAACATGTTGTCTGATAATATATAATGGTAGCTATAAAATTGATCTCTTCATAGGTTGAAGACATGGTACAGTGAAAAGGACACTAGATATGGAGTCCGTTGGACCTAGGTTCAGATTTCCTTTCTGTTATTAACTACCTGTGTAACCTTGGGCAAGTCACTTAATCTCCCAGACTGTGGTTTGTTTCATCATTTATAAAAGGAGGGGAATAGACTATAGCAAAGGTTCTTAACCTGAGTTCTGTGAACTTTTACTTTTTTTTTTTTTTTTTTTTTTTTTTTTTTTTTTTTTTACAGTTTAACCTGATCTACCCCTGACTTTTTAAAAAATCAGCCACAACAGCCTCTTTGCTGTTCCTTCCACACAACATTCCTCCTCCTGACTTGGTGCATTTTTACTGATTATCCTCCCATGTCTGATATTCTCATCTCCATCTATTGATTTCTTTTACTTTCTTCAAGTTCCTACCTTTGCTGGGGAACCGGGAAACTTTCCCTATTACCCCTTAATGCCAGTTCCATCCCTCTGTTGCTTCTCTTTAGTGCATCTTGTATTAATCTTGTTTGTGCAATAGTTGCTTGTGTGCTCTTCCACCCATTAGACCAAATTCCCTGGGAGCAGGGACTGTTTTTACTTTACTTGTTTCCCCATTACTTAGTACATTGCCTGGTACACAGTAGATGCTTAATGCTTGTTGACTTGATGATGGAAAGAACACTGGATTTGGAGTCAGAGGACCTGGGTTTGAATCCTAGCTCTGTCAGTTAGGTACTTAATAGATATTTATTGATTGACATTTAAGCTTTTGGATGAGATAGGAAAATCAATTCCCTATAAAATTGCCTTCAAACAGAAAGAAACAAAGTTTTGTTTAATCCAAGAGGTCCTTCTGTGTAAAGGATAGATAATTGGCTTAGGAGTCAGAATAGCCTAGGTTCAAGTCCCATCTCTGACACATACTGATTGATCCTGTGGAAGTAACTTAATAACCAGAGGAGTCTGTAAGACCATTCTTCTAGGTCTGCTATTCTCATAGGTTAACAGTATGCAAAAGGCTCAGTTGTAATTAGAACTATCTGTTGAGACTCTCCCACAAATTACTGATGTGGCACAGTTATAATTTCACTCTTACATCCTGTCTTCCTGTTTAATCTTTAGGTCTTTTGCTATGGTCCATGTTTCACAATCCCATTGCCCTGCTGGCAGTGTTACACCTGCCATAGTAAGTCCTTTATTTGAAAACCCACTGTAAACCTGGGTCTTCAGCAAGTACACATTTCACTGCTCACTGGGGCCACCACTCTGCTTGCTGCCCCATGGGAGGATGGAGGAAAGGTAGATGGCATATGACTCTATCCTTGACTGAATTGTCCATCTGTCTATACTCTCCTATGCCATGCTTGGCTTTGAGAATCAGTAACTATTTTGACCCATTCTAGAGGTATTGTATGTGCCTTTTACGAGAACTCCCCTCCAGATTTTTGTGACAGTCACTTAACCTCTCAGTTCAGTGTTGCAAGCAATTTTTTAAGACTACATGCTGCACATGGCTAATTTGGAAATATACTTTGCATGATTTCATATGTATAATTGATATCATATTGCTTGCTTTCTTAATGAGTTGGGGGAGGAATTGAAGGGAGGGAAAGAATTTGAAACTCAGTTGTTTTTTTTTACAGAATTCCAAAAATAAATAATAACTTTTAAAAAAAGAAAAACCTCTCAAAAAGACTACATGTTGCAGGGAAGATGCCAACCTGAAATGTTAGAAGGAATTTCCTTACTAAGAATTCCTTACACTAATATATTTGTAGTTTCAGTTAAAAAAAAAAGTCAGTTCAAACAAAAAAATTTATTAAAACGTAGTATGAAAATACTTTTTTTTTTTTGCCTTTTTGGAGGGCGATTGGAGTTAAGTGACTTGCCCAAGGTCACGTGGTATGAAAATACTCCTTTCTCTTCTTTCCCATCCCCAAATCCCCAAGGGACAAAAGGTCCTAGAAATATATATATTATATTTTTATATTATTAATTAATTTAATTATTAATTTATATAATTATGTTTATTTTATATATAAACAGCTTGTAGAGATGGCATTCTAGTTATCAAACATTTATTATGTGTCTCTTTTGAGCAAGATACATATTAATATTCTTGAAAACCTTCCTATTCTTACCTTAAAACTTCATTAATAGTGATATCAATGTATTTGTAGATTAATGTCTTACAGATTTGGGATTATTGTCATAAAGAGATAGGAAGGACATATATGGCTCGGTATTTATATAAAAATAAGATCCAGGGTTTTTAAAATATTTTCATTCTTTTTGAACTTAAATATTAAATTGAACATGCATTCATCTATATATGGTTGTTTTCTTTTGTTCTCAAAGAGGACCAAATGATATCAGTATGTTGGAGTCAAGGTACAGTATGTCCAACTTCTATGGATAAGACCAGTACAGGTTCAGAAGACTCCACCACAGTTTGGGTACAAATGGTCTGTATGAACGTTTGGAGTGGAGATGTCTTTAAATTTGTACATTTTACATAATGGATACATAGTGGAAGAGAAAAAGAGGATTGTACATGAAACTGAAGGTCTTTATTATGTACAGCTTGCTTTTCTTTTTAAGTATGTAAGATAAACCTGTAGCTTTCTAAACTGTCCTGATTGCCTGAAGGCACATAATTTTTTTCCCAAGCTCTAGGTATCTTTCTGTCTTTTCAGTTGTCTTTTAGAACCAGTTGTTCAGTGTCCTTAAAATATTAATCTTGTTAGAATAACAAGTTAGTGGTCTGACAGCGTACAGCTGATTTGGAAAAGATTGCTATGTTTTAACCAGTAATAGACCATATATTAAAATATAATCAGTTTAGTTTTTTGTTCTGTTGTTTGGCACTTGCTGTATTCGATGCCTTCTGGCTTCATTCTCATATTCATAATATATAGGCATGCGGTTTCAATGTAGTCTGCAAGCCTTTGGTCTCTTGTGCCCACCATTGCACTGAAGTGACTAAATATCACAGTATATTGATTTAATTTGGGGAAGGGTCAGAAGGAACTGATGGAGTTCTTTGTAAAATTACTATTTCTGTATCCTCTGCAACAAATACTGGAACATAAGATATGATTATTTTCATGGTGAAATTTTGCAAATATACTGCAGGAGGAGTACTACAATACAAGATGACTAAGTGTCTTGTGAAATATTTCTTGTATTTTGATGTACAATAAAGCCAATTCTGCCAGCAGTTCTATTTGTATCTCTAAGGGGAACAAGTTCTCTAAGGGAAACTTAGAAGTGTTAGCTATCCTCCAACTTGGCTGCAACTTTCTTTTAATCTTTTGTTTAGAGGACCAACAACTAACTTAGCACTTACAGACAGTCTAAAAACTGTAATTTTGAGCCTCTTTTTCTGTAACTGGCACCTGCTATCATTGCAGAAGTAGAAGGACTGTCACAGGAATCTGATCCTATTGTAAATTACACACAGTTTAAAAAAGCTATTTGTCAATAACAAAGAATAGTTATGGTGACTACATATATATATATGTGTGTGTGTGTGTGTGTGTGTATGTGTGATTTCTACCTCTCAGCAACCCTTTGAATGAAGTCAGTGTTAGAAATATTAATCCATGTTATATGTGAGGACACCATCTTAGAGAGGTCCTGTGTCTTGTGCAGGGTCTTGCAGCTTGGAAGTGGCAGACCTGGATGGGGGTGGTGGATTGGTTGAAGAATGTTGGCTTTGGAGTCAGAGGGCATGAGTTCAAAACAACTCTGCTACTTATTGTGTGCCTTGGGCAAGTTACTTAACCTTTTCTGCTTCAATTTCTTTATCTATAAAATGAAGGGTTTTAACTAGATAGCATGTAAAGACCTGTCTAGCTCTGGTTCTGTGATCCTAGGAATTCTGGTCTTTTGATGGCAAATCTAGGACTCAGTTATATACTATGTCAGCTCTCAGTCCAATAAAGTCTTTTGTATCACATAACATTTTCATGCTGGATATGTTATATTTTTATTACTAAGGCTTTTATTACTATGATTTCTCCATATTTTATTTTGTACAAGGAAAATATGCAGTCAGTATTAACAGTTTTCACCATTTAATTTTTCTTGTCATTGTTTTAATGGCACTTGTGCTGTGGCTGTGCATAATTTTCTAAAATGATGGGTTATGAGTTATTATCCATAAATGATTCTTTATGGTAAGAGGTTAAATTGGTTTTCTCAGTGGGACTCCCCTTTTTTCTAGAGTTGTAAGTGTTCTAGAATTCTGTTCTTTTCATCTTTTTTTTTTAATAAGTGGTTTGATTAAGATACCCTTTATTTTTATTTTCATCATGGTTATTTGGATGCTGTTTCTGTCACTAGAAGATAGTAGGCTTCAGGAACTAAGGAACAAACACTTCTCATAGAAATAACTTGTGAAGAAAAGATCTCGTTTTTCACGTGCTACTTTACTTTTCCCAAGTGGCACTTTTATTTCCTATTTGTGAAGCTGTGTCTCCTTACCCTTTTTGGTTTTGGATAGCCAGCCGTCCTTCTTGAACAGAATAAGGAATGTTTATCTTTTATGTTCAAAAGTAACATGATTCACTATCTAAACCAAAAACCCACACTTTTTTTCATTCATTCAGCAAATACTCCAGGGCCTCCTGAAAGCAAGGCTCTCCACAGATAAAAACAAATTCATGTTTACAACAGTCTCATGATTATCTAGCTCTAAAAGGAGTCATGAAGTTTTTCTGCTGCATCACCAGTATTTTGTGGTGGTGCAGTAACTAATGTAGATGACTCAAATAATGATCTATTCAGTATAAGAATCACTTAAGCTATTCAAAATTGTATTTTGATTACAGAGTGAAAAGTACCAACAAGGAAGTTCTTTGTCCTCAAGTAAATGAGGATCATCTGCTATAACTTTGCCTTCTTGTGCTTAGATGAGGTACATGAAGCTATTGTGCAGTATTTTGGTAGTTCACATATTTTCTTTTGTTTCTTTGTTTTTCATGATTTTCCTTTTATCTGTTTATAATTCTTGGACATCCAGGAAGGTTCTGTTATTTGTAGTTATGCTTTTTTTGTTTTTCAGTGGTGGGATTCAGTTTTAAATATTGTAGTCATTTATAGTGCCTCTTTAGTCCTGTTTTTGTGATTTTGGTATTGAAACTTAAAGTTTTAGCAAGAGTTTCTTCTCCTCAAGTTTTGATCATCTGGGATCTATTTCTTTATGGTAGCTAGCTCCATGTCTTGTAAGCACTTTCCTTTCCTTTATGTAGTGAGTCTTTAAGCTGTGTAAGCTTCCATAAGCCTGTAATTGGAAGCAACTAAAGAGATCAAGTCAAACTCCCTCATTTTATTGATGTATATTATAAATGTAGAAGTGTCAGGGTGGTTATGTTATTTGCCCAAGGTCACATAAGTAGGAAATGGCAACATTGGCAGGTGACAGATTTAAACCCAGCTAATTTTACAGTTACTTAAGACTATTTTTTTTAAAGTGGACATTAAAAGGCTTCTACTTTTGTGAGAATATACTCATTTTCTTGTAAGAATTTTTCAGAAGAACCTTTTAAAAATGTCAAAGTTGAAATCATTTCTGATATTCAGTTCAATTCAGTTTAACAGGCATTTCTTAGATAGATCTACTTATATGCCAGGCACTGTTGCCAAGTGCTAAGAATACAAAGAAAAAACTAGCCCCTTCTTTCAAGGAGTTTACATTTAATTGGGGAAAACCAACACATAATTTATATGATAATACATGTAACATGTTTATATTTGTATAACATTTATGCTGTTTATATATTTACATATCTATAAATGTATATTTATATTGTATCACATAATTTTATTTAATGTTTACTATATTTATATTATATTTCTATATTTTAAATGTTTATAAATATAAATTTGTATATTTTAAAATATATTTACATAACATATTTATATATGTTTATATAACATAATTTCTAAGGGGGGAGGGCATTGGGGTTTAGGGATAGGGCAGGATCAGGATAGACTTCTTATATAGATGGAATTTGAGCTGAGGTCAAAGTAGGACACTAGGGATTTTATGAGGTGGAGATAAGGAGTGAGTGCATTCCAGACATGTGCAAGATCCATGTAGCAGAACAACGAGCTGGCCAGTCTGTGCCATATAGTGTACATGGAAGAGAATGATATACATCATTCTGGAAAGGTAGGCTGGAGCAAGATTGTAAAGAACTTGAAAAACCAAACAAAAGAGTTGGTATTTTTTCCTAGAGGAAAAAGGGAGCCTCTTAAGTGTCTTGAGTGTGGGACTGATGACGGTTAGAAAAGGGTGGATTTCTATGGAAATCCTTTGAGGGTTCTTACCAGTCTGAAAGAATTACCAGGCATGAGCAGTCTTGGCAGTTTTAAGAGACTTTTTTACGCTTGTCAAGCGGACAGGAGAAAACTAAGGTGAATCATCCTGCGAAGTGTGGAGGTTGGGGGTACTGATTATATAGTAACAAGTCATACAGAGGTGGAGTTTGGGAGGAGCATCCAGCCTGTCTGCCCTGAAAGGTCCCCATTTGATAAGGTGAAGTTCTTTTGTTAGGAGTTATCTTACAGCTGGCCACTAGAACTAAAGGGGTAAACCTTTCTCTAAGGAATCCTTCTAAGAATTCTTAGGTGTGGCCTGTTATAGTTAACGATCTTCAGGGAAGATACTTACAGGCTGGGGCAGGGGAAGGGACAGAGTTAATGACTTACAGCTGGGGGGGAAAGGTGACCTTTCCACCGGCTGACGTCACATACTCAGGTGCCTAAACAGATGAGATTCAAGACAAAGTCACCCCAAAACATTACAAGACCTCAGCAGCCCCCTTCAGGACCTGTGCTTTAGGAAGACCAATTTGGCATTGGAGAGGGGAAGGATAATTAGGAGACTATTGCAGTAGTCTTAAGTGAGAGGTAAGAGAGGCTACGAATTAGGCTTGTAAGTGTGAGTAGAGAGAAATAGACTAAATGGGAGAGATGTTGTATAGATTAATTTGGCAAGATTTGGCTGTAAATATTATTTCCATTTTACAGATGAAAAACAAGCACAAAGATTTAATGACGTCAGGAAAAGCATCCATCCTGTGAAGGGACCTAATAATTTCCCTTTGCATATATAACAGCAATTGTATAACACCAATACTCTCTAGCCCTTCCCTCCTCAGTCCTACTAAATGAAATGGTTTGTAATGTATTATGTACAGTAGATGTTCTTCATTTGTTTGGGTCATGTCCAACTCTTCCTGACCTCATTTGGGGTTTTCTTGGCAAAGGTACTGGAATGGTTTACCACTTCCTTCTCCAGCTTACTTTACAAATAAGGAAATTGAGGCAAAGAGGGTTAAGTGTTTTGCCCAAGGTCACATAGCTAGTAAGTGTCTGAGGTTAGATTTGAACTCAAGTCTTCCTGACTCCAGGTCTGGCACTTTATCCACTGCACTACCTACCTGCCTCATGTGCAATGGAAGTTGATTTAAAAGTGGAGGAGGACAACATAAGAGGACAGGAAGCTGGGGTTAGGTGCTACTTGTATTCTTCAAGTCAAGTGCTGAACATAGATAGATATAGATAGAATCATAGCTGTAGAACTAGAAGGGAACTTAAGGGACATCTGGTTTAGCTCTTGAGATTGTCACCTAAAAGCCACTGTTTAAATACTTTACATTGCCATAGTAGTCACATTGGAATTTCAGTATATAAGACTGAATACTTATAAATAGTGTTTGCTCTTAAATTTTGTCAGTTTGCTAAGTTAGAAGAATTTTTTAGCTGCCTGTATTTTTCTAGTTTGTATTATGTCATGTGGAATTTCATAAAAATCTGGAAAGTTTTGAGCTTTTCCAATTTAAAGTTTAGTAGGTGGCTCAGAAGCAGCTAGGTGGCTCAGTGGAAAGAAGAACACCAGTCCTGGAGTCAGGAAGACCTAAGTTCCAATCTGGCCTCAGATGCGTACTAACAGTTTGACCCTTGGAAAGTCACTTAACCTCTGTTTGCCTACAGTGGAGAAGAAGATGGCAAACCACTTCAGTATATTTGCCAAGAAAACCCCATGGACGGCTTTGATCCACAGAGTCATGAAGAGTTGGACACAACTGAACAACAAAAATTGTTTAGCATAACTTTTATTGTTTCTGATGTTCTTCTTGCTATAATTTCTCTACTCTCCTTGTATAAATAAATTTGAAACTTAAAACTAGTCAGTAATACTGTACTGTCTATACAGTCTTTTGACTGTCACCACTTCATGTAAACTGCCTGAGGACAGAAAAATCGGGGGGCATAACTATAATTTTGTTGTTCTAATGAATACTTGATATAGAAACTTCCTTCATTGTTACAGATTACGAACTCGTCTACAATTTTTAATCTTTGAGAGGTTCCTAAAACACACTAAGAGGTTTAGTGACTTACCCAGGGTCACGTAGCTGTATGAGTCAAAGGTACAACTTGAACCCAAGTCTTCTTGACTCCAAAGCACTCTATTCACCATGCTGTGCTACTTAGCACACAATAGGTGCTTAGTAAAATGCTTGTTCAATTGAATGTGCTTTGCTTGTCAATAAGTTGTTTTCTAGAACAGGGTCTGTTCTGAGTTAATATTTTAAACAAAATTCTATGATAAACTGGCAATCCAACCACTTGATAAACACTTCTGATAAGTGCTCATTCATATGTGAAAACTAAAAATCTTTAGAGGATGTAGCATCATAAGATCATGAACTCAGAGCCAAAAGGGAACTTACCGGCCATCAAGTCCAACTCTCTAATTTTTAAAATTTTTTTGAGGGGGGAAGGCAAGGTAATTAGGGATAAGTTACTTGCCCAAGGTCATACAGCTATTAAGTGTCAAGTGTCTGAGGCTGGATTTGAACTCAGGTCCTCCTGACTCTGGGGTCGGTGCTCTATTAACTGCTCCACTTAGCTGCCCCCAACCCTGTAATTTTACAGTCAAGGAAACTGAGGCACAGAGACCTTAAGTGACTCCCCCAGGTTCACACAGCTAGAAAGTTTCTGAGGTAGTATTTGAAGTTTGGTCTTCTTGATTCTGAACCTAGTGCTCTATCCACTCTGCCACAAGTATACTAGTTACTTTCTGTGGTGTGCTAATTAAAGAATTCTCCTGGTAGACATTTAAGATCAGAAAAGTAACAGCTGCGGTGATATTTTGATACTTTTCTAGGTGATTTTTTTGTAATAGCCATATCTTTAGATTCATATTCCTTACTAAAGTGATAAACAGCCTTAATATCTTAGCATCATAGATTTAGAACTGGGACGATAACTTTTGAGTTTCACCTAGTCTGATCCCTCCATTTTAAAGAGGAGAAACTAAAATCTTACTTTGCTAAGTTTTGACAAACCTTGCTTCCTTTCAAATAGGAAATGTTCCTCCAAATTGGCCTTGCAGAGACATATGGGTATACACGCTGGAGTTAAGCCTTTCCATTGCCAGCACTGTGACTATAAAACAAGACTGAAGGCTTCATTGATACAACACATGCGGATCCATACTGGTAAGCCAGTAGTTTTCATCTGCTGCTTGAGCTGCCTTTCAACAACAGTAGTCCTTAAAATCCTTAAGTCATGGTTTTAGATAGAGAGCCAGTCCTTTTACAGTAGGTGGTGCTCTTGTGCTATCTCATAATTCTGAGAACAGGCTTCTTTTTCTTCTTATTCTGGGGTTTTGGATTTTTTTTGGTTCTTTCTCTTTAATGCAGTGACTTGGTAGAGTTTATGACTTTGCCTAGGGGAACAACAGCTGGGTACTTTGAAAGGTTCTTTATACTTTTTTCTTTTCCTTTACCTCCCTACCTCTGACAGCTATCTTAATCTTGCCTTTCCTATAGGTGGGAGCCCAAGTGAAATTATTTAAATTCTTAAACTTCTCAATTCTGTTGCTGGGTTCCGTCCCAGACTCATAAGATCAAGGGCCTTTTTTTTCTTGTCATACAGACTTATAAATCCTAAAGGCTTATTTATGGTGGCTAGTATCTCCTTTCCTCTTTTTACCTCTTCTAACTCTCCTGTCCTTTACTTGCACAAGGGAAATTAGCATTGTGTTAGTGCTGGAAGGGATGTTAGCAGCTCTAATCCAAACCACTCATTTTACAAATAAGAAGCTGAGGCCCAGAAAGGTTGTATTGTTTTTTTAAGATAAAATTTATCGATATGTTTTATTTTTATGCCATCTACAATTTCCAGTGTGTCACTCTTCCTCTCTCTTCTAGAGAGCCATCCCTTAAAGAATAAGAAAGAGGAAGAAAAATCCAGCAAAACTAACCAACATATTGAAAAAGTTATATGCAGTGTTCCACACCTACAGTCCTCACCTCTGCAAAGATGTAGGGGAAGGCACTTTCTCACATCTCTTTTTGAGCCCAAGTTCAGTCAGTCATTATAATTTTGAAGCATTAAGTTATGATTATTTTGTTGTTGTCTAGAGTGGTTAAGAGAGTTTCACAAAAGTAGAATTCCATCGCTCACTAATATTCTTGTCCTCTTTCTGTTCTACCATGCTCCTCCAGAAGCTTAGCTTTGAAAAGTTCAGGGTTTTGTTTTAAAATTTTTCTGTGTAAAGAGGAAATATCAGATTTAGCATAGATCCTATGGGCCATCCTTTACCCAAATTAACCATTTCTACCTCACTAGCAAATTATTTCCTTCTATTGTGAGAAAGACTAGTCCTCCTTTGATCTCTAAAATTGAAATGAGGTGGGGTAGCCTTAATTGTAACCGTGTGGTTAGAAGTAATGTATGTGAAAGTCTAAAAGTTTGTAAGCTTTATACACATATAAGGTGATAACATCTTGCTTGTTTCTTTTTCGCAAGAATAGGCACTTAATAAATTTTTATTTTTACATTCATTTATCTTTCCTGTCTTTGGAGAACCTTCAGTTACTTAGCCAGTAGTAAAATTGTTTCTCTGAAGATATGGAATCACAGAAGTTTAGTGCTGATGGCTTCTGACAGGCATTATGGATAATCCCTTCTTGCTTTCCACTAGCAACTCTCTCTCCTGACTCCACATTCAGTGCTCTTTCTTATATACCATAGTGCCTTTCAAAATATGAATTATTATTATTGTCACTAGGCATTTACTAAATGTTCATTTACCCATCTGTATGATGGTGTATTCTAAGCTTTAAACGAATAACAACTTTTTAGAAAGTCCGTAATGACTCAAAAAGTGAATCGGTTAAGTTACATATTCGCTTCCTGCTTTTAATTCTCCTCTCCCACTTTTTGGCTCCTGGCAGAGAAATATTCTTTAGGCCCCATTCTTAGTGTGATCTGTTTTAGAGCAACAAAGTGGAGTTTAGGGGATGAGGTAGGGATTGTTTTCCCCATGGTTCTGAGAAAGAGCATCTTATTCTCTTCCCTTCATCTTAGCGGTTTGGTTCAAAGGAAAAAGCAAGTTCTGACATGATAGCCAGCCACCTTGGCACAAGAAAGTGCCATCTTGCATGAGTTTTCCAGAGTTCTAGGTGTTTCTAAGTAGGGTTAGATCAAGGGATATTATTGACTCTTCCACACACCTTTCTCATGTCAGCAGACAGAACAGAAATAGCTAAATCCACCCCAGAGCTGAAGTATCATAGTATAACTAAGTATAACAACTTTTTGAGGAACATGACAGAATTTAGGTATATGTTATACTCTGCCTTTTTAAAAAAAACAAGTACTTTTTTTCTATAGTTACTGACATCTGTGGACGTGGTTGATTTCCCCAAATAAAAGGCATCTGCCTCAGTTTAAAAAGTTGGATCTTTTGAAAAACTTTTCATTTCAGGGAAGATTTCTTTTCATTTGCTTTGTTTCATGTAATGCTGAGTTCTCTTTTAGAGAGCCAAGACTCTGTTTCATTGGTGTTGCTGGGTTTGGGGATTGTTTGAGATTTATGTTTAGGGAAACTACATTTCCATGGTTACACCCACTTCCTTCTTCCTAATGAAAAAAAGTGGCAGAGTCATAGACTTCTGAGATTACCACACAGTGTCTTTAATCTAGCTTCATATGGAATTTTTGGACATTCCAGGCACAGTCCTTTTTAATTTTTCTCTTTTAAAGAATATTGTGATGCTAAGAACAAGGAGTTGGGTAATTAAAGTAAACAAGGGGTTATCTTCTATTAATGACTAACTTAAGCCTAATTTTAAAAAGTATTTCTATAATATGCTCTGAATTTAATACCCCCTATGGTGTAATCTTTTCTGATACATGTAACACTAATTAGATAGCATTTATATACTTAAACAGATAATTAGTAAGATGTCCAAAAAAGGCCTGACCAAAATACTCTCCAGTTAATAAAAATAGTTTATATTATTAGAGAATAATAAGCAAATGTACTTTTTAATTTTTAAATACATTTTATTTATATCTTTTATTTTTTACCCCACCAGAATTTCATTCAATAGCTCTCCTCATAACCCTTCCCAGAGAGGTATTCTATATAACAGATAAATTTTGTTGATCAGTAAGTTGAAAAAGTCTAAACCTATATGCAGTATTCTATATCTATGGACCTCCCAACTCTGTAAAGAACTGAAGTTTAGTTGTCTTCTCATATCTCTTCTTTGGAACTATACTGCTTCTTTGTAATTTTGCAATATTCATTTTTGATTGTTTTGTATTGATTTTCTTTTAACTACATTGTTATAGTCCCAGGGTATGGTATTTTCTTAGATTTGCTTTATGTCACATTACTGAACCAGTAATTATGTAATTAAAAACATAATAAAAAATTTTAGTGACATAAAAATGAAATAATCTTTAATTTCAAAATGTGCTTTAGGAAAATTGATTTGGCAGGCTATGTGGAGGATGGATTGGAGTTGGAAGAGGCTTGAGGAAAGGAGACCAATTAGGAGAATTATTATAGTTGGGTAATAGGTATCCATTTGTAGTTTATTATGTAAGCTGAGAGTCTAAACCTAATTTCTGCCAAACTACTTTACAATTTTAGCATAAATTCTTGTCAAAGAGAGTGTTCTGTCTCTCATATTTCATGTTCTTGGTGATTGTTGACTATTCCAGTAGTCCAGGTGAGAGGTAATAAAGACTCAGATGAGTATGGGGCTGTTAGTAGACAGAAGGAGTCAGATGAGAAAGATGTTGTGAAAGTAGAATGATAAGATTTGGTAATTGATTGGATATATAAGAGAAAGTGAGTCATTAAAGATGACACAAGGTTAAGAACTTAGGTGACTGGAAGGTTGTAGTGTCCTTGATAATAATAGGAAAATTTTAAAGAGGGATGGGTTTGGAAAGAAATTAGGGTTGGATATATAGGTCATAGAGATAAACAGAACTCCCATGGCTATCATGATCAAAGAGACACTATGCAGAGACATGTGGTGTCAGGAATTTGCCTGTACTTTATAATACTTAGGTCAGGTTAGGTTATATCATTCCTACCCTGAATACCTCATGACTGGTATAGCCAGGGAAGGCCAATTGTGAGAAGAAGAGTAATGAGGTAGTGTAGATGTGTTGAGGAGGATAAGATTTAACTCATTTTTCTACCCTGTGTAGTTGATCACCCAGCCCTTGGGGTCAAGCCAAGTCCTGTGTTTTAGACTCCTATTTTAATAAGTGCATAAATAACCTCTATGATATACATATTAGTATGTAAATAGCTTTTACCAGAGTAATTATATTACAAATACTCAATGCATCTGGTCTATTTTTTGTGCATGGTTTTTTTTTTCAGTGATGTAGATTTAAGCTCGTCGGTATTGTCCATTGTAACGCCATGCACCAGCAGATTCCCAAAAGAATGCTACTGTGAACAGCTTTTAGAGTTTGGATTACACAATGTAGTGAATACTCTGTTTATTCCATTACAAATCAAGGCAAACATTCACAATATATCACAATATAATATTCACAACATTACATCTTATCACAGAAAATGGCCACACAGTTTTCACTATAGTGGCCGCAATATTTAGAACAAGGCTTATCACAGAAAATGGCCACACAGTTTTCACTACAGTGGCCACAATATTCAGAACAAGGAACAATAGAACAATCAAACTTCCACCCATGGGGCAACTCAATACTTAATCATTAACAAGAAACAATAGAATAATCAAACTTCCACTCATGGGGCAACCATTAACTTACTCAGTCACTAATCTAGATTCACAATTACTAAATATCATTAA
>CM053580.1:456623970-456644213 GCA_028627135.1 Pseudochirops cupreus
TCCTCAGAAGTAGACAGCTCCCAGGTCTTTGTCCAGTCCTCAGGGCAGTCCCTGGCATACGCTGAAGTTCACAGGGTCCAGCACATCTCAAACTCTTCACCACTTCTCTTGCCTGGAACTCAAGGATCAGCCAGGCCACGAACAAACAAAGTCTTATCCTGGTCATGCTTCTTCACTCAAGGCTCTTCAGTCCTCCAGCACTTCAGCTGGCCCTAGGACCCAGAAGGAATATCGCCCTTACAGGCAGCCTTCCAGGCAAGCCCTCTCAGCCTTCCAGGAGGCCTTCACCAGATTCTGGTCTCAGGAAAACTCCATCTCAGTTCTCAGTCAGTTCTCAGCTTCCAGATGCTGGGGGAGAAACTTTCTCTCTCTCTGCCTCAGCCAGCTTCAGTCTCCACAATTCTTCCTTCACCCAGAGCAACATTCCAATTCTGTCTCTGGAATTCTTCCTTATATACACACCTCAGCCAATCCCCTTCTTCCACATCAACAGGGGACTTCATGCCTTCTCAACAGTGGGACAGAGTTTGCACCTTCCACACTTAGCCTCAAGGTACTAAGTGCTAAGTATCTGATAAACTGATTACTATTACATCTATTTTGTCCATTCCTATTTTCTGTGTACATCCATAAATTTGCTACAGGGGTTCCACCCAGCACACTAGGAACTACCTTTGATTTCCCTTGATGTGTCAAAGATAGCCAGTGAAATACATGGGATAGCTGTTGGCTATTCCTTTGCTCTTACATCTTCTGTGTAGTTGTTTATTTGTTATGTGTTGCAACCTGCTCACCCCCATCTTTGTTTTTTCCGTTGGCTTCTGAGAGATCCTCAATTTTAATTCTTTGGAGAATGTGGTATTACACTATTAATAACAGTTGTATAACACTGATAGAATATTGGCACTTAAAAGATAGGTCTTCATTCTACCAACAAATTTGAATTCATGAAAGAGGTGCTATAATTCCCCATAGTCAATCAAGCTTGCTTTTCTCTTCCTATTTAATTATATACCCAGGTTTTCTATTTGCAGTGTCTATCTAGTATATATTATGTTTGTGTGTATGTTGATGAATAAATTCTGTAAACTCTCTGTATAACTAAAAAAACTAAACTATCTTAAGAAAAAAAGGTGACAGTTATGATCCCAGACAAAGCAACAATAGCAAAAATGAAATAAAACAGGGAAACCATATACTGTGCTTATAGATACCATAGAAAATAAAACAATATAAGTACTCAATGCACATGTACTAACTGACCCATTATTTGAGTTTCTAATGGAAATGCCTATCAAATTGCGTAGAGAAAGACAGCAAAACTATGATAGTTGTGGACCTTGGTGTTTCTGTTTAAGACCTGGTTTATGATGTTGCATTTATGAGTGTCTTTCTGCAAATGAATCTCCACTTCTGGCTGTTTGGTAAAAAAAAACTATTTGTGAGATCAGTTCTTATATAAATACTTCCTTCTCTTAATACAATGACCAAACAATGATGAACAAAAACTTCTTTGTCTCAGCCTGGAAGTCACATTTGAAGACAGAATGCTCAACAGTCTCTGTGCTGCTCAGCTAATAGTATGTAGTGGCTCCTCTTTTTTTTATTCTGCTAGAAACAGGTTTATCCATTCCAAAGTTCATTCTTAGGCTCACGAATTATATACATTTTTCCATTGGCAGCCCACACTCCAGTTCCATAAGCCCATGCAGAGGCCATAGGTGTTGTTCTCATTGCTTCCTGCAGGTAAGAGAATAGGATTAGGGATTAGACTAAGGGAGGAGAATTTAGGGACTGACATCACAGATCTGATGTATTTATGATTTAATCCCATGACTTTTCCCATCCTTGTTTTTTTTAAAACTTTTATTTATTTTAGTTTACATCATTCATTTCCACGAAATTTTGAGTTACAAATTTTCTCCCCATCTTTCCCCTACCTACCACCCCAAAGCAGCCATCCCATTGTATAACCCCTCCCCCAATCTATTCTCTCCTATGTCCTCCTACCTCACCCCTCTGACTTTCCGGTAGGTCAGGATAGATCTCCCTACCACAGTGCCTGTGTATCTCAAGTTCCAGTTCATCCTTGTTTTTTCTAGCTTCATATTTACTTTCTATATGAGCATATCTAGGACAGTGATGTTAAGAGTCCTAAGTGTAGTAGTTCTGCTTTTTTTCACAGTGAAGCAAGTTTTTTATAAAAATCTTCATAGATATTTTCCAACTTTCATCTGTTTATTGTCTTTCCATCTTTATCTTTTTTTTAAAAAATAATTTATAACATTCTGTTTAAAAAAATTTTTGAGTTCCAGATTCTCTCTCTAGCCCTTCCCCCATCCGCTGCAAAGTGTACCATTATCCCCTGGTTGTGACTTCACTCTGTATCATGTATGTTTTACCAGGTTTTTCTGAAACCATCTGCTCATCATTTCTTTATAGTACATTAGTACGCCATCCCAGTCATATATCATAACTTGTTCAGCCATTCCCCAACTGATGGCATCCCCTCAATTTCCAGTTCTTTGCCATCATAAAAAAGAGCTGCTATAAAAATTTTTGTACAGATAGGACCTTTTCCTTTGATCTCTTTGGGATACAAATTTAGTAGTGGTATTTGTGCCAGAAATTTCTTTTCCTGATATTTCTTCTGCCACTCATCTCTTTCTTTAACTCTTTTTGGTATTCTTGTTGGATTGGGTCCAATTAGCATTTTTTTGTAAGATTTTGCTTGTAGGTTTTTTCACATTGTTGTCTTCTGGGTTTCTGTCTTGATCTTCCCTGCCACCAAACAGGTACAATTCCCTGAAATCAGAAAAAGAAGTGTCCCACTTTCCCCAAATGTCTGTGAAAGTCCAGAGAACATGGAAACAATAACTGGTTGATTAGTATGGTTCTAGTTTTCAGATAGGAAATTTGGTTTGCCTGAGATGTATAATTGTGAGAATATTCTTTGTATAAGTCTTTGGATCTGACCAGGTCTCTGATCAGCATAACCTAGGTTCTTAGTTAAGGATTTCTAAGCAGCAGGTAAGTTAATCTAGTTTCCCAGGCACATAGAGTTAATGTAGCAAAGTTGTCTCACAATTCCCACAGTTGAATAAAGTTTTCTTACAAGACAGAAATTGGACTAGATCCATAATTGACTAGAAAGGGAACTGAACTAGCTGTAGAATTGAGTCAATGTGGTTCACTCAATTCCTACCACCACTTGCTGCTTCGATCCCCTCAATTCCCTCAGTATCTAAGTCTCTTCTTATTTTCACACTCCATTTTTTATACAGTGATCAAATTGGTGGACTTAACTGTACACAGACTAGTTATTCAAAAATGACTGCCACATTTATAATGAATAGTTTCCTATCAGTAATCATGTTCATTTGGGTTGGGGGGGAGGAGGGAATGTTGTTAGGTACACACTTTATCTAGCACCTTCCTTTGCTTTTCTGAAAGAAAGTGTTTATAATGTATGGGTAAAGTTTCTGCGCAACTTTTGGCTCTTTCATTACTTATTTCAGATTCTTATTTTTAAAATTATTATTCACCATTCTTATCTGTTCTTGCCTTTGTATTTAAGTCACAATATCATAATATTAATATGTTGATTTAATTTGAAGGGTTTTGAATTCTTTATAGAATTTGTGTATCTCTTCATCCTCAGTATCAGATAATGATGCATAAACTTCTATGATTTTCATAGTGGTATTTTTGTAAACACTTATTAAGCACTGCAAGATACAATAACCAAATATCCCATGGAATGGTTTTCTTCTTGCCTTTGTTTGCATAGTAAATACCACACCCTTTTTTTTAAAGCTGACCGTACTTTTCTTTTGCTTCCTTTTTTAAAAATTAAATTGGTTTATTTGCTTTTAGTTTACAACATTCAGTTCCACAGTCCCTTGAGTTTCAGATTTTCTCCCCCTTCCTCTGCCCTCCCCCCCATCATGGCAGCATGCACTCGAATATAGGATCTACAAATATCTTCACATTAAAACATTGGTTAGGTTGTAAAGAAGGATTATAACTGATGAAATGATCAGTGGGAAAGAGGAGACAAAACAAAATAAGAAAAAGAAACACAGCAAGTAGTTTGTTTCAATCTGCATTCAGACCCCGAATCTCTTTCTCTGGGTGTGGATATCTCTTTCAATCATGAGTCTTTTGGAATTGTCTTATAACCTTGTATTGCTGAGAGGAGCGAAGTCTATTGAAGTTAGTCATCACACATATGTTGTGTCTGTGATTGTGTAGAAATTTCTCCTAGTTCTGCTCTTCTCACTCAGCATCAGTTTATATAAGTCTCTCCAGGTTATTATGAAGTCCATCTGCTCCTCATTTCTTATAGCACAATAGTGTTCCATTACATTCATATAGCACAACTTGTTCAGCCATTCCGCAGTTGATGGGCATCCCCTTGTTTTCCAATTCTTTGCCACCAAACCCTTTTTTTAAAGAGAACTTATGTGGGTTGATCACATGGTAATTAATTCTTTGGTCATGGTGACCCATTAAATAAGTTTCATTTTAAATTTTGTTTAAAATTAATAGTATTTTAGTTTTTCCAGTTATATGTAAAGACATTTTTCAACATTCATTTTTTGAAAGATTTTGAGTTCCAAATTTTTCTCCATTTCTCTTTTCTCTCCCCCCTCCCCAAGACAGTAAACAGCATATTTCTACAGTCGTCATGTTGTGAAAGAAGAAACAGAACAAAAGGGAAAAAATATGAAAAACAATTGAAAATAGTATGCTTTGATCTGCATTTAGACTATCAATTCTTTCTCTGTATGTTGAATGCGTTTTCTATCTTGAGTCTTTTGGAATTGTCCTGAATCACTGTATTGCTGAGAAGAGCTAAGTCAATCATAATTGATATTCACACAGTGTTAATGTTATTGTGTACAATCTTCTCCTGGTTCTGCTCACTTCACTCAGCATCAGTTCATGTAAGTCTTTCCAGGTTTTTCTGAAATCTGCTCATCATTTCTTATAGCATAATAGTATTCCATTACATTCATGTACCACAACTTGTTCAGCCCTTCCCCAACTGATGGACATCTCCTCAATTTTTAATTCTTTGCCACCACAAAAAGAGCTGCTATAAATATTTTTGTTCATGTAGGTCCTTAATAAATTTCATTTTATGGTTTTAAAAGTTTAGTTTTGAAGTGATTCAAAGCAATTCTTCTTGACTTACACCTTTGTTCTAGATTTCTTTCCTTGCTACTTCTAGATAACCTCTTCTCAACTTTCATCTCTCATTATCTTGAGTCTTTCCCTTTTTCCTAGAACCTTTCTCTTGTGTCTTTAAACACATATAGAGTTCCCTTGCCTTAAAAAAATTAAATGCCTCTTGCTCCTACAGCTCTCTCTTAACTGCTATTTCTGTGTCATTTATTATCAAATGTCTTGAATGAGTGGTACTATATCTACTGTTTCCATTTCTGTCTAATCCTCTAAAATGAGGTTTCCACTCCTAGTGCTATTGAAATTGCCCTTTGAACAATACATTGGCCTTTTAAAGTCTTATTTTCCTGGATCTTTTGGTGTCATTAAGAATTTTGAAACTACCTTTTTTTCTTGAAACTGTTTCTTGCTTTGTCGTTAGTGTCATACTAATTTTACTTCAACCTGTCTTCCTATCCCTGTTTCCAAATATGTCTTTCCAGGGATCAGTCCATACCTTTTGTCCCAGCTTCAACTCTCACCTCTTTGTCAGTGATACTCAGATTTTCCTCTCTAGCAATCTTTTCCTCCAGCTTCCAGTTTGGATATTTTCAGCTTGCTTATAGAATATTTCTGTTTTGATAGCTTGTCATAATATCAGACTCATTTTGTCCAAATCTACCTTTTAAGAAGTTAAATATGACCCATATTTGGATATGTGTAAAAATAAAATTCAAGGCAAAATCCTTCATATCACAGAATGATTTTGACTAATAGTCATTTTGAGTGTATTCTTGATTTTTTTTATCTTTAAACTTATGATGATCAAAAGTATCATTAGCTTGATTTCCAAGTGATTAAACAAACTATTAATTTCCAAATGATTAAACTATATTAAATTGTTTTACTTCTTTGAAAAATAAACAGAAAATGCCCACGGAACTGACTTATTACAGATATCTCAGTTTGTAATAGTATTGAGAGCATTTGCCGAAAAGGGTAGTGTGGCTATTTAGGAATCCTTCCCTCTTTCCCTCCCTCCCATCCCTCCTTCCAAATTATTCTGTTAGTACTGGTTAGTAAGAGCTAAACCACTTAAACTTTCTTCCAGTTCTGATCCTCTAAAATCCTAGAATGCAATATATTGTTTCTATGTTAAAGAGCAGATCTTCTGTATGTAATTGACCTCTCCATTTGTGGCTTTACATATCTCAATAGGTGAAAAACCTTTTAAGTGTGAAATTTGCTCCTATGCCTCAATTGATGCCAGTTCCCTGCGCAGACATTTTAGAACCCACACACGGGAAAGGCCCTACAAATGTCAACTTTGTTCATATAGTAGGTAAGTTTACAAATTATTTTTTAAGGAAAAAAAATAGGTAAAGTAGGAGTCAAGACTCTTTCCTGTTCCTGGCAAGAAAAGAAAAAGGGCCAGTCATATATGTATATTTATACCAGTAGCAAAATTTTTAGTTATTAAAACATTCTGTTTTAAGAGAATATCTTTTCTGTTGCTTTTACAACTGTAATCTTCGCTCCCATTGCTTCCCCTAAGGCTATGTACTCTAGAAATACTGCAATGAGTAACTAAAGGATTATGATTCTCCTCTAATAAAATGTAATGTTTGAAGTCGGCTATATTATGCTACCCACTCTAGGATGAAAAGATTTTTTTAAAGTACTTTTGTTCCATGTGTAGGGGAAGATAATTCTTTATGTTTTCTGTATTTGACTATTTCTTATAATGATGTTTCTACCGATTCTACTTTTAAATTTAAATTTTTCAAAAAACTTAACATTTTCACAGTTTCACAGTTCATATAGTTTACACACACACACACACACACAAAATAACAGGAAAATTAGAAAAAACAGGGAACCTATGTTAGGTTTAAAGACACTACAGATAATACACACACACACACACACACACACACACACACGCACACCCCAAATGTCATAATATCTAAATACTTTATAGAAAAACTAATTAAACTGTAAAGAGAAAGAGGCAGTCAAAAAACAAATATGGTCCTGAATAGAGTCTTAGAAAAGCTAGATATGGCAGATCATGGTTGATTGCAAAATGAGAATAGAAAGGAATATTAGTATCTCTCAGCTGTGTGTGTGTGTGGTACCTTTATAAAAATAGATCATGTACTGCTTATAGCATAAAAAAACCCCTCACAATTACAGAAAAACACATACTAAACACATAAATTACTGACCAAAATATAATAAAAAGTAAAATCAATAAAGGGCATTTGAAGAAAGAATTCAAATTAATTGGAGACTAATCCTAAAGAATTGATGACTCAAAGAACAAATTATTTTTTAAAAATAGATAATTTCCTCAAGGAGAACAACAGTGCAACAACAGAGTAAAACATTTGGATGCAATCTGAGTATTATTAAGGGAAAATTTATATCTAAGCACTTTCATCAGCAAATGAGTGATGTAGTAGTCAACTAAAGAAAAAGTAGACATAAAAAAACCCCAGTTGGAACACACAAAAAAATTCTAAAATTCAAAGAGAAAAATTGAAAATAAAAACCCTTTGAATTGATAAGCAAAACAATGTAATGGTTTTTCCCCAAAACCTAATAAATTCTTGGGCAATCCAGAACTGTTTTGCCCAGTTATATGATAGTGAAACTGATAAATAAAATAGATGAATATTTACAAAACTATGAAATGTCTAAATTAGTGGAACAAATAGAAAACCATTTAATCCCAGAAAAAGAAATCAAATAAACTATGAAGGAACTCCCAAAGATAAAAATCACTTGGCCAGATTGTTTATAAATCATTCAAAGGATAATTTCAGTATTACATAATTATTTGCAAAAATAGGGAAAGAATATATCCTATTTATTGTAATCATTCTATGAAGCAAATGTGATCCTTATACCCAGTGCAGGGGCAAGTAAAGCAAACAAAAACAAAACTATAGACTAATACTGCTAAAGAATAGAGGGCTTAAAATAATAGCAAAGAGGCTTCAGGAATATATTTAAAAGATTATGCAGTCTCTCCAGGTTGGATTTACTCCAGAAATGCAGAGTTGTTTCAATATTAGGAAAACTACAAATATAATTTTTTATATTTCTGTAAATTTTAATCATTTATATTAGAAGTAATCACAGTTAACCCTCTAGATGGTTTAACCCACAGTTAACCCACAAAACAAATGCTCAGTTTGCCATATCTAAATAAACAAACTTGTGAGAACTAAATCAACATGAAAAGATGGGGGTGATATTTCGATTGAATTCTAATGTGTTAATAATCACCTTACACATCCTCCTTTATTTCATGATGAATAAATGTCTTAAAGTTAATGTGGGATGTCCTTGTGTTCTTCTGTCATCCAATGCCTAAATTTATAGTCAGCTTGATGTTTCATAGTATGCATAACCCCAAGGAAAAGCCTGTTAATGATGCCTATGAGCAACAGCAGTTGAATCTCAGCCCTTTAGAGCTATGCTTTTGTTGTTGTTGTTCGCACTTCAGATTTTGTAAACACTGCCCCATCACACCCATTCCCATCCAGGTCTCCTAATAAACCTGGATAATTCTTTAAAATGTTGGCTTTAACAGTAATACAGAAAGAAATTGAAGAAATAAATAAATGAAGAAGAAAAAATTAGCACTATTATCAGATGATATGAATGAAAATATTTATTACAAACTTACTATGTTCAAAGCACTATGATAAGTGCTAGGAAAATAGAAAGATAAGACAGTCTCTTCTCTCAAAAAGCAAGTGACCATCATTGAGGGGGCAAAGAACATTAAATGTTGTTAGTTTTATGACTGGTAGTTTAATGAATTTTAGAGGACTGTTACCCTTGATATCATTAGGTCCAGTTACTGATTTTTATGTATGTTGGAACACTCAGAATGGTTATGGTTTGCTAATAGTTGTCACATGGGTATTGTTTTTGCTCTACTATAGTACCTATGTGGCCCATGGTCTTTTGTTTGGTAATGTATTATATTCCTCAGGGTATCTCTAAGCAATCAGAAGTGGTTTGAAATTTTTAAAAACTAAATTGTTAATGGAGGTCAACATTTAAATTTGTTAAAAATTATTAGTAGCATACCTTTTTCTCCTTAGCACCTAGAAATCTTGTCTAATATGTGGTAATCGCAACACTTTGTGTGTTGACTCCTTGGTCACGATTGTACCAATGATTAAGTCTCATTTTCAAAAGAATTCAGTGACCATTTAATGCCAGACTTAAAAGTTAGAGTCAGGGAAAACTGATTCATGAATCTTTCAACTGTGTTGGGTAAAGATTAAATGTGGGCCAACCTGGAGAGCAGGGAAGACCAACAAAATCACAAATTAGCCTTCTAAGTATACTTAAGTTGTAGAACTAAATATTATATGTCCCTTCTAGGGTAAAGTATTTAGCATATGGGTGTCCTAAATAACCTTGGATCCTTGATGGGAAATGCAAGACTTACAAAGTTTGAATGTGTTTACAAAGTCTAAAATTTAATATGGTATTTGACCTTCATGTAATTTATAGCCTGTTAGCTAAACTATTAACATATTTGTTTGAAAGGTATAAAAAGATGAAAATTTACTAATTTGCCATCAAGGCAGTTTGCTTATTAGCAGGGATATGTGCATTACTTGGAGGGTAATGGTCTTATTTCTTCAAACCCAGATATTACACAGTAATTGAACATTTACCAAATTGCTGAATTTCTGTGTCCTCCATGAGACATAGAATTAGATAGAGCTCTGCCCTTCAGAATCAAGCTAAATTATAATATGCCATTTTAGTTTGTATGACTGAAACAGTAATTGACTTTGGGTGAGTTTTCAGTCATAAAGTGTACCTATAACATTCTGGTTCAGATTACAAAGTTTACTTTTTCTGAAGACTTAAAAAATCACTTGTTTCAGAAAACAGAAATACTTATGCCTCTATTTTAAGAAAATTTCCCAATAAAGACTTGCCCATTTTCTTTTTATTGCAGTATTCAGAAGAAGAGCCTGGACCTTCATGTACGGCGACACCACACAGGCGAGACATTTGGCTGTAGTTTTTGCTGCTACTCCTCTCCTGATAAGCAGCTCCTTCGGAAACATATTAAAAAATACCACCTTAATTTGGAAACTCCTTTGGCTGACACTTAAATAGCCATGACTCTCAAACTCTTTCCAGTGAATCATTGGATCCATGAAATCCAAATCCCTTGTGGAAGTCTTTCTAAAAGGGATGCCATTTTAATAATATTCTCAAATCATTACTAATTTCTTCACCATGACCAGAAGCAGTACCTGTGAAAGACACTGCAGAGACAAAGATTTGTGACTATTTATACAACTTGGTACTGGTGAACCTTACAGAGCGTTTACTAAGGAGTACAATGTAGTAGATAAACACTGCTGTTGGACTCTGAAGATACCTAACTTTGAGTTTAGGCTCTGACATCCAATAGCTGTGGGACCTTGAACAAGTTACACTCTCTCTGAGCCTCAGTTTCCTTTTCTGTAAAATGGAGCTAATACTTGCACTATATACCTCACAGAGTTATTGTGAGGAAATTGCTTTTTAAATCTTAGATTGATATACAAATGTGAATTATCTCTACATCATATATAGTTCTCTGCTATTAGCTTCTTAGTATGCTCTGAGTTCTAAAGTATGTGGTAGAACAGGATTAAGTAGCTTCTTCCCCCAGTTCCCCTCCCTTTACTACCTCCTGCTGTTTTCTGGGGTAGTTTGAAAGGAAAATGGGAACTAATCAAAATACAATCTGGTAGTATCAAACCCCAGGGCTGTAATTTAAAGTAATAAATGGTCAGAATACATTTATTATTAGCATGATATTCTTCCCCATCCTGTCAAAGTAAAAAAAATACTTAAGAACTACTGACTAGTTATGTTCTAACTATTTATTACATGCAGATTATTCACTATTGCTCAGACAGTGAAATAGTGAATGCACCAAGCATGCTAAAGGAAACATCTAATAAATCTGCTTTTACAAACTAAGTGGTCTCATTCCATTATATATTTTGGGTATATTTGAAACTCAGTTATCTATATATTATTTAACTCTTGGGAAAACCATCCATCAAGACTAAAATGAACAATGTGGCAAAAATACTGTGTTTCTATGGTGGTCATAATTCACAGAATGACAGTTTTAGAGTTTTATAAGACCTCAGCAGTCGTCTAGTCCAAACCATATATGAAACCAATCCCCATTATAACATACCCAACAAGCAGTCATCCAGCCTTTCCTTGAAGACTTCCAAGGAGAGGCACCCTACCTCCTAAGGCTCCCAATCCCACTTTTGGACAGCCCTAATTATTGTTGAGTTTTTCCTGATGTCAAGTCTCAGTTTGTCTCTTTGCACCTTCTACCTACAGTTCCAACTTTTGCCTTCTGGAACGAAGAGAACCTGTTACTAAACACTCTTTCATAACAATATCCCCTTTCAACTACTTGACTATAATTTAATATTCCCCCTTCTTTCCCTTATGTCTTCTTTTTTTTGTTTGTTTTTTTAATATAATTTATTTTTTTTTAGTTTTCTAACATTCACTTCCGTAAGATTTTGAGTTTTAAATTTTCTCCCCCTCTTTTTCTTTTCCCCCCTCCCCAAAATGGCATGCAATATGATATAGGTTCTACTTATATGTTCATATTAAACATTTTCACATTAGTCATGATGTAAAGAAAAATTAGAACTAATGGGAGGAACCATGAGAAAGAAGAAACAACAACAAAAGAAAAGGAGAGCAAATAACTATGCTTCCATGTGCATTCAGACTCCAGAGTTCTTCTCTGGATGCGGGATAGCATTTTTCATCATGAGTCTTTTGGAGTTGTCTTAGAACTTGCATTGCTGAGAAGAGCTAAGTCTATCAAAGTTAATCATCGAGCAATTTAGCTGTTACCGTGTACAATGTTCTCCTGGTTCTTCTCATTTCACTCAGCATCATATAAGTCTTTCCAAGTCTTTCTGAAGTTTGCCTGCTCATTATGTCTTACAGCACAATAGTATTCCATTACATTCATATACCACAACTTGTTCAGCCATTCCCCAGCTGATGGAAATCCCCTCAATTTCCAATTCTTTGCCACCACAAAAAGAGCTGCTATAAATATTTTTGTACACATGGGTCATTTTTCCGTTTTAGGGATCTCTTTGGGATACAGACCTAGAAGTGGTATTTCTGGATGAAAGGGTATGCACTGTTTTTATAGTCCTTTGGGCATAGTTCCAAATTGGTCTCCAGAATGGTTGGATTAGTTCACAGCTCCACCAACAATGCATTAGTGTTCCAATTTCCTCACATCTTCTCCAACATTTATCATTTTCCTGTTTTGTCACATTAGCCAATCTGATAGGTATGATATGGTACCTCAGAGTTGTTTTGATTTGCATTTCTCTCATCAATAGTGATTTAGAATCTTGACTAAACGTTCATCCAACAAATCTTCATAACATATGGATTCAAGGCTTTTTATTATCCTGGTTGCCTTCCTCTAACTAGTCAAAGTTTTTTTTAAAACTGTGGTGCTGAGAGCAGAGCACAATATTCCTGATAAAGGCAAAATACTTACCATCTCCTTATAACTGGAACCCATGACCCATTAGTGCAACCCAAGTTCCCATTATTATTTTTTTTGCCTGCTATATCACACTGTTGACTCATTGAGTTTACAGTCCACTAAAAACAGATCTTTTTCATCAAATGTTCTGACCATGCCATTCCCTTATTATCCTTGTGAAATGAATTTCTTGAATCAAGTATTTACCCTTCATAGCCCAGCCGCCTTCTACCTTTCCATTCTTCCTAGACCTTATTCACTGCCATGTAAGTTTTCAATCCAGTGACATTGGCCTCTCTCTTCTAGGAACAAGACTCTCCATGTCTCAGCTCCAGGCATTTTCTCTGACTGTTCCCCATGCCTTGAATGCTCTCCTTCCCCATCTTCATCTGCTGGCTTCTCTGCCTTCCTTTAAGACTCAACTAAAAAGTTTTTCACCAACCCCACTTCTAACGCCTTCCCTCTTTTAGTTGTTTTCTATTTATCCAGCATTACCTTATCTGTATGTTTGCTCCTTATTTCCCCCATTAGATTGTAAGCTCTGAGAGCAGGAACAGTCTTTTGCCTCTTTTTGTATCCCTGGCACTTAGAACCTGATGTTTATTGACTTACTGGGTCAGCAGTCACATGTCAGATTTCCCCCCCCCCCCCCAGAGGAGTGTATATTCTAGGTCAGGTGACTTTAATTCATTAATTAACTGACTGAAATAACTACTTTGTGCCAAGTATTTTGTTAGGTGATTGAGGTTCAAGTTCAAAGAATGGAATAATCTCTTCTGACAAAGGAGAAAGTGAAGCTAAGTATTTACATATATACGCACACATACATATGTACACAGAGAGAGAAAGAGCCATGGTCCAGTCATCCCACCAAATCTCAGTGATCTCTAAGAAGTAAACTTTGCCTCCTTGTGTTAGGACCTCTAGGTCTTGTGTGTCAATGGTGACCATTGGTTTTACTATGGAAACAGGTTTCTTTCTTTGTGGCTACTCTGTGGTACTTGACTTGCATGGACACACACACACACACACACACACACACACACACACACACACACTCACACACACACACACACACACACACACACACACACACACACACACACGCACAGAGCAAGTCTTCCTTCCCCACTCCTATCCCTTTTAGTTTGGAGCCGTTTCATTAGATCTACAGGACACCTGGCAAGAGCATTCTATATATATTTTTTCAATTAATGAAAATCTATCTATCTTCCACTCCATTTCCCCCCACCCTCTGGTGGAGAAAAAAGCAAATCAAAACCTTCATAATAGTACACAGTCAAAACAAATTTCCACATTTACTTTGTCTAAGAAATGTCTCATTTTGCACCAAGTTGTCTGCTAGGCGGGTGGGTAGGCATATTTCTTCATCAGCCTTCTAGGAACATGTTTGGTTGTTGGATTGATAAGAGTTATTAAGTCTGATGGCAATCAGCCGTGGTACACATTTCATCATTACCCTCTGATTAGAAGGTGGAGCCAAAACCTCCACTGAAGGAGAGATCCCAGGACAGTCAGCTCCTCATGTCCCACCAGACTACTCCACGTCCCTGTGCACTGCATCTCCCCCCTCCCCTCCACCATTCCCCAATTTTCAGTTTTTGTATATTGTCTTACTAGATTGGAAGTGCCTTGAGGGTTGGGATTGTCCTTTTCATTTGTATTCCTATCTCTGGCTCCTAGCACCGTTCCTGGCACATAGCAAGGACTTATGTTTATTAACTGACTTCAAAGTTGTTTACTTTTGCAGTATTGTTATAGTGCAAATTGTTTTCCTGGTTCTGTTCATTTCACTCTGCATCAGTACCTACCAGTCTACCCAGGTTTCTTTAAAGTTGTCATTATGGCAAAACAGTATCCATTACATTCATATACCATAATTAATTTAGTCATTTCCCAATTGATGAGCTACCCTTTTGTTCCAGTTCTTTGCCACTACAAAAAGCTGCTATAAATACTTGTGTACATAATGGACCTTTTCCTGTTTTTTTTATCTCTTTGAGCTAGTAATGGTATTTCTAGATCAAAGGGTATGCATAATTTAGTGACTTTTGGGGCATGGTTTGAAACTGGCAGATACGTTAACAGGTGTCTTGCAGTTCTCATAGAGAAGTCTTTTAAATTGATTTAGTGTAGCTAATTAGAACCAAGAGAATGACCTATATCAATTCTTCATATTTCTCATCTAGGTCGAATAGAATTTAAATAATTTATCCATAACCAGCTAATACCAGCTGAGCAGCAAATGAGTAGACAGTGTATGCCCAAGTCCTATGTTAACAACTTAATGACCTGTTCAATGTAACAGATTCTGGCTTGCTTAGAAACAGAATATGAAGGTATCTCTCTGTGTTAATAGGCTTCAAATTATTTGTGCATATGCGTATATGTACATTGGTGGATATGTGTATATTTACATGCAATAACTCAAAATTTAACAATTTGGTAAATGCTTAATTACCATGTAGTCCTTAGATTTAAAGAAATGAGATTATTGAGTCTGTTACCGTCCAAGTATCAATATGCTGTAATGCTTATGTCCTTGCTATTTAACAAAAAATTGCAGATTAAGAAATTGTTTTCTTATACCTCATCAGGTAAAGAAGCTAATAGTCTGTTTAGTTAACAGGCTGTAAACTATTTAAAGATCAAATTTCTATGTATTAATATGATATCCCATGTACCTGTGACCATAAAGTCCTTCCTAACTCCCTCAATTTCCCCACTTTTCAGTAATGGCTTCCAATGTTATAGAGATGTTATTTTCTTCCACCTCTCACCCCAGCAGTTCCCTATTTGCTAAAGTTGCTTGTTAAAAAAAATGTACTGAATCAAAGAGATGTGTACTCCTTGCTTCCCCTATAACCATATTACCCAGTAAAAGCCCAGTAGAGTGATACCAATGTTTGAGTTAGTTTGATTTTACTTGGTTTGCTGATATTGCTGGTAATTTAGCCTACCACAGTAATGTTGAGCACAGTTTGATATCATAGTTAAAAATATGAACCAGTCCAGTTAATCGAAGAACAGTTATCAAACACCAGATACTGTACTAAGCATTGGGTACACAAAAAGAGGCAAAAGGCAGTCCTTATCTACGAGGAACTTAGAATCTAATGAGTGAGGCGTGTAAACAAATAAATACAAAACAAGCTATACTCAGGAAAAATGGGAAATAATAGAGGGAAGGCATGGAATTAAGAGGAGTTGAAGGCTTCCAATAAAAGAAGGGATTTTAGTTGGGACTTTAAAGGAAACTAGAGGGGTCAGTCACTGGAGTGGAGGGAGAAGAGTATTCTGTGCATGGGGTTCAGCCAGAGAACATGCCCAGAGCCAAGAGATATCTCAGTTGGAGTGAAGGAGGGAGAGCATCCCAGGCATGGAGGACATGGAGAAAAGATGCCCAGAGCCAAGGAGCCCAATGTTACTGGGGAGTAAGGTAAAAGAAGACTATAAAGGTGGAAGGGGCCTAGGTTATAGAGTGCTTTGAGTGCCAAAGAGAGCATTTTGTATGTGATCCTGGAGGCAATAGGGAGCTGTAATGCATGAGCAGCTTCCCAAAAGAATGCTACTGTGAACAGCTTTTAGGTTCTCATTACACAGTATAGTGAACACCCCATTTATTCCATTACAAATCAAGGCAAACATTCACAACAAATCACAATATAATATTCACAATATTACATCTTATCACAGAAAATCACAATATAGTGTTCACAACAGCTTATCATTAAAATGGCCACATAGTTTTCACCAAAGTGGTTACAATATTTAGAACAAAGAACAAAAGAACAATCATCTGGTATCCCTAAGGGGGTTTGCCTCCTTACTCAGTCATTCAATCATCTCAAAATACAATAGTCAATGGGGTGGCTAGGTGGTACAGTGAATAGAGCACCGGCCCTGGAGTCAGGAGGACTTGAGTTCAAATCTGGCCTTAGACACTTGACACACTAGCCATGTGACTTTGGGCAAGTCACTTACCCCCAATTGCCCTCCAAAAAGCAAAAAAAAAAAATACAATAGTCAGTCTTCCATTCATGGGGCAATCATAGGTTAACTTTATCAGTCACTTATCCAGCAATCAGTCACTAAGTATCATTAATCACTAAATACAATCATTAGAAAATTACACAAACCCTCCACCCCTCAGTCTCTAGTAAACTTCAAGTTCATCACAGCACTTAATATCCAAAGAGAGGCCTTTTCTTCATCTTGACTCGGGGTGGTCTCTGAGATTCCCTGGATCCCCTTCCATGGTCCCAGCTCCTACCTGAATCCACCAAACAATCCGCCTGGATTCAGAGGCAGACAGCCCCCAGGTCCTTGTCCAGTTCTCCAGGCAGTTCCTGCTACACACTGAAGTTCACAGGGTCTAGTACATCTCAAAATCTTTACAACTTCTGTTCCCAGGAACACAAGGATCAACCAAGCCACAAACAAACAAAGTCTTATCCCAGTCATACTTCTTCAGTCCTTCAGCAGTTAGGCTGGCCCTAGGACCCAGAAGAAATCTCAGCCTTCCAGGCGGCCTTCTCAGCAGCAACTTCAGCCTTCACTTGATTCTGGTCTCAAGGAAATCCTCTCTCAGTTCTTAGTCAGCTTCCAGATGCTCACTGAGAGAAATTCTCTCTCTCTCTCTCTCTCTCTCTCTCTCTCTCACTCTCATTGTCCCTCTGCGGAACAGTTTCTTCCACCAGAAGCTTGTCTGAAGAAAATTCTGCTTCCTCCACCAGGAGCCCACCAGGAGAAAAATTCTGATTCTGCCTCTCTGGGGCTTTTCTTATATACACACACAACATTGGCTTCATGTTTCAGCCAAACCCTTCCCCTTATGTCAGCAACAGGAGACAGAATTCACACCCTCTGCCTCTTTCACAGAGGCTTGACTAAGGGCTAAGTACCTGCTTACTTGACATAACAAAAAGGGGTCTTCAAATTTAAATTAATTACCATTACAGGAGCCACTGGAGTTTATTGAGAAGTGGGGAGACATGATCTGATCTTTGTTTTAGGAAAATCACTTCAGTGGCTGAATGGAGAATGGATTGAAGTAGGGAGAGACTTGAGGCAGGCAGTCCCACTAGCAGGCTGTTGCAATAGTCCAGGCAAGAGGTGATGAGGGCCTGAATTATAGTGGTGGCAGTGTCAGAGGAGAGCAGGGGGGCATATTAGAGAGATGTTGTTGCAAAGGTAAAATCAACAGGCCATGGCAATAGCTTAGATATGCAAGGGCGGGTGGTAGTGAAGAGCCACTGGTGACTCCTAGGTTATTATCCTGAAAAACTGGGAGGATGGTGTTACTCTTGACAGTAATAGGAAAATAGGAGTAGGGGAGGATTTAGGGGAAATGATAAGTTTGGTTTTGGACATGTTGAATTTAAGATATGTACAGGACAACCATTTTGAGGTCAGCAGAAAGATTAGGGCAGAATAGGCAGTCCTGAGAATTATCAGCATAGAAATGGAAATTAAATATATGAGAACCAGTGAGATCACCAAATGAAGTAATATGGAGGAAGAAGAGAAAAGGGTCCAGGACTGAACCCTGAGAGACACCTATAGTGTGTAAGATATAATAGTGAGATGAGGCTGCATTTTAACAGACATATCAGAACTTACTTGTATGAATACAAATGAATATCATTGCCTCCAAGCTATACAATTATTCCAATGATGGAAGAGGATGGAGCAAAGGAGACAGAGGAGTGGTCAGATAGGTAGGAAGTCGTATCCTGAAAACCCAGAGAAAAGAGAATATCAAGGAAGAGAGAGTGAACAACATTGTCAAAGACTGCACGGAGGTCGAAGAGAATGAGAATTGAAAAAAAGACCCTTGGATTTGGCAACTAAGAAATCTTTGATAACTTCAGAAAGAGCAGTTTCAATGGAATGATAAGGTCAGAAGCCAGACTATAAAAGGTACAATGTGCTTACTTAGAAATTAATAGAAATATTTAAGTTAGAAAGAAATCATATTTATGGAAAAAGATGTTTTAAAACAATAGTATCCTTGAGCAAAGCTTAAAATGATAAAAGTTATTTATGAGTATTGTGGAAAGGGAATGTTATGAAATGGATGAGGCAGTGGAATAGAAGCCAGTTTCCTGCATGCTGTTTAAAAAGTTCAAGAGACATAGTCTCTAAGTAATTAGGCATTTTATTAAAAATGTCAACATTTTAAATAAAAGGATGGTCATTGACCATCTCTTTTAGACCTAAGACCCCTTGAAAGAATAGGTGTTCCTGAGGGTGGCAATCAACTCTGATTGGTTAATGAAAGAATGAATATTATAATGAGGGGCTGGGCTAGATTCCAAAGAAGGCCTTGAGGGTTTGTAACTTGGATCCCCCAAGTCTTGGTCAAAGAGACTTATCAATATACATATCAAAGAGTGAATGTACTTCCAGGCCAGACCTGTCTGAGCAAACACAATGAACAGGAATCCACCAATTTTCTCAACCTGGTTGGGTAAGTTTTAGCACAGGATTTCTCACACTAGTTGATTTCTGGATAAGGTAGCAGGAAGGGGGGGGAGGGGAGTGGTGCACAGGAACTTTGGTTCTGATTCAATAATTAGTTATTAATATGAGAGATATAATAATTTCTCTCACCTGCCACTGATTGGTTATCTGATCTTGAGTCTGAGACTCATTTTCCTTACCTGCATTACTGAGATAATTTGACCTTCCCACCTCTCAGGGTTGTTGATGAATATCAAATGAGATAATATATGCTAAAACTCTTTGGAAACTTGGAAGCACTGTACAGATGTAAAAGTTGTATTATTGTAGATGTTAAGGCTCAAAGAAGAATCTTTTCTAGATTGAACATAGAATGGTAAAAAAAAAAAAGAAAAAAACAAAGAAAGAAGGAGAAACAGGTACTAGTAGTATTTTTTGGTATTTTATATTTTTTATAAATGCTAAATTGATGTAATGAGTTGTAAAGCAGAACAGTGTTTGCTGTTCCAATATGAATTTGTGGCTATTCCATGAACTATATATTACTATGTAATATATAAATGCATATTTATATGTTTATTGTATATTTATATATTTATATGTTTATTGTATATTTATATAATATATAAATATATTTATATATTGTGTAGGACGAAGTGTGGTCTCTCATTTGCTAAAGTATATAGAGCCTTTGGCCTCAGTGCCATAAGGAAAATAAATAAATAAGAGAACTGGCTCTAAGCTGTGATTAACGAGATGTGCTGTTTGAGGAAAAAGGCATTTGGGACCATAACTAAATTTTGTTTGGAGTTTGAATTTGGATATGGTTGCCTGCATAAGTCAGTGCCTGTATCAAGTGCCACAAGCTACTCAGAGGGAGTGTGATCCTATACTGTTAACAGGTGGAAGTCTACATCTGGTAAAGGCCGAAGGGGCAATCTTAGCCTCAGCTAGGATGGGACCCCTTCTGGCTCAGCTTACCCATGAAATTCCTTTGAAA